>JANVCC010000057.1:5172788-5410915 GCA_025345505.1 Todiramphus chloris collaris | reverse complement strand
CCTCTCCCTCTCCCTCTCCCTCTCCCTCTCCCTCTCCCTCTCCCTCTTCCTCTCCCTCTCCCTCTCCCTCCCCTCCCCATGCAATCTTTGGAGTGGGAAAAATATGCTGTTCATATAATGGCCCTGCACTGTATAGTGTTTAGAAACATGAAACCAACAGAGCCAGTAGGTTTTGTTTTGTTTCTTTTTTTATTGGGAGTGTAGAGTTTTATTATTTAAAAGGTTTTATAAAGGAGTTTTAAATAGACCATGGAATTGCTGTAGCAGGTTTTTTTTTTTTCTCTTGGAAATGACTGAGCCATTTGGTTTCTATTTTTGCAAAAAGCATAAGCTTTTTGAGCAATCATTTGATATGCTTGTTGATGCATCACAAAAAGGAGATATGCTTTGAATTCTCCTTAAAAATCCCATGTAAACACAAGGCTTATGTGTAATTGCAACAAAATACCATCTCCTTATTGAGTGCTTTCACATGTAATTTCCTCTCTGACTACTGCATGTAAACACACTTATTGTATTTGGGAAACTCCCAAATCTCAAGCACAATCAGGATCAATAGCTCAGCAAGGGCAAATTATAGTTTAAAGTGTCCATGTTTTGCAATAAGATGCCTACATGGTAACAGAGGAAGAAAGAAAGGGACATTTTAACACAGAAATGTGGTTGGATGGTCCCATTTTCCACTCTGTTGTGTCACTGGTTCACATCAGCAACATCCTCTACACCCAGGGACTAACGGACATCCAGGCACAGGAGTGTAACCTCAGACAGACAGGGGCACTTGCTTCTCTGTCCCCTGAACTGTCGCCTAAATTTGTCTTTCTTTTTGTAAAGAAAAGCTGATGTCTTCCACCCGTCGGGGTTGTGTCCATTTGCGGTGGGAGACCGAGGTGGCCGCTGCTGCCCCAGGTCTGTATCTGTGCTGGGTGCTGACCCTCTCCCTGGCTGCACCACCATCACCACCCCAGGGCGGGCTGAAGGAAGGGCCTTCCTGGGACACCTGATGCTAGGAACACCATAAAGAAATAAGCAACAGCACCAGGACATTCCACAGGTGAGAAGAAATAGCAATGAGCATGAAATTGAACATGACAAAAGACTGTAACAAAATTATTAATTACCACTTCAATAAGTGGATGGTCTTGGTTTCCCACTGTGCACATGGCACATTTCTGTGCATAGGGTTGGTCACTGCCAACCTCCCTTTTTCTTCCCCCAGAAGCCAGCCAAAACACATTTTCCATTTCTCAGTCCTCAGTGTCCCCATGGAGACTTGCAAGGTCTTTTTAGTTTAGTACATAAGCCATTACCACCTTCTTCCCCACAGCTGGGGCTCGTGGACAAGTTCTTGAAAGTCTAAACTTTATGAATTTGTAGATGAATAGCCATGAAATTCTCTCAGGAAAGTTCTAAGGTACTATTTGTACCCCTAAGTCCATTGATGGTTATAATGTTTATACAGTTATAACTATCTTTATGATTATAATGGTTATATGGTTATAACCATCTTTATGGTTATAATTTTCCTCTGCTGAAACTGATGATAAAATTTAACCTGGATAGAGTCCCATCTGTACCTGAAGGCAATCCAGGATTGGGTTTCTGCTTCTTCAAAGCCCTTCAGCATCCCCTATGTCGAATCACACAGCTCTGGGCTGAGCACAGCTTGGACTCTGCTGGTGTTACTTTATCCACATCCAGGCAATTACATCACTGGAGTACAGAATATTGCTGTCAAGCAAAAGAGCCGTGTAATGTGAGTATCCTGTAAAACCGGCATGATTGCAAGCTGAAATGGTTTTCCCCTAAACTTTCTGTATATTTTTTATTTTCAAATTTGTTTCTGCTATGCCCTGATTTATCAAAGCACTAAAACACATGCTTGACTTTAAATGCCTTGCTGCAGCTAAAACTAATTGCATACTTAGTCTTTGATGGCTCAAGGTCATAAAGAAATCACTAGCTTTTCCAAACAAATACTTCAATATGTTAATTGCTAGCAAACTAAATCCCACAACCTCTTTGGTTATGGGTGTAAGTTTGTATGCCTGACTAGAGGGTTAACATGTTTCTGCCTGGAATTTGCCAGCACAAATGTAAGCATCACACAATTACCCAAGACACAGAAAGTCTTTCTGGCACAGGAAGTCCAAAAGTATCAGGCTACGTGGCTTGTCCCAGTGTGGGTGCATCACACGTTTACCTGGAAACGCCTGACCGAAGGTACAGAGTAGGACAACTGCGTGGGGCACAGACACACAGCAAAGCTCTGCTTCCTATGGCTTTGCATCAGACATGCAGCGAAACACTGGGCAAAAAGTGTAGCTGTCCTGACCCCGCTGGCACGTGTCTGGGGTGGAGATGCCTAAACTGCCAGGGTTACCTGAACATATCTGTGAAGCCTGCAACATTTCCCATCTGGCTGTGGACATATGGTAGCCGCCTCCTGACCACGTAGCTCATGCTATCTGTGTTTTGCCTAAAGATGCAATGGTGCAGAGGCCAGGGAGGGAGTGTAAAGCACAAGAGGCGTGTGTGGCAAGACAGTGATGGCTCAGAGTCGGGTGGGCACGAGCACATTGCTCCTGAGGGGGGACGTTGTGCCAGTCCTGATCACACTGCAGCCCAGTGCTCCAGCACCATCTGCATTTGCATGTTGGCTTTGCCTTTGTTTTTTTCACTCTTCCTCTTTAAGTGAGGCTAAGAAAGAGTCACGCTTATCTCTGAAAAGGTAAATCATTATTTATTTGTGAAAGCAGGAGGTGAAGCTAAGGATACAAAATGTCTCATAACTAAACATATATATACACACACTGCATACATATATTCACAAATATAAAATATATAAATGTGTAAATAATGTATAAATATATAAAAATACACAGAGATATATGTGTGTGTGTGAAAGCAGTACTGCATGAGTAGAGTTCCCATGGACATTTGCTCTGAAAGCCTGGCTATATTCACTCCCTCCCTCTCTACTGGCTGCTTTCCCCTCCAAAGTTCTTAGTAGAACAATAATATTTTAACAGTTGCAGCTTTGAAAAGCTTGATTATGACCAACCATTTCTCCCAGGCAATTGTATATTTAGCAGAAGGGAAAAATTAAACTTCCCAGGAATGAGGTTATTTAGGGCATAAAATTCAAGGAAATAGGTATTTAGGTCATTGTGGGCATGGTTTTTATTTTCCCTAATTTTCAGATTACTTTCGATTAGGTCTGTTCAGAGTGGAAACTTCTTGATGTGAAATAGATACTATCTAAATCATTAGAGCTCATTCATTGCCATGTGCCACCTTTTAGAGCAATTAAACCTGACCTTGGGGTTACCTGGCTGAGCACTCACCGACCCAGGGCACTTCCTCTGAATAGGAATAAGCTCGTAGTACAAATACAGTCGGGAGGCAGCATCGCTCCTGGCACAGATAATGCCTTTGTTAGTTACATGGAGCTGGGGTCAGCAGGCTGTTAGACTATGGAGGCCATTGATTCAGAACATTCTCTGTTGGGATCAGTTCTGGGTTTCGTTTTTTCCTTCTTTTTTTCCTCTCCCCCTGACATCTGGAGTCTATCCCCTCGCCAACCTCTCAACCCTCTGCTCAAAAAGAGAAAGTGAGGGAAACAGATGGACAGACTCACAGACAGACAGAACAAATCCAAAAAAAACTTTGACAAAATTTTTAAAAAATAATCATAATGTCTACATTTTTAAGCCTTTTGGACATAAATATTTCTGTCAAGTGTTTGCCAGCTGAACTCAAGGCAGTCTCAAAAACCTCATCCCTCATTCTCCCCAGACTGGTTTCTTCTCACTTTCAAATTTTAGGTGGTGGTTCTTCCCGCAGCCTCACCGTGCAGCACCTGTGTGCCAGATTTGTAGCCTTTTGATCACAAGATATTTACAGGGCAAGAAACACCCAGTACATGAGTGACTGATTGCCATGGACGTATCTGGGAGGCAAACCTACCCATCAGACTTATTTCAATGCCTTCTTCCTTTGGCAGAACAAATTTGGAAGCTGCCTCTACTTATATTAAACAGAAAGGGAGATGCTGGTAAACAGTTAAGTGGGGTCTTGTTTAGAGAACAAATCTTTTTATGTGCTGCCAAGCTATGCTAAACAATAACTGTCAGATTCTGTTAAAAAAACCCAACAAAACAAAACAACAGAAAACCGATATTCCTTGGTACAAAACTAATTTTTCTAGTGTTTGTTCACAAACTGCATCGCATATTTAATCCTGTTTACCCCATGAACTCTCAACAATCCAAGGCAGCTCCAAATGCTGTTTCTTTTAGCTTTCATAATGTGTTAAGTAGGGAGAAAAAGCCATATGGCATTCCTGCGCCTGGCAAGGCAACTCCTCATCAGGCTGCTGACCTGAAACGTAATCTCCACTGTGACCTATGGAGAAATGCACAGGACCCACCTGCAAAGTAAAAGCCCTTTTTGAGACATAATGCCAGATTCCTGATGGTTGATGGATTAGGATTCACCTTTAGGAGACTTTATCAATCCGTATTTCATTGCTGCAATGTGCAAAGGTAGGGCATCATACGGGTCTTCTTGGGTCCTGATGACTTCAGAGAGAGTTTGGTGCTTTCTTTTTTTCTTTTTTTTTCTTCTATTTTCTCCGTGTTTGCTGCATGTAATGTGCTGAATTATATAGAATTGGAAAGTTTTCTCTTTTACCCTTAGCCTAGCTTATGGCCTGGCACATATGCAACTTGTGTGTCTCTGCTGACTGCCAGCAACGTTTCAGTGATGCTGGGATGGATCCATGCAGAGCAGAGGGAACTGCTGGCAGGAGAAAGGCATTTTTCCATCAACAGAGAGTGAGATTTTCTGTATTAATATTTGAAAGTAGGCAAAGCATTGCCATTTTTAACATTCTCTTCCTCACTCCATGTATTTAGGCAGCAGTGGTCCTGTGTGCACAGCCAAAGCCAGCCCTCAGAGCCAGCTCTGCTCGCACCTCGAGGACAGAATGGGCAGGTGGAGATGCTGTCCAGGTTCTTGTTTTCAGTGCAGCAATTTTGGGGCTGGATTGTTCTCTGGTTATGCAAGCTGACAGTACCGTGGGCATATAGATGTTACTCAGGCTCCTCTTAATAAACACTTAATTCCAAGCAAGCCTTTCTGTTCATTTGCAGATAGAAGGAACTATATCAAGCCTCCTTGTTCCTCACAGACATAATCCCAGAGGATGAGATATGGAAATACTCTGAAATCCTTCACACATCTTGTACATGTGGTGTGCAAAGTCACAGCACAGCATGCAGAAGCCAGGTCAGGAATTAGCAAATATTCACAGCCATGGCAGATGTTAAGATTCAAACAGACTTGAAAAAAAAAGATGAGGGAGATTATTTTAAATCCAGATTTAAGCAAAAATTCCATCCAAAGTAAGGATACAGCTGAATTCAATTTTTGTGAGAAAGGTTCCTTTGGATAATTTTTAATTGCTAATATGTTATAAAAATACTTGTTCAAGAAAATATTTCCACTTTAAAAGGCTTGAAAATTGTATAAAAAAGTCCTCAAACTTCTGAAGGCTTACTCACATCTTGGACTTGTTCAAAACTTGACAATTATACTTCCGTGATGTTGATCTGGCTACGGTACCCTTTCAGCAATGGGAAGCCAGAATTTGGAGAGTCCATGTGAATAGGTTAAGTGGTATTTCACTGAAATCCACTGCAAAGGTCTTTAACCACTGGTCTTACAGAGTCCAAAAGAGAAGTAACTGAGATTATTACAATATTATTATAATGTTGTGCTCCAAACAGTCCCTGACCTGATTAGGGACTAATTTTCTAAACTGAAAAATTAAACATGTTAATGAACTCTTGAACGGTTTATCACAAATTAGATATAGTTGGAGGTTTCCTTTCCCTGGAGTAAGTCATTCATGGGTCCACCACATATACCTATATAAATAAAAGATTTTGTAGAGCTGAAGTAACAGATTTTGTATTAAAAATGACTCCATGATCTTAAATTGTCTATCAATCAATAATTGTTATGTAATATGATATAAAAATCATCATGCTATTAATCCTATTAAATTACTCTGCTCTAGTCCTCCACTTGCTCTGACTCCTACCCAGATGCTGTGTGGATTCAGTGATTGGACTGTTGCCTTCCAAAATCTACCCTACATCAAAATCATCTGCTTAATTGAGGAATGGCATTTCCAGTAAGGAGGAAAAGTGAAAGATACTCTGAGAGTTAGAGCTGTGGAAATTGATGGTCATCTTCTCTTCTCAAGTAAGGGGAAAATTGTCATTGAGCCTCTTATAATAACGATAACATAATCACAATTCCAGATGGCAATCTTATCATGTAATACAATTGACATGTTGTGAGCTTTTTTCCCAAGTGGAGTAGCTGGTAATTCCTAAGGAACTGCATAGTAATTTGGAGATTCTGCCGGCACTGAATTTATGAATGTACAAAGAAACTAAATGCAAACTCATCCAGGAATTGAAAGTTCCATTACACAGCGGGGAATGTACTCTAGTTCCAGACTTGTATGGAGCTCTTTCATTTTTCCTGCAACTTTGATGCCACAACCATTTGGAAATCCTGTGTTGCTTTGGACAACAGCGTCTTGGTGTCCACATTCATATGACTTTAAAAGTAACTACCCCGGAATCTGCAGTGGCTCTTTGTTCTGTAATCTTGATGCCTCACTGAGTTTGTCATGTTTATTTACAGAATGGGATCAAAGTTACTGACTTTGAGACAGAAACCACTGCGCAGCCTCCCCAGAAGTGATGTGCGTGAGGTTTTTTTCTGAGTTTCTGTGCAGACGCATTCTCTCCATGCTACATCCATGACATGTATTTTAAGCAAAGCTGCCTAGTTTTACTTCCTGCCAGCTGGAACGCAGTAAAGCCAGGTACCCAGGGCTTTGATAATTATGCCAATTGAGATTTTCTGTGCTTGTTTTTCAGCAGTGCTTTTTCTTCCTGGCACCTAACAAAGCAGAACATAGAGGAAACCAAGTTCCCATGATGGCTGAACAGTTTTAGGGTGAAGGCTCTGCTCTCTTTTCAACCTGGTGTACAACTGCAGAATCAAACCAGCCTCTATTACACACTCGCAAGTGCAGCACTTCCAAGTGAGTTCATGAAAGCAGAACTCTTCTCCTCCTCTTGAAAGTTTCTCTCATCATACATTCATATCCTCCAGGGAGAAACTTTTTTTCTTTGTATGTACTTTTTTCTTTCTGTGTATGCATTTTATTTGAAAACTGTAATGTTATTCTGTTATCATTAAAATGAAAAGTCACCCATCCTTGGCTATCATGTTGGGAGATAGAAGCTGGAGATTCACACCACATCATTCTTCACAGGGAGCCAGCAGAGCCAGCACCATGTCACTGATGGTGGTACCGTAGGATGCAGATGGACTTGTATTTGCTCAGTTAAAACACCCCAGTTTCACTTGATGAGCTTTTTGTATGTATGTGCACACACACAAAGGTTGATTATCTGATTATAAAACTGTGCTTTCCTTGCCAATGCAAAATTAATAATTAATTAAATAAATAAATTGGAAAGCAATAAGTAAGCCCTGTATTCTCTGACCATGAGGCAGACAAGCTAAGCCATGATCAGAAAGGAGCCACAGAAGGAGCCTGTCCGCCTGTGGCCTGGCAGCATCCTGCATGTTTCTCAGAGATGCATCTCGATGGGTCCCATGTTCTTCCACAGAGAAGAACAGATGGGTTGTCATTATTGTTTTATATCTATTTGCAGGATAAATGTACTTATAATTTAATTCCCATTCACTAGATGCCTCACTCTCAGAATCATCAGCTCAAGTTGGGAATGTTGGAAAATTGGCCAAGACAGTGGCTCACGGGTATTTCAGTGGTGCTGCTCGTGTCTGTGTGTTTGCAGTGATTTGGTGTTGGTTTTTAAAACAAACTACATTTTATCAAACTACAAATATCCTAATGCTCAGTAGCTCCTTAGTGTCCTGGGCACAGAAAACTTCATTCATAGGAGAAATTAAACAGAAAATTCTGTTTAAAGCCAGAACTTGCAGAAGTTTAAATATCTCACTAGCAACACTATCCTGGATCCTTTTTATTATAGGAATAGAAAGAATAAGGGCTGCAAAGTGAGGCTGCCTATGAAGAGGTGGGGGGTTGGCAGCAGTAGGAAAGGCAATATTGCAAGCTCTGCTCCAGCCATTAACAAGAGCAATTTGCCCACAAACAATCTGGAAAGAGTTTTCTCAGGTTACAGGAAAGTTAATGGAGTTGGAAATTCCTCCTCTTTTGGATTAGCTCAGTCTTCTTTATGCAACCTTTAAGTATATGGTGAAGTGGAGGGAAGGTTTTGATAACAGCAGAAGCAACTGGGCAGCATTCAACAGATCTGCAGTGCAGGGGCCTGAACCAGGAGCTCCTCTCTGCTCTCAGTTGCTCTGGGTGCAAAAGCACAAGACCTTTGTAAACTGAGAGGAAAATTAGAACACTTGTAGGCTGATTCTGATCTAACTCATTATTTGAGGGTGTGGGGAGAACTGACATAATAGAAATTTAACGAGGTATAGGGTCACCACTTCAATAGCAGATTTTGCTGTCAGAGCATTGCAGAACCTCATGAGCACAGAGAAAGCTGTTGAGGGGAGGAAAAAAACCCACATATGTGCCAATAGAAAATATGCATTCAAGATTAATTAAAATTGACTGCTGGTCTGAGTCAAAGTCTATTATGTGACACAGATTAATCAAAACATCAGTTATTCTGCACATCAGGAATCTCCTCCATAGATCTCTGATCACAACATCACGATTCTTCATATTGTTCTTTCAAACATACATTTCTATCTCCTCAGATTTAAGAGCTTTTTTTATAGTGTCTAAATAACTGATTATAAAAGAAATTAATGTCATCCATTTACATCAGATGGGAATCAGCCAAAACCTATGTTTATTCTTCATACAGCTTTATTATATCTAAGACTTGCTAAAAGACATTAGATTGGGAGAACTCTGTGTAGTCAATAAAGAGTTTTTCCACTTAGAGTTCAGCAGGATTTACCCAGACATGGCCTTTACCACCAAAGGAAAGCTATCAGGGAAGCAACAGGTCATGGATTCACCGTTACCCGCACAAGAAATTTAAAAATGCCCTTGCACTTTAATTAAAAAAATTAAGAACCTCTTGCACTTGATAGACTGGATCCAAAACCTACTAGAGTCATTGCTGGTACCTCAAGTGTGTTGGAGATCTCTCTGTACAAAGGACTGTGTCTTCTTCTAATAATCATTAAAGTAGCAGAGGCAGGGCAGGGAGGGTTGGTTCAAGACTCATTTTGTTTGAAGCCAAGTGATGGTTCAGAGGGTTGACCCTGCAGACATGGGTGACCCATCTCATGTGCATCAGACGATGCATTGAAGAAGTTGGTGAGGGCGTATCTTGCTTCGTTTATCCTCACCTTCCTTTTTTTCTTTAAGTGCCGCTACATTTCTGAAAAAATACTTATAGTTAATCAGTCCTGCTTAATCGTATTCACTTCCATCTGTGCCTCTTTGTAGCCTGACACCTCTCCTGTCCTGAGGCCATGGAAAGCAGAGGGTATTTAGTGCAGGGTCTCTTCGGTTGGAGGCCTCTGGGGAGCAGCTGTCCCCAATCATCCTGTCCATGGCCCTTTCATTCCCGGATTACATCTTGTACCAACAGTTTGCGTGTGGGAAAAATCAAAGATGTCAGGGGCTCCTCCCAGAACGTGCACTTTGCGTAAGGTGCCCAATCACCAGGGCGCGGGTGCTTGACCTTTGTGCTTGCAAATAATGAATTGGGGGCCAGTTTTCAGGCACTCAACATCATCATTCAGCCCCCACCAGAGCTCAGCATTAGAGTAATCACCCACATGCTGAAGCAATGAAAGCAATCTGTTGTTAACTGGCTGAACCAGTTTGTCCTGAGCCCCTAGACTTCCTCGTTCAGGCATATTACACAAATGGTAATTCTCTCTCTTTAAAGGAGAAATAAAGAAACTCAATAAGCTAAAAGATGCCTCCTCATAGCCTTCCTTCCCCTGTCCAGGGGTTCAAGAACAGCTGGAAGAAAATCCAAGAATGAAGTTTCAGAAACTGTAGACAGTAATGACAGTTCAATGCCTGAAAAAACACTAATGGACTAGAAAGATTTGATAATAAAAATAATGTCTTTAATATTAGTTCTTCACCCGAGCTCATGGTGATGAATCTATAGAATTACTCACATTCACTGTTATGGGAAGGGACCTCAGTCTTTTGTTACAGTTGATCAGGGTGTTTCCAAAGGTTTGAAATGAAAACATGCTTACAGTTTCTTTATGGGTGCAACTTTGAACCATAATCGACAGCAGATATTATTCTATGTGTTGTATGTCAACTCAGCTATGAAGCAGGCAAGGGAACCAAAAACCCACTGCCTGCTGCACTTCTGCCTGTCATCAGGACCACTGCATCATCGCTCATCCATGCCAGGCTTTCACACTAAATTTTGCTCTCCAGTACCCACTCTGTTACTAGTAGATGCATATCTACTAATGGTAGTATTTTAATTGCCTCCTTAGCAACTACATTAAGTGCTCAGTTGGGCAAGGACCAATGCTGTGGGGTTCCTGCACATGGATGTTCTGAGTCTGCTTGAGTACGGAGCAAGACCAGGTTGGATGGGGACTTGCACAACCTGCTCTAGTGGGAAGTATCCCTGCTCATGGCAGGGTGGTTGGAACAGGATGATCTTTAAGGTCGCTTCCAACCCAAACCATTCTATGATTCTGTGGCACTGCTTGGCTTTTGGCTTCTGGTTACTTTTAGCTTCAAACATGATCCTTTACACCATGATATCTTCATAAAAATGTGATTTTATGGAAGTATCAGTAAAGGACAGGACAGATAAGTGCCCGGCTAAGGTCATCGCAGGAGCCCATGGCTGAGCTAGGAGTTGAATGCTTGCCACCTATGCTGCACTGTGCTCATTAGAAAGTGCCAACTTCCCTGGCACATAGCGAGTAGCAGATACTTGCACGGCTTTACAGAGGGGATGGATGGGCCAAAGACACTCAGTCTGGTTGCATAGCACACCAGGATGCCTGTTGTGCCCAAAGGCTGTAACTCCCTTCCCTCCAGGTCCCTGTCCCCACCTAGCTGCCTGCCTGGCCCCAGTCCTGCTCTGTTCGTGGGCTCAAGCACAGCCCATCCCTCTGATCTGTTGTTAATTCCAGACAAGCTACAACTTTGGAAATGTGTGTCTGGCTCATACAGCACAACCTGCACTCCCAGGAAAGAAAGAGGATTCAGTAACTCAACAAATACACAGATGTGGTTTAGAGTTCAAGACAGACAGTGTCATGTTATCACACTGAACTGCTATTAATGCTTTAAAAACATTATATACCCACCTTCTTGTCAAATGCTCTTTTTTCACTGCAGAAACGCCATTGCTGAGGCTATCAACAGTACTACTTGTCAAACCTGGCTAATATTTTATGAGATTTAAGCACTTTTTCCAGTTGTTAAGCAAAGGCTTCTCTTCCAGCTTGGCCAGGGAACTGCTACTTACTGCCTAGGTCATGTTAAAAAAAGAAAAAAAAAGTATTGTTACTTTATGAACAGCATGAGATGACGCTATTGCTCACTCTTCCACACTTCAATGGCTTCCTGTTGCTGACTTGTTAGCGGGTGTTTTGCGGGATTAAATGACCTGATGTTATCGGGCTGCCGGGCAGAATTTGGCAAGTCTGGATGGATCTGATCAACTGACGCCGTGTCCCCTCTTCAGTGCCCAGAGAAATAATCCTCGTTTTTCATACCTCACGGCAGGAGACATTGTCAGGCTGCATAAACAGATATTTTGACAAGGAAATTTAACTTTTCCCTCCATTATTTAGTCTAATACTTCTCATGTTTTGTCTATTGTATTGCAGATCGGTTAAAACAGGAGTGCAGCTGATGAGGCAGTGTGCAAAATACGTGGTCAAAACTGTACTGTCCTCTTCATTTTTCTATTAGACAATACTTGTGGGTTGAAGAAATCTACTCCACCTCAGGAAAGAATTCTCACGTTTCAGTGCAAACCCTTACAAAATTATGTTTTAACACCAAACGTGAATATTCCAGCCATAGCCTTAACACTGACCCTATAGTCATGCCTACTGACTCTCACCTTGGGAGAACCAGCTCAGCCTGGTTGTATCATAAACATTTCAGTTAGGGGTGATAAAAATTACTAAGTCCCCCCTGCTGAAGGGCTAGGTCACATGTATCCTTCTGTTATCAAGGAAGAACATGGCCATATGCTGGCAGGGTGCTCCTGGTCGTTCTCTCCATCATTCACCCTCCCCACGGAAGTCCAGCACTGCACCATGTTTCTCTTGCTTGCCTGCAAGGACACAAGATCCTGTATCCGTGCCCTACATGGCAGAGACATATAATTTATCTCTAATAGTTTGGCTTGTCCTAATGTACCAAGGAACTTTGCAGAACCTTAAGCACACTCCAGCAGAAGGGTCTATCAGTTGTTCACCAAACTTGAGAAGAAACAAAGAGCAGAACAGGTCATTGGTTTGAAACCTCTACAGTTGTATCCTACTTAATTTCACAGATTACCAGTGTTATCTTTATTTATCAATACATGTAATGTCATATGTAACCTCTGGAGAGGTGACTGAAGCTGCTTGGCAAGCTCTCACTGCAGAGACCATGCTGCAGTCCAGAAATCCACATGATCCTTGATAATTCTGCCCTACTCTGCCTGTCCTCCACATCTTATCGGGGTGCAAAACACAGAATATGTTTCTTAAACAAATATCAATCACAGTTGTATCAGTATTATAGCTCCAGTCGGGGCTGTCTCCTTTAAAACTAAAACAATCTCGCTTTATGCCTTGAAAAGTGAGGAAATTTGGGGGGATAAAATCTTGGCTTTCTGTGTCTTGAGTGGTAAAACTTGCTTTGCTTTGGTGGAGTTTGGCCTTCACATTTGCTCTTCTCATCTGGGGCACCAGGGGAAATTACATGCACGGTGCAGGGCCCCTCTTTTGGAAGGGAAGGTGTTGGTTTAAGGGTCTCAGCCCAGCTCAGGAGCAGCAGTATATCTGCAAGCAAGTTAATAGCTGATGTAGGTATCTCCAGTATGAGTTATGAAGTTGTTAATCCTCCACAGGTTTTAATAATCATTTAGTATTTAGTGAATACACTATCCTGTAAATGTCTTATTAAACCTAAATTAAATGCAGATTTGGAACATAAATGTGCTACAGAAATTTATGAGGGATCTTAGCAGAGAATAATTTTTTTAGACACTGCTGTAAAAGCTACAGAATATCAGTTTCCGAATTAGTATAAAATACTGTGTGTTAGTTGTCAGTTATTAGAGAGAGTGTCTGTGGAGGTATGTCCTAAAACCCCCATGCAATCCAAAAACTTGATTAATCCGCAGGAATTTCCAGGTCTGTAAAAAGCAAACAAACAATTTCCATGCAATACAGCACTGCTTCACCTGGAATGTGGGCATGTGGGTCCCATCTTCTCCATGCTAATCAAGCTCAGGATGTGCAGAAATGCTGTACACATCCCAAAGGCTGCAAACATTAGAGTTCACGGTACTGGTTTGAACCATCAATGTTTGCATCCAACATTTCAAGATGTCCAGCACGCATATTGGTTGCAGTATCAGATTTGATACCAGGCTTCAAGAAAGGATGATTAACACTAAATTTGTGGCTCTTTTAGCACTTCTTTGCTGAATTGTTTTGACCCTAAGGCCTTTAACCAAAAAACCCACCTCAGCAAGTATGTGCACCTATGCCCTGAACAGGTCCACTGAAACTCAGTAGGATAGCTTGCACACCAGCACACTCACATAAGATCTTTGATGGTTGAGCACGAGTCTGTTCAGCCACAGCCTGAGCACTTTTGACAAAGCTCAAGATAGTTTCAGGCATAACACACCAGAAGCCACCTTCCCCTGGCTAGGTCAGTGATGAGCCAAAGTCACCAAACCCCTGTGTTCGCCCTGGCTCAGCACAGTCCTGCTCTGCACAGCTCCTGGACCAATCCTTCCTGCAAACAACATCTGGATGTGTCCACGCAAAAGGGAACAGCTGAGAAACTCATGCCAAAATGAAAACAGAGCAAACGTATGGGCCTGCTCAGCATCACTGCTGGCTTCAGCTGCTGCTGGGAAGCACCAGTCAGGCCACCTCATGTTCCCTCTGAGAAGCTGAGAATCTGTCAGTAGCACTGTCACAGCAGAAGCAACATTGCATTCAGTCAAGTCTTGCTTTCTTTTTCTTCCCTGAGAGTGATCATCAGAGGTCCTGCACCCCTCACTGTGAGGCCTGGAGATGTGTTGTTGAGAAATCCAGGGAAGCTGTTCCCAATAAATGTCAGGCATATCACACACCGTGAGGTATCACTAGAGGACAGTATTGTATGTGTCAGTATGCCCTTGGTAGAATTTACATCAGCAATACTGTGTATTAATTTGAAATATTTAACTGGGTTTTTTAGAAGAAGAAGAGCAAATCCACAACAATTTCAATTACAACTGCTTACAAAGAAGCTAATGAGTGCCAAAGCTGGACCTCATTCACACTACAGCCATTTTTTGCCTCAGATGGCCAGGCTCTGAGATTTCTGAGGATCCCATTTTCTGCAGGAGAACAGGTCTGGCAAGGTTTAAAACCTTTGGGCAGAGCAAAGCTATTAGCTGAGAAATGAACATCACCAGTATCATAGTAAAGAAATAGCATCTACCTAAACCACCTCAGGGGCTGGGAGATTAAACAAATTTAAGGAACACAAAATAGTGCAGCTTGTGTTTATTTTAGAGTCATGCCAAATTTACTTCATGGTCTGTACAAAAAATTAGCACATAGCTGTCACATCCACATGAGTGTTTCCTAAAGGACCATCTCTGCTTCTAGTAATTCCAGATGCAATTGTAAACCTTACCTTAATCAGGCACTATGGAAATCTGCTCCCATTCAGACAAGGAAAGAAGGGGAGAGAGGAAGCAGCAGGGCAAGGGCAAGCCCCTCTGAATGCTGGTATGAGCACTCTGGGTAGTTTCTAGAGGAAAAAAAAAACATAGACACTTTAGACTGGCTATGTGCTTTCCATGGAGAAAATCAGTGTTGATGACTTCCTATCGCTTACGAGACTGACGCATCTATGATTTCTGCTTCCAGCCCTGCACTTGATTAAAGGATACTCCGCATCCAGAGAAATGTTGTTATACAGAATGCCTGTGTTATCAAATAATAAACTAACTGTCACAATATTGGCTCAAGGTTTAGGAATTTTCTAGCATAGGAAGATTAAGACGATTACAGTTCAAATAAGTACCATTTTTGACTAATTGTTTGCAGATATGGCATAGGAGCAATATGGCTTCTTTTGGGAAAGAAGTATGATTTTACCGTACGAAAATCTAGCTGAAATATAGCTAGAATAAACACTTAGAGCCCAAACTCGCTTAAATCTGTACTTATACATTCATGTGAAGGGAAGCTGCACTTAAAGAGCTGAAAAGCTGTCCCAGCATGCTCATGTCCACTATAAAAATGAAATTAAAAAGTAGTTACTATATTGGGTTCAATCACCTGGACTTAGATTTTCTTACAAACACACAGGGGCAGGTCTTCATATCTAGTCTACAGACAACAGACCAGACATGTGAACAAGTCTTCCCTCTCCCTGCACCATACCATAAAGATACACACACAGAAATTCACTCTGTGAAACTAGAGGCTCCCAATGCTTTTTCTGACCATGACTACATGGCCTTTTCTATACAGGAAGGTCACAAAGACCACCATATCTGCATCACTCACTTCATATTTTCCTTTGCTGATCTTTGTGGGGTGACCTGCATAAGCATCCTCTCTGGGCAGTCAAGGTGCTCTGCAGCACATTAGAACAGGCATGTGGGCAGAAAGATCTTGGTTCCAGCTGAGTCAGAGGCTCAATATGTGACCTTCTGTCACTTGGTCTTCTTATGTCAAAACCAAAGCTACATTTAAAACTAGGAACACGCTGAGAACCAGATGCTCCATCTGAGCTAAACCTTTTTGGGTAAATACATTGCGAAGAGCACAAATCATGCCATTTCAAACTTTGAGAATCTGTATATATTTAAATGTATACAAAATTCTGCTGTTTCTAGACAATAGGTTCATATTCTAGAAGAAGAGAAATCCAACAGACTGAAATTAATAATGCATTAGAACAAACATCAGTGCATTGTTTCCCATTTAAGGAACTGCCTGGATATAAATAAAGCCTTACTCATAATCTGTGATTTAAATAACAGAATCATTCTTGCTCAGTGTAACAATTGCACCTTTCAGAAAAATAAGTAATAAAAACAATTTTCAAGAAGAAATACAAGTCTTGAACTCTGATGCACCAATGCTTTTGCTGTCAGTGCACTGAAACCACATATCTGTAATGCAACTCAGCTCAAAACTCTTCCTCTGAACATCCCCAAAAGTTTAGGAGAAGACTGAATTGGATGAGTGAAATGCAAGTTAAGGCTGTTTCTATCTTTGATGCTCTACGTAAAGGTACCGTTTCCACTATGTGGCCAAATCACACATTGCCTAAAGTTGCACTAGCATTGACTTTCACTAAGACCAGGTTTTGCACAGAAGTATACAGTGCATGAAAACGTGGATGCAAATATTTGCCTAAACCAACAACTTATCTAAAACCAAAATGAAACGAAAAAACCCATGAACACAGATCAGGGATCATGGACCTTCACTGAGATAATTTTGTTACAGAACCTGTCTGCTGGCAATGAGACACAGTTTTATGGCAGTAGCAACAATGTTTTGCTTTGCCTCTTGGTTTACAGCCTGTAGCGATAGTAGCTCACGACTATTCAAGATCACTGGACAACAGGCAGCTGAACTATTGCACGTTTGCATCTCTGACACTACCTCCAAATAATACCAGAACGAAGCCAGGCAAACATTTTAAAAATCTGAAATACAGAGCTCAACTTAATAACCAAGTTGTACAGTTCCAGAAAAATGTATAGTACTTTACATTCAAATACAGTAGCAAGATCTTTTTCCCTATAACTTCACAGTGGAGAGTGTTGGTTGCAAGGTAGATTACTAGCCACTTTATTTTAATTTTTTTTAATGCAATGTATATGCTCAGAGTATTTTACTATAAATTTCACTGCATCATACACAGCATTTGGTATGAACAAGAAAAAAAACCAGATCATATTTTCCTTCACTTATATTATCAGTTTGTGAAAACAATCATTTCTTGAACAAACTTTTGTAAACAAAGAGAAATTTATTAGTGTGCAGTACAGCAATTTTTTTTTTTTCCTCACATAACTTTTTGTTACAAGGCAAGAACCAGTTTCATTTTTATGTAAATGAAAGCCTATATACTGATGCAGTTACCCTCTACACATACATTAGTTTAAATGCTGGGGTGCTACAAAAGTTATTTATCTTTCATACTTTCTGTTAGGCTGTAAGTCAGCTCTGAGGTTTAAATTTTGTTTAAAAGTTCTTGGCTAATTGATCACTTTAGAGATGCTTTAAACACAGGTAAAACACCGACAAAGACTTTTAAAGTAAGCTTTCTTAATGGATGAATTGCAACTATCCATCATTCTGCTTGCTACTTCCCTACCACCATCCCATTAAAGCTAATAAGTTCTATTAAAGCTGTTAGCATGTGGCATCTGTTAATGGAAAGTGTATAATGCACAAGGCATGAGGGGGTCCTGAGGGCTCACAGAAGTAAAGCTTGCAACAGAAACACAAATTCTGACCGTCCGTGAAGTTAATGTAATGACAGGTCAGTGTTCCAGGCCGTTCTTGGAGACGATTCCCATTTAAAGTCTTGCCTGTGCAAAGGCAGCAGGGTTAGGTTCACTGGTTCGGTGCACATGTTATATTTCAAATGTTTCAGCAGACAAAATGTAGAAGTTGAAGGAAAAAAAAAAATATTTATTTTTGGCTTGAGAAAACAGTGTGACACATGACAAGCCTGGATCTCTTTTGGAGAGGCTGTGCTCTATATTACTGAGATTAAGTTTGATCATTCCTGAAGGAACACAGAAATCCTCAAACCTGGATGGCAAGGGCTGTAATAGTTGCTCTTAATGTCTGCTGTTAGCTGATTACTGACATCTTGAAAGCATTGCTCAAGCAGGCCTTCTCGCAAGCTTCTGTCATGTGGATGCTCTGGCAGATGGAGAGCATGAATCGGAGAGAGTGGGTGACTGGGAGATTCAGGGACCGGTGTGTAATCAAAAGCTTTGAACTGTTCCTAGATTGTGAGACCTCTTTACTTGTTGCTAGGCAGACTATCAGAACATATTATAGTGACCAAAGCCAGCCCATGTAGTAACAGCTGTGAGTGTAATCCAAAAATTAGCTCATTAATTCACAGGAAAGTATTTTCTACTCGTCTTTCATTACAAAAAATGTGTCTGCTTGTTAGCGAAATCTAGTGCTTTAACTGGAACCTTTAAAACATTAGCAATGCACATGTGCTTTTCTATGCCTTAGTGGGAGATTTATTAAGTTTATTCTCTAATCTCTGTTTACAAGCAGAAATATGACGAACATAAATCATTTGAAATAAGATTTCAAGCTACAAATCCCGTTTGCTATTTTCTGACGTCATTATGTTATTTCAAACCTGCAATTAATTCTTTTATTTGTTGGCCTGTTTGTTTTTAAAAACAATTTCACTCCACTTGACCTTTGTATTTCTTGGAAAAATGTTGAAAGTTGGAAATAACTCTAGATGTTATCTGTTAGTGCTTATTTACCATATGCAGCATGCTAAACTTGAGCTGGAGTTTAAGAGCCCCAGAGAGAGATACGAGATGAGAGAGACAAATCTTCAAGCTACCAGTAGTAATTAGTGATTAGTGACAATGTGATCATTATTAAGGACTCTCAGGCTACTCTTTGAGTGGTGGCTCTTATAAAAACCTCAAACATTAAAAAAAGAAAAGGAAAAAGTCATGATACATTGCCAGCTCTTGCAGAAAACTTACTCTGTTGTTGCTAAACCATAATATTTCCCATCATGGGATCAAACAGTGCAAGTGAACAATGATGCTGCAAATTAATTGTTTATACAGTAGATGCACAAGCCCCCATCCAATGCATAGCAATTAGCTTTCAAAACATTAGCGTATGTAGCTTACACACTACCCTAAGTTGCATTTTCTTCTTTATAATGAAGAAATTCATGGACATAAAGAATTAGAGATCTAACCAATAAAACATTTTTGTACTTTGAACAGGAAGGAGACAGTTCTGCGTGCCTGTTCTGGCATTGTTTGCAATGTAAGGAATAATCACAGAAGTGTGAAAAAGTCACCTTGGCACATCCCTTATTTGATGGTACCTTTCTTTTGGGTTCCTTCACTACCATTTCACACAGCATAGGAGCCCAAATCACATGCATTTAAGAATTCTGTAAAGTTTATTCTATTTTGTCATTTTGCTCCAAAGCTTAAACAACAGTGAGCAAAATTTTAACCATCCACTGGTGTTCAGCCTCGGATCCTGACCCATGTCATAGTCAGTTTGGTCATCAGCCCATGCATGCAGTTTCTCCTGCCAGCCAAGACATGGATGCTGATGGGTCCCTGTGCTGTGCACACACTGGGACTAAAGCTCTGCTTCTTAGTCGTGGGAAGAAAACACACACTGCCCTTCACTCGTGGCACCAACCAGCATTCACATTAATATACAGCAAATACACCCTGACCAGTGGATGTGCAGCTGGGAGATATGGCTGCTGGTACTCACACAAATAAACTGGCCCTGTCTGGTCTCCCCCACATTCATGCAATTACTCTAAAGTTCAAATTCCCAGTTGAAGTCAGTGAAAAATATGTTGGTTTGGCAATATTTGACCAGTCTCGCCTTGAAGCCAGCTCAAAGTAGCTGGTTTTGGTCTGCAGCTCTAAAATGTCAGCCATTAAATCAGCCTTAGCTACCTTTGAGGATGAAAAACCTTTGACTGAATAATTACATTTTAATTGATCAATACAATTAACTTGGATGTGACAGGCCTCTAGCACAGCTTGTTCAGGACCACACACTCATTAGTCAGGAGAAAATATTAATTAACATAACAGCCCTATGAAAGCTCAGATGCCCATGCCCACAGGGTAAAGATGCTGCATGCTGTTTAGGTGTGTGGTTATGTTACAGCTTCAGAGTCCAAAAAAACCCTCAAACCCCTCCTTTTTAAAAAAAAAAACAAACAAAAAACAAATGCCTTTCTGATCCTATAAGCACAATATCAGAGTGGAAAACAGGACACAGGGTGTGTGTTTCTTCACTGTTTCTCCAGTGTTTCTTCAGCTCTACACATTCAGTATCCTGTGTCTATGCCACTGCCTTGACATACATCTGCACTGCAGCACCCCAGACCAGAGGCCAAAGATATTTTATTTTGTTTATACTTTTCTGCAGAACAGATGATTGTCTGCCTCAAAGTGGGAAGAGAAAAGCTGACCCAAAGAACACATCCCAGTAGCATCAAAATCGCAGACTCCAGAGCAGGAGCTGCATGTCCCACGGGAAGGATGGGCACAGCTGAGGGAAAGCACAAACCCCAGTGAATATGAACAGCTTGTGAAAGAGAAGAGATTGATCCAAGAAAAGCCAGACAGAAAAGTAACGAAATGAGGAGATCCCATTTTCTTTACCAGCCCAAACCATTCCAGGTGTTGAATGGAACTGAGTCAAAAAGCATCTCCCAGGGCACCTCAGTGAGATTTTTGGTTCTAATTTATAAAAGTGAGTAGTATTGTAATCTGACAAAGGATGAGTTCCTCTGGTGGGATAACTAAAAACTCTCTCACCCCTCCTTTTCTCTATGTATATCATGAAAAGTACGTGAAAGGTGCCGAACATACCAGTGTAACAGAGGGCTCGGTGTTACAATAATATGTCAGCACACTGCACAGTGGTGCCACTTCCAGTCTTTACTGTTCCACACAGGGCAGATGTTTATTTTTTACACTGACCCTCAGAAAGCATCTATTGTAAAGTGTTAAAGTCTAATGGTATTCTGCTCCTGCAATGGACCCATGGGAGTTTGGAAGGGCTTAAATCATTTCACTGTTTTTGGCTGCTCTTAACCCATCCGCCCACCCTCCTTCTCCCTTTCCCCCAAAAGAAGCACTTTTCAAACACTTTTTTTCATCCACTTTTATAGAAAACCATCAGCTAAGGAATTTTAATGCAACTCATTGATGAACAGGACAGTAGCAGAAGCTTAGCATGATTGTGCTGAGCTGCAGTAGTGCCATGCTGAAAAACACAGTTAGTGAAAAGGCTTATTTTTAAAAATTAAAGTGCTTAAGGGAAGAGTAAGCACTTCAGCACCTCTGTGGAGCTCAGTCCTTCAAGGTGCTGGGCACACTGGTCATGACCCAGGCAAGCACTTCAGCACATGCCTACCTAGGGGTAGCTTTATGCCTTCAAGCCTTCAGGCCCACAAACACTTACTGATGGGGTACGTGCTACCTGGACACAGGTACAGAATTGTGCCCAAGGCCCTGAAACAGAAACTATTGTCATTGTTGTTAATTAATTATAATTATTGTCATATGTTATTGTCATTGAACAGAAAAAGACTTAATCCCTGCCTGTCTCAGGAACTGACCATCTATATTGGATCAGGAACAGGGCAACTGCAGCTCTTTAGAAGCATTAGCTAAACCATTATACCTCCATTGCATATACTCCAGATATATAATCTCTGCTTTTTTTTGTGATAGAGAGACAAAAAAAGTTCAAGTCTGACAACAAAAAATTCAAAGTAAAAATGTAATGCAGAAAGCTGACAATATTTACATTTAACAGATTGTAGCATTTTGGTTTTCAAAAGACCGAGTCCAAGGTAATTAAAACTTTGGTGGCCTTTCAGCTTTAAAATTGCAAATAAAGGATAACAAAACCTAGAAAGTGAGGTCTTTCTCCAGCACATGTGGCATGAGAAGTCCGTGCTGTCACAATTTGACAGGTGTGTGCTTGTGTGCTGCTCGGACTGCTGTTGGGCCAAGTTCCTCGAGAAACCTGAGAGTGTTTGTAAACAGTCTGTACTTTCTCAAAAGTGCCCTAGATATTTGTTACAGGAAGTCAAATTGCTCAAATCTACCTAATTTGGCACGATACGTTGAAAGCATGCTTGAGTGATCATAATTGCACTGGGACTGACTTCATTTAGCAATCTCTAGGCATACCTTTCCAATAACAACTGCAGGCGATATAAATTCAATCTCTTATTTGTTTCTGAAAGTGATTAGCCTAAAAAATTTGGAATTTAAACACTCATAATTGCAAAGTGTTATTTATATTCAATTTTGATTTATTAAATAAAAAAGTTCCCCCCCTTTTTTTTCCCCAGGAATGATTTGAATTACTTTGGAAAGTGAAAGGAGCAGCAAATAGAAAGGAAAGGAAAACGATAATTCTCATCAGTGGTGAGAGCTGCTCATACAAGGGCATTTCTTTCCTTCTACAACATAGAATTTTGCAACAAGAACAAAAAAGATTTTGATGTGTCTTTCAAGCACAGAGTTTTTGCTGTGAAGTACCTATGGCTCACTAGGATTAATATAATTGTTCTTCATATCTTTGAAGAAATATGTACAAAGATAAGCCGAATCAACAGTACTGTACAGCTGAAAGGACAGAAAGAGAGCTGAAAGAACCCTACTTTCATTCTGAGTATGATAATCAGTGTTATTCAACATGATGAACAAGGCTGGAAGAAAGATATTTATTTGGTGTATCCATTCAAGTTTTTCAAAACCAATACATCTAATGGATATTTGCATTCATGTTATATTGCCATTCTCCAGAAACTGTTGGGGTAAACCTCGTGATGGTCAAGGATTGTCCTGAAAGTGAATTCTGGGAAAAGGTCTGCAGAATGAAAATACTGAATCTATAGGGTAAGTTCTCATGAAACCTTTACAGCAGGATGTTAACACAAACAAGAAAAAAAAACCCAAAACCAAACAAAAACATAACTCGTGTATAAACTCCAAATGTCTGATTTCCAATTAAAGAAAAATGCTGTGAACTCTTTATAAAATGTTCTCACAAATTAAGAACTGAAAGAAGTTAAGTCTTCAACAATTATGTTAGAAAGAGCAATTTCAAAAATTCAGCAAAAATCTAAAAATTCTTTAGAATGTCTTGTTTAGTCCTAATCATGAACAGATCCATGTATAGCTTCCTTGCACCAATTAAAACAAAGAAATCAGAGATGAAACAAAGTGGTAAAAATCTCCATAAGGGTTAACCCTGTGGCCCCAACCTCACACCATCAGGAAGGACTGGGCTGCCCTCGTGAAAAAACAGAAGCTGGACAAGTCTCTTTTCCACACTCATTTCTTTGTATCTTCTTTACAAGCATCTTCCTCTGCCTCCTCTGCTCCTAACCTGAATTGTCATTGAACTTAGCAAATTCTGTGCCTACAGATGGGCAAAACATTATGTTCAACATCAGAAACATGACATAAAGCCCTGATACACTCTTGAAAGTATACTCAGCACTTGGGTAAGCCAGAAACTTCCCCAGTACTTCACCAGCAGCAGCATGGCTGCAAAGCTGCTGTGTGTTGTCACATGGTGCCCACCTCTGTGAGCCCATCTCCCCTGGCAGCTGCTGACCCACCTGGGTGCTGCCCTTCAGGATGCCCACAATGAACACGTTAAACCTTGCTAGGAAAGTCAACGGCACTGAGGACATGGAGGGAAATGCAACAGCAGATACTGGAGTTGAAGTGAAATCTCCCAGACATTTCTGAATCACTACAGGGCCCTGTGGCAAGTTGTGGGGTCCCGTGTAACTATGAGGAGCATGTGCTGGAAACCCATGGGGAATGCCTGCTGCATGATGCCAGCAGGTGTATCCAGGAGGAAAGGGGTCACTTAAGTGGTGCTGGAACAGAGAAGGAATTTCTCAGCCTCATCAAGCTTTACCTAAAGTTTACTTTGTTTCTAAAGTAAAAAATTAGCCAAATTGTCCCCAAACAAAGCCAAACCTCAGGGCAAGACTGATTTATAAAGGGTCTGTGCACAGTCTGTTTCAAACTAGGTGGGACCTTCATCTACCTAAGCAAATAATTTAGTGGTATAATTTAGCCCATTTCCCCTTCAGCAATACTACCGCTTACCCAAAACATCTCCATTTATTTTTAAACCAAACATATTATTTATTTGAAGGGAGGGAAGAGAACAGAAAGAGCAGCACAACCTGAACATTCATCATTGTTGTTTGTGCTCCTTGAAGGACATTGTTGAATTATTGCTATAAACATTCCACATTTGGCTAAATGTTGTTGATATAAACAAGGATTTTTCCTCATTAAGGTAATTTGGTGCAGTCTGAGAAACTGATTTATCAAGAGAATTAATTAAAGGCAGATATGATTTGTGGCCCTTTGTACTTGTAGATGTTTCAGCATAAACATCCCCATTAAAACTAAATTACTGCTAATTTGATCCTACTAACAATAGTTTTTAGATACACTTCACATATGCAGACACGATGCTCTTTTTCAGATCTGGAGCTCTGCAGCACAGAGTCCCAAGCTCACAGTTGTCATGGTGCATATGTGGAAGAAGAGTTTTGAGATGTGTTGTGTGCCATATGGTACCCTCCACTCTGAAGGTTTGCTGGCTTTGGGGAAGTATTAATGCCCTGCTACCATTGATTTTGTTTCCCATGGTTGCTCATAAAAACTAGCAAACAAAGGTGGTGCCCACTCCTGCTCCAAATGTACCAGTGTTTACTCCTTAGTTGTTGAAAGTCAAGGGGGCACAGGCCTTGCTTGGATTTAGGACAGGCTGGTTCCCGTGCTCTCACATACTGGTTCAAATTCCAGAGTAATCAAGAGCAGTCACATCATACCAATTTTTTACTGCCAGTGATACAGAATATAATTTGATAAAGAAAGCAAAGACTTCTAATCTTGACACAGAAAGAAATCAGGCATGAAAAGGAATAGGGAAGAAGAGCAATCTCACTTAGGTCATGGGAGTACACTTCATGTCTTAACTAACAGACTCTCAAAGATTGAAGCACTTGCTGTTCAAGACACAAATGAAAATGCCTGAATTTAACAACAGTTAAAGGGAAGAGGCATTTTGTGATTTAGGAGAAGCCACGTTTCTGTTCCCAGTCTTAGTGATCAATCCTGTAAAGATGCTGAACATCTTCAAGCCACTGTTAATAGAGTCTGCTAATTACAGTGCTCAACAACTCACAACCCACGAACATCACAGACCCAGATAGAGGACTATTTACAAAGAGGGCCTTCGGAAAGTCTAGATTAGTCTCAGGACAACTTGAAAGGAGAGATAAGAAAGCTTAAGGGGACTCTTCCTCTCCTGCAGCAGACGAATGAATTAGCAGTAAAGGCTCCAGCTCTGGTCAAAGGGAAAGGATAACATGGTGATGAAGTAGGTCTTAAATCATTCTGATATATTTAAGTGTCACTCTAAATAAGATCTAGAGATGTGGGGAGAAAACAAAGTATCAGTCAAAATAACCAGGCAAATCTGAGGATGCCATTGGTTGGTTGGATATGCAGGTTTTTCAGAACAAAATTTTTATCACTTTTAAAAGGTCTCTTTATATTGTTCATTGAAGTGACAGAGATTTTGTTTAATCAAGTCATTTATTCAATTTTATAATTTAATGTCTCTCACAAGGGAGTTTCATAAAGACAAGCAATGTCCTTCCCTGGACTTAGGACTTGAGCACCAAAATATGGTCCATTCACAACAGAAACACTGGAATCACCATTATTGGGGACCCCAAGTTCCCAGCTGAGGCATGGTAAGTATAAAACACACTGATATTCTATGTAGGTGGTGTGCGGTGTGTGTCTGAGATGCTTACAGGATGGCCAGGCAGGTATCTTAATCTCTGAGGGGCAGAAGTAAAGCAGAGGTGCTCCTTCAAAATCACCACAGCACAGTGCAGGAGCAAGAGAATCACCTGGGATGCTGCAGAAGAGCAAAACAATCCTACGCCAGAGCAAAATCCAAGTCCGGAGTCCCTTTTTGGGATGGTCTCTCTCTCTCTAATCTTAGAAATAAAGGCTGCAAAGAGAATACATCACACTTTTCTATTTGAGGTTTGAATTTCACATCTTCTGGCATAAATCACAGAGATAAAAGACTCAGGGGAGCACAGGGGAAGAAACACTCTTTTCTGTATATGCTTTTTCAGAAGTGAGTACTCCTCAGGACACATACACATAGTTGAGGTACTACTGTATAGAAAAAACCCATAACATTTCTCTTGGAACTCATTAACTGGGAATTCGTTAACGTCTTTTGCCTTCATGTAAATGTTTATTTCAGGGAAGGGTATCTGCAGATACATCGTCCAGGAGGGGAGAGAGACAATGAAGGATTTATCTCATAGAACTTGTGAAGATACAGAAGTTGTGTTGTTCCTGCACTTCCCATAATGGTTGGCTGTCAACAGCTGCATTAAGTGGGCTGCACCCATTACGAGGATGGAAGCTGTCATCAAAATGAATTAGAGGCTTATTTGGCCACAGTTGCATTTTATATTCTGCTGGCAATTCACTGTCTGTCTGGCACTCTAATGAAAAAGAGGCTGGGAAAAGAGGAAACTAGTGCATAAGAATACAAAGTATGTAGATTATTTTTGCCTTTTCACAATGAAATACTGGGAGATTTTACAGTCATTTAAAGAGACTTTTTTTCTTTATTTTTATATTTCCCACTACTAAAGAGCAGTTATCATCTTAAATCTTAATTAAAGATTATTTGGAAAGCACAATTAATGTCTATGAGATAACGTTACATCTGCAAAGCTAGATAATTAATGTGTCATAACTGATGTACTTGTGACTGCAAACAAATGTGTCTCTAATTTAAACTTAAGAAGAGGCACAAACCCTAATTCACCTAGAATGCAAATACATGGGCATAACAAACCTCAGATATGAACTGACCTGATCCTTTACACACCAGTTCTGGAGGAAGAAAAAAAGGCAAATACAACAGATGTCAGTCTTGCCCCCACCTCTTCGGTCCCATAACTGTCTCTGCTATGAGCAGTCTTACAGCACAGCTTGGAAAAATACCCATATCCCATGGTTCATTGGTGAAACACTGTCAGGGGACCTTCTAGAGCATTCACAAGCACAAGCAAACCTTGCTGCTCTTCCCAAGGCCACCAGCAAGGGACACATGCAATAGTGACAGCAAATGTTGCTCACACAGAGACCAGCAAAGAAGGGCAAGGGTTGCCTGGGGTCCAGATGTCCTTCCTTCTACCATTCTGTTATGCCTTATACTGCTGTCTGTTACCTGCCTCCTGTGATGGATTGAAACCAAGGAAACTGTACAAAAGTTTTTCTTGTTTACCAGGAAATTCTCTGGTGCCCTGTGCTGGCTTGAATCTGACCTCTAGATGCCCAAATACACAGAAAAATCATGTGGAAGATGCCTACTTAGAATAAATAAATGCATATTTTAAACTTATTTTTTAAAGCTTGAATAACAAGTATTTTAGAAAGTAGTAGGGAAATAGGTGGTTTATACATGTGGGCATTTTATCAAGTATATCCAGCTTTCTGTGGTCAAGAAATAGTATTGCACTAATATTTTACCAGGCAGAAAGAGGGGTGGGCAGTAAGAGGGAGAAATACCTTTTAGGTGAGTATGTATCTTGGTTCATTTTGATCCCAAAATGCTGAGCCTCGCTGACTATTTCAGTGTAAAAGATCACAGCACCCAGAACTGGCAAAGAGCAGCCTGCATGCTGTCTGCAGGCTCAGGGGACAAGTACTCACCTTCACAGCTCATTGGCAATTTACTATAGGACTGTAACCCCACAAAGGCAATACACTTCCTTCCTGTGAAGGTGCAAAGCCGTTCATCATTTTCATGTGAGTACAAAACACCCACATACTTCTCTTAATGCAACAAGCTGTGTGTTGAAAATGAGAATTCCCCGTGTAGGAAGCAAGGCCGTTCAGCTCAGTCAGCCTGAACTCCTCTGAAGAGACTTGAAGGCAAAGCTCTAACAGGGCTCGAGTGCAGGTATCTCGTATGTTATCACAAAAATAAGTCAACAGTGCCTCCTGATTTTTCTTACTAAATCGTTCCATCTCTTAGTGCAGTTTAGTTGCTTGTTTCAGTAACTTATGGCTGAGTTCACTGACACCACCATATGGAAACAGTACCCAAGAGGACAACATTTTTCTCTATCAGTCATAGTCATAGTCCTACAGCTCTTTGCCCATCTATTACCCCTAAGTTTGTGTGCACAATGCAGTGACAAGAGCTCAGTGCTCTGCCAGTGCCACCTCATCTTTCACAGAGTTCGGGACAGTTCAGCAGTACAATCTGGACACTGTGGAGTGTTGCAGAAAAATGTTCAAGTGTCACACCAGTGTTTTGCAGCCTTCAGACCTGACTGTAGTTCCTGAATGTGGTTGCAATTATGAAATTAATTTTTGAACTTTTGGTTGCAAAGTGAATGCAACCTACTGGGCTTAACAAATTGCCTTGATGTAGAAAAACAATGTGATGTGAAAAACTATAATTCAACAGGAGACTAAGGAAACTGGTAAATGTAATGATTATATTTTTTATCATGTTAATCAACCCAGCACACAATCAATAACAGGCTATATGCACTCGGCTCTAAATCTTCAGCACCTCTGGGCTCCTTCCATGAAATTCACCCATCCTTCAGAAGCAAGAATGCTAATAAAGAGATAAGGTGGATAATTCCAAGAGATTCAGTAAATCACAAAATCATCCTAAATTTGTCTGTCTGCATTTGTGTATCAACACCCCTGACTCCCCTTCTTTCTGAATTAGCCCCATCAATCCTACAATGAAACAAGTAATTTTACCTTTGATCCAGAGGTAACATTCTTTTTGATCCATCCATTAGTATCTGGTCTCAATCAAAATGCAAATACAAGCATGAGCTTCACTGTTTGGGCTTGGAGCCATTTTCCCCAAATCTATGACTCAGTAGAGAAAAAAGGGAGGTGTTGGATTTGCAGGTCACCTCTCGATGCAGATGAGTTTACTGCAATCGCAGTGAAAAGCTACTGTTGTGCACTAAGTGATTTTCAAGTGTTAATAAAGCAGCCAGTTTTGCCAAGCAGCACCCAAGCTCCCAAGATTATAATAAATACTTGATCATCTTGCCAAATTCCAGTGTAAACAATAAAGCATTTTTTGTTACCAGAGCATGAAAAGCACTCTTAACTAGTGTAATTTGCCCCTTAACTTGAATTCAAGGCACCCCCAAAATCATTATCCCCTGGAAGGCAGGTCTCATTTGAGCAGGCAGCAGCCAGGCCTGGCTGGGGAGAGCTGGAGGCCTGACATTAATAAGGTGCTCTATGCTCGAAAGACCATTAAGGGAAAATCTTAACTAGGTGTTATAACAAGGGGATATAAAGTGTCACAAAGTGTGTAAATGTCACAAGCGCTCTTTGAGGCCCCTATGTTAAAAGTCTTCCTCATCTTAACTTCTCTGGGTAAAATATTTTCTTTCTGCTGTTGCTCCTCTTAAAATATTTTGATAACGAGAGTGAGAATTATAATTTCAGCTGGCAACATTGTGGGGGTGGCAGCACAGATCACAGCACTGAAGGAGAAACAGAGAGTACAGTATCACTGATAACGAAAAGCAAACATGTATTACTATTAAAAGCTGTTTACAGAGTGCCACAAGTGTTTCAGATACAACATAAACCCTGCCTCCTACCACCAGCATTTACAGCCTCATGTTTAGGCATGTTCTTAATTTCATGCACTTGGTAAATCCATGGCACTATTCCCATGGATTAATGCCTGTAGGTCTGGGGGGCTGTAAAGCCAAATAAGCAAGTCTTGAACCCATCACCCAAATGGAGCTAATCACTGTAGTAAACACTTTGTTAGGCAGGTATCAGTGGAGAGAGACTGGCAAGGGATCTGTACGAGATTGTATTAGATCAGAGGAGAAACATTTCTCGTAAGAAAAGAGCTGTCTCTTTTTTTTTTGAGATAATGCATTGAACTGATTATTTTGATTGAGCGACAATAAAATCATCTTGTTAAAGATTATAGGCATATGTAAGTTGGCTCTACCACTTTCTATGCATCCGCAAAGAATAATAAAAAAATAACCATTACTCTACTAGGGACAAATATTTTATAGCAATTCTTATGGACTGCTTTAGTTCATAATTCCGGGTACAAGCAGAAATGGTAGTTTAAAATAATTAGGGCACCTCCCAGCCTGTTCCTCCTCATTCTGCACTCCTGCAAGGGCAGGTCCCACAGAGCAGGGGCCACTGCCTGGGTGGCAGCTGCAGTCCCACCAGTGGCAGCCATATCACGCCTGCTTCAGTGCTGCGCAGGCTGCCTCAAAATAGCCCTGCCTTTTACACCCAGCCTTATCTCAGCTGTGGACAGCAATACGAATGGCTTCACGTCATAATTTTTTTTGTTGTTGTTAATGAGAAGAGTGCTGAAGTGCTGCGCCGAGCACCTTCCCCCAGCCCTGACACTGGCATTGCAGCTGGTGATGAATTAGGCCTGTGCTTGAACCTAAAGACCAGCAAATTAACAGTTAATTAGGAGTTGATAAATAGCAGAGTCACACAGACCCTCTGATTTCGTTTGTTTTCAGCTGCTGCCCTTCTCCCATATCTTGAAACAGCAAGTGTTTATGTGCTTGTAACAAGTGCCTGAGTGGGCCGCCATGGTCTGGGGTTTGTCAGGGGCCTGGGTGGTTCTCTCACCACCCCCTCCTGCTCCTGCTCCCGCTCACTTACGCCACTCTACTTGACACAGCAGCTTTATCAGTATATATCCCCTAGATAAAGAGATGTGACAGTGCTTTCAGGGAGAAATTACAGCATGTAGTGGGAGGGAGGCAGGGCGGGCAGCATTTCCTAACCTATCCCTTGGTAGAGCCTGGTTCATTCCTGGGCCTGGACTTTCCTCTCACAGAGACTGATAATCCCATCTGACTGCATCAGACAAGCTCTCCGCTCCGAAGAGGGGTAGTTTGTGAAGCTGAGGGGGATTGCAATTCACACCTTCTCTATACAAGGACATTTTTCTCAATTCCTGCAGGATTCACTAGAAGGAATTCTCTGTTTCCGTGGGAACATCTTCACTCCATCCACCTCAGGAAGAGCACAAGCACTTTAGAGCTCTACACTTCAGCTGGAGCTATTTTATGTGGACCAGGGAAGCTGACCTGTAAAATGAAGATAAAGGACAAAATAAGTGAATTCAGTTAAACCTGCATAAGACTGGAGATGCTGGTCATTCGCAGGACCGCCTCAGGCCCATAAAAATCTGTTAATAGTGGCTGTGTGGATGTGTGTGTTGGTGTGTGCATGCACACCCATTCAGTTATTTTTCCTCTGTTTCAGAGCAACTTTAAGAGATAAGGTTGGAATAAATCTTTGAAATACCTTGAAACGTACCTGGTTTGGACAGCCATGGTGCAGGGGCAGGACCAATATGTATTTTAAAACATTTTAAGGTAATAGGGTTTTAGCTTTCTTCCTTATGAATGGAAAGCTAAAGAGTATATAACCATGTCTGAGTGGAATAAACAAAGTTGTCTATATTCAGCTGAAAATGTGATTTATGTCCTTCCAAGAAACGTCCACCCTGTTGAAGGCTTCATTACCTAAATTTATAACTCTGTAACATCGCAAGGAAGGAGAGTGCTTTTGGGGGAAAGAGGTACTTCAGGAGGGAAGGAGAGCAGGGTGCATGGGCTAAACTGGCAGGGGCTAATGAGGACAAGCCACTCACAGTCAAACAGCTCTGCACTAGCCAAGTGAAAACACTTCACCTCCTCTTTGTCATTGTGTCCTGTTTTTACCTACCTGGTGGTTTCCTAGCTCTGCAGGGTATGGAGCCTTCAGCAGTTTACATATGCTCTATACCCCATTCCAGGAATTACTAGATTTGGCCAAAAGAGAGGAGAATAGACCCAAAACATTATTCTTAATTTGAAGAGGCCTGTATATACATGAACCAGGATTTAAAAGAACCCCTGTTAATAAATACATAAATCAATAAAATCCCCTGAGTGCCTTAAAGGTGATTAAACATACACTCAGATTAAATTAATTTCACTGTAGCTTTTACACATTTCTTTAAGTGGCTTAAAAGGTTTGTTTTCCCTCAGAAAAAAAAAGAAACCCCACAAAAAAAAACCCAACCAAACAAAAAAAACCACAACACAAACCCAAAGCAAAACAACTGTGTTACATTCATATAAGATCATTGCTTCTCTCAATAAAGGCACATTCAATCAAGTCCAGAAACCAACATTTAAATAACACTGCAGCTGGGCTTAAACCAACAAGCAGAAAAGGTTGCAGTGAGGGAGTGATACCACCTTCCTCCCTAGTCCTATTTTATAAAAAGAAGGGCACCACTGTTAAACAGAAATAATTTACCAGTCTTGCTTTGGGAGTCTCTGTGGTTTTGCATTGCTAATGCTTGACTCCCAGTACCACACAATTGTTTATTGTATTAGACTTCCAGGCTTGGAGATCTGAAACAAGATAGAAACTTATTTCAGAAGGTATTGAACTGCTATCAGTCTCTGAGGTAAATTATCATCTGCAAATATTAATATTCAGCCTAATTAGTGGTAGCCAGTGGTAAATGGACTATCAGTTCTCCCATTACCATCCATCCTCACTCACTGTGCAATGTGAGAGAGGAACGGGGCCATTTTACATTCATGTCTTCATAGTTACAGGTTTCAAATACCATCAGTGCTCAGAAAGGTAATAATTAAGGACCAGAAATAAAATCCAGGGTACTCAAGGAGTAAGTAGGAAATCCTTCTATAGTAGGCAAATGGACTTTGGACCAGGTCCTGTAAGAAGTGACCAAGGAATTCTCAGATGGTTTTTGTCTCTTTTCTGTTCAGTGTCATCCTATACTGCATTCTGCAGCTTCTCTTGTTCCCCACAGAATGTATAAATGAATCATTCTTCTTTTTTCAAATAAGAAGTTGAATTCCTAGTGTCAACATACAGAAAAAAAAAAAAGGGTTTGATCTGTCTGTATGTAACTATTTAATCATATTTCTATATCTTTGAGCACACATGTAATTTTAAGCAACACTTCTAAACTTATATCTATCTGTCCTTAAGATTCTAGGCCATTCCTTTGACTGGTCTCTAGGATTTTCTTCAGATTAGATGCCTTCAAGAGGATGTGATCTTTGAAAGTTTGATCTCACGGTAGCAAACTTAATCTACAGTTATCTTATTAATTGTGTATTCTCATAGGATTAACACTATTCTGCAGCACAGACTCTAAGTATGTGGGGGAACAACTGGTGGTAATACTTAAACACGTAATTTGGGCTCCCTGTTTAAGTAAAGGAAACAATAATGGTGGCCTTAATTGCAGAAATTACCAGTTACTTAGAGTTTGACATGTGTTTAATGACTAGGAGGATGGAAATACTAAACTTAATGCCACTTGGCAGACAATTGGAATTGATAATCACCTCTGTAAAAGCTATTGATGGTAATCTGTTATGAACAGATCTGGCTAATTCCAAGCAGAAGTCGTGTATTACTTAGCTGTAAAACAAAGCCTCCAGTAGATGGACAGTAATGGTGGGTATTCACATGTCATTTAAAATAGAAACATAGATCCTGAAAGAAAACCTCAAAGTACTAAGAAGCAATGCTGTTTCCATCACTATTGTTTTTTTATAGAGGGTGCTTACTTCCATTATTATCTGTCTTCTATTACTGCGTATATCGTATTCCATGTGCTATTTGTGCTACATACTCATGAATAACACTCTTCCCAAAGTTGGGATGAAGTATTGCTGATGTCCCAGTCCTCTGAAAACTGGATCACTCCCCTCCAGCAGGAAAGAACCCACAGCAAAGCCAAGTAGTTATGTTTGGTGAAGCTGCATTTGGTGGAATTAAAGCCTTGGAAGGGATAATTGTAGGACTGATATCGAACAGATCAGGATCAGTGGATATCCCAGGTGAGTTTTCTTATGTGAAGGCATGCAGAAGGGCTTGCCCAAGATTGTCTTGTTTCTTTGATTTCTATCTCTCTAACAGCTTGGCCAGTATTTTTCTTTTTCACTTTTAAAAATTATTCCAGCAGAATTTGCAACTATCTTAAATACTATGTAATTTGTATAGACAGCCATGGTCCATCCCAACCAAAATATTAAGAGGATCCTCTGATGAACTTGGTTGTAAGCTAAACAAAGCCATAGCAGTACGTGATATTTTTTGAGGAAATGTCTGGTATCATTTTCCCTCATTTGTTCTGTCAAAGACCTATTTTCATGGACAAAGTAGCCTACCCAGTACTTTAACAGGTTCCAGCTTCACCTTGGGATTAGTTAGATTCCCCTCCTAGAAAAAATAAGGAATCTAGAGGTAGAAAACCATTATGATGCTTATGCATGGTTGTCTACCCAGATTAACCAGGTCAGGGCCAACAAACTCACTGGATTGCATTATTGTCCTTACACAAAGAGGAGTATTTAGAAAGTCTTGCAAGTCTGTGGTTGGTATAGAAAATAAAACTCTTGCCCTTGAGGGGCCACAGGGATCCTTTATGTGAAAACCAATTTCCAGCTGTTCTGCTAAATCATAACTACTGACAAATCTCCTACAGTTTTATGCTGAAATTCAGAGCACCTCTATAAGCTCAGAAATGGAATCAGACACACAGATAATGTCCCAAATCTAAAATGTAAAAAATTCCTTGTGCTTCTTACCCCCTCACTATTGACCTGAAGTTTTGGAAAATATTTTGCTAGACAGCTCTGGAATTTGTTCCAGGTTTGCCTCTTAGCTGTTTTGTCACCGGAGGAATTAAAGATTCTGAGGTTTCATGCAAGAGACTGATCTTGATTGCCTTTGCAATACAACAATACCCAGGTCTTTCACACTTCCACTCATTCACTGGCCAGTGCAACTATTTCAGCAGGAGCAGAAGCCACCCGCTGGCTAGGCAGCTAAGCTAATGATGTTGTAAGATAACTCTCTCCTGAGGTAAAATTTCCAGAAATAGTAAATGATTTAGGTGATTATGGGGTCTAGTCCAGGAAACTTAGGTATACAAGTCACAGAAACAACCTCTTACTCTGTTTGCAGTATCTATAAGACATTAACTCAGTAAGTGAAGAAAACCATGTAAGAAACCCAAAATTGTTTTTCTGTCAAAGCAAAAAACTGAGGCCGTAATTTGACATAAAGTGAGGTGGTTTTTAGACATCCGTCAGGAACTAAACACCTTATGTGAAAACTTTAAACTAAACTGAAACTCGCATAAGCCTTTAACAGCTTCTTTGTAGTTAATGGGAAGTCAGGCAGCACACAGCAAGAAAAGATGCACTGTAAATGTGTAGAGAAATAAACTTGCCATGTTAGCCAGAGCTCATGTTACTGCAGAGAATCACATCCTGCCTTGTGTCTTATTTCAGTGCTTTTTTTTCTGTGTGTCTCATTTTCTGTGCAATATATGTCGGGTGTTATCCATTGGTTTGAATAAGTACAAGCCAGGATTAGTGAATCCAGAGCAAGCAGCAAAGAGTGCCACATCAGAAAAAAAGCATTAGGTGGTAAAGTGAAATCCAGAACAGCTTCATATATGCATAACTAAGGACTTTGCCCTGCTCTGCAGATGCCATGCATTGAAATCCTGCTCTCGTTTCTAAGTTGCATGCTGGAAAGAGCATTGTAGAAGTGGTTCTGGAATAACTTTCTAAAAGTTGGACCTTTACCTGAAAGGGTAAGAAACTGCAAAGCCGATTTCCAGAGCTGTCGAAGTCAATGGGATTACTAAAAAACCACCTGGAAGCACATACACGAGCAGCTGTCACTAACTCACGGGACTGAAGTGGAAATAGATTTCATTAGATGTTTTCTTCCAGCTCCAAGATGTGGGGATTGTTAGCTTCAACATGCTGAAGAGCAAAAGCAAGATTAGGCTACAGAGCAGTACTCTTAGATAGAAGAATTGCTTGTGGCATCCATGTGGGGATATATGAGGGATGAAAGAAGAAATCAGCTTGTCAAATAATACCAGATTTAGTCCAGGAAGACAGCATCACCAGAATGCTTTCTATTAAAGTACACTGCTGAAGCCAACACTGGAAAGGAAGAGCAGAAAATGCACTGAGAAGAAAGAAAAGAATATTTTAAATTTGTTTTTTTATTCTTCTTCTAACTCTCTGCAAACCTTTAAGCCACTTTTGTTGGCATTGGCATAGTTTTCAAAGTAAAAACATTGATTAATAACAAAGATTTAGAGTCATATTTCTGTCTAGCCCAATATACTTCACTCAGTACAACTAACAGTCTCTAACACACAGAGGAACATGAAAGTTAAAACAATGGCCAGAAGGGGGCCAGAGGAAAAGATATATTTTCAGTCACAAATTTAGGACAGAAAAGAAGGGTGCAATATAAATATGAATGCAAAAGAAATGCAAAGTAACGAATGTTCAATACAAATAAATAAAATCAAATTTGTTAGTTTGTAGTTTTTAATAGACTGCTTATCTACCTAATCAAGAAAGGACGATATTTAAAGTAATTTTAAAGGCCACTAAGGAAGGGTATAAATTATATAAATCCATTTAATAGAGAAATAGCTTTCAGGAAAAGTAAAATGTTACGATAAGAAAACATTTTCTACAAGAAAGCCTTCATATTCAGGGGCTGCTAGAACAAGCAGTCCCAGTCCTTTAACCTCTCCCACAAACATTCTGTGTCATGAACAAACATGAAAGTTTTCATCCCAAAGGAGTTACATATTTGAAGAAAGATGAACGATGAGAAAAAGGAAGATAGTAGTGAATATCCAAATACAATCTTCCCTGAACTTCAGCCATTTGGCAAACTAAAAGTATGTAGAGTGATTCTTAAGATAACAAGAAAGCAAGTAAAAGAATCTGAAGACCAGGTTCTCAATTATAAAGAAGTACAGTTTTTATGACTAAAAATACTTTCTAGGCAGTGAAAAAACCAAGTTACTTTATAATTTAGCAATGTATCTCAGATGATAGTTTTTTTCTTTCACAACAGATGCTTAATGAACATCTCCTCTGGATAAGCAAAGATATTTTTGTGACCAACCCAAGAGATGTCTCTCTCAATGGAAATGTACTGAACTACAGTCAAAGATGTCAGCAGCAAGACTTGCAACTAGTGATTCTTATTTTCAATTGTAAAGAACTATTTTAGATTTTGGTGCTTTTCTGGTATGTGTATTCTATACCAACAGGCTGTCGTCACAATCAATTTTCTAAAGTTATTTCTTGAAAACTGCTTGAAGTCTTTACTTTTCTCACTCAAGAACCAAGATTTGTAAAGGCTAGTACTACATATGTTCCAAAGAAGTAAGCCTGGCATCCTGTCCCCCCTCCACAGAATCCCTTAGTTGCAGGTGATGTGCAGAGGCCTTTGAAGACACCAGTGAATCAATAGAAGACTGGAAAGATTCAGCACTTCCCTTTCAGTCTCTGGCCTGCTCTCTCCTGTTGCAGCAGCTGATCCCATTTGTCAGCGCAGTTGGGTGTGGGATTTGTGTCCTGCTTGGGGTTAGAACAGAACTAATCCTCTTCAGTGATTTTACTTCTCAGCTCAGTCTCAGTAACTGCACTGTCTGCAATTAGTGGCAGACTTTCACAGACAGTCTTCTTCCAGCAGTGATAACGCTCCGTGTTTAGAGTTACTACCAAGGATTGGTGTGTGCAGACCAAGGTCACTGCTAAATCTTGGGTGCCATGTTGGGGTGCAGTAAAACATGGCACCCACAGGGAGGAGTGGACGGGACAGGTCACCCTAAAATGACCAACAAGGGATTCCATCCCATATGCATCATATTCAGTATAAAGCTGAGGGATCATGAGGGTCAAGCCTCTTCTTCAATGACTGGCATCCAAGGAGGACTCCGTCCATTCTGCTTTTAATCCTGATCCGTGTGTTCCTGAATCTAATTCCAGAATCCAGCTCCTGAGCATGGTTCCCATCTGCCACTGAGTCCCCTCTGGCACATCCCCAGTGCCTGCTCCACATCAGTGGTGTCAGTGACATAATTGCCATCAGAGGGGTTGGGTTCGATGTTGGTTTTGTATGTACTCATGTATTCCATTTTATTAATATTCTTTTCATTAAAGCTGTTTTAGTTCTCTTTTCTAATCAATAAGTCTCTCTCCTTTATTCCCTTTCTCTTCCCCTTTGTGAAGGGAGAGGGGTTAACACAGAGCATCTGTGACAGTGGATAGCCCTGACCCTAAACCTTGACAGCTTGAAGCTAAACTGGGGAGGTATTTGAAATCACACAAGTACCTCGTGTAGCAGGAATTCTATGTCAAGGAATTTTTCAGGTTTATACCACAAGAACTTGAGCTTAGGCTATTTTTGTCTTTCAGGTCTTAGCTAGTCCCTCTCTGTGGATGTACAGCAATGCCAAGATGAGCAACTCTCTTCTGTTGCAATGCGCAGTAAAACTTGTTAGGTTAAACTGGCTTCACTGCTACCGTAGAGTGAAAGGTCATTTTTCACATGGCCACTGCATAAAGCAAATAGCTACCACCTGACAGATGGTGGATTCTTCATCTGCCTCTCAATTCTATATGTGTGTTTGCAAAATAAAACACATTATCAGAAAGTCAGCTCTTAACACAAGCCTAATTATTTTTCACTGGAATGAATTAAACCTAAATGTGGAGAAGCAGCAAAAGACACGTGACAACTGTTGCCCATCAGCCTCCGTAGACTGCCCTGCCCAGGATCCCCTGTGACTGTCTGGACACCTTCCCAGGGACATATTATGTCCACAGGTGATGTCTCCACAGCCTCCCAGCCCAAATGCTAAGATGCAATGTGCAGATAAATAACAAGATTGACAGTAAGCCTGATAATAAACTTTAGACTGGGGCCCAATTAGCGATGCAAATTAATCTAGGAATAATTTAACTTACCAATGTTTCAAGTGTAATGATGTACAAGGTTTTTGTTGATGTTTTTAAGAATGAGCACTGCTTTACAAATGCATTCCTGACCACACTGTAAGTCAGATGAGCAGAGTGGAAGTCTCCTGTAAAAGTAAGAGGAGTTGAGAATTTGTTGTGAAAGGAAGAAGACAGCCCAATAATCATGGCATTCAAAATAAATCCTCTACGTTTTTCCAGGCAGGAGCCAAATTTACCTTTGCCTGAGCAGCAGGCTGTGAGATCCATTGGCAGGAGCAGCCAGTGTGCTGGAACACTGATGGTGATACAGCAGCCTCACTGAATGGGGCACTGGATAAATACACAAGCAAATTCCTTGTTTCCCTTCAAAGCACCCAATTCCAAATAATCTACAAAGGAAAAAAACTAAAAAGTTAGCCTGCAGCTGTAGATATTATCAGCAGATATCATCAGGAAATTCAACACTGCCCAGCTCATGCTTTGATCTTACCAACTTCTAGGAATTTAAACATTTTTCTACATACACTATTTTACAAAGACTAAAAAAAAAAAAACCAAACCCTTTAGCCGTTATAACATGTAAATTTGTCTCCAAATTGGTGCTCTAAACCAGGAGCTAACATGTTGTCTACTCCTTTCAATGGACCACATGAATTCAGAATACAGTTAACTTCCTGTATAATGTTGAGGCTGTGCATCAATTACATTCCTGTTCAACCTAATTTGACAGTACAGCTTTTGTGCTTGCTCCTTACACTAGTACAAATTCTAGGTGACAATTGTAACTCAGCCAGCCTAAATTAGAAATACAGTTTGTAGATATCAGTGAATAATAAATAATGAATATGGGTTTATAATGCAAAGACAGAAATACCCACATTTGGTGATGCTACACATCATATGTGTATATATGTCTAAATCAGAAAATGTAAATAGCCATTAATCACTATTCATTCATTATCTTGTTGAACATGTCATTCCAGTGGAATTTCTGCATTACAGTCACAGAATTGTTGAGGCTGCATGTCACCTCTGGAGATCATCTGTCCCAAACCCTTTGCTTGAGTAGGTGTGTCCAGTCAAGTTTTAATTATCTCCAAGGGTAGGACTCCATGACCCCCCTGGGCAACCTGTTCCAGTATTTGACCACCCTCACTGTAAATCTCATCAACTCTCCTCCTGACACCAGGCATCACTGAGAAGAGACTGATCATTTTTCCCCTTCAGGTATTCACATGCACTGCTAAGATCCCTCTGAGCCTCCCTTTCGTAAGACTTCGAAACCGGACACTAAATTGATGTGCTTATTTAATAGTGATGACTTTATAAATGCACATAAATGATCCTGAGATCTTACCCATGGCTACCTCACTAGCTACCTAGAGCTTACATTGGCTCTGGAGTGTGAAGCAAAGTTCAAATGTGATGCTTTCATTATAGTCTGGCATTCACTGCAGAAATGTGATAATTTGTGATTGGTACTTCCAGTGTGTGAGCAATAGCCTAGATCACAGGTGCTATTGTTTAGACAACAGTCAATGTAATCAAACACGTAGACCCTGCAAAGACTATTTTGAAGGTATCTGGACCTTCTCAACACACTCAATTTTCTCTCATTAGAAAACAAATTACAAAATAACATTGCTCGACAGTATAAAAGCCATGCACTGCAAATTGACTTCAAAGGCAATCGCATGCGTGCTGCATGCATGTTCTTTGCCTTTGATTCTCTGAAGATTTATAATGTCGCCAATTACTTAAGCTCAACACCAATGCTTAAAATTTGTGAGTAAAATCCTGAAATAATGAAATAAAACTTTTTTTTGTTGGGATTATTTTCCTTACTCTCTGATTTATGATCCAGAGCTTACAATATTTAGGCAATCTTGCATGCATTCAGCCTCGAGAATGTTTTGAAGTGAGAGATGAGTCATAGAATTATTTTCCTGCAGTCTGGTTCATTAGGCAAAAGTGAAATATTAGGAGAACAATCATAAATTACAAGTGTTAACCATACTGCCAGCCGGCATATCAGGGCAAGATTTTGTTTTATTCCTCTACCCAAGATTCAAGGATAAACATTATTATGTGTCAGAGATTCTCCAGCCAGAGCTACAGGACCATGAACTGAACCACAAATCTGATACTGAAAAATGCACCAAGTTTGGATGGTAACAGCCTGTTTCTCAGATGCAAGCTGATTACAAGACTGAGATCAAATTAAAATGGCCAGCATCAGTATCAAAAGCTGAGATAAGTTCTGCACTGTGCGAACTTCAAAATGCCCCCCTTTGACCAAACATATCCAGGGCTGTGCAACTTCTACATATACATAATATATTAAAACAGAATGAAAAATTCTTATCCTTAGGAACATTATCACTGCAAACAGCCCAGGATAATGCTGATGTGAGATGAGAGCCTAAAAAAAAATTTCATGGCTTACATTCTTCACCTTTTTATTATACACAGAATTCTAGTATCTATAATGTTTTAAAGTACTTATATACACTATAGTCCAATATGATTTATTTGGTTATTGCAATAACATTTTAGTGCCATTTTATCTGAGAGTTCATGGAATGTTTTAAAATCCAAGCCTAATGGAAGCCAATCAATCATCACATTTTCAAAGAACAAATTATTTAACTTTTTGTACTACACGGAGCTAATCACTGCACAGAGATATCCTATTGTTTTGACTGATGTCATTCATTTTTCTTTAGGCTGACCTGATTGATAGTCTAAGTGCTGAAGTTAACCAGACAAATGGATATGTACTTCTGGGGTATTTCCAGTCCAGCTGCCTTTTTAGCACTAAAAACTTCATACGCCTGATAGCAACATGCAGCTGCTCCTGCTCATACAATTGAAATTAAAGTCTGGAACTGAAAGTGACAGCTTACACTTTTTCCTCTTACATTAAGGATTTTGTTCACGATGCCTCCAAGCAATCATCGGTTATAAATGAGCTGTATTAAATCCACGTCTATATTTGAGTATGTGGTGGCCTGGTTTCCAAGTTCCCACTTTCACATCTTAAAACACTTATTAATAGCATTGCCGAGACACCCAAGTATTATTGCATCCATTTCTTCCTCTCCTCTCTGAACTGGAATCCAATGCAGTGTCATATTCAGGCTGTTGCTTTTGATAACAAGAAAAGTCCTCCATGTGCCAAAACCTAGCTAGACTTCATCAGGGGAGCTGACTAACTGAAATCTGGAGGATGATTACCCGATTAAGACAAGCAAATTTGGCTTATCACATGCAAAATTTTTAGGAATAAGAATGCAAGCTTCCCCAAACTCTGTGAAATCTAACACAAGCCAGTTCCAGCCCAAAGTACTGACTAAATTCTTTTACTCCAATGTATTACATTACTGCTTTATTGGCTGACATGTATTATAAAAAGTTTTAGGAAAAGTTTGCATGAAGAATGAAAGGAAAAGCTTGCATATCCATGATTTTTCATTTACATAGTCACTGGTCCAAATATATCCCTGGTTCCAAGCAGTCACATTCAAAGCCATTAGACCACAGATACATTTGGCTGTTATGCTATGACAGAAAACATAAGCACGTTATACACTTTTTGATTGTTTAATCTAAATTTACATTTTGAAGTCCCTCCCAGCAATCACTGTGAAGAAAGTATCAGCATTGTTCTGTTTTTCTTTTTTTTTGTTTGCTGCTAATGGGAAAAGTTTTCAGACCCTGGAAATGCATGAACATTATTTGACATGGACATTATGCTGCATACACAAGCTGCACATAACTGCGCTTGGGATGAAACGGCAGAGCTGGAAATAAGAGACTGGTTTCTTACCTGACAAAATATAAGTATATCTTTGTGAGGTTGCATTTTTACACAAACTTCAAGAAATAGAATTATTTCATGCAGATTTATACTTTAAGTATTCAGAAACATCTATACATGTAAATGTACGTATAGGATGATAAACATTAAGTAACATTTTTCATATCTCATGGAATCATTTCCACTCACTCCTCAGCAGCAAGGAAAGAACAGCCTCTAGCAGAGCAGTTTCTAACAAAACCAGTGCATTCAATGCTTTACATATGTAATAATTTACATGTATAATGAAGTGGCTAAACTATATTTAGCAGGAGCTCTGCCTCACAGCCATGAAGCACCTTCCATGCCATGTTTCTAACAGCTGGCTTTTGCCTTCAGAGTGAACATTTTTGCTATACAGCCAGGAAGCCAAAAACTCAAATATTCTCTTTATATACTGGCATCTCTTTCAAAATGTTGATGGCAAAACTACTGCTCAGAGATCTGAAGGCTTTAGCTCACAATTACACCAAATATAAGCAGGCAACACAGTCAATCTCCTATTGCCTGTAAGAAGCATGTTTACAGTATAGGAATCACCAATGCCATATAATATGGCTTTTGCAAATGGAATTTTAACTGTGTGCCACCTGGCAGAAGTACTCATATATGGTTTGAACACTAATTATGTTATTCTTGGAAAAAAATCTGGCCTGTCAGCTGTGACTAAAAGTCACTGCTGGTGTACAAAAAAATAGCAGTAAAGCAAAAAGCAAGTTCAAAGAGTTAGAGAAAACAATTGCAGGTATTAGTCCCCATAAAAACACAGATGTAATAAACAATGATGCATCATTTAATTTTACCAAAATCAATAATGAAAAAAACCCCAAACCTGATATAAAGCAGCCTTAATGATGAATGCCTTAATGAATTAAACAAAATTTTGCTAGAAACTTCCTTCACTGGAGATAACCACTTCCAGTTTCTGCAATGCCTTCTGAGAGACCAGGTCAAATATCTCACCAGCCGTAGAAACATCATGAGTTCTATAAATGAAAGCAACATGAAGAGGTTATCTTCAAAATGTGCAAGACCAAGTATATTTGCAAGGGTAAAATCCTGCTCCTTTAAAAATCAATTAGATGTTTTGCTGCAAAGCCCAGGGTTCTGTCACAAGAGTTAAATAGAAAATACATGTTGTCATAACCATTCTTGTAACCAAAAATGTCATGCTGCAGTTTTACTAACTCACATTTTGCTAATGCCAAATTATTGCAATACAAATATTTTTAAGTGGCAGGTGGCTACCAACATGAAAAACTAATTACAGAATCACAGAATGTTAAGGGTTGGAAGGGACCTCAAAAAATCATCTAGTCCAACCCCCTGCCAGAGCAGGACCACCTAGAGCAGGTCATATAGGAACATGTCCAGGTGGGTTTTAAATGTCTCAAGGGAAGGAGACTCCACAACCCCTCTGGGCAGCCTGTTCCAGTGCTCCATCACCCTCACCGTGAAAAAAATTATTCCTTATGTTTCTGTGGAACCTCTTATGCTCTAGCTTGCACCCATTGCCCCTTGTCTTATCATTGGACATAACAGAGAGAAGCCTGGCTTCATCCTCCTGACACTCACCCTTTACATATTTATAAACATTAATGAGGTCACCCCTCAGTCTCCCCTTCTCCAAGCTAAAGAGACCCAGCTTCCTCAGCCTTTCCTCATTAAGGGAGATGTTCCACTCCCTTAATCATCTTTGTGGCTCTAATTCATACCCAAACAGGCTGATTCCATGAATGTTCAGTTTACACCTGACGTACAACTACTGCAGATGCTATACTGTCACATCATTATTTGGCAAACTGGAAAATACTGGACTAAGATTCATTTTTAATCAATAATTTCAAATAGAAGCACCTGTTCTCATTAAAAGAAAAAACAAACAAACAAACAAGGAAGGAAAGAAAACCCAAACAACAACAGAAAATCAAACCAAACCAACGAACCAACCAAACAAAATCAAAACCAACCAAACAAAAAACCCCATCACTAGGATCTTTTTCAATTTTGTATAGAGTTAATAAAACAGTCATATTTAAGAACTTATTATGGAAAGCAAAATCTCTTTTGGCAAGTGAAAATTGATTTTACATAGCACCTGGGTCTGCAGGGTTTGTATGATGAGCTGAGTGAAAGCTGAATTTCTTTTCTGATATGCAACCATACCATTCCTTTCTATGTTTTATCCTTTTTTTTATTGTTCCTGAGATCTCTAGACTTAGTAAAAGTGTCAAAATCCCTACAAAGTGACTTCCCTGAGGTCTTTCTGAGACCAAGAGTGAGAACTGGACATATTTCTTCCCCGTATGGATGCTTCACAGGGGAGCATTCTGTCATCCATCTTTGTATAGGTGAATATATTATGCCACCTCTCACCAGTGCACAAATTCTGTTATTCTACCCTGGCCTAAGAACCTCATTGGAGCCAGCAGAGTTAAAATACAGACAGAAGTCAGACCATACAGGCTATTTCCTGTGTTTTTTTCTTGAAGATCCTAAATTAGGACAGCATCGAATAGAGCAGAGCTATATACATTAACATATGGGTATAGCTGGCTGCAGCATTTACCAAGGAACTGGACAAATTAGACAGAAATTTTGATTAAGGTAGATCAAAATTATTAGGTTTGAAGTGGCCAGTGAGAATTTGCTTCATAAAGTGCAGTTAGTAGCTTTATTGTGGAATCTCACAGCAAAAATATTATGCCAGAAGTCAACTGACTTGAATTTTAAGCAGCAGCTGTTTAAAATGTGACAGACTGGTGCTCAGTATAGAGAATGAGAATTTTAAAAGCCATAAGCTCAGGAATCTCCAAACACAGATTACAGAAACTCTTAATTCACTGAATAGTTAAAGGACTCCGATCATAGTTGCAATACATTTAAAGTAAGAAAAAAGTTATTCCATGTGGAATTAGACTTCAGACAAGACAGTCACGGTCTTAGGCTGGCAGGAACAACTCCATGTCCAGGACAGGCTGTGGGACTGGGCTCCTCCTTGCATCACAACCTTCTCCTGGTCCATATTTTGTCATCCTCATCCTGCCCAAAACACATATGTATTTGTGACAAATGACATTCTGACATAGGAAAAAATTGCTTTTGATGTGTTTTACCACAATTCTCAATTTTATAAATGGTTTAAGGTGCACAGGTAGCTGTGTGGGAATGTCTAATTGTATAAGTACTCATTTTTTGTGTCTCTCTAAGTAGAAAACATGCTGCTCATACAACAGTAACATAAACTAAAATGAGGCACTTACTTTCACCCAATCAGATGAGATTCTGATACCCACAAAACCCCCATGGTGATTAAAGGTTGAGCTTTCAAAGACATTTTCTATTTTATATTCAAAGAAAAACTCTTAAGGTTTTTTTTCAAGACTTGTAAACAGCTCTGATGAGAAAAAAAACTCCAAACAACTTTCAATAAATGGATTACTCTAAACCTTTAACCCTCTCATTTTTAAATTCTGTCATACAGAATTTGTCTGTATCTCCTTCAGTTCCACTGAGGGAGGTTCACATGACCTGCTTGCATTGGCTTTATTCTTTTATATTTTTTCTTTTTTTTTTTTTTTTTTAAAACTTGGTAAAACATAGAACAAGCAGTACACTGCAACATTTGTAAACTAATATATTCTTACAAAACAGAGTCACACTTCTTTGAATATATGTAAAAACAAAAAGTATTTTGTTTTGAGTCCATAAAGCAAATTACAAGAAGAAAACTAAACTTTAATGAAACCACAGACATTGAAACACGGCAGAACCATTAAAATTATCTATTTTGACTTACATAGAACTTACTTTGTGTGTAGAACTTCAATACTTTTATCACCTGAACACAACTTATATTCATCTATAATATCTTTTAGAAAAACACACAGTCTGCTCTCATGAATTTCAGATAGCGATCACTATATATACAGGCAATGGATATTTCCAGTAGTCACTGGAGAAAACTTCGCCTTTCACAAATGGGAAAGAATCAAGCCCCTTACTAAACAAGATACACAAATCTCCTTTCCCTAGGACAACTTCCAAGCAACCTTTTCTCAGCCTGCTCTGTTTTCTCCTTCTTAATTGTGTTTTATTTTTCATGATGTCTAGGTTAATCTGGTTCCTGTTATAAATTCTCTGATTAAAAGATATCATGTCATGGTTTATAAATACCTGTGATGAAAGGGAAAGATTTCCTGGGGAGTACAGAATACAAATGCAGAATGATGGCAGCTTTGTGTTAACAGTAACTTTTTTGGTCTTAGTTAAAGTTTTAGTTGCTGTATTTTTCTTTCTTGGTTTTTATTTTTCACCTATGAAACTAACTAAAAAATGTCCTGTGCATCAAAAATTGTGATGTAATATCAGTATAAATTATCAATGTTGTGTGTTCAGCTGGGTGATGTGAATTTTTCCAGTATGCATTTGAGAAAGAGACGTAAAGTTTAATGTTGCAATGATCTAAAGCTGCGTTGCACGTAAAGCAGAGAGTTTGTGACTGAAATCCCTGCCTCCCCGTTCCCGTGTATGAACCCTGCTGCAGACTGCTGTGCAGACAGTGCCTCGGCTGCTCACGGCAGGTGCAAAGAGCCCAGGTTCACAGTCACACCTCGAGCCTGATGTCACAGAGCTCCAAAGCGATTCTCGCCAATACACACAGCAGGGGAATCGCTGATGAATCTCACTCTTTGAAGAGTTCATTATCTGAAATGTAATTTGCCTCTACACTTGCTCATCAGTAAACATATTGCCTGAATTACTACTCAGATTAGCTTGGGATCACATATCTCAGGGACAGACAAAGCTGATCGACTTAATCAGATCAACTAAGTGCTGTTTACACAGTAGCACTGAAAAAAATCTCTAGAAAACTTTGTAGAGTATTTGTGCTGTTTGGCACAACCAAGGGCATCAAAGCCTGGATCTCAGAATGCCAACAGGCATTTAACACCTTCAGGATTTCACCCAAATAGTTTAAAAGACTTTTCTTAAATAAATGAAGCCAGATCCTCTTTTTATAGAATCTGTACTTTAAATTTTGGTCAGAGTGACAGAAAAGGGGAATCTCATACCTGTGACATGTAGGAAACGCAGCACTGTAATTGATACACTGCCTAACAGGGAACTAATGTAAATCTTTCAGCAAAGGGGAAATATGCTTTGAATGTTTACTTTGAGTGATAAGGCCTCCTGATACATTTTGAACCTGCACAGCTCTGTAAAAGGTCTTGCCAGAAAAGCCTGCAAGCATTAGTGTCACGAGTGGTCAAAAAATCTGGACTGCCATTCCTACTTGCAAATACAGAGCGCATAGCTGGGCAGTGTGCTAAATGGAGTCTTTAACTTTGAGACTAATATTTCCTAATGTTTATTTAAGAGCCCACAATGATGGGAATTGGTGAGTATAGGTATCATGTTATTCCTATTAACGGGAATGAAGAATAACACAAAAGAAGTTAACAGTTGTTGAGTTTACTCCAGCAGAATCTAATCCAATTTCCATTTTAGTGAGAAGAAATTGAGTTTTGTGATACTTAAGCAGTTATATTGCTTTTTTTAAGAGCTAAATACATCTTTCTTCGTATTTTAAAATTGCACCAAAAATATAAAATGGAAAGATTTAATTTTCAGTAATTTTCCTTAAAACATTATATTAAAGGTTGATGGTTGAAATATTTTTCTTCTTTTTTTTTTTTTTTATGAGAAGCATGTAACTTTACTCAATTATGGCTGAGAGGAGTATTGTTTAAATAAAATGCCTGAAACAAAATCTGTTGACTCAATGGAAAGTCTTGCACAGGCTCCCTGGGCATTTGATCAAACTTTCATTCAGAAAACATTTTTCTCCACCAACATACTTAAACTGTTAAAATTAAAATGCAATTTAAGCAATTACATAAATAAGAGTGACAAATGTTTCTTTTCCTAAGTGCAATCAGGTGTAGAGCACAATCAAGTTTATTCTCCAAGAGCTGTGATGCATACACACATGAGCAGTGCCAAAAGGCCCAAGACAAAAGCAACAAAACATTTTGAACCTTAAACAAGATTAGCCCAATTTGCAACCTGTTGTGCAAACAGATCTACAACACCATCTATTTGAACAACAGCAACTGTTACCACAAGTCACTGCTAAGCCAAATATGCACATAACACCATGAGCACAACACCCAGAAACACATAACATATGTACATTTAACTGACAAAGCTCTGATGATTTAGTCTGTATGATTGGTCAGTTAAGCAAGTAATTATATTTTAAAGAAATCAGAGATCACCTACTAACTGATTTAATTTAAAGTAGGAAGTTTACTACATGCTACTACAATAATGTAGTAACTTCCCTGGAATTATACTGATGTTTTCCACAAAAATCTATTTCAAACATATAAGAAAGTTGCAGAAAAAATGTTTACATCTTTTAAGTGACAGATGTTCTGATCCACTTTCCACTGTTATGTAGCTCAACCCTTAAATATTCAGATTTCTGACTTTGCTGAGAACACACCATCCAACTTTAGGTAAGCAGAAAATCATTTCACTTCTTTATAATATTTCTGAAAATAAAAATTTAAAATATGAAACCCTCAGCTACAGCAGTTCAGCAACTAATATAAAATGCCTGTATTAAAACATGTGAGAATACATTAGAAAATCCATTACTTGATAAGGACAAGCTCTCTATGACTGAATTCCAACTGTTGGATTTTTCTTCTTTTAGTCTCTTATTCACTCACTCTGTCAGTACAAAACCCACAGAATTTTCATTACAAAGGGTTCTTTAATTAACTAGAAAGAAAAATCCTCAGCTAATACAAATAGATCCAGACTTATAGCTAAGAGTCAGATCATAGAGTTTTGTTTTGATGGCAAAGTCTATTTTTGTGGTTTCTAATGGTTTCTGATTGAAACAACTTCTGTAGTTTCAATGCCAGTATGTGATTCTGTATGGATAGGTATAGTTTATTGATTAATTTTTCAAATCTCTTTCAGTATGTATTTTTTCTTTGATTTTCTCCTGTTAGTGATGAAATAAAATTGAAAAAAAACCCACCTAAAATTAGTATTGAGTAACATAACTAAAAACTAGATTTATATTTGCCTGTTATAAAAGTATGTCCTATTAATGCAATTACTACTTTTTAATATCATTTTTTTAAAAAGTCTTACACTGGTCTTCCTTGAGATTCTTCTATGCATACACCCATTACTATTAAAAATCACTATAATATGCAGCTCTAAAATTTCCCAACTTTTTCTGCTTTTTACTGGCAAGGCTGCATTTCCCACTATTGCAAGCAACACTGTTAGTGCTTCTTTCTCAACAGGCTGCTGGTAAGTCATGAAGCATGCGATGTAATGTTCAAAAGGCACAGCACAAAGAAGATTTCAACACAATTATTTCAGTATAAGAAAACAACAAACATTTAAATATTTCCTTGTTTTTTTGAGAACAGCTTTGGTAATGGTAGAAAGGTAAGACAAGTGTGTGTGGCTCATTTTTTAAGCAAAATTGTTTCAGAAATATTTTTGAATGATTACTGTACCAATGCTTTTCACCGAGCTTAAGAAAAATTGCAATTCAGTGGCTTTTTCTTCCCTACATATATGTGTATAAAAAATCAAATATACCCACTAGCCCAAATGCAGCTTTGTGGGATATAATTTGGCATAATGACTTTATAAATGACTGAAAGATTTCATTGCTGACCTTTATGGAAGAAAACGATGGTAAGTCTTGAAAAAAATCTTTCCTGATTCCCACATAATTGGCAGTCATGACTCTCCTTACCTGATCCCCGATGAGAGGTTTGCCTTTTGGAGCACCGCTATGGCTGCTATTAATTTACCTTCTCTTTATTGGGAGGCATGAAAATTTGGATACAAAGCAGGCATGGTGGAAATTAAACAAATAACCAGGTCTTGGTGATACCAACAAATCTGCAGGGGAGTTTCACAGAGGTTGGTGTACTTACTTGGCATATATATCAGTGCAAGGAAGCATGATTTGATACATGTTAAAACAAAGGATCACTCCAGGAACAAACTGGCTATTGCTACTACACTGCTAAGAGGGATCCTTCAATCAGCACTAATACCAAGTCATGGTATCAGTTGAGCTTCCAATAGAAAGAATCTGTGCCAAGAATTGTGATTCAGTTCTTGATGATCTTTTACCGTACTTGAAGGAAATGATGCCAACATGCAAACCTGGCACAAATTATTTCTCACCCTTTACTGACCAGACTGACTTGGCTACCATACAGTAATTGAAAGGCAATGTTTCTGCTTTTAACTCATCTGTTGCATTCCTCCAAGTTCACATAATCATAGAAAGCACTGGGTTGGAAGGGATCTTTAAGGGTCATATAGTCCAGCCCACACCTTGCAGTGAGCAGGGACAGATGCAACTAGATCAGGTTGCTCAGAGTCCCATGAAGCCTGACCTTGAATGTGTCCAGGAATGGGGCCTCCAACACCTTCCTGGGTGACCTGTTCCAGAGTTCCATCACCCCCATAGTAAAGAATTTCTTTCTAATGTCCAATCTAAATCTACCCTGCTGTAGTTTAAAACCATTGCCTCTCATTCTATTGCTACATGTCCTTGTAAACTGTCCCTCCCTGGCTTTGTTGCAGGTCCCCTTCAGGTACTGAAAGGCTGCTATAAGGTCTTCCTGGAGCCTTCTCTTCTCCAGACTGAACAACCCCAACTCTCTCAGCTTGTCTTTGTAGGAGAGGCATTCCAGCCCTCTGGTCATCTCCGTGGCCCTCCTCTGGACCTGCTGCATCAGGTTCATGTCTTTCCTGTGTTGAGGGCTCCAGACCTGGATGCAGTACTCCACGTGAGGTCTCACCAGAGCTGACCAGAGTGACAGAATCACCTCTCTTGATCTGCTGGCCATGAAGTTCTTTTTCCCCTGTGAATCTTTATGCAAAATACAGGAAAAGGAAATGTTAGGGCATACACACACAATACCCAGTGCAATCATCAGGGTCTCTAGTCTCTGCAAAGAAAGTAATCAATAAAATCGCAGTCAGGGCAAGCGTACATTAGCTGATGTCCATGGGTAGACCCTGCTGTGGAGGCCCGCAGGAGCAGCACACCACTAGATGGCAATGCACAGTGAAAAAGAAATCATTTCCATTTTACACACTCTGTGCTGGTGAAGCATTCTTTGAGAATGAGATCTAGAGCGTTCCTTCTGCAGCGCTCCATGCATTTCTTGAGCAGGGTAAGGACTTGCTGTAATTTGTGAACCGGATAAATTACTCAAGCACAAGTATCCAGGGAGAAGGAACAGTAAAATACCCCCAGCAGAACCTGCTAGCTGTTTGGTAGGTTTTGTCTTCATTAAGCAGTTTAAAATAAATCATTCTTTGATTTCTGTGCATTTCTGTTATTATCAGAATCCCTGTCATCATCTGCAAACCACAAGAACAGGCCTTAAATAGCAGAGCACCCATTTCACATTTATCAAAATTCCAAATTTTGTGATTTTTGTCACTACATACTATACTATGAAAAATCAATTAATTTAGATGCAAAGCTTTGCAACAAATGACATAAGGAAAGATGAATAAAATTCTTAAGCTGTGTTATACAATTAGCCTTTAGGAGTTTTCTGTTTTACAGTTACAACTGGTACTCAGGTTATTTCCATTTTTGTTTTTATTACTCTTGCAAGTTTCCTTGGGATTACAGCTACACATGCAAGCGTGTCAAAAATAACATATTTTAAACTAAACCCACATTTCTAAAACCATTCAGGGGAATAAAGAAGTATGTCACATTCACTAACTGTTCCCTAAAGGGGATTTTAAAAGAATAATTTGTATTTGAAAGATCTTTTATTGTCTACCATTATTTTATTGTTAATTTTTTTTTTGCAGACAGTGACAGGAATCTCTTCTGAAGGAGTTCTCTAGCAGAGTAATATACTGCTTCAGGGCATGTATTTTACCTGAGTCTTTTGAACAGCCTTGAAACAACAGTATAAACAACAGCATTTTAAAGTCTTTCTAAATACAACTTTGGGACTGCAGCAGAATTCTATAATGAACATACATCCATGGAGAGATTAAGACCTGGATCTAAAGCACTGTAAACTTCACTCAAAGACTTATCAATTTCAATAGTCTTTGAATTGTTATTAAACACACATACCCAGAAACCATAACCATCTACTTCACTTATTTAATTATCTCTTTTATTCAGCCATCTGAAATGAAAGGCAAGTATGATACAGTGTGCAGACTGGTGTTCTATAGAGGCGTGCAAAATCAAGGCCTCATATAATTGAGTTTATTGAAATCTGCATCTTTAGACAGTTTGGATTTATTCTCTCAAACCTCTAAAACTGGGACTTTCTGATACTTTCAAATCCTAGCAGCATCTTCGCAGTCAGAAACCCTGGCTCCCAGCATTAGTTTGCTAATGACAACAGTCCCCTTTCAAAACATTTGATAGTTTGCAGAATGTTTACCTCTACAGAATATCAACAATAACAACCCATAATGTTCAACTATCAGCCCTTAAAAGATACACTTCTGCTTCTCTGAACCTCCTTCTGTAGAATTTGGATAAATCTGTATAATTTTATAAAAAGCAAATGGTCATGAGTAGGTGGCAGTGAGTGAAGTAGTATAGACCTCTCAGGACTTAAATCCTGTACATTTTTTTGAGGAAAAGGGACTCCCAGAGCTAGATACCCACCTTACCTATACTCTTTTAAAAGATATGGGAATATTTCTTTTCTTTTCTTTTCTCTTTTCTTTTCTTTTTTCTTTTCTTTTCTTTTCTTTTCTTTTCTTTTCTTTTCTTTTCTTTTCTTTTCTTTTCTTTTCTTTTCTTTTCTCTTTTCTTTTCTCTTTTCTTTTCTTTTCTTTTCTTTTCCTTGAGGAGAGAGGGAGGTGGTGGTAAATGGTAATAAAATACTACTATGTATAAATATATTGGGATCTGTTTTCTAAGAATTAACATAATCAGCATAATAAGTGATTTTGTACCAGGTAGTATAGCTGTAGTTACTAAGAATTCTGTGCTTTTGAAAAATAGTTGCCAGATATTCCAAGTGCTGACTAGGGATTTGGAAAACATTCACCCCAAGATTAATGGAAAGCACATACTGAAAACTCCACAAATCACCTGGAAAATATATCTTAAACAGTAAGTAAATACCTGCTAAGGGACAGACTCTCCTTACTTTTACATAGGGAAATCCATTGGTATTAAGGGCACCGTTAATCCTAAGGAAGGATAATAAAATCTACTTCGTCTTCCATCAAATGTGAGAACTTTGAGAACTTTCAAAGCCATTTTTCATTCTCTGAATTTGTTCCCAACATATTATTAGAAGTCTGTAGAAACATTCAGTGCTGGATAAGTCTTCCCAGTGTATTCAAAGTAATACTGGATGCAATATAAGAAGTGGTTTGGCCTTTTAAGAAAACCATCAGTTCAAAGTATTTTCAGCATAATCCAGGACACTAAATCACTAGTTAAACAGAAACATTTACTGACAGCTTGAGTACAAATGTTTTATTGTGAAGAGCAATGAATATAATGACGAGAGCTGAAGCCTCTTGGTCTGGCTGAACAAGGTGGTGGTGTTGGTGGGTATGTGTGATTAAAATGTCATTGCTAGGGCTAAGCTGGCAGCTAAAAACAAAACAGGAAGAGTCCCCACCAAGTTTATTAAAGCTTTAGAAAGGCTTTAATAACCTCTGTACAGGTCTAACTGAGATAGACTTATTTACTCTGAAGAGGGCAAAAAAAATCCATCGAAGTCAATAAAACTGTATCTAAAATTTAATAAATTTGAAGACTATCACAAGCTGCTCAAAAATTGATAAGCCATCTGAAAGCTGGCTGAACAAATCAGACTTAGAAGTAAAGGTTTCCATGTGCACATGGAAATAACTTGTGCAACTGCTTGCTTTAATCAAGTACAAGGCAGCTTTAATATTATTATCTCTAGTGTCTATAGCAGTGTCAGTGCCTTAGCATTTACAAGCTTGTCATCCAGGGACCCTCCTTTGTTTGTGCAGCCCACCCCAGAGCTTGTGCTCCCACAGTGACACTGCTCTTGGTGCACAAGTACCCAGTCTGGGACAGATAAACTATAACCTACCTACACACTCTTCAGCTGCACCGTCAGAGCAGATCCAGATCTGAGTTGTTATCCTGTTCAACAAATTGCAAATAATAATTTCATTAGTCAGTGTTTTAGACTAAAAAAAGAAAACCGATTCTGGGTTCAGTGCTCCTATTTCTCCTCTGTTTTATTCTTTTCATGTTGCAAGCTTCTGTTTGCTCTCTTCCACAAAAATCTTCTAGTTAATGTTGCGCCTCATTTCAATATTTCTTACAAAGTATGAAAGCTGACCAGGCAAAAAAACCCAAACCCTAATCACTTCCCAGACTTTGCAGAATTGTTTCACTTTGAATAACATGCAATGCAATGCCTACCCTCACTTCGTGAATGCTTGAAGACTGTTGTAGGTCAGTGTCATGGACAACAGGCTTCAAGAAACACGATGCAATCTACCTTATTTCAGTCAAAATTATGAAGATTACAATGCATGAAACGGCAGTTCAGTGATATTGACAGCCAGTCTCCAACTGTCATTACTTAAAGAAGAAGAACTGTTCCATAATACCTTGATCTCTCCAGAGAAAAAAGAAAAGAATAGTCAGCTTATGTGTTCAGAGACTGGATGAGAACTGTTGGAGAAATTCACCACTCTTCTGAAGAAGCAGACAAGTGCCTCCTGGTACCCTGAAGCTCTGTGTCTGATGTTGGCAGGTTCTTTCCCTGAAAAAAAATGCCCCAAACCATCTCACAGTAGCTTGCTCATTCTTTATCAGGCAGAAAAGAACCTAAATAACACAATAATAATTATAGTCAAAGACTAGTGGAAGAAACATGGTACCATTCTGGCTCATCTGAATTATTCAGTCTTACATTACAGAGTCTATAAATTTAAATGTAAAGTGCATGGGGTTTTTTGCTGATGATCTGGTTTTAATATTTCAACTACTTATTTTCTCTTTATCTTACAAAATAATAATACTTATAAGGAAGAATAAGTGGCTACCAACCCATGTAGAACTCCATGAGTGTTCTCCTTCTTTCACCAGCTTTTAATATTATTGGGACTAGAGTGAAATAGTGAATGTTGTAGTTGTACCAGTCAGAAAAATATAGCAAGAACAGGGTTTGTAGAGAGAAAAATAAACAACTCAGATGGAGAAAAATGGGTACAATTCTCTATGCACAGGCCCTTTTAAAATAATTTACACTGTATTTAGAGATGCTAATATTATATCCTTAGTATAGGATGTTCTTCTATGTAGCAGATATCATTGCAGGATACTTTCACTGCCATATCAGTATTAAACTACATTTCATTTTACTGCCATTAAGAAACAATGAGGGGATATGCACTGCTATAAAATACTCCATTACTCAATTTTTCAGGAACCAGAGTTGAGAAAAAGTGCAGGAGGGCAGGGCACATTTTATTTTATTCACAAGATTATCCATGTGTGCTCTGTGATGAGGGAGTTGCCATGATCAGTTCACCTTTCTGTTGAAAAAAGTAAATTAGTAAGCAAGAAAATATGCATTGACTTGTCAGCTTTTACATTAAGTCTGCCTCAGGGTAATCTTCACTTGCATGCTTTCCTCTAGGTCAGAATTTCTTTTTAATCCACATAGTTTGAGCACTGAAGCATAACCCATTTCTTCCTTAATTGATTCTAAGTTTAGAAGTATATTGTTTAAAAAAACCCCAACCCTTTAATAGTCCTTTAAGCCTAGAGTTAAATTATATTTGAGTAAATGCAATTTAGGTAAACATATTAAGCTAGGTACAGGTTTCCAGGCTTTACTGAATAAGAGACTGCATCCAAGTCACCCTCGGCGAAAATGGGCAAAGCTGGAAAGAGAGCAGGAAAACCCATCACAAATGCTGTTTTCTCTCCCAGTTGAAGACTTGCTTTTTTATTTTTTATCAACTTCAAAATGTGACCAGATATTAATTTATTTGCCTGAATAAAAAGGGCATTAGTAGTTAAAAGGAAATGTGCTGAAGGATGAAATGTTCTAGATTTTTCAATGTGCTTTACAGGTGATATAAATTCTAGACTACCAAAAAAATTATGTCTTAATTTCTACATGGCATGATGGCAATGATCTCTGCTTAATGCAGACATGTATAACTTTTAAGCAGGAATTAAAATATCCCTTAAGGATACCACTGAAACAACATGCAGGAGAACTTTATATTACATTGCTTTATTTGAAAGAATGTTTTAGACTTTTGACTCAATTTGGGTAGGCCTGATACCTGCCTACACATATTCCCCAAGAGATATGGAAAAGCACCTGGCAAATATTAGAGGTATTTAAGTCAGATCCATTAACAAGAAGCTCCATTCTGAACCATATGTATGCTTGTGCTTCAGTTTGCAAGGATACATCTACAAGCATTGTTAGGCCAAACTTCTGTTCTGCAGACTGAATTGAAAGTTCAGCCTTCCTTGGAGTTTGTATAAAGGAAACCAAGATGCAGAAAAAAACTAAACTGAATATAAAGGACTTGCTTCCACAACTTGTGATTGCAAATATGTGTACCTGATGCAGGATTCATCTGCAAAGCCAAAAGCTAGTCAACAGTACCTCTACTAACTCAAGACTACAATCCCACTTGTTGCCTAAATTTCTTTGCTCTAAGAAAAACATAGATATGATAGTTCCATAGAAAAACAAACTGCTCCAGCAATCACAGTTGGATCCCTGTTGCTGCCTGTGGCAACTCAGTTCATCTGCCTGTTCTTCTACCTGCCCTCCATGGTCTTCTTCCCACCTCCCCCTGCTTGAGCTACATCATTCACATTCTCAATCAGCTGCAGGTGTCAGGAGTAGCTTTTACTTAGTCTTCTTTCAGCACTTCTCTTTGGACCTATTTTCCAGCCTGGAAACTTGCACATGCTTTAGTCTAGACATGAATACACTGTCTGTTTATGCTCCTCAGACGGCATCTTTTCACAGTAACTTCTCACATTATAGCTGAAAGTGGAACCTCGATATTTACCACTGGGGGAATGGAGGAAAACAACACCACCACTCTGGCAGTCCCAAGCCTGTGTTTCCCTGAGTATCCCCTACCCAAATTCTGGTGATGAACAGGAGCCACAGAGACAGCAGCAATTGCCACTGAGGAACACCACTGTAGGGTAGAAGGTATCTTCCCGCCATAGAGCAGAGAAACTTCCTCAGCAGTCCCCAGTGAGGAACTACTACCAATCCCTCATGGACACCAGAAATGAGGGAGCCTGGAATACATCCTCTGAGTGACAGCACTGTCCTGCTGGGAGCTGCGGTAGCACAGTGAAATCAGTTTGGGGTGAGCAGTGGAAAGGTGGAAGGGTGTCTTGGTGCCGCCTTTGCACTCTACCCACCCACCTGGGTACTGAGACTTATTCCTACCCTTCCCTGTGTCCTGTGCTCCCCACTGAAAGAGAACAGCTGGCAACCAAGGTCTTAGTGTACTTGAAAGAAGTTAAAAATCATTACTAAAGATACTCAATTTTTTTTCATCAGGCTGATTTCTAGGATTTCAGGGTAAGTACATTCCATCACAAATGTACCGTTTCTGAAAGTCTGCTCAATTCCTCCTTCAAGTCTCGCTCTGTTCATTGCTCAGTACCCAGCTTGTGCCTCAAGCCCAGGCCACATTACTACTCACGGTTCATGAGTGCTAATACAGATTTTGTTTGAAAAGCCACACGTTAGCAAACCACAGTTATTTGCAAGCCTGGCCCAGGGCTAGTGTCAGACATCAACACATAAGCAGCACAGATATTTTATTTAATTAAGTCATGCCATCTGGGCCAACAATGAAGGCACTCATATACTTTGCCTTTGCTTTCAGACCACGTAGTGCTCTGATCCCCCCCAAATTGTTCTAAAAGCCAAATCTCCATGGAATTTAAAGAACACTTTCACCTTCTACTTGCACTAGACTGAATTTCTGCTGCAATATACGCAGGATTTTTCCTATCCTCATAAAGTGAGCGACCAGAGTCAGATTTATGTGCCTTAGCTTCATCTGAATGCTGCATCCGCCATGCAGGAAATTACAAATGAGCGACTAACAGGATGGTGCTAATTATAGCATGTGTGTATACTACCACATAGCCACCAACTTTATTCTGCCAAAGGTTATTTGCTATAAAAACCAAAGGTAGCACCAAACAGCTGGGCATTAGACATGGAGAGTTGCTATTCACGCTCTTTAGGCTTTCCAGACCCTCAGCATTACTATCCTTGTCTACAGACCCTCCCTACAAAGATGATCCTTTCTACCAAATCAGGGGTTTTCTAACACCCCCACAATGAACAGGTATCAAACCAAAATATTTTGTGACAAATATGAGCCTGAGTCTTTAGAAATGAGAAATGCTTAAATGCTGTAAGTTTCCTAACTTAGTTTAGCAAAGAAATACAGAAAAAAAGTCCTGTATATCCCAGCGACAGCTTTGTGTCACAGTACAAATCCAAACACAGTGTGCAGCCATGCATCTCTATCATGTTTTAAAGAGCTGTGAGCAGACTGAGCACTTTAACTCTAAAAGGTCATAGGTACCCACAGGATTTGAGAACACTCATAGCACCAAACAAGATTAAATAACAAAAGACAGGGAAAAAATGGTGGATGGGCAGGAATTGATCACTTATGGGCTGTTCAAGTTATTCTCAATTGCTCTATACCCAAACTGTGGCATTTCTACCTTGCTTACTGGGGAATTTACTGGCCCTTCTCAGTGATGGGTGGTATGGATAACATCAGACATGATTAGCGTGACTCACAATTATTTAAAATTAAACTGTTTCAATAACTCTACCGAATATTTTAGTAGACTTTAATAACTTTAGCTGAAATGCAGAGTTGAGTCAGATACGTAATTAAGTACCTGTGCATTCTCTCAATATGTGTTACCCTTACTCTTTATTTGATGTACAGAAGATTTTATTGTGAGAATCAAGTTAAACAGGAACTAAAGTGTTTCGCTAAGCTCAGGCATAAGTCCATAGAAATGTAATTTTTGTTTATGGTATTAAACAGCATAAGGACGTTTATAATGTTCAGCTTTTCAAAGTTCTAGAAAGACATGTTCAGTAAATTTTTGTGAGGAAGAAAGTCAGGAACACAACCTAAGGCCAAATTACCAATATGGGACTTCCAGGAAGTTACCTAAGTCTTTGCACTTCCTAGGTACTATTTACATCTAACTAAATTAAACAATTAATTCTAACAGACATATAGCACCAAAAAAAAAAAAAAAAAAAATCTAAATATCTCATGTCTATGTTATTAAAAGCAAAAATCAACCCGTGTATCCTGGGAAATAGTATCACAGAGCATGTTCAAGGGAAAGGGTATTTTTACATTCCTATTTTCCGAGTTTCTGTATTTAGCAGTGCTGGGCAGAAAGTCAAACATTTTCTTTTTACTGCAGCAGATGCGAAATGCTGAAACTTCTCACGCTCTTGCTACCATCTTACATTAAGAGAGGATGAGTAAGTATTCCTAAACACTGCTAAAATGTCTACAGTATAGACATGAGTGACAGATGGACACTTCAGTCAAGGACTTCTTAGGACCATCAACAATAAGCAGTCAAGGTTCAAAGTCACCTTCAAATTAGTTTCTTTAGCATAAAGCATACTCTGGGCTACCATAGGCTGCCTATTATTCTATGATTATGGCACTTACTATGCAAGAACAGTTTTAATAGAAGTATAACAGAGGTCATCATGAAATATTTCACTAATGGACTTGATGCTCTTCTTCTTTGCTTCCAAAAATACAATCACACTGTTTTAACATAGCTGGTTTATGTAGTAATGAACTCAGGAATACCAAGCAGTAATGAAGATACTGTACAGAACAGCAAAACATTCTGGGGAAATTTAAGGATTGGAATGTGTTTTAGAGTGTCAGTTGATAAATCAAACAGAAAGGCCAGCATTGTGATTAGTAATTGATTTTTAAAAAGGGAATAAAATCATTTAGGGCAAAGCATTCAGAAAGTGTTCAAAAGAAGGCATTTCAAGAGCTGCTAATACTGTTTAATATTACAGAAAATATTTAAGAGGATATGAATGTTCTTAAAAAATGTAAAATTCATTTAGATTTGCTAAGGACTGAAAAATCCACTTCCAACTTATCTACTCAAGTTTAACCTAAAAGGATTAGACCAGTGGGTTCTATGTGTAAGTTAAATACAGTTTCTTAAAAATTTGGACAGCTAAGTAAGTACAGGCCAGGGGTGAAAAAAATGAAGTTGTGAGTATTAGGAAATAGTATATTTGGGTAAATAGGAACTCTCCATATTTACATATGGCATGACTGGGAATGAAACCAAAGCAGTCCTTCTCTTGCATATATCATGAAGAACTCATTTACATGATATATATAAAGTCAGTATTTCAAAGTTCAATTTTCCCAATTTAAAAAGAATTTTGAAGACTTAAATGTCCCTGCTCACCTGTCCATATCGCTCACTTATGCAAGAAACAGCCTTTTTTTTTGCCACCACACCACGGACTCAGAAGCTGGTGAGCTGGAAGATTCTCTGTTATAGAAGATAAAGCAGACAAGGAGAAACAGCCAGAATCCAGAAGGAAATTTTCGGCAACAATGTAGGAAAAACATTTTGAAAAGGGCGAGTCGATGGTGAGCAGATAGACAGGAAAAGGGCTGCTATGGCAGCAACGCAGGAGCAAGGCACTGAAGTGTCATCAGTGACACTGAAAGATGTTAGTAAAAAAAAAATCCTGCTAAGCTTTAAGGAATACAGGGGGATTGTATGCATTTTGTAGAGCTTATACAATCATACCTTCGAAAGTTCAACAACCTTAAAAGGCATATAGGCCATTTATTTTTTGAGATGCAGGGTGCAAAGATTGTCAGAATGTAGTTCAATTTATAAAGAATTTGAAAACCAATAGGAATTATTGACATCAAAATGCCAATTTCTTCAAAGCACTCAAATTCTGATGAGTTACCATTAGCTATCCAAGAAAGATTATGCATAAGCATGTAGAAATCAAAGACAAAGATCAGAGCAGAAAGTTAAAGCATGTTGAGCTGAAAAACAGGATGGACATGGGCAGAAAGATGAAGTCACCTTGTAAAAATATCATAATCATTCTTTTCTCCAGCAAAAGGATATAAGCACAGTCTGAAGTCCAGCCTATTTGAATTGAGCATGTTTGTAAATTCAGTGGGATTTTGAAATGTGCTTTAGATGCTTTATGGACAGTGTAAAAGCAATACCTTCACAATGAGAAAGGTTCAGTCTGTTTGTCTCCTGGCTCCTGTGACTGCTTTCTTTGGACTATATCATGATATTTACACATATACTGAACTTTTCCTCATTCTTAGGTTTTATCCATTTCAGTCAGAGGACAGACATAGGGTAAAACTTTATATGTGAGCATGGAACATTAAATCCAGTCCACAGTTACCAAGATTTCAATCAAACATGCAAAAGAATGATTTGCTTGTTGCTTAAAAGGTCTTGGTAAGGATGCCTCAATTTTATGGCTCTTGTCAAAACAGCTTGTGCCAAAACTTGTAGTTGGCTTTATCTTTCTGAAACAGATCAACAATGAAAAAGAAGGGAGCTCTATGAAGAAAAAGTTACTGCAGTTATGCATCTTTATGAACAAAAAATAGGCACAAAAGTTTGTAGATGCAATTCAAGCTAAAAGCTCAACATCAATTCTTCACACTCTAACTCCAATATTAAAGCCTGTCGCTTCATAAAATTTTGAGACTGTGATAACTGACTCAGCAATTGTAGATCAACCCATTTTTTCTTTTTGGCCTATAAGTACTCCAGTGCTTAACATTTCCTATGATGAAGAGCATCTGTCTTCAATAAGCTTTTATGATGAAAATAAAATGATCCTGTTGTAAACCTAAATTTGGTTTTTGTATTTTCCTTGGTTGTGAAGCGCTAACAGCTGTTGCTTGAATTTTTAATCCCACTGCTCTTAAATTTCAGAAAATTATTTAAAGTAATTGAACACAAGCTCCTGATTTTGCTTGTGTGCACACTGCACACACAGACACACAAACATATATACATGTCTCTGTGCATTTATATGCTATATCCAAACTATGTATCTATGTAAGCAGGTATACAGATATTTTAGATATCTCTAGACATTGCACCTCTTGACTCCCTTGAAAGCACAGCAAAACTCTGATTGGCATGAACTGGTCAAGATTTCAGCCCAACGACTTTTAGTTTGGGGCTTCCAAACAGGTGTCAGGATTGGAGAAAGGCCCTACACTGTTGTATGGTCCAAAACCAGAATGAAGGGTCAAAACATGCCAAAGGTTAATAATCACTGTTTAATGCTATTTATTCCCAGCAAAATTATGTCAGCCTGCCTTTAAAAAAGGCTTTTCCTAAATTTTCCTCCTGCTGTTTCACCTGATTGGATTAATCTATTTTCCACTCAATGGTATGAAATAGCTGTGTGACAAAGTGAAAAAGAAATCCCAAACAGAATATGAAATTAAATATAAATTATTTGAAAGTATGTTACAGCAAAGGATGAAAACACATAATTCTATCAACGAAAAGAGTTGACTGTCAAAAATTCAACACACAAAGTACATATGAAATATACAATCTGGTTTTTTTCATGTTTGAAAAATTACATTAATCCTTTTAGTGAGTTTTTTTAACGTGTGGAGTACATTAGTCTGGATTAACGGATGGTGTTTATCATACTTTGTATTGTGGTTTCAGGAAATAGTCTGGCAATGCTACGTTTCTACAAATGGATTTAAAATTAATCAACATCTATTTATGAGAAAGTTTAAACCATTATTAATACACTGTAAATACAGATCTCCTTAGAGCTGACCCCAAGTGTCTACCATCTGCTCAACTGTTGTAATCACATTTTTAAAGAACATGATCATACATAATGATTCTTCTCAGGAAAGAACATCCTTAAGTACATCAGCAACATTTTAAATTCCACTTGTGTAATGCAATAATTTCCTACTGCCATTTGCTAAGGAAAAAAACATATGGCGGTGACTAAAAGCCAATCAAGCAATCCTTGATTTGTTTTCAGTGTTGCGTGGGTGATGAAAGACTTTTTATTTATTTTTAGAAACAGCAACCAAAAAACTATAGCTCTCATACCATTATTTTTATAATTAAATACAAGTACTCTCACTGGCTTTACTAAAGTAGTCTGAATGTTAATATAGGCATAGATAATATTAAGTCCTGATACAAATGTTGTGGTAACTTCAGATATATTATATGCACGAATTAAAGCACAGTTTTAGCAAAGCCAGCTGATCGAAATAATTTAATTTGAAGCCATTCACAAAATCCCCTCTAATCCTGACAATATAATTCCAATTTAATAAAAAAGGTGCATGGCATCAGTTTACAACTAATCTATTGGAAACAAGGCCAAGACATCCCATACTTGCATCCAGGACAAGCAATGGTATCTATTTAAGACACCTAACTTTTTTTGATGGGGAAAGTGTGAGAGAGAGGGAGAAAGCACTTGTCCCAGATCAGCCTCCTGTTTCCAGCTCCCTTTACAGCACACAAACCAGCTCAGTAACCACCACAACATGTTTTTAAACAGGACTTCACACTCTGCTTGCTTGTCACACAACCTGTATCTTTCCTGTCTCCCACAGGGAAGATGTTTTAGAGATTCTCTGGGGAAGCCAGGCACTGTTCCACACGAAACCATCATCAGGCCATGCCCCTCCTGCATACCTTGAATACCTCTTTAAGCTACTTGATGGGAAGAAACTCTGCTTGTCTGTGGACAACAGAAAGACAAATCATCCAAAGATTTCTAAAATTTAGTACATATTTTTCCCCCTACCTTGCATTTTTTCAGCTAACTCACAGTCAATGTCAGGATTTAATTCTTGAACAACATAAATCACTGACACTAATATCAGTATCTAGTCACTGTTTGTTAAGCAACAAGAACCAACAAGGAAGTTTTGTTTTGTGCTCTGATAGTGTTTTCTACAAAACTCTTTGCTCCCAGTGCACAGCCAAGATTACATTAACATAATTCACTCATTTCAATCATCACTTTTCCTGTGAAATGCAACTTATACTGGCCTGCTGCTGTGAAGGGTCCATCTATTCCCTGATGGAACTGCATAATTCATTCAGACTTTTCTTTTGTGGACCAGATTATCAGCAAATGTGAACTTTATAGACTAAATGGTATATCAATGATTTATCCCAGATGACATCTGGTTTTCTGGGATAAATGCAACTATGTAGGACACTGTTAAAATATCTGGAGCACTGGACTATCATTTTGGAAGTATGTTAAAAAGCAAGAAGCATGACACAAACATGGACAACTCCTATCTTCTACCTCTGTCTCAAAAAATTTCTATATCTATATATCTGCTTATTTCCTCTCTGAGTGTGGGAATTATGTTTCATGATTTTATACCTGGAATTAGGTCCCAAAATCTAACACAGAATTATAGGAACTCTTTCAGGACTTCAGTTTTGATTTTTGGGCTGCTTAAAGCCCTCACAGGCTGTCAATCTCTGTGAAGCTTGGTTGCAATGTATTGTTTGGTTTTGATTAAGAAAACCAAGAATGAATGGTGCACCTCTCCACCCATCTCATCCCAGTGTTTATATAACATGTTTTCAGCAGTAATTAGCTCTCCCTTGGAGATGTCCGGAGAGTTTTTGGTGAGTTTTTTTTTTTTAATTCAACATACTGTTGAGTAGTCAAGTCAAGCGATTACCATTCCAGCTGAAATTTGTAACTTCAGCAAATAATTTAATTTTTATATTTTATTTTAAAAATATTTTTATTAGAAGTAAATTATACATAAGGTTTATTCATCACTGTGATGAACATATAGTAGCCAATGTTGTATGGCACGTCCATTGCTATTCAACAGTCTTATGGATAAATGGAATGACTACCACTAAATCAATTAAGAAATTCCAAATATAGTGTGTTAAACTTGCTGCAAATGTTACTAAACATCTATAATTCACAGTTAAAACAAACAAAACCCAAGAGTTTCAATCACTCAAACAATTCATAATAAGTTACAGAGTTCTTCATCTTTAAGTCAGAAGGTCAACTCTATCAGCAGCCAGTAGACTCACTCCCTGATATTTCTTAACCTCTCCACCTTCTCATGTAGTTCTGCCACCATACTGAGCAGATCACCCATCCGCTCACAACAGACACAGCAGTTATCAGAGATGCCACTTGCTTCCAGTTCCAGGCTCAGGCAATCCTCACAGCCTGCGGCCTCGACAGCCACGTGTTTCTGTGGGAGCTCTGTCTGGGTTCCCACATCCACTGTGGCAAGTGCAGAGATTGCTGCCTTCTGCTGGGTGGAGACTATGGCCGAGCCCTGCAGTGTGCCCTGCTCCTGCTTTTCAGTGAGAAAGCTAGCTGCTTCACTACCCGAAAATCGTGTACATGGGAAGCTTTTATAATAGTCCAACATGAAATGATTTTATCATCATTTCAGCTCTGCAGAATTTGCTGAGCTTGCTTCAAATGGGCTTGCCAAACCATCTCGGTGGATATGGCAGGCTTGATTTCACATGTCCAAATGGACTTCCCTGTTCCCTCCAAATAGTCCATGATTTCCCAGAGAACATGGAGAAGAAATTTTACAGGCTGTGAAAGCCTGGTGAGTCTGTCACTACATGGACAACTGACTTGAGTAAAGACACCCGAGACTGTGCAAGTCTCCAATGAAACATAAAAAATCATTGCTTTGAAATTAATTGGACATCTTGAATGCGTGGTAGGACATTTAACAATGCACATTAATTTCAGGCACTCAGGTCCATTATTATTTTATCTTGTGAAGAAATTGTTAGACATATAAAATTGATGCTATCTGCAATGACAGGGCTTGTGTTTCTGGTTTGTAGCTTAGTGGTACTCATTGGAATTCAACCGGCAGGGAAAACAGATGGGGATGGATATAACTTGAGCAAAGCCCTCTGAAACACTACCAGCAGGCTACGATTATGCTATTACTGCAGCTGGTGACTCCAGTAATGGCTGGAGCAGCCTTCACTTCCCAGGTTACTTCCAGAACAGTAATCAAGGACTCATTTTCAGCCATGAAGGAAATCCAAATGAATTACTCTTTCACAATGGGCACAAATTTATGTCTGTGGAATCTGATGAATTTCCAAATGAGAGAATTATTAGTAACAGACATTCCCCTGTCTATTAGTATCAACCCAATGGGTGAAGAAATGTTTTAGTAAGACTTTGAAAGCTCTTTTGCACGTTGTCCTACAAAGGAAGCCACGGCAGTGGTTTGCGTAGCTGATCTTTGCAAGTGTGCCTGGCAGTCAAATCCAGATGTCTCATAGAACTGCTGCAAGGAAATACTATACAGACATAATTTTGGTCATCTAGAAATCTGTCAGACTGGTACAGTAAAACTTACTGGAGAAAATGACCAAGATGATGTTGATAAAAATAAGACAAGACCGGTGTATGTTGATGCAGTGTATGGGTGATACTGTTGCACAATACTACATTGTGCTATTTATAATTCTGTATTTTTTAAAACCAAAGTGCTAATATTGAATCACACCTCTGTGCAACACAACCAGGTTGTCTGTATAGTTGTTTCAGAGGAGAAAACACACAATATTTTTCACTTGTCCATTCAATGGCTAGGTTTGTGATTCTCTGCTGAATGTGGCAATGCCAGTTATTTGTTTACTATGTGTTTTGGGAGTGAAATGAAAGTGTACAATGTTTCTATGCCATCTGTATCCCTACAGCCATATGCTAAGTGACAAAAATCTATAAAGGCATAAGATCCCAGTTGCCCTCCTCTGCATTGCCATTCTTAGCGCCATACTTGGAGGTACATACACATGGAGAACAATCAGTTGCAAAGGTGCCAATTTTACACAAAAAGAGCCAAAAATGGTCTTTAGAGGATTACAAATTCTGTTCATGTAAAGATTCTGACATCTACTATCAATATAGAGAAATATTTTCATTCAACAGGCACAATGAATTAAACCTTGTGGCTATTGTATTTATTTATATTTATCATAATTTATTCTTTGTAAAAGTGACTACATTAATTTATTAGTAATTATTGCAATGCATTCATATATTCATCATTAATTTAACTATCTGAAATGCACTATTGCATTTAGTATTGAAAAAATGGAATACAAACACACTTTTACAGGCATACTTATTTACACTTCATGCTTTTCTTGCAGGACCTTTTCTTTGTTATTCACAAGTACGTGGGTATTCTCAATTTAGTGCAGGTTATAAATTACTTCAAACTGGTCAATGTCTTTTTATGCTCCCAGAAGGAGCACAGTATAATGCTTATTTTTAATAAAACCTAGAAGAAATATAAGACCATTAATCAAGGATTAAAATTTAAATCTATTGAAATTTGCCAAGACACCTGCCCTCCTGAACTATTTTTAGGAAAAGATCACCAGCTCTTACCTCAAACCACATATAATATGCTTTGGAAAGATCAAATAACTATTAGCAAATAATGCCAAAGGAATGTACATAAATTGGGTTTCTTTATGAGAATAATCACCCTTATGAAAGAATAAGCCAAAGAAATCTATTTGGGATTCACACCTGTATTTGCTCATGAATTCCTATTTGTTAGCAGACCTGTGACAGGCGCCTTCAGCCTGTGACGGGTGTTACTCTCTGTCCCAATTTCTTTAATTGGTTTTATTAGATTAGCTGCTAAACCCACAGTTAGTTTCCCATGTGCAAATGTAAAACATGCCGTTCAAATTTTCAGATTCCCTGATTCTATTAGTTTTAACTCTCATAATTAAATATATTGAAGCTATCTCTATGTAGTTTCTTATTACTTTATTACATTTATCTAGTGTATTATTTGTAATATTTTAAATTATAATATTTATAATCCTATATGTCCAATTTTCTAATTATCAGGTTGTTTAATTACCTGACACATGTGGGAAATATATAGCTAAGCTTGTTATATCAAGGATTGCTTTAACTTGGACCAATTTACTAACATAAACCCATACATACAAATGGGTCTCTTGTATAACCCTAAGCAAGTGACATGATGTATGATAAAGCAACATTAACAAACAAAACAGACACCAATAATTACTTTAGAGTCTACATGTCTATTTAAATTATTCTGCTTATTATCATTCAAAATATGCAGTACATATGCAAGCCTGTTGGACAGTGACTAGTTGCAAAGCAACTCGATTGGCAATATCTACGTGTGATTGATTGATTAATTAGTGACTAGTAGGTGCAGACTGATACTGGCTAATGCAGAGGAGCCTTTTTAGCAGCACTGCTGAGCTGGTCAGAAAGAGTCCTAGAGAGGTTTCATGTGGCTATGGCCTGAAGATGAAGGGGTTTACTTTTATTTGTCAACTGAAAAACCTAAAGAGAAATTAAATGCCTTGCCTTTTCAAAAAGTATTATTGATGCTGGCAGATTACTTGATTTTGCAAAGTCTGTCTGAACATCTCATGGTTTTCTTTCTAATTAGCAAATTTAAGTAAACAAACCAATCCTTACTGTAGTGATTTACTGTTGTTCAAAATCCAGTTAGAGCTACAAAAAGTGTCTTGAAAATCTGAATACATTCTTTTCTCTTTGTCAGTATTCACCAAGTGGCCCTCTGGAAGTCCTCTTATTATTCATTCTCAAGAACTTGGGTAGAAAAAGAATTTTTAATGGAAAATTCTGGTCTGCTCTCTGGTACTTAGCAGTGATTGAATATGGCAGACCTCAATGGATCTTTTTTTGAGCCAATAACAAATCTTTGAAATCCCAACTTCAAGAAGGAAAAAATATTTTCATCCGTATATTTAGCTTCCTCTGTGTAGTTACGCTCAGGCAATTTTCACCACAACCACTTGGATACCACAATGCAGTATGCCAGGAATTCCAAATGCACTACCATAAGAAATTTTTCAGCAATACCACAATACTTTCTTAGGATCAATATCATGGGGAATTGCTCATCACTCTTGAAGATGGCAGAGATGGATGGCAAGCTTGCTTGGCATGAGATCAGCACTGCCCAGCAGAATAGAGTGGGTTGAACTATCAAGTACCATTTCTGACTGGACAGTGCCCACATGGAGAACCGAGAGGGCATCAGGAATACACACCAGGCTAAAGGGTTAATGGCAAGGGCAGCCAGCAAACACAAGCTTGACTGATGGGTAAAAGAATTTGAGAGCATAATTGATAAGCGTAGAAAAGAGACAGCTCCTCTATAAGGAGCTGTTATTTTCTGCTGAGTTTGACTTGGAAGGGAAGGGAAGTTTAATAGGGAAGGACATCTCTTCACTAGCACTAGCAGACATCTACCACCTTCACTTGCATGCTTAATCCCAGCTAGGCATGAAATCAGGGCACAGAACAACCTGCACTGGTATCAGATGCACAATTATGTGGCTATAACCTAAAAGGAAAAAATAATAACACTGTCAAATTGCAAACATTTAACTTCTTGTAGAATAGCTTGCTTTGTCACATCAAGGAAGATGTAGATCTCATTTTAGCACTGAGCCATTAAGCTCCCCATGTAAAGACAGCAGCAATTACTTCCTCTGATGCTATTTCAAGCAACGGGCTTGTCCTAGTTGATAAAAAGGTAATAAATACTGAATCACATAAACCTCACACTAAATAGAAATTTGTGCAATGGCAAGCATTTCAGAAACTCTAACTTTAGAATGCTGCTATAGTTACGCTGTCTTGGGCAGCTCTGCTGCCTGGTAAGAGCTGATGAGATAACATACGAAAAAAGTAATTAAAATTTAAATATAGCTGCAAACTTTCATCACAGACAAACTTCTAGGATCATGAAAGTGAAAGTGTAAAATTAAATCCTTCAGAAACTGCTCCTTTATCCATCTTTATTTACCTGGGATTGCATTTAACAGTCATGGAAGACTGAAAATCAATGATGCGGAAAGCACTCGGTAATTTATTTTGTAAAAAAAATCTCAACAGTTTTTGGAAACCACAGCTGGATATTGAGCACAAATTAAATGAAAGTTGTACTTCATGACAAGACTGCATAAAGTTAGGAAGGACTGATCTATAAAAAATAGGTTATAGCACCTTTAAAAATTTCTCTATCACATCTTGATTCAGACATATTTCTGAAATGCTTGTAAGAATAATATTAAATATTTCACTATGAAATGCCTTTTATTTCTGTTTAAAAGTCATTTATCTATCTGTGATTTTTGCATTTGTTTGCATGATTTATCATGCACTGCATAGATGAAAGAATTCCACACCCCTTCCCTGTAGCAGATGTACTTGGTTCCAGTAATTACTATTTCAGGCTAGTCATTTTTTTATATTCATTTTGCTGTAGGATAAATGAAAATATAGAGTATGGGGAAAATAAAATTTGGCCTGATGAATCAAGTGTTTATTTACCAAATACAACGCATAAAAAGCAGCTTTGTTAGTGCATATCAAGAGCAAGCAGTTAACATTTCAATGTGTGACTGTTTCTCAAAATGCTACTTGAAAAGAAACTGCACTTACCTGCAGGTTTAAAATGAGAAGTGAAACCACGTGGGAAGCAAACGTTAAACCATTTCATTACTTTTATATTCATTACAATTTTACATAGGTGTTCACATAAAAATATTACCTGGACTCCATTATTGCTTGTGGCAGATGTATGATGTCTCTGTGTTTATGGCAACATACTGCTACTGACATTAAATACAGCAGGGGCTGAGGGGGTTAATATATTCCTTCTCTCCTTTGGGAGGCCTGGGTTCAAATTTAGTTCAAGTCACAAGTGAAAATGAGTTTGGTGGTCTTGAAGCAAAACACATTTGTCCATACGCTACAAAACCACCACGTAATTTGGCACACGTCTGCTCCATTGAGTGTTTTTGCTCCGAGGAGCAGCGCTGAGCTAGCAGGAATGCTGCAGGTCAGTGGTGCTCAGCGCCGGCAGGAGTATGTGGGAAAACATCGGTGCTTGCCCAATCTCATAGGGGTACCAAGCTCACGTGTCTCATCCATTACCCCATGAACCTCTACCTTATTAATTAGCCAGGAAGTTAATCAGTTTTTTCTAGATGACATACAGAAGGGGGTTTGCTCTATGTAGAGATTCTGCTTGCTTTCATAAGATTTTGGAAATGTTTTGGCAGCTGAAATGTTCTGGTTTCTCAGAATATCTTAGAATTTTTTAAATGTAAAAAAAAAATAAAAAAAAATATATATATATATATACCAAAAGATGAAACTCTAACTACTTTATTTTCATTTGGAGCTGTTTTGTTAATTTCAGTGAGCTTGGGATTTCATTGGGGTAATTTTATTTTGCCACATTTTCCATACAGAGTATTACTCCAAACGGATAGAAGATGTAACAAGGATAGAGGAAACTAGTAATTTTTCATCAAAGCAGTGTTGCAATAAACAGATATAGAGTATGTATTAAAAAGAATTATTATAAAAATATTGTTATATACCTATTGAAAATATACCTATTGAAAATAAACCTCTTTGTCTTGGTACCTAATTTAAATACTAAGTAACTGGACAAGATTAATTTTTCTTTCTTCCTTGTCATAGACTAGTTACATCTGAAAAAATGAGATTAAATATTAGGTGAAATTACCAAAAAGTAATTCCTTTTCCTGCAAGTCAGGAAATTACTGAAATTATTAAAAGAAATGATGTAAAAGTCACAAAGAAGGACAGCACTGAATTCTTTTGAAATACTTGATTTTTGAAAATTCTGCTCTCAGACACAACGCAATGAGGGGCCAGGGAGGCATTTGTTTTCCCTGAAGAACAAATGCACGTAAATTCTCCTGCAGCCTTCTGTGATACGTTTACAATATGCATCAGCAAGTGACCAAAAAGACAAAACTCCTAGGACTTTCTCCACCCTCCACCATTCTTCATTTTTTCTCCCTGATATCACATTCAAAACTGGAAAAAATAAGACAAGCAATTAAAGTCTCTGTGGGGTTTTTTTTGGTGACTAACAACTGAGGTGAGGAGTGCCTGTGCAGCAGGATGCTTTCCACTTCTCTGTCAGATGGTTGGCTACACTCACCTGCCTCCTTCCCTGTTAAATATTTGCTACAGCAAATATTTGGACATTTGAATTTAACTCCCCCAAAATTTTGCAAGAAGGTGAGGCTTTCAGCAGGAATGCGTTTGAGGAACTGCATCAGAAAGTACTGTTTATTTACAGTGAGAGAAACATGACGTGTATTTTACTAATGAGAAGCTAACTTTCACCTTGTCTAGACCACGGAGATGTCAGTGACGTTTGGTTGTTTTGTCACTGAACAAAACTGTGCCTACCTGCGTTCAGTTTATGTGCACTGGCTTTACGGGAGGGTGAAAGAACAGGACCTGAGGGCAATAAGAAAGCTTTTGGTGTCTTTCCTTATCCCAAAGCCAGTTAGGGAATTTTCAGTGGTGACTGAGATTGCATCCTGGTGGTTTTGAGCATTTAGCATGGAAGCTTATATTTAAATAATCCAAAGTGTATAAATAATGAGTTTATGGTAAACAATGTAAAGAAAATGCAACAACTTGAAAACCTGCACTAAACAAAGAAGTAAAATACTATATTTTATTCCAATTCTGATGTTTACATTGGCTATTTTGACTTTCTCTGAAGGTAGTTGAGGAAGATGTAAAAGAAACAGATAAAAATACTAAAGTATTGCTACAAGCTTCAATGCTTAGGACTTGGCAAACAGCTTTATCTCAGATATTAACTGAAGAGTGTGTAATGTTGCCTGCAAAATCTAATGATACCTAAAATTAATCTAAGGTATATAAAGCAATAAGAAAATCTCTGTCGTTTCCCAGTGAGAGACTTGGATGCTGTCTACTTCTACATGCTATAATTTTTGGGAAAATATTTTTTTGCAAATGATGGGAAGTCAGTAGTTACAGTTACTGCTTACTGTTGACATTAGGTGACTGTTCGTATGCCCAGAATACCACCTACCTCAGCTAAATGGTATCTTTATGAAATCAACAGAATGTGGTTACAACATGGCTATAAGAAAAAATATTAAAGTTAAATTTTGGATTATAGTTGGAAAACTGACCTTTGGAAAATACGTTACCACTGCAGTCCTGAACTGTACTGTAAAATGACAACTATAAGATCTGGAAGAATGACTGCATTATGCGGTTCAGAAAACACAGCAAAATAAAAATAATTACACTCTTTATGCTTCACTAGAATTCCAAATTAAAAAACCCTGGAAGTTTTCTATGGTCTTCCTCCTGTGAAGTAATTCACATTATTTTCTGTCTTCCAACTTTTTGGAAGTGTCTGTCAAACAATTTAAAATACTTTCAGTAAGCTAGATTTTTTTTGTCATTATATGGGCAATCTCCATAGGCAGTTGTGACAGGTATTGTAAATAAGGTTTTTCCCAGAAACATCTCACAGCAGTATTATTTAACAGCATATATATGATTCCCTTTTTGGTTTTTTTTATTGTTAAACAGCTATATTTGATTGAAAACCCTGAGACCAAAAATCCCAAAATGCATCACAGCAGAAAACTCTGAAAAGCTTCTACAAGACTTATTTTGATGTCTTACACTTTCTCTTGGCTACATTACTCTTAAGATTTCTGCCCTTCATTTACCTTTTAACCAGTGATGCATTTTGGGTTGTTATTGCTCCATTGTTGTCCTTCTCAGGTCAGTATTTATTAGTGTGTATTACTGCATGCATATATAGCTTTATTAATATCTATTAATATATTAATAAATGTTTTATTACATCATTAAGCCAAATGGAATTTTTCCAATAAAAACTGGAGGATGCATAGAAAAAAAGGCAACCTGTCAGTATTTTTCTTTATGAACTAATCATAAATATTTAATATCTGAGGTTTTCTGAGTTGTGAATGCTCAGTTATAGTTTTGTTTCTCCCTGGGTACATAAAAATACCACTTCCACACAAAACTTATAATCAGCAAATTAGTAAATAGACTTCTACATAGATAAGTACAACTATATTGAAATTGTATTTAATCTAGATGTGCTAAATCACCATCTAATGGAGAATGTAGAATTCAAAGCATTTAATCTAATTATTTCTAAGGCAATATCTGGTTTATTCATAGCAAAAAAAAAAAAATTAAAAAAAAGCACCTCTTCTCCAGTTTATCAGTGACTAAATGAAAATGAAATCCCAGAGGGCTAAGAGAATCACATGAAACAACAGCATCAGTATAATACAATTTAAAAAATACCAACACAAGTATGGAACTCCTTAATACGAACTACTGAACTCCTGGTTGTGTCAATGGGGCTGGTGAAACCCTTCCAAAATTTAAGAATTACCAAGCTTGAGCAACAGTTTGTGCCAAAGATAAAATTAAAAGCCTCTAGAATTCTAAGAGGAAAAACAAATCCTTAATCAAATACTATTTTTTGTTTCAATACAACCTCTCAATAGCTATTTAATTTAAAATTAAAAATAATAATTAAAAATATATATATATCAGACTTAGTGTGGTTTGGGTTTTTTGTTTTGTTTTGGGTTTTTTTTCATTTTTTTTCTGAGAAAACAAAGTAGGTTTCAATTTATAGCAACTCAGCCCAGAATGTTTGGTCTTGGCTAGAGAAATTAAAGTATTCACACATCTGTATTTTAGATACAGCTGGTGTAAGCTAAAAGGTCTGAGTTAAGGCTCACTTGTAGAATGATGAGTGAGAATCTTCTGGATAATCCTACTGCATTTTTTTCCACCTTATTTTTGACAACCATGTAATAAAGCACGGAAATCAGTGCTTCTTGATGCATGGAACTGTTCATGGCCAAAAGCTCTAGGGTTTGCTATACATAATAAAGATAATCCACTGAAAATAAACCCATTTCTGTCATCCTAGGAGAGAACAATACAATGACAAAACAGGTTATTTTTCACAATTTTATGTTACTCATTCCTGTTCAATTCAGAATACATCCGTGCTCCATTATCCATCCCATCCCCACAGGGCTTTACATTGCATTTCACTACAAAACCACCTCAATTCTCGTCACCTGCAGAAAAATCTGTCTTCGCTTCCCATCTTAGCAGAGCAGATATTTTTCTCTCTTTCTTTTAATTAAAATCTTCATGTCAGTAGCATGTACTAAATCAAGTTCCATTAAAGCCCAACTTTCAAAAGCAAATTTTTTTAAGCAGCTCATATTTTGTCAAGCCTAATTGCTTTAGTTCTCGGCAATATTAGTTGCAGAACAGCCAGTAATAACCTTTAGTCCTGGCAAATTTTCTCTCTACAAGAACTCAATCACATAACATAAACAGCTATAAAAGGAGGCTTTTTAAAGCTTTATTCATAATGTGTAGCACATGCATGTGGCAATGTATATCAGATCACAATGCTGAATGAAATATGAGATTTATCCATGATGTAAGTTACGCCAATATATAGTAAGTTGTGAGCCTTAATTTGAATTTAGTTATTTTAGAAATGAAAGGGGAAAACCCAACATGCTGCTTTATTAGAGCAGGCTTTCCCAATTAAATCTTAAAAGTAATTTCTTAATTCCTGAACATACTTGGCAGTGGCACAATGCATGGTGATGCAACTCAGTGGAGAAAAGGCACATCAAGTGTCTGGCAGCAGAGAATCGAAGTGGTCCATATGAAGAAATGCATGCTTAGGAACCATGGTAAGGAAGATTTTACCTTTGCTATGGTCTATCAGTAAAAAGAAAGCTCTAAAGACTGAAAAGTCAGAAGTCTGAGAACTTAGGCTGGCCCCTGGGCCAGCACATGCCCATGGTCTGATGGAGCCCCAGCCTCAGACACATACCTGAGTGCATTCCCGAGATCCACAGGCAATGGAAAAGCCACATGTTGGCCATCACTGACTGGCTGTGTCTCCCACGGTGCAGCCTGGATTATTCTCAAAAGCCTCTGTGTAATTTATGGGGTGTATTTACAAAACATCTTTAATTTAAGCCACTGAATTTGTTAATCCCCAGAGATGAGGATACAGTATTCAATATGGCAAATGTACTGCAAGGATTTAATACCAATTTATTTAACACTTAATCTAGTATATTTTAGGCCAATCTATTAGAGGAATATGCCTCACAGTTTTCAGCCTAACTAGCAGTCAGTAAGAAAGATAGTCTCAAACCCTCCACCACCACGGTGTCCCCTCCTAAAAGATGGCACAGTAACAGAGGGCATATTTATTCCATTCTGTTACTTCACTGCTTTTAGTTTTATTCACATAATCACTTAAAAAAGAACAGATCAAAATAATCTGAAACATCAGAGTAACAAGGATATTATTTTGAGAGCAGCAAGGTTGATATGAAACAAGTCAACCAGTCTTTAAAACAGAGAAAGGGCTGATAATGAGTTATTTTTTGGAGTTACATACAGTACAACTCACCTAAGGGTAGTATCTAATAAAGAATATTTAAGGTGGTGATAGAACTTTCTTTGTGATTTATAAACTTCTTTAAATCAGAAATATATCATTGATTTCACCGAGGTTAGCTGCAGAGAGGTACCCAAGTGAAAACTTATATCACAAGTTTGAATACAAAAAAGCTGAGATTTTCATGAAACAGAATCTTCTTTAGGACCATTACTTATTTCACCAATAAGCTTGGAAAGTCAAACCAAGTTTTTCTAAACGGTAATACAATCCTTTTTCAAAGGATCCATTGCCAAGTGTAATTATCTGTGAGCATTTGAGAAGTTCATAGAAAAAATACGCATACAAATTCAACTTGAGAAGTTTTAGGAAGTCCAAATTCATTAGGGAAGGCTGATCACAACTGAAAAGCAATTTGTGACTATGTCCGGCCCATTTATGAATGTTTTGCAATTCCTGAAATGAAATGTTTTCTTTAGTAGTTACAAAAACTGACCAGTACTCGGTACCTCATTTGTTCTGTAAGTACTGTAGAATTATTTAAATATAAGATAAATATTATTACATAACTGAAAAAAAAAAGTCAAATATCCAGATTATTTTCAAAATGAAACACAGGTTTGCCCTTCTTAATGCACAATTTTTCTACTTGAAAAAAATTTATAGCACCTGATTTTGTTTCCATTTGATGAAGATTTAGTATGTATGAAGAAGGCACTTACTAAAAAGCTTAACTTTCAGCATGTTAAAATCTAGAAGCAGGAATCTCTATAAATCTTTGCTGGATAATGGAATTAATTTTATTTTTAAATGGCTAATATCAATATGTTTGGTTAAAACAGTTTTTCTTCTAAACTGGCTCAAATCCACAAAACCTTCCAAACTAACCTTAGGCTAGACTTTCTCCTCAGTGACTGGACTTGGATGTGAAACCAGACAGGCACAAGTATCACCTACTTGGGGCAGAGCCATAAGCAATTTGATAATTTCATTATTTTCGGCACATTCAAATATAGAAGTGCACAACTACCAAGGAAGATCACTAATACAAGATACCAGACAATAACAAACATTGCTTTCTGAAGCATGAGTTAAACTAACAACATTTCCAAACAGCACACTAGGTGTTCATCAACTTGCCATATCAAAAAAAGTGTATTTGGACACACTTTCAAGGTAATCATGGCTACGTAGATGGATTGCCCAGTGTAAATCCTCACTGCTGCCCCAGGATGTCTGTATAGGTGCACCAATTCATCCCTGCCTGCCATATCATATATTCCTTAGCTCTTCAATAACACTATAGTGAGTAACCCACTAATTGCAATAGCTTGTCCATTAGAATACCACTGAAGGAAGCGTTAAGGCACAAAACAGATATAGAATATGTTTTCTTCAAATAACCCTTTCAAACATACAGTAGGTATTCATGCAGAACAGTGATATAAAGTACAGTATTTAAAAAGTAGGAAACAAAATATTTTTTCTCTGGAAATCTTCCTAAAGGAGTTACTCTAGAGAGGGAGTTCATTACATTTCCTATCTCTATTAGGGACTTAATTTCTGTTTGCCAGCTCTTATTTTTATTTTTAATTATTTCTGTTTTAGAAAGCCACACAAAATGTCACTTAAGGATGTATACACAACTAAAATTAATGCCATTCTTTTTAAAAAGCCAGTATCCTCTTAAACTATAGTTTTATACTCCCTAACTATACTAATTTTTTGAAGAATAATGTCAATAGATTTGGGATTAGTTTGTGTACCAGGTAACAGGACCCAACAGAATTCAAAACTATAAAAAAAGAGGTGGCATTATTTGTGTTATTTACATTGCACACTGGCTTAACCTGTAATTACAGAAAAGTTTTCTTTAGCAGAGACCACAGCAGGCAGAAACCACATTGAGCTGTGCCAAGAAAACTGCTGCCTGCTCCAGTTAATTACTAAATGTGTTTCTCCGACAAAATTTTATCTTTAAGACCAATTTTCCCATTAGCAACTTGGCCTTTTTCTGGTATATTGCCTGCAATACCATCCTAATAGATACCCAAAGTACCTAAGAGACAAGGACATGTACAAGAGAGGTGAAAGTTTTATGATTTCTGACTTTCTTATACCAGCATTACATTATAAGTTCTATTACAAAAAAAAATCCAGAAAAACTTGTGAAAAACAAAGAGAAATATTTTACATGGCGTAAATGGCTGTTGGTCACCCAGCTCCTAAAAGATGCTTGAAAAACCCTCCCCTTCACAATAATTTTCATCTACATATCAAAAAAAAAAAAAAAAAAAAAAGAGAAAGAAAAAAAAAAGGGGAAAATAAAAAAAAATCCTTTTCAAAATGGATGAGAGAAATGACACTAGATAGGCTAACAAAACCCAGGCACACAAACATTTTCTTAATAACATAAACTGTTCTGCCTCCTCAGAGCTGTCAAGGACCGACAACTCAATGGGACCAAGCACTTCACTACTAAATCCGACATCCACATAAAAGGCTGCATCAGACACATCATACTTATGTTCATGATTCACATGTGGCGTTTTTGCTGTACTCTAACATAATAAAGGATCCAAAACGTCACAATCCATACTTACAAGGCCACCAAATCAATTCCTCTCAATTCCTTCTCCTCACTGCAGTCTCCACTACTCAGATTTTACAGTTTTTCCTCACCCCCCTTTTTTTTTAACTCTATACCTTCTTTACTGCACTACTGCATCTGAAAATCAGAAACACATTTATCTACCTTGTCATGTGATTAGAATTTTAAAAAGCCTCTACAAGGAAAAGACTGGATTTCGAGTGCCTCCTTTCCCAATTTTCACAATGGAGAGTTTATTGCTCTTAGAAATTCTTCGCAGGTTATTTGTAGGAACATCAAAGACATCATATTTAGAGGTATTACCCAGAATCATGTATCATCATGTACCACTAAGTCAAAAATCAATTAGCATTTACTTCTATAGAAATGATAGAAAACCAAAATGTTTAAATGGGATAACTAAAAACCCTGTCTTACACTAGAGAACACCTATGTATGGCACATTATAGAAGCCAACTGTTAAACAATTTCCTATATCTACCACTGTAATCCCTCTGACCTTGACTGTCACAAGTGCCATACAGATCAACTCCTCTGCTTACTAAAAGGGCAAAAGTGACTAAGCCCCTCCTATCAAGAAAATAACTAAATAAACCAGATTTTATGAAATACCAGATATTATTAAAAATCTAATTATGGAATCATAGAATAGTTTGGGTTGGAAGGGACCTTAAAGATCATCTAGATCCAACCCTCCCGCCATGGCAGGGACACCTCCCACTAGATCAGGTTGCTCAAGGCCCCATCCAACCTGGCCTTGAACACATGCAGTGATGGACCATCTACAATGTCCCTGGGCAGCTTGTTCCAATGTCTCACCACCCTCAGAGTGAAGAATTTCCTTCTTGTTTCCAAATTAAATCTACCCTCTTCCAGTTTCAAACCATTACCCCTTGTCCTATCATTACAAGCCTTTGTAAAAAGTCCCTCTTCAGCCTTCCTGTAGTCCCCTTCAGATACTGGAAGGTTTTCCTGAAGCCTTCTCTTTTCCAAGCTGAACAACCTCAACTCCCTCAGCCTGTCATTGTAGGAGAGGTGCTCCAGCCTTTAGATCATCTCTGTAGCCCTCCTCTGGACCAGCTCCAACAGGTCCATGTCCTTGCTGTGTTGGGGGCTCCAGAGCTGGACACAGTACTCCAAGTGTGATCTCACATACTATCTTATTACCCATCATGACTGTACCTGTAAAAACTAACAATTTATCACTGCCCATGTGTTACGTGTGTAGTTCTAAAATTCCTTTCAACTGGTAAGAAAAATATTTTCTTTCTTCAGTTTTTCTAGAAAGAATAATCTTACAGTCTGTCTTTAAGCACTTGTCCTATCTGGAATGAAACAGAATAAAGCAAGTTATAAAGTATAAAAGATCTAAGCACTAGAATTGCCTGATAACATTCACATTCATACTACAAAAGCCCTAATTAATTAGTGATCCAAACCTCACTCAGCTCACACTGTGCTTTTTTTTCTGTTAAAAAACCGTTTGCATGTTAAAGCTTAGTAGACACTACCACTTTATCAGTTGATTATTAATAATACTGTGATTTCCTGGTCTTACAAATCTTCCTGTATTTTTGTTCACTCTCATCACTGGGCTTCCTCTTAAACCAATTACTCCAGTTTCTCAGGCCTGGTTTATGAAGTGTCCTGTAAAACCTGACCAGAGTGCTTCAGCAAGCAGAGGAACTGTGCGCTGAGCCCTAAGATTGCAAAGTCCATGATTTTCATCTATAAAATCTATTTCAAGTGTTTCATGTAGAGTTCCTCAATTAAGTTGATGTTTATCTCCTTGGGAGGTGTCTATGAATTCAGCTAGATCCATCTATAAATTAGGCCTCTGGCACCCAGTTTTCACAGCTGTACATGCTCTGCACTTTCAGTATTAATCTACTCGCTGAATCGCCAGGTGCCTCATATGGACTCTGTCATTGAAAGTACTTTCTGCAAGATGCCAGAATGGCCAAGAACAATTGTGCTGAAATGATGCTTGAATGACTTTTCTAGAAGCTGAAGCTCTGATAACGAAGAAGCATACTAAAGAAGAAAAGCAAAGTTCAGAGAAAAAAGATTCCCAAAAGAAGAAACTGAAGAAGCTGCAAATACCTACAGAGACACAGAAAAAGAAGAAAAAAAATGTATTAGCAGGCACTGAGGATGTTCCAGTAGTGCAAAACTGAAATTTAGATCCAGGTTTGGCTGCTAAAAAGCTGCAGAATACAGAAGTGATTAGATCTGGACAGATATTATCTTGTTTTCTTATTTTCCTCTTTATAATGTACCAGAAAAGAGCCAGATATTTTTTACTACCACAATGAAATGTTAACTGTGTACAGAATTTACAATAATACTAAAACAGTTTGTTGCATTATAGGTAAGATTAGGCACGATTACTGCAACAAATCCTACGTTATTCTATTTCTAAAACTGAGACCTAATTTTGATTTAGTTTTCTAAAATCAATGACTTACTGATACTAACTAATGCGCCAGCCTGCTTTCAAGTTCCAAATCTCAACCTGTAAACTCTTGGAGGCACACGAACCAGACTTTAAATGCACCTGGATATTACTATGGAAATACAGAAATAAATAGCAAAAGCAGTGGGAAAACTTATCCTGATGGAAGAAAAATGTTACATCCAGAAGGGAATGCAGCTAGCAGATACAATTGCAATAACTACAAGTGAAATGGTTCTCTAAGTAGGTATCATGTGGAAAACAAATTAGCAGAACTTAAAAACATCTGGAATAGATATCAACATAAAGCTCAACAATGCATTTGAAAAGCAAACGAAATTCCGGCAGAAATATCATGGAAATAAAAGACTGGAAGCAATACTTGAGTACTGAATCATGGAGGCCTCAATTCAGGGTTTTCTGTTTATTTGTTTGTTTAGTTTTGGTTTTGTTGTTGATTTTTTTTTAATTTATTTTTGTTACTTTTTTTTCCATCGTCGTTATCAGTTTGCTGTATATAATTTGTCTAACAAAGTGATACCTGAAATCAGTTCACAATTTGTTACTGAAACATGAAAGACTACGAAAAGTATTCTTTTAAAAAGGATCTTTAATCAAGATTTGGATCTTGATTAAACTAGTTTACTTCCACAATATTTTGTCAAATTTTACCTAAGTCTACACGTATTTAGCAATAATAGGGAAAAAAACCTCAAATAACCGCTTTTCCAGAAGGAACTGTGTTTACTGGAAAGAGACAACACATCTACAGTCTACATTTTAGGATACACAAAATGCAGAATATGACATTGCTTTATACCAAAACTTTTAAAATATACAAGAAAATTGCCATTTTGGAGTTAACTTAAATGTCTTTTTACATTGGTTCATATTTTTCATAAAAATAAATACAACATATTTTCTTAGTATATAAACAGACATATATTTCTGCAGTTGGTACATGAGGATTTTAGTACCAATTGCATTACCAGGACATGAATTTAAATCTATTAACCATTTTGAAAAGCTAGAAAATCCCCTTACATCACCACTGCTTACCAGACACATTTCTGAGTAAGTTCTTTACCTTTTCTTCCCTTGATTGCCCCAGTTGCTGATGGCTCTATTCCTTGCCCAGTTCCTCACCTCATGGGGACATGCTCTTTCCTTCTGAGAGTCTGAAGGATGTTAATTTCTCCTTCCTCACTCAGGACCTGACAGATCCTATCTGATACATGCAGACAGACCCGGTTCCTCATTTCTTTCTCTCATTACTAGTCTTCATTTTGAGAGCAGTATGTCTTTCCTAGGCATGTTTAAAAGCACAGAGAAGTTGCTTCTTACTGCCTCTACCATTCCACTATTTGAAATTCTACTTCTATTTTCTCCTTGATCACTGAAAAGTAACTTTATATGGTTATAAGGAAGCTGCTTACCTTGAGCAAGCCAGCAATCCCATTGACCTCAAAGAATACAATTTTGAGCATGAACTGTGGGTTTTGCAGAATCAGGACCTTATAGCAATGCCATAAATGCTCTTAACATTTCCTCACTGTGCAGAGGAGGGAAAGACCACGAAAACAGGACTGCCTACCATGGTCCTCTTCTCCGTGTGGATTTTCTACCTCTACATATCCTCCAGTAATGCTCCCTGTTCTGTTATCTCATTAATTGTGAGCTTTATGAAAATTAACTTTACAATGAAAAAAGTGATTGCAAATAATAAGAATAATGATTTTCATTTGGGAAATATTAACTCTTGAATGTGTTTTCATTTAGACTATGTGACCATCTATTCTTTCCATCCTATTTTTTATGGTGTATTACATGTAGTTGAAGCAAGCCATTTTTTCCATAATCACTCTTTTTTCAAAAGTATCCAAGATTAGAGTTCTATACTGGAAAAAGCTAATAGAAAAGAGGTGCAGCCTTCTTAAAAAGTCTGACACCTTTTTAACCTCCTGATCAGTATTACTCACTGGTAGCAACTGGCACACCCAGAACAATCAATTTCAACCAACAGAGTGAAAAAACTTGGGAGCAAAAGATTAATTATCAGTGATGAAAAAGATTTCAGACTGACCAACACTTTGGCTGAGTTTGTAGACATGACACTAAGGAGTAAAATCACCAAAGTAATACTGTGTTTTAATTAATGATTTATAAGAATTAATAAACAATAATTGTTACACTTAGATCTAAAGTGTGTAAAGTATAAAGGAGATTGATGCATGGCACTATAGAAAGTTAACAAGTAGCATTATTATTACTCTGTTGTACTCTAAAAGGTTGATTTGTAGACGTCTTAACAAAAGATCAGCCATTAACTTTTATAAATGAGTCATAAATACTAACAATGTACAGGTTGACTTTTTTATTTTCTGCTCTTATAAAACAAAGATTTTTCACTAGAAATAAATGGCAATGACAACAGCTTTCCGTATTGTCATTTTTATAGTAAAACTTAAATCGAACGATCAGGCAGTTAGTATTCATGGAACACGAAGAAATGTTGAAAGACAGCTATGAAAGAGCAAAAAAGCAAGACCCCAAAACAACTTTAATTCTTCTTTTTCTTTGATACCTACTCAAATACCTGGTTTTCTTTTAAGGTTTTTGGTAATTTCTGCTCTACTGATGTTTTTTGCTATTTAAAGTGAATTTTTGTCCAGCAGCACTGAAGCTGCATGACAGTGGTTTGGACCTAAACTCCAGAATTTTTGCAGTGATTTGGCACTGCCGCAGAGCTTTTCCAGTGTTTCATTTAACATGGCTTGGCATTTTCATCAATCCTTTTCTCCATTGCTACTGAACTGATCTCACAATTTGAAATTAATTACTTCTCTTTGGAGTATGTCACAATTTCAAGTAATTTAACATTAAATCAGAAGCTAATTATACTTTTCATCTCTGTGAAATAGCGAAAGTGTTTGCAACAGTACATGACAAATTACCTATTCCTTGGATGCAGTGAACAAGCTGTTCACCAGATAAGTATTTTCAGGTGAAACAGATCTTTGGCCAGGTGGGAAGCAAAAGCCACTTGCTATCTCCTTGTATTTTCCTAACACTAAATTAAGCTCATGAAACTAAAATTATGGCAGCATGCTGGTATGAAGAGATTTTTCAGTTGTACCATGATAATGCTTTTTTAGCTATTGCTAGTAAAAAACTTGCTGCAAATAGTCATCATTCTTTGTTTAAACTCCTGTTTAGTTACCAGATTTTTTTTCTGCAGGTACAATTGCATCTGGCACAAAAAACACCCAGCTAACGTTCTTTAGCTAGTGAAAACACATGCACTACAGTTTGCTCTAACCACAAGAGGCTTTGTTTTCATTAAAGCTGTGTTTACTTTAACTGACTAACTTTTGGAGAGTGCAAAGACATAAAACAGAGGTTGTACTAGACAAGGAGCTCACGGAAACAATGGGTCCGTGTAATCTTTGAATTGTTCATTGCTAAAAATAAGTGTGTCAAATCTCTGGGCATCATATTCTTTACCAAGAAATAGATATTTGAAAGAAAAGAATTACAGCTGAATTAGGATCAGTAAAAAAACAGCCCACTAATTGCACTTGGCCTCTCTGAGACGTAGGTGCAAGAGAACAGAGTCCAATTTCTTTACAGAAAATCTTTTACTTCTGTTCCTGCTTTATTTTGGTTTCATGTGACAGACACTACTAATTCAGTGAAGGAGTGACCCCTAGACCTTTTTTCTTCTCCCCAGGGGAGCTCCAATCAGTCAGATTTTTTTTCTACCTTCCTTGCTACCAGTGTATTTCAACTAGTTTCCCTAATTTTTTTTTTTCCTGCTAATTCCCATTTCCTTCATAATCACAGACTTTTATGTGACTTGCTGGCCAAGGGATTTTCAGGGGAGCTATAATTGCCACAGGTCTTAAACATTAACCCTGCCAGGTGTCAGTGCTGGGACTGCTTGTGCATTTGATTAATGATACCAGAGTAAAAAAATTGGTTTTTAATTGACTGTCATGTTTTTCTTCTTGTTCAAGTGCTCCTGAAACAGTCAGATGATATGGAACAAAGGTTCCTTGGGAAAAACCACCTGAGATGGCATGCTGAAATACAAGAAATACAAACTAACTTCATGAAAAGTGGAAGGTCTCAGAAGCCTGGGATGTATTGACTCTTTTACATGCACAGAAATCTCAGCAAGTATGAAGCATTTCCAACTTTGTCACCTTGGCTGGACATTGTGCCACTGAGAGTGGAGATACAACAAACTTTAGGACTTATCTCTCTCTTTCATAAATAAACACACAAAAAAATAAAGGTAGCCTTGATACTATTCATTAACAAGAACAATGCTTTTACTTGGCTGGAAAAGCCCACACAACAAGGTTACAGTCACAGGAGGATAAGGAACTCTTATTTCCCAGCTTGCTATCAAGGGTAAGTTTACATGCTGGGAGTTCAGCAGACACATGGCTGAGCTCTCAGGCTGCAGACAATTTTTTTAAAGCCGATAGACAGCAAGATCCATATACCTGTTGTTCTTTTTAGCACTTTTAGGATCAAAAAATTCATTGTTCTGATGAGCGGTCTGAGATAAGATTTTACCCAATTTCTAAAGCAGAAGCAGCTGAGGATCCAACAGTGATGAAAAAGTAGCTTTAAGAACTCTCCCACAGCTGTCAATTGTAAACAAAATAACAATGTTTAGACACATTTAGTTTATTAGACTTAAGTGAACATAACACGACAATCTTTAGGTAAACCTAGAAAAAGTAATCATTCAAAAGGGAGCATCATTCTAACCATCAATGGTTAGAATTCTGTTAAAATGTGTTTGCAGCTTTTTTTTTTTCCTTTGTCAGTTAAATATGTGGGATATTTCCATTAAATTCCACTGTCCTAAGTGAAACAAGAGTGGAGGAAAATAAGCACAGGTACCTGTGAGAACACACTCTTTTAGGTCTCACCTCTATTAAGTCAGCTAAGCCTGTCCCAAGGTGGGGGCTTTCATTAGGCACAGTACATTCAACAAAAGCAGGTTCAAGTTAGCTCAGTTGGTAAACAATATGAGCTGATTTAAATCAGTTGAGGTGATGCTCTCATGAAGTCTCCTATTTCAGCACTGCAGCCTTCATATTTTAAGTGCTTTAATGACACCTTGCAATCCCACTGGCTTCAAGAGACACCGGTCCAGCTCCTGCTCTTGACCTGTCAGTGCCGAAAATGCATTTTTCTCACGGACCGTTATTGGTGTATATATAGAGCTCAGTTTTGCTGCTAGGCTATAAACACTCTAGGATAGTTCTATAACCTATTGAAGGTTCGCATTAAGTTGCACTCACAAATCCTTAATACACTGTTAATTTCTAGCTTTTCGAGGTGTAATTTCTTCAAAATGCCTCTCATTGAAAATCACCCTTCAGATGTCAGAAATCACGCTGGGCATATAAAAAAACCCCTCAAAAACAGCTGAGAAGAAAAAAGGGGGGCTAGAATGGAAGCTGGAACTCTCTTTTTAATGATAGCAAACACTGCAAGTGATGGTTATAATAAGTGTTTGTTTGAGATACAGTTATTATATATTGCCTAAATATTTAAGTTAGCCAAACCTCTGATCAACTAAAACAAAACCTACACAGGCCAAGAAGCTAGAGCTAAGCTGTTAGGGGGAACATGAAGCTGGCATTAGCACTGAAGCAGGATCAGGGGTGGTGTGAGGCACACAAAACCACAAAAAGTGATCTCATGTCTTTAAACTGTCCAAAGAATCATAATAATAAAGCTCTAGATGAGTGTTGAGGGGACACATGCCATTTCAATGAAAAAAGTAATAATTTTAAATGACATTTTGAAACATTCCATGGGAATGTATTTGAAATGTAATATGGGGGCTCCAATAAAGAATATGCTTTTAATACATTACAGATTATATGTGATCATCAGTTTAAGACTTCCCCTCAACAAGCAAGATAATTCAAGTAGACATCTAGTCTGTCTATACAGCTTGCATTGCCATCCTTTCAAATGCAAACCCCGATGTTTCTTCATGACTGGAGAAACACAGAGAAGGTATGGTTTTAATTTTTCAAACTCCTTTGCAAATAAGCTTAAACATTTTACAGTTAAAAGGACAGAATTTACATTTGCTGTGTCTGGTCAGTTTTAAAATGGTATCTGTTATGAATCATGTTCACTTTTAAAGTTCATTTAACTTGGCTTATGGTTTACTTTAAAAAAAAATGTTATGCATCATTTGGAGCTGCACTCCTTGCCACTAATAGTAATAATAAAGGGGTGCAGGTTCCATCTGATGGCCCTTGTATAAACTTGGATTTCCATAGGAAAAAACAAACAGGATCCATACAGATGGTAATAAATCCCACAGGCTTGTGCTGTTATCGATGCCAGGAGTTTTAATCAAAGTACAGCCATTATAGATCTTCCTGCTACCTTAATGGGAAGCCTGTGTGGATGGTACTAGGGACAAAAAAAAAATCCTGATAACCAGAAATACAGTGGGATATTTCACTTTTAATTCTAATAAGCAGACATGCCTTTATGGTGAGATGATCACGTAATAACTTTAATGAGACTTAAGGACTCTCATCATCTTCTGGTACTGAACACTTCTAGGTAAGTCCTAATTTTGCAGCCTCTGTGCTATTCACTCATGTTACCTAAAATAGTCAGGTAAGAGAAGCACATTAAGAAAGAAAATAAATGCAACATTATAAAATAATTTGCTTTCAAGGTGGATTAAGCTCCCTCAATTAGCAGAGACAGCTTCACATGGTGGTGTCAGAAAACCACATCTCTTTTTCTTTACTTAAGTTATCCCAAATTGCAATGCTTCCCATCAGGCTGAATCAGCTATTTATTTTTGAGGTCTCCATACTACTTTCCTTAGACCATGACTAACTTAACCCCCCAAAAATCTCCCCCACAACTCCTTTTTTTAAATTATTATTATTTTTTTAATAAACAATAATAAAAAAAAGCCAATGGATTTGCTGACCATGTCAAAGGAGATGAAGAAACCATGAAATTAACACCTTGAGTGATCCAATGAACACAAAATGAGCATCTGCAAAAGTCAGATGCCGAAGACAAGGAACAGAGTGAACCAGAACTCAGACTGAGCACACACCTTCATCTTACAGCCCTAATTAACACCTTTTTCACCTCAGCATTATATATTTCAAAGGAAGAAGAAACGAAAAAAACTCACACATTTTCCCACCAACCCTTGTGATGACGCAAGGCCTTGCACTACACTCAGGGATATTCACAGACATTTTTGACACAGGAAAATCAGTTTTCTTATGTTTACATCTGTCTCATAAATACAATAAAGTATCCTTCCAAAAAGCAACCACATGAAATCCAAACATGGATGTAATGAATAATAAAAATCACTTCTGAGTACTGCAGCTTATAACCTCAAAGAACAAGCTGTGCTTTCCTGACGCCAATTTGATATGTTCTGCAGAGCAGTTCTTTCTGGCTGCTATTACGCTCTCAGACTCTGTTCCTCTAACTCCTGTCCATCACTGTTTGATACAGGACCTTTCCCTCACAGAAAAAAGGTAAGAATAAGATTGCTCTTCACTCCAGCCTCTTCATGAGGATTTTTTTCCACTCTTTAGAGATTGCAACATGTAGATTCACCTGATATTGCACAGCTGTTTAATTCAATTAAATAAGTGCATGCTCCAAATCCAAAAGACCAGTAAATAGCTCAGTTAGGCAGAAAAGTAGAGGGTAAAAAAGGATCACCTTAAAGATCACTTTGCTGACACTCTGAGTATCCATGAAAGGCCGTGGTCTACATCATGAAGCAGATGGACTGAATTCTCCTAACATATCAGGCTCCTCCAAGCCAATATGATTGAAGCATCAATGATCAACCAGGTCTTAGAGCAAAATGAAAAGACACATCTGTGTGCTCCCATGAAGAGCATAAGTGCAGTTAATCACAAAAAAATTATCTAAAGGTTTGTGCCCTACCTGTTAAACTTCATAGAGATGAGTTTACAGAGATGATGCCTGTATTAACCTGCCAGTACCAACCTGGTGAGCTTCTGGTAGTTGCTGAGAACTGAGAGCCATTTGCTGAGGAGCTGCTCTTAGCCTTTCAGGCTGAGGTGCCTGCACTAGCTTCTTAACAGGGCCAGTGATCCCTCAAGCCAAAACAAACATAAGGAAGCTGCTCCAGGAAAAGCATATTCACAGCTGTGGACCTGATTTTATCTTCTCCCTCATTTCCTCACAGTGTCTCAGCTGCATGGTAGTGGCTGAAACTATTGGATAATGGTGCTGGCTTGCATGAACCATCTCAGTTTAAGTTCACTACCCATCCCCATAATCCCACCTGCCCAGATTCTCGAAATTATGCTAAGAAAAACTCAGGGGACATAGAGCCCATCTCCACTATGGATTTCTGCTCAGATGTTGAATAGTTATTTGGACCAAAAAACCACCAAAAAAACCCCACCAGGGCTGCATTAAGAAGGAAACAACGATTAAAAAAAGACAACCTCAAGCCAACAAATGGCCAGTGTTAAAGTATGAAGTATTTCTTTGGTGCCACAATTGTATTTAACAGCAGTACAAATGTTTACTCCAATAAACTACTGTTTACTGCAGATGCAAAGATAAAATACATGCTTTTCAGCCACACACTGCATCCTTCTTCTGACACTCAGCTTTGCAAACATGCATTGCATGAGGAGGGGTTTTGCCTTCCTGGAAACTCCTTCCTACCACTACTAGAGGACTTAAGGAGAGCACTGCTCTCATTCTGTCTCCCCCACCCTTTCCTTGCTTCTGTCCCTTTTTCCCCTTCCACAAAATGTCACATGACAGCTTAGGCTTTGGTTTTCAGCTTCTCCTGACCTAGCCCCAGAGGTAGCAAGGCTGGCTCAAGCAGGCAGGAGAATGCCTTTGTTCCCTCTGCAACTGCCTTCAGCATCCCAGCAAGAAAGTGGGTAGGCCATGTCTGCAACCCCTGGGCTGCACTATTCTGGACTTATCTGCTCCCTGGAGTTTCCCCCTTGTGTTTTAGCGGCTGCAGTCTAAAAGAGAGTGGAAACCACCACCTTTTCACAGACATTAAGTGAAGATCAAAGTTGTTGTGAAAAAGGTGGAGTTAAGAGAAAAAAAGTCAAAGATGGAGTTGTGTGGGCTCTGTTGCCAGGGCACATCCTTTTCCTCCTGTCCCATAAGAAGAGAGAGCCTTTCCCCTGGGAAAAGCCGCTTCAGCGCCCCACCCCCGCCCACCTGCCCGTGACCGTTGGGCTCAGAATGCCAGGCTGTTCCGTTGAGTCGGCACCAGTGTCTGTTGGGACAGCTGTGTGCCAACACGCACTGGAGTTGGAAAGGGCGAGGAAAAGCCTTTCTGAGCCTCCCCAGCGTTCCTAAAGCGAGTTTGTGGGCGTGTCGGGATGGGCCAGCTTCACTGCTGCCTCGGCGCCAGGTGAGCTGCCCCCGGGGCAGGCGGGAGCGCCGGCACAGCCCAGCCCAGCCCAGCCCGGCCCCCAGTCCCCAGCCCAACCCAACCCAACCCAGCCGGGCCGGGCCCCGCAGCAGCCGCTGTGCTCATGCCGGTCCCCATCTGCTCTGCAGGGGCGACCCTGAGCCTGAGGCTGAGCAGCAGCGCCCGCCTGTCCCGGCATCAGCTGAGCCGCTGCTCCGCCAGCGGGTGAGGGTGAGCCAGGGCCGTGAGGCGAGGAGACGACGCCTCCTCCTCTTCAGCGATGCCCTGGTCATCGCCAAGCCCCGGTAAGCCTCGCAGAGCCCGGCTGCCTTTCCGGCCGAGCCCTGACCCAGGCGGTGCCAGGCCCTCAGCACCCTGGCGCTGGAGGCAGGCGCAGCCGTGCCCGTGGCGGGTGGGTCCCAGAGGGGAGCCCCCGGGCTCGGCCGCCCCCAGCTGAGTCCCTGCTGCTCCTCTCTGCAGACGCGGCCGCGCCCCGCGCACGAAGCTCCGCCTGGCCCTGTGCCAGCTGCGGGTGCTGAGCGGGGGGAAGGGGGCAGGCACGGCTGGCGCTGAGGAGGAGGAAGGCGAGACCGCCAAGTCCCTCGTCCTCATGTGGCCCTCGGGCGCCTGCGCCGTCACCTTCCGGTGAGTTTCAGTGCCGGGCGGCACCTCTGTCCCCCACGGGGCTCTGTCCTGCCGCTGTGCCCATCCCCGTGGGGCAGGGCAGGGCAGGGCTGCCGCCCGCCTCTGCCTGCCAGCTGGGGAGCAGAGGGCACTCAGGTTCCTTCTCCTCCTCTCTTCCTGCAGCTCCCTGGCGGAGAAAGAGCTCTGCCTCAGCAGCCTCCTTGGGTAAGCCCTGCCTGGCACTGCCGCCCGGGCAGCCCGTGCTCACGACACGTGGGGATGCTCCAGGCGTAGCCAGTGTAGGATGGGAAAGGCCTCTCCCGAGCTGGGGAGAGAGAGGTGCCGCCAGCTCCTGCCAGCCCCGGCCTCTGCCCTGCGGCCGCTCTGCGCTCCCCAGCTGGCTGGGACCCGGCTGCTGCGGGGCAGCTTGGAAGTGCTCCCTGGGGGGGGCTGGCAGGAGAGGGAAGAGGTGGCCCTGGCCTCACGCAGCTCTTTCTCTGCCCCTTCCCCGTGCACAGGCCACCCGAAGGAGGGGAGGGAGCCCGGGTGACCCAGCTGCCCTCCATCGAGCCCCTGCTGAGGCTGCTGAGCGGCCGCAACGCTGTGAGTGTCCCTCCCGTGTCGGCTCTGCCCCAGAGGCTGGGCCAGCCCCGCAGCGGGCGCATCGTGCTCACCTTCTGCCCTTTCCCCTTGCCCAGGCGATGACGCTACTCGCCAGCTGCCTGGAGAGGCTGGTGGAGGAGCAGGCAAAGGTGAGGATGGCTCGGGGTGCAGTCTCGGCCCTCGCCCAGCTCTCGCACCGCTGGCCGCGGGCCTTGCCTGCTGCGGGGCTGCTGGGTGAGCACGGCGCGTTTCTTGCAGGCGGGTGCGGAGCAGCGGCCCCGTCCCGCGCCATCTGGCAGCGAAGGTGGACGTGGCCACGCGGCTGGTGAGTGTGGGGAAGACGGGGGCGGGATGGCCCTTCTGTCCTCCTGTGGCAGGCGGGCACTCCTGCTGCGCTGGGGCTGCTGCCGCCCTTCCGAGGGGGGGGCAGCGCTGAGAGGGTCCAGGAGCACTCACTTGGCACTTCTCCTCCAGGTTTCTTTGCTCTTTTCTCCTTGGCAGCTGGGGGGGCCCATGGCAGGAGGAGGAGGGGGCTGCCCTGGCCCTTTGGGCGGCGAGGGACCTCGGCCGCTGCAGAGGGGCCCAGGCTGTCGGGTTCTGGCAGCAGTGGAGTGCTCTTTGGCCGGCCCCTGGCAGCTCTCTGCAGCCAGGATGGCTCGCTGCCCCAGCCCATCCAGGTAAGCAAGCCTGGGTGGGGCTTGGGGTCCCAGCCAGCTCCTCCCCCCATGACCTGAGGAAGGGTCAGCTGCCCCAGGGCCTGTCTCCAGCCAAGCAACTGTCCTCCTCTGTCCCTTGCAGGACCTGCTGGCTCTCCTGAACGAGCATGGGCCATCCACGGAGGGGATCTTCCGTCTGGCAGGCAGCGAGCATGCCTCCCGGGAGCTCGGGGAGGCCCTGGACAGCGGAGTGGAGGTCCACCTCGCAAGCCAGCCTGCACATGTGCTGGCCACCATCTTGAAGGTGAACCCTGCTGACCTGGAGCCCGGCAGCTTCTGGCTCTGTCGGTGCTGACGGGCACCTGCGAGAGCTGGAGCCCAAACCCGGCCCCCTGTTTGTGAGCCAGAGCACCGGGGATGCTGCCTGTGCTCCCGGCGGCCGTGGGCAAAACCTCACGCAGAGCCCTTGGCGTTGCAGGACTTCCTCCGCAAGATCCCCTCCAAGCTCCTCGATGTCCAGCTCTACGAGGAGTGGATGAGCGCCCTGCAGAGGACCAGCAGGCAGGAGAAGCTGGATGGGCTGAAGGAGTAAGTGTGGCGAGCAGCCTGCCTGCGCCGCAGGGACTGGCAGAGGCCAGCACTTGCCTGCAGAGCTACAGCCTCCTCGACCAAGCCGTCTTCTCTGCCAGCCACCTCTTGCTGCTGAGGGGTGGGGATTTTGGGGGAAGAGGCACAGAAAAGCATTTCTCTCCTTGAAGCCCATTTGGCAGGCACTGGGGGTTGTTCCACCAAGGGACTCTTGCCAGAATGGGAGGCAGAGATGGAGGGAGGTGGCCACGCCTCAGCAAAGGCTGTCCCCCTGCTGTCGACCAGGCTTGGCCAAGGAGACTTTCTTCGGCTGGGCATGGGTGAGATCAGCCCGGGGACCTGCATTGCCAACATCTACTTTGTTAACATTGTGCTCTTCTTCCCTCAGGGTGGCCAGCAAGCTGCCAGGGGCCAACCTCCAGCTCCTGAAGAGCTTACTGGCCTTGCTGTTCAAAATCAGCAAGAACGTGGCCGTGACCAGGATGACGATCAAGAACCTGGCCATATGCGTGGGGCCGAACGTTCTGAGCCCAGCAGAGGAGTCAGCGCTGCCCCTGGATGTGCTCCTACGGGAGACAGGGAAGGTACGCTGTGCTTACCGGCCGGCTCCAGCCTTCCGGGCCCACCTCAGCTTTGCTGTTCAGGGGTAGCTGGCTGCGTCCTCTCTGCAGCAAGTGCTGGTGGGGTCTGACGGGAAGAGCAGCCCCAGGGCTGCAGCTTCCTGCGCAGAAGTGAGGGGCGGGAGCGGGCAAGGCTGTTTGCCCCGTTTGCAGCCAGCAGGCTGGAAACCAATGGTTTGCTGTGTGCAGGTGACGCAGCTGCTGGAGTTCCTTGTTGAACACCAGGAGGAACTCTTTGGGCCAGAGGCAGCCGACGCATTGCCCGCTGAGGAGTCACCGGCACCAGCGGCAGAAACCGCAGAGGTATGCGAGGTCCACAAAGAGCGTGGCAACAAAGGCCTCCCCCCTCGGAAGGTGGGACTGCTGCTGCAGGGACAAGCAAGTCATCCACCAGCCTTCAGCTCTGCAGAAGTGCAGAGTGAGGCTGGTGCGGGTCGACCATCGCACTCTGTGCGGTGATCCCTCCAGAACTGGCTCAGCCGATCCCATCCAAAGGATCTGCCTTTCAGAGCTAAGGTGGCAATTGGGCAGGTAGGTCCTTGCCACCTGTTAACTTCCACATTTCCACTGCAGGTTTCCATTCCAGTTGCTCTGGAAAGCAATCAGCCAAAGAGCTCCTCCCTTGAAAGAAGGTAAGACGAGCCAGCTTTGATGAAGAGATTTGAGTCCCGCTTATCATGGCTTTCCCTGTCTAACAATGCTCTGCCATGGAAAGGTTGCCAGGCTCTCCACAGCAAGAAGGGAAACACCTGAGCAGGAAGCGAAGGCAGCTGCTGGGAGAGCAGGATGCCCAGCCAGCCACCAAAAGGCGGAAGCTGGCAACAGCCATCCTGAGAATGGGCAAGATGGAGAAAATCCAGGCAAGATGAGAACGAGGAGCCCAGGTGTGTAACGGGCCCTGCTGCCCATCTCTCAAATCTTAACACTGCTCTAGTCCAGTCTAGTCTAGGCTGCTCAGAAGGTATTTGGTGCAGTTTTGTGGCCATAGCCTAAAACATCTATGGGAACACCTTCTCTGATAGAAGTCCAATTTCAGAAGCAAGTACTGATGTAATGTACCTTTGTAGTCTCACTCAAACAAGTCAGTTCCGGCAGGCTGGATGTCACCATTTCCTTCAAATGGGTAATTGTATCTTTATCACAGGTCTACAGCTGGCCGAAGAGAAAACGTTAAGAGCTTAGTCAGCTTGGCCAGAAGCGTCATGGGAGGACACAAGAGACTGTCAGCTGAGAAGAACTAGGAAAGAGAGCTGCCCTCTTACAACTAAGAGCAGATTTGGGCCCTCTTTACACAGAGCTTCTTGCCATCACACCATCATCCAGCAAGAGGGCCAGGAACGGGACTCCCCTTCCTGGAGTGCAAGTTTTACCCCACCATCTCTAGACAGAGCAGCATTCACAACTTCAGCCAAGGTTTTGTTCAGGGGGGGGGCCTTTCTAACCGAATGCCACCTTCATCTCACCTTCATAAATCTTTGAAAATCCTGCACTGCAGGTTCCCGTTGGCAGAGTCAACGCCTAGGAGTCACGGGAAACACAACTGCAGAAGATGCCTGTGATGGTTTGACCTTGGCTGGATGCTAGGTGATCACTGTGCTGCTCTATGGCTCCCCTCCTCTCAGCTGGACCAGGGGAAAGAAAATACAAAGAAACTCGTGGGCTAAGACAAGAGCAGCATAATGAAGAAGCAAAGGCAGGCTGCGTGCAGAAGCGAAAGAAAACGAAAACAAAGATTTAATCCCTACTTCCATCAGCAGGCCATGTCTGGCCCTTTTTGGGAAGCAGGGCTCCAAACTTGCAGCGGTTGCTCTGGAGGCCCAGTCAATGACCCCCCCACACACCTCCTTTTCCTCCTCCTCCTCCTTATTCTAGCTTTTATAGTTCAGCTGATGTCATGTGGCATGGACTATCCCTCTGGTCAGTTTGGGGCAGCTGACCCGACCGTGTCCACCCCATGGCACTGCAGGGGAATGTTGGAAAAGCAGCCCTGGTGCTGTGTGAGCCCTGCCCAGCAGCAGCCACAACACTGGTGTGTTGTCAGCACCTTTCCAGCTCTCAGCGCAAAGCACGGCGCTGGGAAGGCTGCTATGGGGAAAATGGACTCCAGCTCAGTCAGACCCAATACAATGCCTCAGTCCTGTCAATAGATTCCAGGACTAAGGATGCTGTAACTTGTATTGCTACCAGGACTGCAGCGTAACCCGAAGGCCCAGTCGAGATCAGGAGGCCATCGCGCTGGGGGTGCAGAAAGAAGGAGGCCGTTCCCAGCCCCAAGTGCCTGCAGTCCACCTGCGTGAGGGAGACACAGCGCAACGAGCATCTTGCAGATGGACACCAGGAGTAAGCAGATTGCCCAAGGCTTTCAGAAGCTTGCTCAGGGAAAGCGCTGACAAAAAGATGACAGAAACCTCTGCTGCTGGAAATGCCTTTTGTTGCCAACGCAACTCCAGCCGTTAATCCTGTCACTTCAGTATTGTGTCACAGGGCCTGACAGAGAGCGTGTTTTGAGACGCAACAGAGATGCTGGATGATAAGCAGAAATTATTCCATTTGCTGAATTTCTTAACAAAGATAGAACATATGTGCATTTGACCATATTCTTCATCTTATACTAAGATGTTGACTCGGTTTCATATTCTGTCAACTGCAAATGATCTGCATTGCCTATTTGTGTACTGAACTCAAGATATGCAAGGCTGAAAAATTAGCAGGTGATTCACAGTGACAAAGTTAGGCACCGAGGTGTCTTATGTAGTCAAAAAGGGCAACTGGGTACTTCTGAAGGGTAATACAGAAATCCTGCTCAGACTGTAAACAGCCAAGAACTACTGCTTAGGGGGGGAAAAAAAAAAAAAACCAAAAACCTAAAACCAAACCAACTTTGCCTCAAGTATGAGGTTCCTTCTACACTTCTCTCTAATGAGGTTGCACTTTAACTCCTGCTGCCACTGGGACGTAGGTTTGTCCATTAAGGCACTACATTGTACTTGGGAATCAGACTCCAAAGTCTGCTCCTGAGATTGTGTTTCTAGTTGAACACAGAGAGAAAGAGGCAAAGCTGCCACAGAGAGCAGCCCGACAGCTGAAGCGCTGACAGCAGGAGCACGGAAGTCAATCACGGTTCTCCTTCCTTCATCCTGAGGAGATTCCAGTCCTCGCTTCCCACTTCCTCAGAACAAATAGAGTCATCGGACTTGAAACTACCCTGCTGAATCCTGACCTTGGCGATACATTAATTGTAAAGTCCTGCAGGATGAGCAACAGGACTCTCATGTTGTGACAAATATCAAGGGTACCAGCCTTTACTCCTCTCTGGACTTGTCCTGGAAGTTGTCCATGCAGAAAAATTCCGGTGGACATTTTGCTCCTGAAAACCTTTTTCTTGGAGTCGCGTCAGAAGGAAGGTTTTTTTTGTGTTCTCCTCCATCCCTCTGACATTGGCTATGGATGAGGGAATATATAGGAAGAGCCAACAGGTCAATTGATGGTTCTGGGACTGGCAGTGTCGACAGGACTTTGGATTTTATGATCATGGCTCAGCATATGAAGCATTGGAGCTGTGAGCACCTAAAGGGATGCACTTGTCCCAGAGGGGGAAAAGGATTCTGGGGCAGGAGTTGGCAGGGCTCATTGACAGGGCTTTAAACTACATTTGAAGGGGGAAGGGGTCAATAATTTCACATTTCCATTTGCTTGTGACAAATAGTGGGGCAGCACATCAGGGGCTGAGGGATGGAATCCTAGTAAGGGCTCTCAACTTGTTACCCTGAGGAAAGCCAGTGCCGATGCCCTGGGACACTCCAGAGGAGTCAAAGGGGATTTGCACATGAGGGTGATCCAGCCAGCCCAGCTGAAGGGCCTCTATGCAAATGCACGCAGCTTGGGCAATAAACAGGGTGAAGGAAGGGCCACTGTGCTGCTGGAAAGCCACGGCATAGTGGCTATTACTGAAACTTGGTGGGATGATTCCCATGATTGGAATGTAGGGGTAGATGGTTATAAGCTGTTCAGGAAGGACAGGGAGGGGAGGAGGTGTCGCCCTCTACATCAGTGACCAGCTGGAATCCATGGAGTTACATATGGGGAAGGACGATTTGCTGGTTGAGAGTGTGTATGGGTTAAGATTAAAGGGAAATCAGGGGAAAGTGCCATTACGGTAGGGGTCTGCTACAGGCCACCTGACCATCAGAGCCAAGTGGGTGAGGCCCTCCATAGGCAGATAGAAATGGCTTTGTGTTCACAGGCCTTGGTCCATGTAGGGGATTTTAACCATCTGCTGGAGAGAGAACACAGCAAGGCACCAGCAATCCAGGATGTTCCTGGAGTGCATAAATGATAACTTCCTCTTCCAAATGGTAGAGGAACCAACAAAGAAAGGGGCTATGCTGGACCTTGTTTTGACCAAGAGGGAAGGGCTGGTGACTGATGTAAAACCTGGGGACAACCTTGGCTGCAGTGACCATGAAGCAATAGAATTTAAGATCCTCAGGGCAGCTAGGAGGACATACTCCAGGCTTACGACCCTGGACTTTAGGCATGCAGACTCTGATCATTTCAGGGATCTGCTGGCCAAAGTGCTGTGGGACAAAGCCCTAGAGGGTAGGGGGGCCTAGCACAGCTGGTCGGTGTTCAAGGATCACCTTCTCAGTGCCCAGGAGCAAACTATACCAGCAAAGAGAAAGGCAGGAAAGAGTGCTAGGAGACCTGCCTGGATGAATAAGGAACTCCTGGACATGCTGTTACACAAAAAGAAACTCTACAAGGAGCGGAAAGAAGGACAGCTAGAATGGGGGGTGTACAAGGAAGCTGCCCGAGCAGCAAGAGACCTGGTTAGAAAAGCTAAATTAGAATTAAATCTGGCCAGGAAGATTAAGAAAAATGCCAAAAAATTCTATAGGTGTATCAATGGCAAGAAAAAAGACTAGGGAAGGTGTGGGACCCCTCAGAAAGGAAATGGGAGAACTGGTGGCAAGTGATGCTGAGAAGGCTGAGGTCCTCAATGACTTCTTTTCCTCAGTCTTCATTGGCACCCCCAGAGTCACAGAAGATGCTGGCAGGCGTTGGATGAAAGAGCTGCCCATTGCAAGTGAAGGTCAGGTTCGTGACCGTCTGATGAGCCTGAAAGTGCACAAGTCCATGAGACCTGACAGGATACACCCATGGGTGCTGAGAGAACTGGCGGATGAGGTTGCCAAACCACTATCTATTATGTTCCAAAAGTCATGGCAGTCTGCTGAAGTCCCCACTGACTGGAAAAGGGGAAATATAACCCCCTTATTCAAAAAGGGAAAAGGTGGATGAACCTGGGAACTATAGGCCAGTCAGTCTCACTGCTGTGCCTGGTAAGATCATGGAACGAATCCTCCTGGAGGCACTACTGAGGCAGATGAATAATGATGAAGTGATGGGCTACAACCAACGTGGCTTCACCAAGGTCAAATCATGCCTGACTAACCTGGTGGCCTTCTATGAGAAGGTCACATCATCAATAGATGGGGGAAGAGTGACCAACGTCATTTACCTGAGCAAAGCCTTTGACACTGTCCCGCATGACATTCTGGTCTCCAGGCTGGTGAAATACGGATTTGATGGAGGGACTATTCAGTGGATAAAGAACTGGCTTGGCAGCCGCTCCCAAAGAGTGGTTGTCAATGGGTCAGTATCCAAGTGGAGACCAGTGACAAGTGGAGTCCCTCAAGGATCAGTACTGGGACCAGTCTCGTTTAACATCCTTGTCAGCAACACAGGCAGTGGCACCGAGTGCACTCTCAGCAAGTTTGCCGACAATGCCAAGCTGTGTGGGGGCTGACACACTGGAGGGAAGGGATCCATCCAGAGGGGCCTTGACAGGCTGGAGAGGTGGGCCCATGCCAACCTCATGCAGTTCAACAAGGCCAAATGCAAGGTCTTCCATCTGGGTCGGAGCAATCCCAAGCACCAATATAGGCTGGGCAGTGAATGGCTTGAGAGCAGCCCTGAAGAAAAGGACTTGGAAGTGCTGGGGGAGGAGAAACAACAAGAGCCATCAGTGTGCTCTTGCAGCCCAGAGGGCCAATCGTATCCTGGGCTGCATCCAGAGAAGCATGTCCAGCAGGTTGAGGGAGGTGATTCACCCCCTCTACTCCACTTTCATGAGACCTCACCTGGAGTACTGCGTCCAGTTCTGGAGCCCCTGTTACAGGAAGGATATGGATGTGCTGGAATGTGTCCAGAGAAGGGCCACGAGGATGATCAGAGGGCTGGAGCACCTTTCCTGTGAGGACAGACTGAGAGAGTGGGGGTTGTTCAGTCTGGAAAAGCAAAGGCTCTAGGGAGACCTTATTGTGGCCTTCCAGTATCTGAAGAGGGCCTGCAAGAAAGCTGGGGAGGGACTTTTTAGGCTGTCAGGCAGTGATAGGACTAGAGGGAATGGATTAAATCTAGAGATAGGTTGATTCAGGTTAGACATTAGGAAGAATTTCTTCCCCATGAGGGTGGTGAGACTCTGGAACAGGTTTCCCAGAGAGGTGGTGGAAGCCCCATCCTTGGAAGTTTTTAAGACCAGGCTGGATGGGGCTCTGAGCAACCTGCTCTATTGGAAGGTGTCCCTGCCATTGGCAGGGGGTTGGAACTAGATGATCTTTACGGCCCCTTCCAACCCTGACAATTCTATGATCCTGTGAATCTGGAGAAGCAGCAATCCACTCCTGCTCATGCTCTCTGCCAACGTGCCCCATCACATGGTAAATGCACATTGAGGAGACTCCTGGAGACCAAAATTCTATCTCCTGGAGGTAGAAGGCAAGACAGGGAAGGAAGACAAAATAGAATCCACAGCTCACTCCTCATCTGAGTCTCCTTAAGAATTCCTGACTCACTCTGGCAGAAGCCAGACTCCTTGCTGGAAACTCCCGAGACAAGAATACTCAGTGGACCAGCAATGTTTTTACTCTGTATGTGCACAGTCTGTGTTTTTGACTGAAAGTGGTTTCTTGTGTTTTATAGTCAGAAGCCCCAACTCATGCATGGTCTTCTACCCACTGATTGCCAAAGAGCTGGGCAGACACCTTAGGGAAAAATGAAATTGGAACACCAAATATTTTTAGGCTCTGCTGTGTATCCTGTAGAACAGAATATGGTATTACCTTAATAATGAAATAATTTTTATTATAATATATATTAGTTATATAATATATGCTGTATTATGACATATATACTATAATATATAGTAATATATACTATATTAATTTAGTATTTTTAGTATTCAATTTAAAATAAAACCTGATTCTTGTTTTTACTCAGTACTGGAGTTCTGAAATTTATGTTATATTGTACCTTATTCAGCTGGTCTCTCCTGTGTGTTGTTGATCAGAAATAGTGGCAAAATTCTGACAGGATAGACTAGACTATTTCATTTACAAGGAGCAGTAAAAGAAAGGTTCAGCAAAACAGAGTTTCTTGACTTTGAAATACAAGAGCCATGAATCCTTTTTTTTTTTTTTTTTTTATGTACAATTCTTACCAAGAAGGTGACCCTGTCCTAGGTAGAGGAAGAGGAGCACAGCCCATCAACCATCTCTGCTAGATCTTCAGTCTTTTCCCCACCAGAGAGGTAGTCCCGTCCTGATACCATCTCTCCCTGCCTTCTAGGTGACATCCAGCATGATTTGGATGGAGGGCTGAGTAACATACTGGTACATTCTATGCTTCTATGGTAAATGTTTAGCACATTACCATATTTAGAGGTGTACACTTTAATACTGATTTTGCTGTTAATTAAGCAAAAGCCTTTGCTCAGACACTGTAGCCTTCAAAATCTGTGTCAAAGCTGCTTGGTCCTGTTGTGAGCCCAAACAGTGGTTAGAGATCAGATTTGCATTCCTCACTCTGCAGCACTTGGATAGGTCATTTAGCCCAACTTGGTCTCAGCCTCCCTTCTTATGAAATGGCATTAATGTTTCCATATCTCTCATGGTTATTAGGGCCCTCACAGCTTGCAGTGATGGGCATCCTGGAATGCCTAGAATAACAAACAGCTTATGCAGCTGACTGACTTGGTGCAAACACAGATTAGTTGTTTAATACTCTCTGAGGTGCATTCACCTCACTGAAATGGAATTTGAGTAAGTGAAAACTTTCTCGTGTCAGTTTAAATTACATTGTTACCTATACACATAGGTACATTAAGCAACAATGATGTTAAATTCCTAACAAGATGGCACTGGAGCATTCAAGAAACAATAAGAGCGAATGGCTGAATATGAAGATTTGCATCAAGTTATACACATGTCATAGTTAGACTGTTCTCCAAAGATAAAGAAGAGGTTAAAAAACCAAGTATACTTACTTGATATTTACACTTTTCCTATTTTCTAAACACTTTAACCCTGAACACCCTCAATAAAACTGACTTCCTTGGGAACTGTACCTGTATCAGTACAGAAGATTAAACTTATTATTACTGAGATAAACACATTGAATCAATTGGCAATGCCCATATTTCACTATAATAAAGAACACTCATCCACGTTAAATATTTCTAAAGGAAATAAGCAGTTGTTTCACAAACACTGGAGGTAATGTCTGCAGACAAGCTCTTTCCTGTCTGGGTTCTCTGGTGCTAACCAGGCAGTAAATTCACATTATAGAGCTTCTTTTAGTTGGGGTGTGTCATGGTTTAGGGTCAGAGTGGCCCCTTAGACCTATAACAGACACTCTCTGTTAACCCCCATCCCTCCCCAAAGGGGAAGAGAAAGGGAATAAGGGAGAGAGACTGAGCGATTAGAAAAGGAAACTAGAACAGCTTTAATGAAAATTAAAGTAAGAATAATAAAAATGGAATATATACAAATACCTACAAAACCAGTATCGAACCCAGCCCCCTTGATGGTAATTACATCACCGTCACCACTGATGCTGTGGAGCAGGCACCGGGTGAGTCCCAGGCTGGGCCACACAGCAGATGGGAGCTGTGTTCAGGAGATGGATTCTGGTACCGGGTTCAGGAACACACAGACCGGGATGGAAGGCAGAACGGACAGAGGCCTCCTTGGGTGCTCCGAGGAAGGAACAAAAAGAAGACTGGAGCCGAGCCAAGCCAAGCAAAGCAGTCCAAGAGGGGAGAAGAGCCAAAGACCCTTCGGATCCCTCAGCTCTACATTGAATATGACATATATGGGATGGAATACCTTGTTGGTCAGTTTGGGGTCACCTGTCCTGTCCGCTCCTCCCTGCAGGTGCAGCCTTTCACTTTCTGCACCCCCCAGTGTGGTACACAAGATCCAGCAGTGGCCTTGCTCTGCACACCAACCCTTGGTAGGAACTCTAAACATGGGCTGTTATGACTGCTAGAAGCAGACACTGCCTGTGAGAACAGGCTGCTGGCTTCAGACAGCGTAATGAGTTAGAAGAACTGAGCTGCAAAGTAAAATCACCAAACAGAATTAGTTCTGTTCTCACTCAAACCAGGACAGGGTGCTTAATATAATTTCTCTCTTCTAACACTTGCTGAAGGGGAAACAGACATATCATGACTTAAGTTTTACTTCATGTGAAACTTGGTAGGTACAGTAACACTGCAGGACACTGTTCAGTTATTATTATTTCATAATGAATTCAACTAAATGCAACCAGATGCTAAAGTTTGTAAAATGTCTGTAAAAATTAATTTCGCATTAAAAGATCTCCAATTATTATATTGATTAAAAATTACAGAATCATATGGCAAGAGATTGCTTAGTCTATCTACTGTCAGAATTAAGGACAGTTAATCATGGCCCATGGACTTGTGTATATTTAATTTGCATAACTGATCTCTGACCCACTCTTCATTGAGCAGTGGAGAGTCTTCCCTCTTCCAGGCTTCCTCTCTTATATCCAGGGTCTAAAGTTCACAAGGGCTGGTCTCAGAGTAAAGACTGAAGCAAAGAAGGTATTCTACTCTGCCCTAGTGAGACCTCACTGGGAGTATTGCATCCAGTTCTAGGCTCCCCAGTACAAGATAGATAGAGATCTACTTGAGAGAGTCCAACAGAGGTCTACAAGGACAATTAAGGGACTGGAACACCTGTCTTATGAGGAAAGGCTGAGACAACTGGGGCTATTTAGTCTGGCAAGTAGAAGACTGAGAGGGGATCTAATTAATGTCTATAAGTACATGAGGGCTGGGCATCAAGAAGGCAGGGACAACCTCTTTTCACTTGTGCATTGTGATAGGACAAGGGGCAATGGATTCAAGCTTGAGCACAGGAAGTTCCACCTCAACATGAGGAAGAACTTCTTTACTGTAAGAGTTGTAGAGCATTAGAATAGACTGCACAGAGGGGTTGTGGAGTCTCCTTCTCTGGAGACTTTCAAGATCTGTCTAGATGCATTTCTGAGTGATCTACCCTAGCTTTGGTCCTGTTCTGGCAGGGGGGGTTGGACTCAATGATCTTCAGAGGTTCCTTACAACCCCTAACATTCTGTGATTCTGTGATTAAGAATAGGATCAGCTCTCTTGCATCATTCCTGATAGATGCATGTTCAGCTTCCCATAAAACACCTCTACTGGTAGAGATTCCAAACTCATCCAAACAATCCATTATGATTCCAACAACCACACTATTTAGGGACCATGAACCTTCTTCTCTGCAGCAATGCCAGACCACGGTACCTTATCAAGTCTGTTATAGCTGTGGAAAAAAATATTATTCTCTTCTTCCTTGCAGCAGCCTTCTAGACATTTCATGTTACTGTTTTACCTCAAGTATTTACTTCTTTAAGGAATCCCTGCTCTTTCCTTGTACTTCAGATTTCTAGGCTGCTAATCACTTCAACTAATTGTCTTTTGGACTCAACACTTCTATTGAGACTTGGTACCCACAACTGATCATGACATTCTAGCTAAGGTCTTTGCCTTTCCACAGATAAATAGAGAGGAAAGATGATATCACATGTCTCCCTGATTGTAATTCTGCTGATACATTTTATTGCGATTTTTGTATTTTCACAACAGTGAGACATTGATAATTCACATTCAGTCCAAGTACATCAGATGTCTTTTGCAGACTATGCCTCAGACCATGGTTTGCCATGAGGCATGCAACAAGTTTTTTCTATTAAGTAGAGACAAAATAAATAACCAAAAACCATGTGCTATTTGTCAAGACAATTTTGGATTCTGAGCATGTCCTCCACCATACTGGCAGAACTCTAGTGTGTTTTGATTTTTTTAATATCTCTTTTATTACCAAATAAAATTCTGAAGAGTAAACCAGCTTCACATGGTCCCCTCAGTATGCTCTCCCACTCTGATAGGGAATTCATAATAGCTACTCTTTGAAACTGGATTTCTAAGAAGCTGGCACCCCTCCCAGGGTATTTTCTATACTACTACAATTTAATGGCTCATGAAGATAGCACGTGAAATTACCTCAAAAGCCTTACTAAAGTCAAGACACAGGACATCAACTGTATATTCCAAAACATTTGTTAAATTGTTCATCTTTGCAATAAAGGCACCAGCTAGGCAAGAACTGAAAACTACTCAGCAGAATTAGATGTGAGACTGAACTTGGAAACTGCCCTGGGCTCAGGGTTTACTTCATCTAACTCAGCTGTGAAGGGAAGTTTGTGTTTCCCAAAGCCAGTCTATTCTCCAAAAATACATAATTTAATTTGCTATAGAACACCATCACAGTTCCTCTCCATTTGGCACCAGCCTAGGAGCCCAGTAGAAGATTCAGGACTCTTGAATCATTCCCACTTTACCTGGCTTGCATTTTCCCTCTTGACCAAGAAAGACTGTGGGTCTTTCATAACTCTGCAATCTATGCCTAGGATCCCAAATTAGAGTATAACAGCATTACAACATTCTAAGCTGTATTAAATCTAACTCACACCACTGAGATCACATCAGTGCATTATGTTTCATTCTCAGGTCCCAAAGACATGTACAAATACTCATTCAACTCTCTCTTTTCATGCAAAACATACCTCTTTTAAGAAACTAACATTGCTTTACACCTTTCCAAACTGCTTACTAAACTTGATAGTCATGAAACTGTTGCAGAATATAGAGACAGAGTTAATTTAACAGTACTCTGAATAACATTTTAGCTGAAGCATGTATAAGATAACATACATCAGCACTGCAGTAAGGAGAGAATTCTTCAAGGAAACCCGAGAGGAAAGTTCCATTTTCTTAAAATGAAGCAGTTATAAAACTGGATTGTGAGCCAAAAAAGTATATCACTAGCAATCAATTAGGAAACTGAAAAAAACCCCACATTTTTAAAAGTTTTTACTTGTCACACTGGCCGAAAAAAATTTATTCACCTTTCTGCTTGACAATGTAGCAAAAATTTAAGTAGTCTAGTAAAAACCTTCACTAGAGGACATAAAAATTTTGAGTCTGAGGATTAAATCCTCATCTTGCAGAAGCTGGTTAGTGAAGATGTCTTGTGTGTACATGTGGTTAAAAATATTAAATGTTTTCATTAAAGTAACATTTTATTTTAGAGCTTCCAGAAATCTAATATCTTTTTAGAGAAAAACTCCCTCAAAACTTCCACTTTTGGAAGAAGCAGAAACATCTTGCTATGGAACAAACATAACATATTGCTTCCTTATGTGTTTGTTGAAATATATCACTTTAGAGTTCATTAGTACAAGGATGCTATATTTTGTGGTTGGCAAATCACATCTTTTGTCATCCAGTTCTTGGCAATAAGCAACAGTCATGAAAGAAAAGTCACTAAAAAACAAACAAAAAAAAGTTGTTGGTCCCTCAGATTTCCCATAGAAAGCCATGCGTCTTCATTTAGGCACTTCAAGAAATCTCTGTTTCAAGATGCAGAGCCAAGTAATGTGGGATGGCTCCTCATCTATTACACGGCAAGCACAAAAACTGGAGCAGGGTGTTAGAGCATCAGAAAGAAGACACCATCTATACTGTTGCAATTCTCAGCTAAGGAGTTTCCTCACTTTTACCCTTCCTACTTATTCCCTCAACCCCCTGGTGGAGCGAATGAGCGGCCATGTGGTGCTGAGTTGCCTACTGGGGCTCGACCATGACAGTTCTGTTTGGCACCCAGTGTGGGACTCAGAGGGTTTAAGATAATGACAGATTTGATTGGAGTGTGCTAGACAATTGAATTTATAGCTGCTACAGATGTTTAGGTATCAGTTGACAGGCTCCTGTGCTTGCCATAGGCCTTGCTTGCTTGCCTCACTGTGTATTAGAGTCTAGTGCTCATTAGTGGCTGCTTTTTCCTTCGCTTACTGTGCTGCTGATCATCTGACCCCTCTGTGCCTGGGGACACCTGCCAACCATATCCTAGAATTCGTCAAGAGGAGTGTGGCCAGCAGATCAAGAGAGGTGATTCTCCCCCTTTACTCTGCTCTTGTGAGACCCCACCTCCAATACTGCATCCTGTTCTGGTGTCCCTACCAGAAGGACATAGATCTGTTGGAACGAGTCCAGGGGAGGGCCACAAAGATGACCCAGGGGCTGGAGCACCTCTGCTATGAGGATAGGCTGAGGGAGTTGGGATTGTTCAGCCTGGAGAAGACTCTGGGGGGGCTTATAACTGTTTTCCAATACCTGAAGGGATCCTACAGGAAGGCTGGAGAGGGACTCATCACAAGAGTGTCCAGCAATAGAATGAGAGGAAATTGTTTTAAACTGAGGTTGAGATTGGATCTTAGAAAAAGTTCTTCAGTACAAGGGTGGTGAGACTCTGGAACAGATTGACAGAGGTGTTTTGGATGCCTGCTCCCTGGAGGCATTCAAGGCCAGGTTGGATGGGGCCTTGAGCAACCTAGTCTAGTTGAGATGCGTCCCTGCCCATGGCAGGGAGTTTGGATTAGATGATCTCTAAGGTCCCTTCCAGCCTAAGCCATTCTAGGATTCTATGATTTTGATACCAGAGATGGCTATGTGCCCAGGCTGGCAGGTGACCAAAGCATCACTGCTGTTCCTGTGCTGCTGTACTGGACAGGCTGGAACTCCAGTGTGAATTTGAGTCATCCACTGTGACCTGTGGATGAGTCTACATGGAAGCAGGACACTCTGAAGTGCCTGTGCTCATGGGTAAGTCCATGACAAAGCAGGCACACATCAAAGTATCTGTGGCCATTGTCTTGTCCCACTCAGTGGACAACAAGGGAGGTGAATCTTTGTGATCCCCAGAAAGAGGCTGTCCCTGAACGGCAGGACAGCCGGGCAGCAGAGTCACAACAATGGCTCTGAGGAACAATAACAAAACAATTTATTAATTCCTCCTAATAGAATAATCAACAAACAGTAGGGATAAAAGCATTAATCTTTGTAGATGATTATTTTACGGCATGACTAAATTTTGAGGAAGAGGAAGAAAGAGTTATTAGAAAAGAGGAAAAGATAGGGAGATTGAGTAAGAGAGAGAGATAAAAAAAAGGTTATCACCATCCCTGGATCCAGCAACATCTCACTGGATCTGTCCAAGTCTTCAGTTCTTCAGTGGTGGGTGCACCCTAATCAATGTTTTTCTGTCCCTTTTATATCTTTGAGGTATCTGGTGGCATTCCCAACTTCCACAGGAAGTGGTGTTGATTTGCATGAACTCCATGAGTTAGAAGTAGTATGGCACCTACCATCCACCTCCCCCATGGTGCAGTTATCAGGAGTACTTAACTAAAGACAGAGTCCCACCTATGCAGAACCTATCTCTTCCTTTTGTTAAAGCATATCTGCAAGGAGATAAAGGGGGGGGCACAGAAACATTAAAAGCAATTAACACTTCTCCCCTCCAGACAAGTCTTTCCAGACCTTATCACCACACAAGGTTTGAGGCACACAATAGCTAGGCTCTTAGAGCCATGGATAAGTTTGTGCCACAGTGGGTATACCTCTGAAGGGATTGCAGCCCAAGGGTAAGTCCATGGTGGAAAAGGTACACCTAAAAACATCTGTGGCCATGGATACACCTTGGATCATCTGTTGCTGTACATGAGGTCATGCTGGAACACCTCCAAGCAACTGTGGCCATAAATAAGTCCACAACACAGCAGGTGCACCCCTGAAGAAACTATGGCCATGGATGAGGCCATGTCGGAGCATGTTCACTTCTGCAGGAACTGTGGTTGTGGATATGACTAAGATGATGCAGGTGCAGCCCTGAAGGGATAGTGGCCCACAGATATGGCTTTACCAGATTACCTCAAAGCAACTGTGACTGTGGCTAAGTCGATGCTGAAGTAGGTCTGCCCCTAGAAACAGTGGCTCATAGATAAGGCCACACTGGAGCAGGTACACCTCTAAGGGGCTGTGATCTGTGCATAAGTCTATGGAGGAGAAAAGGGAAAGAAAGTTCATTGCAATGTTAAATGCTATGGCCTGGCCCAGGGGTACCAGGAGTAGAGACTGTAATGGAGATAGCTTTAAATTGTTGTAAGCTATGATTTAAGTAATGATTTTAGTTGCATGTTATAGGAAGTATTATAGCAGAAACTACCTGAAACAGTGAAGGACAAGCATTACAAGAAACACTGCACGTGCTGCAGTGACCTGACCTGAGCTGGCTTTGGTGCCCAACAACTGGGATAAGGAAAAGATCTCAGAAATACTGTCAGAGAACTGATTGGCCTTTCACTTTCTCATGTTTTATATCAGTGCATCTCCAAAATTTCTAATAAACTTACTCCTGTATTAAAATGTACATAAGTATTTTCAATAATATTTTATTAGAAATTCTATCCACTAAAAGAAAAATAGAAATCTAAGTCTTTCTTCCTTGTATAGTCCTCCATGGTTTACACGAGTTATAGTGAAATGCATATACTGAAAACACTGAATTGTTGGCAAGCTTTGTCGAAAATGGGACACAATGGAAGTATTGCAAAGTGTTGCAGAGACCAGCTTTTATATTTACTCAAACCCTCAGTGAAGGACCACAAAGAAAATAAATCTAACCACTTCCCTTGCAGTTATCCGTGGGGCAATGTGCTACAACCGTTGAAAGAATACTAATAGCAAAAAAGCAGAGCTACCCTGAGATGGAAAAAGAGATGACAATAGGACTACCTGTTATACTAGTTGCCAGAGAGTATACAAGACTTTGAAGACTTAGCTTTCTTTAACATTCTGAATAAAGAATTAGGAGTAAAATAACCTAAGACAGCCTAGAAAAGCATAGGGTGAATAAGCAGGAAGGCCTTTGGGAGGGTAGTGGTTAAGATTCAGTCCAAAAGTACTACTAGAGATCTCCTGAGAAAATCCTAAAGCTTTCTTACTGTGAAAGAAAAGAACTAAAGAGGCATGTAACACAGAAGGAGGTCTTAGCATAGAGGATGGCCTTTATGGCTTGCAGAGCTGCTTGCAGAGCTGCTTGTTTCACCACCAGTGTTAGGTTTGGAGAGCCTAGAAGCAGTGGGATGGTCTGAATCCCACATCACTATAAATGTTACAAGCAATGTGGGTACCTCATAATGTTAGAAAATTGTGACCACTACTCTTGAAAATGGAGGATTTCTGTTACTCTTTGGTGTGGATTGCCAAAAGAACATCCCTGTGCTTTAGACACCCATTTTTGTGTCAGTTCCACCATTATCTTTGATCACACAGGTAGGACATGAATGCATCCCACTGAGAAGGTATGCACCTCCCCAATATCTAGCTAGCAAAATAAGATGAAACCCTAACACTGTGCATTTAACATCTCCTCTGTCAATACCTCGTCTCATAGAAGCTGGCAAGCCAGCTTCTGGTTCAGTTAATCCAGTTTACAAAATAAAATAAGCATCTCAACATGAGGAAAGTTCTACTCCATTACTTAGTCTGGTACTCAAAATTAATCTATCCATGATTTGAACAGTTCCACAGCTCCAAATTTCACAAATGCAGCAGCTTAAAAGAATAAAATTCCCTGAGTTTCAACCACAGTTAAGACACCATAACAAGGCAACTCTTCATACAGTCAGGCAGACAGGGTTTGAAGAAATTTCCATGACTTCCACTACAGCTTTTTCCTCTCTGCGTTTTTTGTGTTAGAAACCACTGGAAACCTCAGTGACCTGCAGAGTTTTTTTTTTTTTGGTAGCCAGTCTACTACATTACCACATCAGGTGTCTATCTATAACATGAAACGATTGGATTTCTCTTTGCAGAATGCTATGAGAAGGGAAAGAATGAACCTGATCCTCTTCTACCCCTTCCAAATACTCTGTTATATCAAGTAGACTCACTGAAATCTGAGAGTATTGTAGCTTCCTCACTTGGATAGCACCCCAAAAAGGCTGTTATCTCACCCCTGGGTGCACTAATAATTGACTGTACTACTGACCAAAACTTATTTCCACGCCTTTTTTTTTTTTTTTAATCATTAGGGTCTTCCCTAGAAAGATGCTCTCAGTCACAGGTAGAGAGAAGAGCTGTAAGGGTACAGGTGTTGGGAAAGTATGTGTCGATGTTATGTTTCTGGAATGTATTTCAGGGGCATTTAGTGGCATTTCAGCTTATGTGACTGTAAATGGTGCCCCAGGACTACATTTTCAATACAAGGTCATCATCATAGGAATAACTCAATTTAGGAAGGGGTATCTTTGTAACAGGTACTCAGGTGTAGCTGAGCTCTAAACCATCAATCCCATGCACTGCTCTAAACCAACCTTGTCACCTTCAAGGAGAGAGAAGCATCAATACCTTGCTGAACTGGGGTATAAACTGCTTGTCCAGAACATTTCTTCAGCTTTAAAACTCATTGTACAAAGGAAGCCAAGGTATATTTGCTCTGATATTTGTCTTGGTATACTCTTAGAAAATGTAAAGCAGACAGACTGCAGACTGGTAAGTGTCACATGAAACAGTCTGCTTGCAAGCTCAGTGATGTTTACCTAGTTGTTTTATTTAATAATGGAGCCATTATGTATTTTGAATTCCTACAACAAGCACCAAATGTAAAAGAATTCCTTGTTTTGTTTGTCACTGAAATCTGCCATTAATAAGATATACAGTTATATATAAAATCCTTGGAATTATAGAAGAATCAAATGGCTTATTCATAATGGAAATTTTGAAACTTGTGGCATTAAATCTGAATTAAATAGTTTATCTCAAAACAATGAAAAACCCTTAAAATAAGATTTAAGTATTCATCTCAGGTTACATAGGGATAAAAAACCCTCGAGATTTTGCAATTTGTGATGTGAAAAAATACCCAAAGTATTCATCCATCCACTTACCATATACACAAGTGCATTTATTTTAAAGTTGCTGTTATTTTAAAATAGCATTGCTCCATCCTGACTCAAGAATTGGCCATTTTGCTAACAGAACTTTCCATACTACTCTGAAAACACCAAGGCAGTGCAGAACACCTGCCAACATTACAGAGGATCAAAGTCTCTGGGTGCTATAACAACACACAAATATTTCATTATATAGAAATCACTAGAGATTGATCCAAACCCACTGAACTCAAAGGAAGCTTTTTATTAATGACAACAGTTTCTTTTATTAAAACAGAGGGTTTGGACAAGTTTTCAAATAAAACACTGTTACCATGCTGCTGTGTGTGGATCAGGAATCGTCTATAGACTCTGGATGCAGCATGGCCCCATACCCATTTTTTACACAGATCAAAAGAGAATTCATCAAGACCTAAACATTTTGAAGTTTTAATGCTATGGGCCAAAATATTTTTGTAAGAAGTCTAAGGCATGGTATTCCTTTTAATTGAGTTCCAGGAAGAAACCCTGACTCCTTTAGATCTCACAGAAGTGTAAGAAAAATATGCTTCTTCAGCATTAACATAAGAAAAGTAGTAAGCAAAATTTAAACAATCTACAATCATTAGCCTGTGTTAGGACAATTTACTAATGGTTTGGCAGAACCTCCTTCCCATCATGCAAAAAGCTGTATTTTAGTAGTGTCTACAAATGAATGTCACGTGCATATTCTATTATATAGCCTTTTCTGCCTGGACCTGCTGCTTCTGCTTAATTCAATGTATGTCAGTTTTTCACTGACTTCAACAGAAAACATATTGTGCAGGGGTGAGATATCATTACAAAGCTGAACATACTATGGATTGCTGTTACATAAGATATAGTAAAATGAATAATTAGGTGAGAGGAGAGGATCAATGAGAAAGATCTGGTTCAGGCACAAAAATCTAGATAATCAGTAGTGATGTGAAGCAAATTCAGAAAAAATAACATGGCAGTAAAATTGAGTTTACTAAAACACAATGTTTTTAAAAATTGCTTGAATATGGCAGGAGCTTTTCTAAATTTACAGCAGTGTCACAGTTAATTTGCTTGTGAAACTCATATTTAGGTTTTTTAGTCAGTCCTCAGTACAAGTTAACAAGCTTTGGTCCTTCTCTCTGCTTCTCATATTTTTCAAGGACATGTGACTTTATTGCATTTGCAAGGAAAATCTAAATAGTTACCAAAAAAAAACCAAAGGAAAAAACCCAACCAAAAAAAAAAGATCTGGGAAGAAAACAAGCTGTGGATCTTCGTGTTGCTCAGTCATCATTTTCCTCTACTTTATAGCAAGTGAAGGAAACTGTACTGGAATGAGTACTTGAGCACATACAAAGTCTCTCCATCCTTCTTCCATGAAGCAGGAGAATGCAGGAACACTTGAGGGTGCCCCTCTACCCCTCTGGCAGTTTGGACATCATGCTCAGCTACACCTGGTCAGAAGCAGGGCTGTATTTGACCACCCAAAGCTACCACACGGGGAGCACTCTTCCCGAGAGGACAGGATAGTCAAAGACCACTTAGAATCAGTCAACAAAGACCAGAGAAAAACTGAAGGGCTGCAAAAGCATATGTAGCTACAGAGGTGTTCCATACATACCTACATGTTTGTGTTCATGTACACATTTGTTCTATTTCTTTGCCTCATCAGCATCTCTCATTCCCATCACACTCCAGACTGGCACAGGCTGGTACCAGTAATTTCCATAACAATATTTACATTTTATAAGTAAGAAATCAAACTTAAGAGCTTAGTTCAAATTAAATACCTTGAAAGTCAACGTGTTCTGCCTTATATCCTGCAGTTTTGTTTAAAAATTAAGTGTGGTTGAGGCCAGACCTTCATCTGGTACCAAACCAGCAGTTTGTTGGCCTTCTGAAACCTTCCACGAATTGAGCATTGCAAAGCTGATACTGCCTTCTCACAATGTTTGTAATTCATTGTGAGCTCATTCTTACAGACAGTTTAAAGTGAGATCTGCTTTAGTGATCCTTTTTTTATCAACAGAACAAAGCACAGGCCAAATCCCAAAAGGTGTCCAAGCATCTGCAGATCTTGAAGTCCAATATTATCCAAAGTCTTGTTGATTGTAATTTTTAAAAATTTGTTATTTTCAAAGAGTAAAGGCACTACATCTTGGAGAAAAGTAAAATACATTTTCCAGTCTTTTCCTGACTTTATTCAACTTCACGTCAATGCTAATTGCAGTTGCTCAGCACTTCCTTAAGATATTTTCTCTGCATCATAGTTTTTTGGTTTGGGGTTTGAGGGTTTTTTCACTATTCTTTCTTTTCCCTTTTGATGTGACAAATCTATATTTTTAAATTATTTATAAATGGAAAATTGGGGCTAAGAATGAAAATTGAAGTTCTACTTTAAAGAGGTAGAGCTTAGATCAAATATAATACAAATATACCAGCAGCTATGTTTCCTGCTTTTAAAAAAAGGATATAAAACCAGCACCATATTGCCAAATAACACAAAAATGGGAGCACATTGGCCAAAGCAAGCACATGCAGAGAGATGGAGAGATTAGATGGAGAGAACAAAACCAAAAGCATCAAAAGATACTCCTGTCCAGTAGTCACCTTGTTCCAAAAGTTAGGTTTGTACTACACAGAAGAATGTTTACAGGAAATGATGTGATGAGAGGTTTTGCTAGGCACATTTTAGATGGGAATTCATCCCACTAGATGCTACTGCAGCCTGAGCTGGAGTCACTTCTTCCCCTGGAAAAGTTACTGTGTACAAGCTGTGCTTACAGTTTGCGCAGAAGACCAAGTGTTCAAATTTGCAAACCAATGAAGTAATTAACAATGGCAAGATGATGTTAAAGAAAAAAACCAAAAGAAGCAAACACATAGATTACAGTAAAACTACCACAAGCAAAAATTTGTGATGAGAAGATAAAATAACACAATAATTTGTTTCCATGAGAACCAGGTAGAAAAGACATTCTTCTTGACTCAGAAAGCTAAGTATAATACAGCAACTATAGACCTACTCCTTAGATATCTGCAGCATAACACTTCCACTTAAATTCTGTGCTAACAAACATATCAGCAAGAAACAGAGCACATGAAAATGCCTTTTTTATAAAACTGGATTCTCTTCACTAATAGCTGTTGCATCATTTTAGAAAGAAAGGAATTTTACCTCTGTCGAAAAGAAGTATCCAATAGTTCTCAGTAATGATATCAAAAGCTCATGTCCCACTTAAAAGTCATAAGCAAGAGCAACACAGACCAAAGTAAGCACATGTATGGAGAGAGCAAACCCAAACAGTCTGGATTTCTTAGTTTCATAACAGTGCAGGCAATGGAGAATGTTTTTCTTGAAATCTTTCTTTTGCTTTCTGTAAAGCAACACCCTATTTGTTAACAAGATAAAGTACTTTTCTACTATTCTTCCCCAACTAATACTTCCATCCTGGTCTTGCCTCGTTCAGCATAATGCAATTTGTGTGCCATCACCTTTCACTCTTAAAAAGAACTGAAAAATTACGTACTTACCCATTATTTATTTTACAAAACTTATTGACCTAATTTCATCTCCAGCTTCATCTGTCTGCTGTGAAATGAGCCTGAAATAGTTTTTCCAAGTCTTTCTTTCAGCTAGCAATGGAAAAACATTATCTTAACGTATCTTGACTGCAAAAAAAAAAAAAAAACCCACACAAAACACCAGAATAAATTACATTTATGAATGGAGGCCTATAGCAGCCAACCCTCTGAGCCACCTCTCAGTCTTTGTGGATCTCTTTATCATTTTCTGAAGAGTACAACAGTCAGGGTACAAACACCACGTCCTGACACAGCAACTTTTCCTTAACTCTGATCACTTAAAAATGAACACTGGAACAAAAATAGCTTAATCTTTGTTCAAACACGATAGATACAGAAGACATCTGAGCTCTTAGCTCAGCTGTTATTTAGCAAGTGATGTTAGTAATGTAGCATAGGGACTGGTGATAAAGAATAAAAATGCAGACAGAAAGTAAGTTCATTGATAAGTTTTTAGCAATAACACAGTATATTGTTATTTTATCACCATTTCTCCACCTCAAAAATTTGAGGTTTGTTTTATTTTATTTTGTTTTAATCAAAATGTCAGGAACTGTAATCAAATGCTGTTAGAACTGGTCAAAATTTACCTAAAACAGTATACCATTCTACATGCCACACAAAATCGAGTAAACAAAGGTTACATGGAATTCAAAGAACAGCAACCTTTACCCCATGCAGTACTAGACATAGGTTTCATTTGCCATTAGGGCAAAGAAAAAGAATACAACACAGAGGAACATTGAAGGGTTAAGCAGGACTCATTTTTGCATTAAAAATGCATTACACACCCATTTTCCATCTTCTCTTTAACCTTTAATATTAATCTTATTTTAAAGACATTGCTCAGTAATCACACATTGATGGATGTCATCTACTGTAGTTTTGTTCAAAACCATGAGCCAGATTTTTTTTTGTAAGTCATTAATTTACTACTGACTTTAGGGAAGACAGGTGAATTTGGAATCAACAGAAAGTAAAGGTTCCTATAGGCACTATGATCTTGATGTAAGCGTATGTGAACACGGGCACAAAAAAACTATCAAAACAATGGTTACTTAATGACAGGCTCCTAACATAACATTTAGGCACCTAATTAATACTCCTTATAGACAAAAGCACTCTGCAGCCAGCAGTCTGTCTGAAATTCAACTCCACGCTCCTATTTTAAATATGAATTCAGCCACACACAATGTGATTGCATTAATAGGTAGAAATTTTGGGGGTTTTTTTATGAAGAGGCTGGAAGGATTCCTTAATTATTCACAAGCCCTGTGCCAGGGATAAGGTGGTACCGTGAAGTCCCTGGAGCAGCCCATAGCATTGACCTGGGAGCCACTGAATGCCACAGTTTGCTCAACCCAAATACTACACATAAGTAATCACAGAAACAAAACAACCCGAGGAATTATATATCTGAAAGTCATCTCAACTGTTAGAATCTATTTCATATCTCTTTCATAACTGGGATACGAATCCATTTCCTTTTTTAAAGTTCCTTCCCTGATAGCATATAATTTTTCCCTTAAATGATACAAACAAAACCCAAACCAAACAAAACCCCATAATATACTACTTAACATCATGTGACAAGAGTCTTAAGGCCACAGGACCTACTTCCTCCCTGTTGGGAATTTGTGGGCACTGTCTTTCCTGCTCAGTTTTACCAAGTATTGCACAATTCCAAGCACTGGGTTTTTTGATCACTTAATGGATTAAAATCTGCCACCATTTAGCCAAAAATAACCCAAACAACAAAAAACCAAGTGCCAAGTGACACATTTGAAGCACTATATTGTTGCTAAGTACTTACAGCAGGTTCACCTTGACAGTCTGCCACAACATAATGGGATGTTCTGTCACAGATGAATCACCTAACACCCTTCTTACAAAGGAGAAGCACTAACTTCGAAGTGATGTGACAAGCCATGATTTGCCTTAATCCTCCAAAACACGCTAAAGTGGAATGCAGAAGAGAAAGCCAAAGAAGAGATGAAAGTTTAAGGCAACAATGCAGTGTTTCAAGGCAGCATGTGTTTTTCCCGAATGTGCTTGATGGACATGGCATGACTAAATGGCTAAATAGGAGGTTAATTAAAAACAAACAGTTCATTTTTAAAAAGTGTATTATTGACCAGAAATATTATTTTCTCAGGAGCTTGTTACATGAGCATTATTGACTTGATTGAGCATTATTAGCATGTCAATCACTTCCAGGCTATTTTTATAACCTTGTGCATGTTGTTTTATTGCAACATATACAGATAGAAAAGTAGATACACACGGTAAAGAGCACTGGAATTCATAATCTCCACCAACAATATCTGTTTTGTAGCGTCTGAGGCCGTGTGGAGGCTTATAGGAGGGCCTTTTACACTGGAGCAAACATTGTAATTAGATAAACATCTCTTTTAGCATTGTTGATTTGATCCCCTCACCTTCTATAGCCAGAACTGTTCAGCCCCCAAGACCAAATATGGTCTCTCAAGATACCGTTACTGCCACAGCTGGATGGCACAATATTACTTTTAGACTGAACGTGTAATTTGAAGTGATTGTATATTACATAGAAGCTTATAGAGGGAGTGAAAGGGTTTGCTTCACCAATTCCATAATTACACAAGAACTGGTTTTTAGGCTCAGTGTAGGAGAAATAATGATGTTTATAATTCAGTTTAGCTTTCTGACAGTCCCAATGCTCAGTCTGTCCACAGAACTACAACAACGAAAATACCAACCATTCCAAAGCAACTTCCTTCATTTAATTGCCACAGAGGTAACATATTGAAGAACTCCTGCACCCTTTGGCTATCCTGTGAGCCACCAAGAGATAAAAGGGATGATTACAGCCAAGAACAAGGCTGAAACAATGTGGTATAAAGAAATGTCACTAGAGGACCACAGCTATTTCCATTACCTACGCAGGTCAAATGCAAGTATACATGCCCCAAAATAGCCTGTATTCTCTGTTTGGTACAAATTAATGCAAGTAATGGTGATGGTGTAAAAAACGTACTTTGTTTGCATCTGGAAGACAAGAAAGTAGGAAATGTCTGCATCACAGGACAAACCCTGGCTTGGTTTCCAGGGCTGCCCGAGCCTTTTTCCTGTGCAAGAGACATTAGCAGAGTTGTTCTGTTTCATTTTTACTGAAGGAAATGGACTGAATTTTGTGTTCTTTACTCAGGGCAGTCAGAAAATCACTGTCAAATTCAAAGTCCTGTGGAAAGTTAGAATATTTAAGAGTATAAGCCAACTGGAGACTTTTTTGTAAAGTGACACCCATCTATTATAATGCCCATTGGGCATTTGCTGGCTCCAGAAAAAAAAAAAAAAGCTGCAAGCAACATGACTGTTTTCAATTTCAACATTGCTTTTTCTTTTGTCTGTCATGAAAAGGAGCAAACCACAGCAAGCTGACAGTTCATTGAAACTCAGCATCACATGGGATAGTAAATAAGACGAATTATTTCCTTTTATGAAAACATCTAACCAAGAGACTTTGTCAAGTCACCACCATGGTTGCAAGGCTCTCGTTTCCTTTTGGCACTGGATGAAGTGCAACTGTGCTGTATGGCACCAGTATTTACTTGTGTCATGAAGCAAAAGTTAAACATTCATTATATTTTAACTCTTTTTCAGATCTTGGTACAAACAAGGTTAGATCTGTACTTGCAAACAAAGCTGAAGGAGAAATGGTAAGAGTCTCCTAAAAAAATAATAGCACTCTACAAGAAAAAAAAATTACTTCAAATCCTTACTTCAACGGGTTTATATCAGTACATCCCCATAAAACCTCTCACATTAATTGCCTGGATTAGTCAAAATAGATCAGTAATCCAATTATCTTTCCCATTGGCATTTTTTGAAAACTTAAGCAACTTTCTACAGGTGGATTCCTAGGCCAGTGGACTACTGAAGGCTGCTTCTGTCATATAACCCAGTGTCATGCTATAAACATGTCTGAACTACAGGGTTTGGTGACTATTCATAAATGAAAAAGGGAATAAGCCTAAGCTATTTAAAACAGTGAGAAAAGGGAAGCCAGGTGCAAGCTGTAAAAGGTTTTTTTAATGAAATTAAATTTAAAAACGCGTTTCTTGACTTATTCCACAGCTTGTAATATCACCATGTGAAATCACTACACTGTGTCAGTTCAATAGTTACTACGATATTTGGTTGTTACTACAACTACATATTCAACAATTACTACAGGGATGAACAGAAGACCAAAAAACCACAAAACATTGTATTTTCTTGCATTCAATTTAGAAAAATAATAGCATACAGACAGAATTAAGAAGTGGTCCCAAGATTGCAGAGACTTGAGCAAATTTGTATCTAGATTTAAGTTTTGATATTATATGGGTTAACGGAAAGATGCAGGTCCCCTCCTGCACCCCACATGGCATGGACTTAGAGGGTCCTAACCATTTAGGACCCTTCACCTAATGTTTAAGTGAAAACTGCTTCTTCCCTTTGCCAACTGAGGACAACTAATTCTACAGCTTCTTCAGTGAAAGTCTCTCTCAATCACACTCGGTTGTGAAAACAAAGAGAAGGAGCACAACAAATGAAGTAAAACCTTTAGTTGTCTGTGGTCCCTCAGTTAATCATGAGGAAAAACCTTGTTCTGCAAAGAATCATCCTCCCTTAGCCATTACTTATCATTAGGGAACTTCCAGTTCTTCTTGCTCTGTTAGTGCTAGAAATAAGCTACACCGTCAGGAGATTAGGAACCACTCTCTATTGTTTCCTTATAAAGTGGAGCAAGTTCTGAGCCCTAGAACCCCTAGACCAAAGCCGTACACAAGTGCTCCACAATGGTGCTGCACAGGACAGTTGCTCACTTCAATCCAGTTTTGCATGAGACTGCCATAAGCTTTTTGCATGAGTCCTATTCAGTCTTGACCACTGCCATCCTATCCAGCTTTCTTTAATTTGCATACACAGGAATGTCCCATAAGATCAGATGGCTTTCCAGTGAAATGACAAATACCTTACACAGCACAAGCACAATCAAATTTAGAAAAGTCAGAAATTCTATTTTCAGAAAGCAGAGGCAAACTAAGTACAGGGTGGTAGACTTAAACCACAACTTGAAATCCAAAGCCCCAGAGTTTACTTTTTGGAACACGCAAAATTCAGTGCACTATTGTTCTGAAAAGGATGGCACAGTTACTTGCCTAGTAGTGTGTTTGAAGGCTCTAGAATGGATGGGATTAACTTCTGAATGGAAGCAGAAAAAAATCGTTATTGATCATACAGCCTATACATATTCAATATGAATGAAAATATCAACAGAAAACTAAGATAACCTGATGCAAGACAAAGCACTGGACAGTCATGTCTAAGGACATGCCAAGGGAAATAACATGACTTAAAAAAAAAATCACATGACTTTCACTCAAAACAAAATAAGATGATGGTTTCATACGAGAAGGACAATATTTCCAGCTTTATTCTTTACAGCTCCGCCTCTGTATCTAACCTAAGACCATAACATACTGTACATTGGAAATGGTCCTGTCATCACAAACATTTCCTGGCAATGGTGACTATAATGTCCACAACCCCTTATGGTTCAAGATTTTTTTTGCCCTTAACAGCATCCCTGTTGTTGCACCACCTTCACCCCGTTAAGGTCTAGTAGCAGCTTTCCCTATGCTTTTCTCCCCAGATGTGTGTTTCTGAACCTTCCTTTGTGGAAACTATACTTCACACAGCCATGCTGGGAGCTGCATCAGAGAGCCAACATTAGCATCTCTGCATGGGAAAAGGTGGGAACCTGTATCTAGAGAGAATGAAAGAATAGGAAAAGCACTTATTTCAGACTGCAATTCCACAATTACTCTCTATAAAGACACCATAGGGGTGAGCCACATTGTGAGGAAGTGAAGTCCCAGGAATGACTCTGCAACAGCAAAGACTTTTGCACAGGAAGGACTTTACTCCTTACAACACTGTAGAGAGATTAGAAAAGCTTTGACAACCTTTTATTGTTATAGAGCAGAACTGACCTTATATGCACATGATTGACTTAAAAAAATTATGTATGGCATCACTTTTCTTGCTACCCAAGCCTTTTTTTTTTTTTTTTAATGTTTTCAAACAGCTAGTCTAGGTCATGTGGAGTTCTTGGAAGCATGTGCATCCTTACCACTGGACATGAAGATACTGTTTGCGTTCAGATATTTGGATGGTTCGGTGTAGAAGCACTAGATGAGAATTTACTCCCCAGTGTTCAGTTTCTCACAGATGTGAGAATAACATACAGACATGAGAAAGCCCTCAGTGATATTTCTTTACTTAAATTTCCCATCTAGATAAAGGAATAAGAATAGTGACAATTTTATACTTCCCCAGATTGATGGGAAGATAAATACATTGAAGAATATGAAGTATCTGAATAGTACATAAACACAAAAATACCTGTAATAGGTAGGTATAAAGAAAAGAAACAGAGAAGTTCAGGGCATGTTTTGACTGACAGACCTCAAAATTTAAAGTTTCCAGAATACAAGGAGCTCCCATTGTTCTTCAGAAGAAAATGCTTAGACTTCAACAATTAAGTATGTCTTTACATCATTGTAAGAACTATACTAATAGCGATGTCATTGAGAATAGGTGGCTGACACCACATCATCCAGAATCACCTTTTTCCTTCTCTCACAGAAAGCCAGAAAAATACAAAGCCGTTCTGGCAATATCAATTTTCATTACTCAGATGAAAATCTTTTTTTTTTTCCTAAATTAAGGTTTCTCTCTTTTTACTGATTCTTGATGAAGGTTTTGTGAATGTACAGAATTCAGGTGTTCTTAATATAATGAAGTGCAGTTCCTTAAAGGTTGACCAGAAAGCTTCTAACAAATGCATAAAGCCTACTTCTATCAAGCAAGCAAGCAAATCAACAACAGGATAGAGATAAATTTTCCAAGTTTGAGGTTAGTGTTAAAAATGGCATTTGCAATGCATATCAGTGGAAGTGTGTATGTAAAAAGGACAGAAATAGTGTTCAGAGGAAGTGCATTGTCATGTATCTACTTACCCATGTATTTTCCTGATGGGTTTATACAACTGCTGTAAGGAGCAAATGAAATTAACTTGAAGATCAAAATTCTGCCATATTTAAAAATTAATAAGCTAAAGCTTATGTTTCTGCAGCCATTTCTAAGGTATTGCTTTTTCACCATAAGCTTTTCAACAGCTGTGACTCATAAGCCATAAATATTTGGCACCATGAAAATGTAAATGACATGTGATTTATGATGTGTTTGTATCTTTCTATACAAAAATGTTGTTTCTTTACATATAGGTTCAATGTGTTGGACACAGCAAGCATGATTCTTGTATAAAGGGAAAGCAGTGGTGCAGCTATGATACCTAGCCATGAACTTCAGTTGACTCTGACAGGTTCTCTTTAGTGTACTAATTAGGTTTTTGTAGTAATGAATTTGGATGATATTGAATGGCCTGTATTGTCTCAAGGAAAATGGCTTTGATTTAAACAGTATGCACATGGTGTTTTCTTAGAATGAACTATAGCATTCCAGGTTTGTGGTATGTGTCTGATTACATTACAGAACTGTTTTCTTACTGGAATCTTTTTAAGCTAAAGCATATATATTCTCCATCAACAGTATTCCACATTTTCCAAAAAGCAAAACACAGAGCAAACCAGTTTTAACATCTGACATGATAGTTCCTTAGGTAACTTCAGATTGTTTCCTGTCATCATTGCTTGATAGGAGTAAATCAGTACTGTTTTAGAGACTAGACCCTAATTTCCTGGTTAAAAAAAAAAAAAGAAAAAAACATTTAACCACACCTCATGGTGTAGAAACACCATCACATGCAATGCACATAATCCCACAGACATTCTTTAGGTAACCCTCAACAGCATAAAAAACCCACACCCTCTCCAAGGGCATACTATCTATATGACAGTACATCCAAAGGTAACCAAAATGACACCAGCGTAAAGGATCAGAGACACACAGTTCCACTGCTCACATCTAAAGGATTAAATACCAGTTAGATTCTGGTTCCATTCAGCTCTGGTTGTGGTTTGTTGTGGTTGTGTTTTCTCACATTGCAATAAGCTCCCCTCCACAGTTTACAGCTTCTGAAGAAGCTGGGTTTTTTCATTCTTTTCCCAGGCAATATGAAGCTGTTAGTTTAGGCCATCTACAGGCATCACTTCACTGAAATATAAACAATTACTAAATGTACTGTGTATGTCACAGGCAAATGACCATATGGGCATAAAAATAGAAAAAACTTGTGTGTATTTAATAATTTGCTGTAGTTGCAGCATGCATAGGAAAATGATGCATCACAGAACATCATATGACATTTAAAATTAGATTCTTTTGGGAACTTAAATATTGGCCTAAAACACCTGCAATACAAATGCTTTTTATTCCAATAAGCTATACATTATTTGCAATAGAATAATCTCATGTGTTTTATGCAGCTTTTTATATGCTGCAACACTTTTTCAAAAAAATAAGGTGTTTTTTTTAAAAAAAAAAAAAAGCAGCCAAACAATCGGCTCCTGACATGTCTGGATTGTTTTCTGAGATAAAATAGAATAGATTTTTTTGTTTGGTTCCCCCCCGTATTTCAAGGGTAAGTCCAGCCAAAAAAAGTGGAAATGAATCACTATATTCACAAAATGAAGACCTGGACATCCATTCAACAGCCAATTGCACACTTAGATAATCTGAAATTTTCACTCAATCTATAGGTTTTAGTTAATATAAGAACTTTCACTTACATAATCTATAGGAGTCAGTTAAGGCAGATACATGTTTTTAATGTTGCTCTCTATTAGCTGTTGCTCTATCAACAGAAAGCATTTACCAACACTACCTACATGTGAGAATAAAGCCTGAAGAAGCAAATCCTTGACTTCATCCTTCTGATTTAAAAGGCAGAAAGCCAGATAATTTTATTTCCTTTTTTTTTTAGTTTTTTGAAAGGAAAATCATCACTACAGTACAGAACAACAGTTTAAACAAGTATTAAAAATCTCCACACTGAGGGAAGAAAAGAGACCACTTAGAAAACTAAAAAACCCTGTACACCTGTAATTCTGACTGGCTTTTCAATTTCCAAAAACATATCAAAATTATCAATTGTTTCTGGTATGAGACAGAGTCCAGTTAATAAGTTATTGGAACCCAAAATTCTGGTAAATGTAATGGAAGTGGACAACATATGGACAACCTAAAACAGCTGAAGATGCATCCTGGGTGCAGAAAACCTGACAAAAAAATCAAGCTGAGGGGAGTGAAACCATTCCCAGCCCAGGCTGAGAAACACCAACTAATAGCAGTCAGTTTAAGTTGGTTTGGTATTTTTCACATTGAGGGTGACATCAGCTATTCAGTGGATAGCAATGTATTACTGGCTTCAACAGTATTCCTGATTCCAGAAGAAGTTATCAAAGTAAATGCAAAGCAAAATAAAATGAAACAAAGAAAAATGGATCATGATGAAGGCTTAAGACAAACAAACATATCAGATCCCCATATTTTATAGTAACTGTATGAAAACTACAAGACAGAGTTGAAGAGGTAGAAACTTTGCAAATTGTGACATCACTAAACCACTGTTCCCTATTTCTTATAATGGGAAAAAAATTGGAACATCATATGATATTAATAAGAAGCAGGTTCAAAACAAACAGAAGATGGCAGGTCTTTATGCATTAAGCTGCAGAATTGCCACCCCTTGATGCTGAGTGCCAAAAACTTGCCTGGTTTCCAAAGTGACTATTCAAATTCGTGGAGCAAAAATTCATCAAGGGCTATTAAACAATAAGAAACCACCTCTGACTCCCAAAGTCCCCAGACTGCTGCAACCTAGGAGCATAAGTTCATGCATGACAAGCTCCTGTGCCTCACTTAAGCATCTGCTATTGACCATTTAAAAACTAAAATACTGGGTTAAATGTATGATCCCAGTAGAGATGGTCTGTTGTACCTGCACTCCAGAAGAGCTCCCCATGTAACCGATTAGGGAAGGAGACTGGAGGACTTGGGGAATCTTATCAGTTTCTTTGTCTAGCTAAATTACTAGCTCTAATCACTCCACTTCCAGAACACTTATGTCCAAGGCAAATGCCAATGAAGAAAAGTGTAAGCTATAGCATAAAGATGCAGGACACCACATGGGAAAAATAAATGTTGATAATATATTTAGTTTAAAATTTAGAAAAATATTTCTAAAACCCTTGATCAATGACTGGAATAAGCTTTCGGTAGAAACAGTGGAACAAAGAACAGGTTTTAAGATTGGTCATAGAAGAAATCATATGACATAGCTCCCTGTAAAAGCAGCAGATTGGACACAAGGTAAAAGATCCTCTATTACAGTCCAGTCAGTCCCACCTCCATCCCTGGAAAGGTGATGGAACATCTTTTGGAAGTCATCTCTAAGCATGTGGAAGAAAAGAGGTTTATCAGGAGTAGTGAACATGGATGCACCGAGAGAAAAATCATGCTTAACTACTCCGAGAGCCTTCTAGGATGATGTGACTGTCTGGGTAGATGAGGGGAGAGCAGTGGATGTTGTCTACCTCAACTTCAGAAGTCTTTTGACAATGTTTCCCATAATATCCTTTTAGAGTAACTTAGGAAGTGTGGCTTAGATGAGGGGACAGTGAGGTGGATAGAGAACTGTCTCAACAACAGAGTTTCGAGGGTTGTGATCAGTGGTGCAGTCTCTCACTGGAGACCTGTGACTCGTGGTGTTCCCCAGGGTTCAGGACGGGGTCCAGTCTTGTTCAACATATTCATCAATAACCTGGATGAAGGAATAGAGTGAGCAAGTTTGCTGGTGACACCAAACTGAGACACACCAGAGGCTGCACTGCCATTCTGCAAGACCTGGACAGGCTGGAGAGCTGGGCAGATGGGAACCTCATGAAGTTCAGCAAGGGCAAACGCAGGGTTCTGCACCTATGGAGGAGTAACTCCATGCACCAGTACAGGTAAGGTGTTGACCTGCTGCAAAGTAGCTCCACAGAGAAGGACCCTGGAGTCCTGGTGGATGACAAGTTCATCACGAGCCAGCAATGTGCTTTTATGGCCTAGAAGGACGGTGGTCTCCTGGGCTGCAATAAGAATGGTGTGGCCAGCAGGTCAAGGGAGGTTCTCTTTCCCTGCTACTCTGCCCTACTGGGGCCACTTCTGGAGTACTGTGCCCAGTCCTAAGGTCCCCAGTTCAAGAGAAACAGGGAACTACTGGAGAGAATCCAGTGGAGACTACGGAGATGGGAAGACTGAAACATCTCTCTGATGGGGACAGGTTGAGAGACCTGGGGCTGTTTAGCCTAGAGAACAGAATACAGAGAAGATTATCAATGCTTATAAACATCTAAAGGGCAGGGGCCAAGAGGATGGGGCCAGACTCTTTTCAGTCGTGTCCAATGACAGGAAAAGGAACAATGTGCAGAAACTGGAACTCAGGAGGTTCCATCTGAACATGAGGAAAATGTCTTTCCTGTGCAGGTGCCAGAGCCTGGCCCAGACTGCCCAGAGAGGTTGCAAAATCTCCTTCTTTGGAGAGATTCTAAACCTGTCTGGACAATGCAATCCTGGGCACCCTGCTCTGGGTGACCCTGCTGGAGCAGGGGGATTGGACCAGATGATCTCCAGAGGTCCCTTCCCACCCACATCCCACCCCCCCCATCCTGTGATTCTGTGAAGTCTTACACTGCTCATTTGGCTTATTTGTCCAAGGCTCAACTTTCATCTCATTTGATTTAGGAGTACAAATACTGCCTTATGCTCTATGGTGGTGCACAGACCAAGGGCAAGGAGAAATAATTGCTATGTCACAGAAACCAAAGCAGAGACATTGTGGTTTTCAATTTTGAACATACTTGTCATTGTAAAATGCTTAGAAAAGACACAGCTATTACACTTGCTTTCTACACTTTTATACCTCTCTTGCATTTTGAATGTATATACAACTGTACAAGTATGATTCTAGCTCACAGACAACAAATCGTGTAGATCAGAGCATTAGCTATAAATAAGTATACCTTTCTTTGGTCTTAAAACCCAAATTCTTTCCAGGGGAAGACTGTAATTAGTATGACATGGGGGCTTTTAGCAGATGTGAAACCGGATAGATTGAGCTCTCACATGAATAGCCTGAGACGAGGTCTGCCTTGCATGGTTTGTAGTAATGGAGAGGAAATTGAGCATTAAATACAAATCAACAATCATTCATTTCACTGCAGCGGTGGAGCAGCAGAGCTAGTGAAGTCACTCTTTTCAGCACCTTGCATCCTGCTGGACTTTATTTACAGCACCGGTGCTCCCATCTTTGGAAATGGCCACCTACAGGGTAACTCAAACAAAGAATGATTAAGAGAGAAAGCAATTTAGGGTCCAAATTTTATACACAAACATCAGAGAAGTGATATTTTCTTTGCTTGCAATTTATGATGGGTCTTTAGATATATTCATTAAGCTATCATTCTAACAGCTTGAAGTGAGGTCAAGGTGGCATAGTACTGCAAACCAGGATAACAGTAGATATTAGCTGGATACTTGCACAATAAGTGAAGTCAGAAGATTTATTAGTTTTCTAATCCGAAGACTGACCTGACTTTCCATTTAAAAGTTGAATAGGAAGTTGAAAATCCCTCCTAATGTTTTTGAGAGGTGTGAGGAGATGAGGAAAGCACCTGCAATGCATCACTCTGTTTAGATTGCAGCATGAAACGCTGGATTTGTTGGCTACACTGGTCTCTCAGTAGAGGGAACAGACAACAACAATCAAGGAGTTCACTGCTCATTATGTGTGACAAGAAAAATGGAATGCTATCCCCCAAAACACCAGAACACTCCCCGAGGTCAACAGCTTGAAAAAGCTGCCATTAAAAAAAAAGAAAATCTGATTAAGCTCTGAACAGTTCAAGTTCATGCTAATGTTTGGATACAATTCTTTGCACAATTAAAAAAAAAAGATATTTGGCTATTTAGCTGGAATCTGTGCTGTACAAAAAGTAACTATAAGCTCCAGCAAAAAAAAAAAACTTAACTGTAGGTACTATAATTACTCTTCATGGTGGTTTCTAGAGAGAGGAGAATGCCAAAACAAGGTTAGTTTCTTAACAAATTGCACTCCATCTGTCAAAAGTTGCACTGTTATCAAGTCCATCATGACAATGATAATATTCAATGTGCTATCAGTTTGACTCCAACTGTCACATGAATTTCATAGAATCATAGAATGGTTTGGGCTGTAAGGGACCTTAAAGATCAACTAGTTCCAACCCCCTGCCATGGGCATGGACACTTCCCACTAGACCAGGTTGCTCAAAGACCCATCCAACCTGGATCTGAACACACTCAGTGATGGAGTATCCACAGCTTCTCTGGACAACCTGTGCCAGTGTCTCACCACTCTCAGAGTGAAGAATTTCCTTCTTATTTCCAGCATAAATCTACCCTCTTCAGTTTCAAACCATTTACCCCTCATCCAGTCACTACAGTCCTTTGTAACAAGTCCCTCCCCAGCTTTTCTGTAGACCCCTTCAGATACTGGAAGGCTGCAATAAGGTCTTTGCATGAACTTGATGAATTTGAAAGAAAAACATCTTTAATCACAATTACCTTACAGAATAAATACTTTGAGGTTGAACATAGATATTTCTAATGAAAGTAAAAATAAGACTTTGATAACCCCAAATGAGAAGATTTATAACTGAAAGAGTATGTAAATCTAAGAAGTATCATTAGGAGTAATAGCATCTTTGGAATTGGACTACATTTATTGTACAACTTGAACATTTGATCTATGAATCACAGCACAGGAAATATAATTTTTTTATTGTATCCATAACATATTTGTTTTTTCAAATAATGAAAATATTATTTTATGAACTCATGAAAGATCTGCCTTAAAGTCAAAAGAATCTATAAGTTTTTATATATTATTAAAATGCAAGAGTCAGAGATGCCTTGAAGAAATCTTTCTTTAACTGATAACTGACAATGCAAAAACCTTGCAAAATTTCTAAGACTGAGTGTTATCTATGGATGTTCATCAAACTCAGCAAACTGCAGTTGAGTTAATCAGTCTTGTTTTAGCCTAAACTGATAAAAATCTATGTAATTATCAGCTCAATAATGAGATGCATAATTTCATGCTTACTTACAATTCCCATTGTATATTTATTTTTTTACAAATAAAACTTTAACCTGAAGGATAATTATAACCTGCACATTAAAATATTTTGGTTTAAGATTTGTGTTTGAAAACAGGTCTGTCATTCAAGAGGAGACAAGAAGAAATGGAAGACATCTTGCTGTACACTTTTGACTGAGATTTGCAAAAGTTCTTAAAACAAAGGTTGCTCATTGTTCATTTGACCAGAGCTTGATAATATGTAAGACTGCAGAAAAATAAGCATTTTATTTCACATATTAATTGCAATTATCAAAAATAAGCATCACCAGTCTGACAGACATTTAAAGTAGTAGCACATCTTTGTGAATCACAGGACTGTAAGAAAGAATTCTCTGTTCTTCCTTCCTCTGGTGAAAGACTGGTAAGCAAAGCAAACCAGCTAACAGATGAACTGATTTTTATCAAAAGGAAATACTTTTGAATTTTTGTTTCCCATATTACTAGGGCAACAAGGACTTTGCCAAGCAGACACCTTTAAACCTACCCACAATCTTTCCACATGACATTTTTATTTGATGCTTTATTTCGGGTCTTTAAAGGTGACACAGATCGAAAAGGATGAAAACTACTGAGCAATGGCTAGAACACCCCCAATTTGTGAACAATAATTTACCTTCGTCTTTATGTTTCTAAGTCAATTTGCTACTGATGTATTAAGAAACTTTGTCACCTCAGGGAGTCCAGCCCTGTTGTGGATGCTGAAGGAGATCAAGATAATCTCTTCATTCATTGCTCAGAGAAGGTTTTCTCAGAAGAGGACAAGAGTGTGACAGCCCCCTGCTCATTCTGTCTGTCCTTGATTTACTACACGCAAAACCACCATCTACCCACAAATATATATTTAGAATGCCTAGAATAAAAATTCTGACACTGCTTATGGTTCAATGTGAAACTGTTCATCAGTAAGCTAAGAGGCAAATTTAGCAAGACAGACAGAAATCCCCCCCTACAAAAGCATTTAGAATATTTAGTCTTTGGCCTCAAGACAGCAAAACCAGCTTAGCTGGGCTGGGTAGAAGCGTTTCAAAGACTTTTTACCAAAACAAAAAACAAACAAAAAACCACAGGCAAAAGCACACCACAACCCAAACAACAGCAAACAAACAAAAAAATCACAACAAATCCTAAACACTTAAAACGCTCTTTTCATTATCAGTACCCTCTCATTATGAACTTCCTCAATAATGCTCTAATTGTTGAAATTAACATCATACTTCACAGATCAAGTCCAAAAAGAAAAATGTCAAATGGGAGTTAAATAAAGAATAAAAAACGCCCACAAAACCAAACACCACTAAAAGGAAACAGCTGACAAGCACAGTAACCACCACAAGGTAGAAAATTCTCAGGAAGTAGAAATAAACAGAAAAGGGTACACTTAAACAGAATCACAGCTTCAGCTTTATTGGTACGCTCTTTGCCTCAATAGCAAAACCTACTTCTGACAGACTGAGCAGATGATGCCTGACATGGAGTAGCTAGATAGTGTCATTATTCAACAATTTTCTTAACATACATGAAGAATCACAGTCTTTCGCTAAAAAGGACACTTTTTCATATTTTAATTGCATGTGAATTTATTGCTATGGAATAAGCTTCTACCTTTCCCTAACAGTCCTGTAAGCTCATAGTTGCTGTTCAGGTTATGAAGGTTGTTCCCAAATCAAACACATACAAACACGTAAAAGTCTGCACAAGCTCCAATAGTGTCTGAAAATAAACAGTAAGCTAAACATTTACTCATATTGTCCAGAAAGGATGCAAAACTATATTGTTGCAGATGGTGCACTGAAAAAAAGCAAACCTGTATTGTTCCCCACAGTTAAGAAAGACTCTTGCATATTGTTTCAACTCTATGGGCATCTGAAATTCAGTCTTATCCCACATTTTCAAACCACTAGAAGAGCTATTCTTTACTGGAGGAAGAAACTGAATAACTAAATCATCATGAAACATGATTAATAGTTTTTAGCCTAGAAATTCCCTGAGCCTTCACAAGTACAGCGAGTCTACAGAGACATTCCTCGTCATCAAACACAAGGGCAATGATCCTGCTCTGCAAAAATATTATTTAGGAGCCAAAAACTACTTGTACTTGTCCATTCTTGGGGTTGCTGTGTTCTGATAATTGAACACTATAAATCAATGACAGCTGAGCATTACCAAGATCCACGGGTGGCCTTTGCCACACAGCCTTGTCTGCAACATGGCCCATCACCTCGGCTGAAGCCTTTTGAGGAACGGGGCTGGGAGGGGAGGAAGGGTGTTAAATGTTGTCAGGAGGATCCACCTCAGCTGAGGATCATACTGCATGAGTGTAAGAGCCAAATGCTTCAGTCCTAATGCAGCTTTAACATCACTGGTGGAACAAACAGCAATGAGGACTCATAGCAAACCAGATTCAAAATGCATCTATGGGCTGGCTTCTTCACCCACAAACATACTTGCTCTTGACACTGATGACTTAGGATACGCTGTGCAATTACTGAGAACATTAAAGGCAAACTCAACTAAGCAATGATAAAAGATTGCCAAATCAAAGCCTTGCTTCCCTGTTCAGAATGAGAGCCATTTTAATTTTGGCAACTGCAAATCTTTACAGACTGGTGCAAGGAGGAGCTCTCAGTTTTAGATTTGATCATAACAACAAGCATTACATAAGCTGAACCAAAACGATAGTGTATGAAAGCTCATTAGTGTTCAGGATAATAACAGGTAACAGAATCTCTAATGTGAAAGGTTTCATGCTCTGAAAATAATCAGAATTAATAAAAATCAGACACTTTTAAGAAAAAGCTGCAGCCAAATCTAATGTCTTTCTGCAAAGTACTTACATTTTAATCTTGCTGTCCTGTTATATTTCTGTTAGAGCAGCACTGATGAGTCCCAGTCCTAGACCAGGCAACTCACACAAAGTACAGGTCTCACAGTTAGCATTTATTTAAAAGACAACTCCAGCCCCCGAGGTCTACTTTCAGCAGTACAAAAAATGAAATATAATGAAACATTTCTAACTTTTTTATGATCAAGACTACGCAGATTATAGTAATCATCAGAAGAAATTAATGGGATGAACTCAACTAGTTCCAAGTGTCACTCTTCACCACAGTATGGTCTTACCTAATAAAAATCAGGAATAGAAGCAACCATTCAGTAATCAATATTGGAAGCAACCAGGTTTTCAGACACATGAAAGTCAACAAGAAGCGTGTCTGCTTATGCTTAGCCTGTCTTTAGTCCATTATGCTTGTTCCACTACCATCAAATAAGAATACCACTTCTCCAGCAGGAGCTGTCACCAGAAATGTAAACATCACACCAGCTTTGGACAGGGTCGGACTCTTGACAGCACCACATGGGCATCAGCTGTGGGTTGCTTGGGAGAGTTTAACAATTCCAAACAACTCTTATAAAAGCAGAGCCAATGGTTCTCTGCATGGCTTTCACATATAGCACTCATTAGCACACAAATACTACTAGGGAAAAAACATTTCTGATTCTTCTTTTTCCTAGATAGATTTAGGGGAAAAAAATAAAAGCAGTGCTGGTTTTGGAATGCAAGCAGTAAAGATCATTACCCTGAGCACTGACACCTTGTATAATTTGAAAAATGATGTGACTTTTGGGTAAACATGAACATGCCATAAAGAAGGTGTTCTTACATTAATTAAAAAAAAAAATCAAGTCTACAGGCCAGGTAATGAGCCAGAAAAAGACCTGATTTTTAAAACATGCATTACAAGGCATGAATTATGTCCTTTGCTATTTGAAGGTATTCACTGCTTATATTTTTTTTAAATCTGTAGAATCAGAGACTACCTTCAGAAAGCAAGAAAACATGGATAAGATATTCTTTACCATATACTTTAAAATGCCATTCAGAAATTGGTACATTGATTTAAGCCACAATACAGCATCCTAATTGCCCCATTTATACACAGTGAATAATAACTGCTGAGCATGCAGGAGTCTTAATCATAGGTACTTTTCTGGGGGCTTTAGTGAGCCACAGATCTGTGCAGAATTAATGGGAGTTTTGCCGAGTAAGAACTAAGTGGAAGCCTCAGGTCTTGTCTGATACAGGTGCACTGTACAGCTCAGAAATGGTTTGCAATGGAGCCCTCAATGAAGGCCTCAGAAGCTGGCCAAATAGGTGGAAATAACATCACTTTAAAAAGTCACTAGAAATACCATGAAATTGGATACCACACATTACCATACTCAAACTGTAGAGAGTCTATTTGTTTAATTTGGATGAGCTTTCAAATAACTCAGAACTAAAGTAATCTATGGTGGGCACAACAACACAAAGGAAATACTGAAGCTGGTGTGTCATATGCCTTCCACCGTAGCTGTTGAAACAGGACTTGTGAATGCATCCGAGAGGCCTACGCTAGACATGCCAAGGCATATTTTCTCCATGAATGTTTTTCAAAGCTTGAGCAAAACCAGTAAAAATGAAAGTGACAATTTAAAAAAATAATTTCAACTCAAAATTAATTAATTTTACTATAAAGGGAGAAGACAAAGAAAAATAGGATATACATCATGAAGTATGACTTATTTATTAATAGTATACAACTATGGGCATGTGTGAGCTCAAATATAGAACAGACTGACTACATAAACAGAACCAATATCTTGACTCCAATAGAACAATCACAGATTATTTATACTTTTCAGTCCTCATTTTGTAGCAAAATTCTTATCCCTTCATATATCAAACAGCTCCTCTGTACCTTTAGGTTTCAACATGTTCTGCCCCAACAGCATTAACAGAGCCAAAACAATTTACATTACATGAGAATCTGGATCAAGCTGAAGGTAGCACTGAATTATCTCCCTGAGCTATTGAAAATTTACAAGCTATATACTATAGATAGACTTGATAAAAAGTTCTTCCTCTCTCAGCACAAGGAAGCCTGTGAGAATACAAAGTGCAAGAACAAGAGTGGGGCCATGTTCCACAAGTCCCACACAGGGCAACATCAGAGTCAGCTGCTGATTCAGACCACAGCAGATCAGGGTCATCTCCCTCGGACATCTCCAAAAACCCATCAGAGCACAGTTACTTTACAAGCATCAGCAGCTCTTCAACAAGACTCCAAAAGCACTGGATTATCTGATTTTTTTTTGTTTTGTTTTTTTTTAATTAGTTTCATTGTAAACATCTCCATACAGCTGCGACAGTAAGAGGGTTTTTTAAATGTATGAAACACTCAACACTCCCATATGTAGGCTGTTTGACAATCACTTTCAAACCCCAAGTCACCACCCTCACAGTCACCAGCTTTCCTATACTAATTTTTAGTTATATTTTTGTTAAACAGTAACAGTATATCATTACTTTCACTTACACTTCGTTCACTTGTACCGTTTTCTTGCTGTAGGATACATCACCTTACTGACTTTTGCACTTAAATCCCTCCCCCTTTAGGGCCTCTGTTCATGTTCCCTCCTCTGGGTAACTGCATCCCTGCTCCATGTTATGAGTTGGCTCTCCATGAAGTTCTAATTGGTCAAGGAGCTTTACCCAAGTGCAATTTTAGAGACAAATTAAGTAGTATATAATTTTGTCACTTTATAGATTTAAAATGACCAAACAGGTATCTATTTAGCACTGGGGTGCACAAACTAGTTTCAGTATTGCAGAACAGATCTTGTACTCAACTCTGGACCTAGCAGGCAGCCCCTGTAACATCTGCTGGTCTGCAGTATCAGTGTACACCTCTGAATATCTGTATCTCCTCATTTTCAAATCTCCTAGCCAAAATGCATGTGACTACAATGTACAACATGCAACTTCAGAGATACAGGTACAAGCAGCTATGTGTTGTTATCTGGAGGTCGACAAGTCCCAAGTGAGAATGAACTTGAATGGAAAGCATCAACATGATAACACCAAGCAGTAGGTGCCAGTATGCCCTTTCTTGTGTACCCTCATTGGGAGGCAACAGTCCAACAGTATGCACTGCAAAACTGCTGATGCCCACCACAGTTCTGTGATGGAGCAGGGGTTCACACCAGCTTTCCTTCACTTGCAGAGAACATCTCTACCCACACTAAAACAGCCTGACTTCTGCCCAAGTCATCTCAACTAATCATTGGTGTTAAGCATAAACAGAAAAAAGCAACAAATCATAACAATGAGCAGCTACCTTCTTAAAGAGGAGCCAGCTTGCCCCATTCTTTGAGTGAGAGGCTCAGTTAAAACACATGATCTGCAAATTTTCCATTTCATCAAATCCAGCTAATAGAATTCTACAATCTGGTCTTTTAAGCTTCACATTAGAAAAAGCCAGGGAAACATTTGCTTTGGCACTGGCAGGTTCTCAGATTTTTCCAGTTGGAACAATGATAAATGACTTAACCCTGATCATTTTTCTGAAACCTGATTTTTTTTTGTTTGACATTTATTTACAGTTTCTATAAACACTAACACCTATAAAACATGGTTTACTGTTTGATTGCTTGGCGGACAAGCAAGCCTTAAATACATAAATTATGAGCACCTAGTTAATGAGTGACATGACAGACATGAAGTTTTATTTACCATTGGCATGAGCCTTCATATAAAATTAGTGGCATAAGAAAGCCAGGTTTTGTGAATGCACATAGTCATACCTATTCATGGCCTGATTTCCACCCCCCTCCCCCCCCCCTTTTTTTTCCTTCTTTTTTTTTTTTTTTTTTTTTTTTTTTTAAAGACTTGACATAAGACTGTGGCCTATGTGTAATTTCATTGCCTGGAGCAAGGTTAGGGGAAAGCTGCTCCATCTGGCAATTTCCCTTTGACTGGCACATAGTTAAACAATGATGCAGTTTGACAAATTTCAAACCCTGCTTATGAAAAAATAACATAAACACAATAGTCACTCTGAGTAGATTGTCCACCTGTGCAAGCGGGCATGAAGTGTTAAGTAAAGGCTGCTGGTAATGAATAAAGATGCAGTGCATAGTTGGATTAGGTCGTTCCAAATGTAAATCACTGTCAGATAAAGCACTTGTGTTTACATGTAGCATTAATATTTTGATCAGTATGTTTAAGAGAATTAGCTTCTTAATGCAGATGTTCTCATTTGGACCTTCACACCCATAGCTTCAGCCAACTCCTTTACCATCAGTTATGTCAACATGTCATAAATCTTAGCTGCTTTAACTTCTATTTTAAACAAAGCTTTGTTGTAAAATTCAGAGGCGTGTTTCCTTCGGGTTTTATTTTTGGCAAATTTCTTGTTATTTTGTTGAAAATCTGACACATTAATGTCCAATTAACTGTCTTTGAGTATTTTACTGACAAGGATCCCAGCAGCAATCAAATGCCTTTTTATTGTAAGAACTTTCCTGCCCCCAACCCAACCAGCTGTATCCATTATGCGAACAAGAAGTCTTTATATCTTGACACATGAACAATAAAGGCATTACACTTAGCGGAAACAGGACATATGTCTCAACAGCTACACACTCAATGCCCTTGCGGACTACATACCATAAACGTAAATGCTCACAAAATGCTTACAAAATGGGATACAGTGAAATTCCAACACAAAATTCATGGACAGTTGGCGTTTTCTTTCTGAAACAAGGAAAACCTTTTAACCTTTCCAAGTTATTTTAACATCAATGCCATTCTCATGGAGCTTGCTGGGTGATGCAACACCTGGAGATAAAACACATCCAATACACAAAGTGGTGCAAACTCCCTTCTCTCAGTTCACCATGACTGTAGCAATGGGGTTACTTTGTAAACTTCACAGCTTTACCTTTCATGACATGATCACTACCCCTTTTTGAATTAGTGATTTCACATTCTCTCAAATGTCATTTTTTTTCCCCCAGGAACTTTTAAATATTGAGAATGAAATTATAATTTGTTCTTAAAGCAGTTATTTTTTTAAAGGAAAATTAAATACTTTTTACTGAAAGACATATGCAACAAACATGGTTCCCACAAAATAAGAGTATTTTTCTAAAATTCTGAATAAAAAGAAAGAAAATATAAATATTTCGTAGGCTTTGTGTTTCATGAAAAAAATATTTTGCATACCTTTGATTAACCAGGGTGTTCTAAACTCAACAAATTGTTACTATTCAATACTGTTTTCTAACCGTAATTTATAAACACCTGACAGTTGCCTATCAATCTTCCCATACAACCCAATCACTGTCAAGAATTAATGCACACTTCTGCAGGCATGATACCATCTGGAAAGATCATCTCACCTTTCCAAAGCTTCTCTGTCATTATTGCAATCACAAATTGGGTTAAGTTTTTAAACTATTTTCCCTTTTTAAATTAATTTATTATAACAGTTTTGCTGGTTTTCAATATAAGTGAAAGAGCTAACATTCTTGGGAGCAACAGGGATCTTTTGGTCATACATTGGTCATCATGATGGTCATCTGAGAGTTGTGGAATATAGAACCATTGGAAAGAAGCAAGTTGGCTTTGAAACTCATTTCAGTGTTTGGAAAACTATCAAGGTTTGTGGGCTATGACAGTCTTTTGGATTAAAGGAAGGTGAACTCAAAACAAGTACCATGTTAAAGACAGCATAAAGGAAACTGGTATGATGGGACAAAAGTACCATTTGCCCTTTGCCCTCAAGATGAAAGGAACTTGCTATTGTAAAAGACACACAGAAAACCACTCAGTGCCTCAGTGATGTAGCTGTTCTTATAAGTGTTTAAGACCAATGATGTACCTGCTTAAAGCAGTGCAAGAAAAGCTACCATGGATTATTTCCCGAGGAAGGAAAGAACGCATTTTATAGATAATTTCTGTCTTATTTAAAATTAAAACCCATAAATAATAAAAAAAGAAAGGTTCAAAAATACTCCTATAAGACAAGGGTCTACCTGGTTGCAAGCTAGCAAAACATTATGCATATACTGAACCAAATTCCTGAGCAATTCCACCATCACCTCTGTATCAGTGTAACTACTACTACCTAGCAGATGGTGCTCCAAAGGTATTAACGAATAGGACCAAGTAGGCGTAGCATCAATGATTAAATTGGAACTTTTCCTCTCACTTTGTACTTTAAATAGTTACTTGCCAAAAACTTTATTTGCCTACGTCTTTATGCCCACAGATAAACTAGAGTGGTCTCAGGAGGAATGACTTTTTTATCTGCTGTTATTTTCAATATATTAATTTTTAATAAACCTGCAGTTGGAGCAAGGATATTCTTCCAAACACCTAAAACTGTGGGAGAGACACCATCCTCGACTAACTGAACTGGACAAAACTCATTTCCCCAGTGATAGAATTGAAGCATGACAAGCATTTTCTGCTTGCACCAAGTTCCAAACATACAGTTTTGTATATAACTGCCACATCACAGTCTCTCAGCTCCAGTTTGTCTACGGGGTAAAGGAAAATAGTGTAATGCATGGATTTAAACTTGAGGCATCAAGTCACCTAACAATGGCACTACCCGTTTGCAGAGTGAAGATGTCAAACCCACTAAATTATGAACCGGTGTCATGGAAAACACAGTCTAGAGCATGACTGCAGGAAGGTCCCTTCTGAATCCTTCAAAGAAATAAAAAGCAAAAATACATTTTGACAAGTGGAATGTTTTAATTGAATTTCAGTGAGTCATTAATTAAAAAAAAATAAAATGAATGAAGAGCTGCTGATGCATTCAGAGACTAACAGTTACACCAGCATCAAAATTCAGTTCCTGAAACAGTGCAGGAAAGAAAACCAAATCACAAACCTGGTACAATTTGCCAGAAGTGGTGAACATTACTCCTCATTCTCTTACTTGAATTCCAGAGATTTATTAATGAAAAAACATTCTAAGCATTAAAAGCTATTGCTTTGCAATTGCACACTGCAAGAATTAGTGTCCTCACTTCAGGAAGAAACAGAACTCTCATATGTCAACGTCCTAAATATAATTTTAAATCCAAAAATATTCTAGTAGACTACAACACAAAGCTGAACAATGCCTCCCTATTTCCAGCTCTGTGCACATCTTTCTTCATATTATCCTGTAAAGCCATGCTCTTCTGTTCTCAATCAGTTTTAGGACATCCATGGAAAAGACCTGAGGAAAAGGCTGGTCCCTTGCTCCTTCTGCACTTCTAGAGAGCTCTAGAAGGAGCAGTGAGGAAAATCCTTATTCTGGAAGCCTCCAATGATGCTCTTGTGAGTATGATATCAAATATAATTTATTTGATATTCAGGCTTTAATTTTCTGACCTTCCAGCTGCTCCATAGTCTCTCAATTTAGAAATTACAGTACCACAGAACTTTCTAATTTTATGCTTCTGCTTTCTTAAATTCTACTATTCTGGAATCTCTTGAGATCTCAAATGTATATACAAAAAGTTGGATTCACTTTTACTCCTTGCCTGATCATGACATCTCCTAATGGATAACTACTTCTCACACACTTTTGTTCTAATTTAATAATGATAAAACCAATAAAAACTGCAGATCTTCTTAAAAACACCAGTATGTACTCTTTTAATAATTGCACACAAAGTTATTAAAAAAGCCAAAACCATGCCTTAAGAACTCATTCTCCAAAAGGTCTTGAGATTAAATATCAAGTCAATATTAACATAAGAAATATATCCATATATAGACAATGTCATAAAAGACATATTTGGAAGACAAATTCTCCTGCTGTATAATGCTCAAAATGCTGGTTCCTAAATATTCTTATTGCTTGGAATGAAATCGAGTCATTCAACACTTGTTGTTGGTTATGCTAATCCTTTAATATTACTATTTATTCCAACTGAGAAAAAAAGGCCTAAGCCAGCTGTTCAAAACGTCAGCATTTTAATGCTCTCAGTGTTGGTGCAATATTTTATCACCTGTACTTTATGTTCTGTCTCAATTCATACATTAAATTATATGTCAGGGTTACTTACGGGATGGCGATCAGTTTATACTGATTTAAGACTGCAATAACAATTGCACAACAGTCTGAAAAGACACAAAATGCTAGTGACATAGCTGTGCTCCCTTACACCTTTGTGTGGTCCTAAAAAAAGCTGCAGAATCCTGTCTCCATTAAGTTTCTGTGACCTAAGCTGAGCTGTGTAGTGTTGTATGAGAAGGCCCATTTTAAAATTTTAAACTATAGTCTGGTGATCACAGGAAAGTAATTTCACAGCTGAAAATGGCATGGGTGACTCTTCAGAGAAGGAAATAAGGCAGCATGATTAAAAAGAATGGATTTCTAAGATCCCTCTTCTGTTAATCTCCAGTGTCTTCCTGGGAAAACGCCCAAAGACTTCTAAAACCGCTGATGTGAAAGCCACACTATTGTTACAGAATGATTCAATTTCTTCTCAGGTACCTTTTTAAGAAAGATCTGCACCTCATTTTTGGCTACAGTGTCTTGCAAAGTACTGATTATGCTTGCTCTGCCACTTTTTTCTCAATTATTTACCCATTTGCAAATGCATTTGCACAGCTATTTTGATAGCTGTGTTTACTTGATGCTACATGCAAATAAAAACAATGTACTACCCTAACACAAACTGGGTTTTATCATAACAGCTAGAGAGATTGTGAATTACTTTCATATCTCAATACAATATGCAAGTCCTCATTATAATTTTCTAATATAACAGGCTCCTGGCTGAATCAAAAAAAATTGAGAGTCCCATGAAATGTTTCCAACAACATGCTTCTACAACAGTAAGGCTATTAATAAGATTTGAAGATTTATCATAGTTCACAACCTTTGCAATTTATTTAGTGGTAATGAGCAATAAGGATATTTTGCTAAAACAGGAGTATTTATAAGCACTTTGATTCCACCTTCAGAAAATATATTGGCTATCTTTATGAAATTTGAATTCTTCCAAAATACATAATCCTTTGTTTTTCTGACTAAACTCACCCATCAAAAGGTTTGAACAGCTGGAAAGTGCTATGCTTTCTAGAACTCAGACCTTATCTTTCATGGTCGAGACATGGCAAAGGACAGTAGCATGCTGCTCTTCCTCACCACAGCTCTGTGCAGGCTCATAGTTGGCCAGCAGACAAATATATCCACATTTGTGAACTGAAAGGCAGATGGCATCTTAGCGGAAACCAATTAAATACAGCTAATTACAATCCAATGCTATGGAAGGCAATTGTTTGTGGACAGTGTATGATGCTTCCTCAAATCACAAGTCCCCAAGACAGTCTCCAATGAAAGCTCTTCTGGAATAGACTAAGAACCTTGGTTTCCTTAAAAGCTCAGAATTTTAGAAAAGCTATTGTTTAGTAGGAAGTTGAATTCAATATAGGACTCAGCTGATCTGGTAGTTGCTGCAGAGGCAAAGCTCTGACTGAAGTCAAGAGAAGTTCTGACCAAGGATACCAGTGTTTCAATCAAACTGAGCTTAAACAGAGGTCCAGCGAGTCCAAATAAACTGAAGGCATGTCTACTCCTCCAAACACTACTGAGGGTGGAGTTTTCTGTTAAGCCATATATTCTGTTACATAGCTGGCTGTTGTAAAGATTTTGTCAGTGTTGGGATGCAAAACCTTCTGCATGAACAACATTTTTCAATTGTTTTAATAGAATTAACTGATCTCAACAGTTTAGGCACCTACAAATTTCCCAGCCCAGTGCTGAGAACACTGCAACAGTAAAACTCACAATCAACTTAAATATCCTATCAATTTTAAATATATTTTCTATTTTCCTTCTTGAAAAGCAGACTGTTAGTATACCAATAAGAATATATTTTAGCATTTTCTGTAATGCTAAAATACTGAGAGTTGTTCTGTACCTGAAATCATTTCAGTCAGTTTTGTTTGATCTTACTCTGAACTTTTTGATGATTATAGACTCCTAATTACTTTGAAGAATAAACCACAGTATTTTAGCACCTATAACAGTCAGCCTTTCCCAAATTCACTCTATGAAGAGTAACCAGTGGGTATCATGAATCACAACAGAACCATCATCTCTGTCATCATATTCTCTACTCTGACAAAATATTCACCAGCCAACATCCTCTTTTTAGTCCAAGTTTATTGTTGCTGGTTGAGGTCTCATACTTCAGTTTCAGTATGTTCTCAACAAATTCAAAGCAAGGGACACATCTCACCTGTACTTACACATTTCACAGCACAAGCATTTCATCAACCATGACTGCTTGCTATATGCATGGTACAGTAATAGTGGCTAGTTAATTTTACATTGACACCTCCTTTTAATTTAGAAGCCTAAATTGCCTAAAAGTTGACTAAGAAATTGTTTCTGTTGCAGAATGAAGGTACAGACCAATGACACTCAAGTAATTTCAAGCAATTTAATAATACCACTTTACAAGTTTCAGTATAATAATAGACAGAACCTACTGAGAGAGGCAATGACTGTCTTACAGGATGTGCAAAATTATTACTTTGCTGGAACAAAGATGTGGCTCCTACTGAACTGTCACCGTGTGCTGCAAGGAAGGTTGCTACTCCACTGGGGAACCACGAAAAAAAAAATTGAAGAGGCAAAATGCTGGACAACTTTTCTTGGGGACTTCTTCCATGACCTGAGCACTGCAATAGTGCTTTACATGGATGAACAAGTGTTTTCATTCACACAGCTGTATTCCTAAGGACCTTAGTTTCACTCTAAACAAATAAACATCCATCCTCTGCAAGAAATCATTAGCATGGCAAGGCAGCATAAATGCTTAGTTATATTAGACAATTGTAACTTTCCCATATTTCTCAGATGGAGAGTATGAAACAACATCAAATGATCGTTAGGAAACACATACCACAGTCCTAAGCATGTGCAATTGTTTTCTGAATGCTTTGTAAGTTACCATCATTTTAATTTCTAATATCAAAGTATGTTTATTTACACATTAAAAAATTATGCTGTTGAGGCATCAAAATGAATGGAATTAACTTCTCCAGAAGCAGCACATTCCAACACTTAAAGCAAAGAATATTAAAAAATGGTTTAGACACTCCACCACTGGTATTTAGTCCTCCTTTTGTGCATCATACTTAGAAACATAGAATTGTCAGGGTTGGAAGGGACCTTAAAGATCATCTAGTTTCAACCCCCCTGCCAATGGCAGGGACACCTCCCACTAGATCAGTTTGCTTAGAGCCCCATCCAGCCTGATGGATGACTTCTGTCTACTCCTGATAGTTGATTATGAATTTCTTAAGGTGAGGATTGCCTCTTACTCTATGTCTGTACAATTTCTAGGACTGTAGGACCTCATCTCAACTGGGACCTTGAGGCACTAATGCTAGAAAAGTATTAACAATAGTAAAGCTGTTCTTTGATCACATTGAATTTTGAGAACTTAGTGGACTGATGGTTCAAAAAATAAGTAGCAACCTGCCAGAAATTTATCGTAGTGCAGCCACAATCTGCCAAAGAAATGCAATGCATTAAATACCTCTCTGATGAAACGCTACCCGTTTAACAAGGTTACTGGAAGAATGAAGACAGTAGTCTGCATATAAAGATACTTGGCATTAATTTGTAAGTATATAAAGAGAAAAAATTCTCATTTAGATATAAATATCTCTTTAAATATTTAACAATAAATGGATTGTATAGCCAAGAATACAGACTGGCTGTTCTCCAGAATCCTAATTAGTGGCATTGAAATTGTGTATTTGTGTAAGTGATTAGATTGTTGCTGTGATCCATACAGAGTTAAGAAACAGTGCAAATGATTACTGATTAAAGAAATGTTTATGGGATTTAAATTAAGTGACCCACATAGTTCCTTGGTATCCTTTTACCCCAGAGCATTGCAAAATATATCCACACGGCAGCTAATGTCACCCTTTGGCTGTCCAAAGTAACTGCTGCTATTTCAATCTGGTTCCTGAAGCATTTCTACAGTTTTTTGAGTTATTTTAAGGATTTGATGTAATACCAAATTTTCTTACAATCATGACTGCTTCTACAAGTACATTTTCCTGTTCCCTAAGCATTTTTCCTTGAACTTAAACTTCAGAGGCAAGTGAGGCAGAGGGTATGGCACAGCCCAGAGTACACAATTGTAGGTGGACATAAAAATGTTCTATATTCTCCAGTTCAACTAGCCAGACAATCCAGTAAGACCCAATCTAGCTTGGAAGACCTTGGTAGCAGCTCTTAAGCAGAAACTGTGAGATATTATATTTGATGTATCTTATAAAAAAGCTAAACTGAAGAGAAATTTGGAGTCTGACTCAAACCACTACCTAAAGGTAGCCTCCACCAAAGTTTTGGGTCAAGGGGGTTTCACTTCCTGAGTTTTGGCTCTGGCTCATCTCCAGCAGGACCACAGGTCTGGATAATGTTTTCAGAATTAGTGATGCAAGGAAACTAGTTAATAGTCCTTCAAACTATTGACAAACACCCAATCCCTCCAAACAGACAGAATGGGGAAAATAAATAAAAGCATCACATAGTACACTTCCAAATAAACTGATCTTCTTCAAGAGTATAGTCATAACAACTACAAAGTACACACTCCTCAAAATAAAATAATATCCTTCAGATCTCTAAGTGCAAAAATGAACAGTCTGCTTTTTTCCTTTGTGCCTTGGAAGGAAAGCATGTGTGTTTGAGTACAACTAGTTTATCCCAAAACCCAATTAATTAAAATTAAACCAGCATATCTAATTTTAGCAAGAAAATTAACTGCAGACTGGTTTGCCACAGTGTATCATGACTCTGGAAGCGAGTCCATGTCTCACAGACACAGAAACTCATCTGACAACAGGGAATTCAACTCAATCTCCTCCATTGCCTGGTGCCTCGTGACAGGCTTCTATTGTAAAATTGCATTACTAGAAATTTTCTGTTTTACAAAGTGGTTAAAAAAAATTGAAAGAACACAAGCATAATATTTTCAGGCTCACTTAAGCAGACTCAGAATGTAGAGGGCTTTCTCTTCGCCCTCCTCCAGTAATTGCTATTTAAAGATCATTTGAATGACCTTCTAGTACATCTTAGCCATCTTTTTATTTACTTGTCTGGTAAAACCTAATCCTTCATCAGACCAAATAGTCAAAGAGATGGAAAATTTAAACCCTTCCAGCTCCTGCAGGAAAGTTTCTCCCAACAGCTGTCTTGCTTTATGAAAGCATGAAGTCAGTACATCCAATCTCATGCTATCAATCACACTGGCTGACGTTTCCTGCAAACTGTGTCCACAAGACAAACGGGGAAAGAGAACCTAAAAGGAACAACAAATTGCCAGAAAGCAGATGGAATGATGTGCTCTTGTTTATATTTGGCTGTTCAAATGAGCTTGGTTTAAATGCCTTCCCCTTCAGAATTATAGCACTAAGCAGTCATTTGCATCACTGCTGAAAACACCTGACACTTGTATTAAGAAATATTGGGTTTAATTGCAGTCCATTAAAATGTGGAAATGTCTTCAATGTAGGATTAATGATTTAAGTGAACTGTCGGCTTTTAGAGTATTTTTAGGCCCTCCTCCTGCAGATGCAAACATCCTCTTGCTCCCCCCGCCCCATCCTGAACTTTTGCAAAAAATGTCTTCCACATGTTTCTCATCTCCTGGCTTTAGGTAAGTAGCATTTAAAATTACTCTGAACATCAAGGATCTATGATTTGTGACTTTCAGAAGAGTGTTTGTGTACACAAAAGGATGTTAAATTGTTGTTTTGACTTTAATCTAAATAATTTTCATTTCCTCTTACGGTGAACATTTTCTACACTTACCAAAACAAGACTTTGGTTTTGTCAGTTCTTATATATGCACAAGTATGAAGTTACACACTGGATGAAACACACTGACCACTGGTACTTTGTTTATGACTTTCCTCTACATACACAGTTAGCTTTTGCCACAGACAAAACTTGCAGTTGGATTTCAGTTCTGCTGGCATTGAGATCTAAACACATTCAAACAGAGCAGGCTAAGGGTAAGAGCTGTTGTTGACAATTGCAAAAAATACAGGAAAAAAAGTTATTCAGTGCATTCAGTAGTGTAAACACATATATATGTTTTAATTAACTGAAAAAAAAATTGCTTCTTGTGTGACTTAATCTGATAAAAAACTGTGTGACATTGTAGGATATTAACTTCAGAGTTGTCTATACCCTGGAGTGGAGTGGATTAAAACTAAGGTCATTTTAACTGAAAATAATTTATAGCATTTATTTCAGCAAAAATCACCAGCTCACTACTCATCTGAAGTTGGTAGGTCCTGGCCCAACACTGATCACCAAAGTGCATGGATCCTGCTGGATCCAATGATCATAGAGTAACACCAGTCCCTCTCCCACCCTGGCACCAACCAACAAAGACTTGTAAGACTGTGCTAACTGGCTACCAAGTTACTAACTTACTAACAGTTTACCACAGAAATTGTGGAAGATGAAGGTGGCCCAGCAATACAAGAAGTCTGAAAATCGGTGCTCTCATCAACAGATGTTCTGTCTGCAAGCCCAGAAAACACCACTTTATGCCATATCCCTTACAGCTGATTTCTGGATCCTATACTTACATATCACTGCCCTTTCTCACCTTTCATATACTAAGAATCAGGAAATTCAGAATCATTGAAACACATAATCTAACTGGATCATCTCTGAAGCCTGTAGATGCGAGCATGGAGAGTGTGTAAATACAGGTGCCACCTAAGTAGCCTTTGAGATCGGTCAATCAAAACCAAACAGTCCAAACAACCTTTGGATACCCTAAAAACCTGAAATTATATATGTAAATGAGATGCAATGTTCAAGTATAGAAAAGGATTTCAAAATCTTTACTTTCACTATTTAGCAAACTGACAACAATTCTTGTGCCATGTGTATCTCTAAGGGAAATTACAAGCAAGTCAGGTGATGTCAGCAGTGTCAAAGGCCAAAAAGTACAAAAATTTTATATGGAGCTTGGGGTTATGAGAGGTTAAAGCTGTGACTTAAATGCAGATAATACCTGGTCACTTGCCGTATACCTGTTATTTAACTTTTACAGAAATTGGCATTTTACATTTTAAGATGTAAAAGATGTAAAAGTATAAAAATCTTTAATTATAGTCTCCTCTTTATGTCATAGAATCATGACAAAAAATGCTCCATCATTTTTATAAGATGCATGTTCTTATTCCATCTTTCCAACAGAGAGAAATAAAAAATAGTATAGTTATCAAATATATGCCATTTGAATACAGGCCTGGAATATTCTCCATTTGCACATGTACACATTATTTATAGGATATACTGACTAATTAGCATTCAATTATTAAAAATGCAGTTCACAGGCTAGGTTTAGCTACACTCCTAGCACATCTAGCCCTTCATTTTCAACACTGTTACATATACACAAAGCCTAACATTTAGCAGGCTTTACAACATTATTTAAAATATTGTACTTAAACATTTAAGATATTTAGGCTTAAGCTTTTTGGCATGCCCATGATTATAAACAGCTCGTGCACACAGAAAGGTAAGTCACAATTAAATTGAAACTTGGTTTAAAGTATGGCCATCCTTCTGGAAGACATGCCCTTTCAACCTCTTTTAGCACCATTAAGCCTGTTCTTTCAAGTAGGTGGCAATATCACATTTTACTTCAATACACTTAAAGAAAGCAAAAGAATTTCTGAAGATATGTGATGACATTTCTCTCCCATGTGTATTTCCAATCTGACTATTGCTGCAAGTATCATGATGATCAAGAGGAAGAGCATTAGCTTCTCAGCAACAATTTTAGTGTTATCTGGACATGACTGACACCAGTTTCAGGTTCCTAAAGACAGAAGCACCTGTAGATAGATTGCAGTCCTCAGGTCCCCAACAGGACTTGACCTGGGGGTTGAACATTTTCAGGGCCATCTTTTTCCACCTCTCTGACGGAGGATCTCTTCTAATTCCCATCAGTAAGAATGATGTTCCACAAAACAGCATGTTCTGGGGTAAAATGGCCAGAAATTAAGCCACTTCTTGCAAAAGATATGATTTTCCCAAAAGTCAGGTATTTAGAACAGCAAAATTAAGACAACATAGTAGCAGGTTTTTTGGGTTTTTTTAAATCCATCAACCCACCACATTCTGTCTCAATCCCAAGAATGAAATAAGCAAGAACGTCCAGTGAATACTGAAGACTTAAAGTAGGGAAAGTGGAGTTTAAGCAGTCAGACCATACTTCCTGGACAGACAGACAATAAATCACTGTTTATGGGTTTAGATTACTTTTACATCAGGGAAAGAAGTACTGCAATCCTTTGTGACTCCCATTGCCCAGTGAACAGGCACTCCATGGACAGAAAGAAGGGAAGACCTCTACAAAGCATTTGTAAAGCAAGCACCCACAACCCAGCCCTCACCTTTGCCAGACAATATGGATAAACACTCAAACCCAGCAGACTCAGCCCTTAGCAAAGATGCCCTGTAGACAGCAAGCAGTCCTGTAGGAAAGTATTGTAGCTGCTTTAAGAAAGCGCAAACATATGGGAGGGTATAAATTAAATCCTAAAGGAAGACATTTCCTATATGATTATTTTTCTTTCTGCAAGACCCATGCCATTCCAGGCTAATAAAATGCTGTATTTTACTAAAATTTTATATGGAGGAACTGAAACTTTCAGGTTCTTTTTTTCTTGTTAGAGAGCAGTGTCCACCTACCTCTTCCTTCCATTGTCAAAGCTTTCAGACAGAATCTAGGAGAGGATCAGAGGCCTCCAGATGTTTGGAACCAGACTTCAATGGAAATTTCACTGAAATCCACTGGCAACCAATTATTATGCGTTAACCACTAACTATGCCTATGAAACCAGGTCTCATGATCTGGGTCTCCATCTGCTGGTGAAGAGAATGACAATCTAAGACCACGGGCTATTGTACCTCCACAGTCAATAGGCAGTACATTTGTGGTTATACCTACTAAGCACAAGAGAGCACTTGCCTCTACAGAGATAGGGTAGAGTGTGATTCTTACTAAATAAAGTCACTATACAATCCAGGACATACAGTCAGGACAATAGGCGAAGCCTTACTACTATGAAAAACAAAAGAAAATAAAATAAATCCAGGCTGCAGGAGGCAAAGACTATTTTATTTTTTTAATCAAAGCATGATAACTCTAGCAGAAAGCTTATAAATACAATTAGGAGATATTCTGACCAGATGTTTGATTACCATGCTGCACAGCTCTAGCCTTTCTTCCAACCTGCCATGCCATACATTCACCTTTCTAGATGATTCTTGTCCTTGAAGGATATCCAATAGGATGGAATGGGTATAAGCTCAGGAAGTCAGAGAGGTTCATAGACAGACAATAGACAAACAGAACAGGGTTTTTAGAACTGTTAATTAAATCTTGCCTATGCAATAATATATTCAAACAAAAAAAAAGACTTAATTGGAGAAAGATACTGTTAGACATGCCTGAATAAATTAGTTTGGGGATCTTGGGTCTTACAAACCTATATAAAAAAAGAAGATAAATTTTTGCACAAAATTTATTACTGTTTTATATAGCCTACAAACATGGATACTTAATTGCTCTCTGCTGATGTCATCTCTTACCATACACATCTCCTCCAAAACTGTATCCTTACCCCAGAAGTCTTTGCTACTGCATAAGCAACTGAAGCATGTGACATCAGAAAACAAAAGAATCACAGGTGAGAGAAGAATGAGAAGAATCATAAAGGTGAACAAAAGAAAAAATAAGAACATTATTCTATGGGAAAGAATACAAGATGTCTAGTCTAAAACTCCTCGCTTTCAGTTTAAAACCATCACCTCTTGTACTGTCACAACCAGCCCTGCTAAAAAGTCTGTCCTCATCTTTCTGACAGACCCCTTTAAACTGAAAGGATGCAAGAAGGTCTCCCTGGTGTCTCCTCCAGACTGAAAAACCCTAACTCTCTCAGCCTGGCCTCATAGGTGATGTGTAAGGAAGACCTTTTTCTGGCAAGTGTGGTGAAACACTGGTCCAGGTGACGTTGGACAGGGCTCTGAGCAACCTGCTTTAGTTGAAGATGTCCCTGCTCACTGCAGGGGATTGGACTAGACCTTTAGATGTCCCTTCCAACCCAAAAAATTCCATGATTCTTTAATTCTATATAAGCAGAAACACCTTTCAAACAACATTAAAAAGACAGTCATTGAAGGAAAAGAAGAAACCATAGAAAAAATTCAAAATCTGAAGTGGATGCCACTGCCAGATGAACACCCAGTTAAGGTACAGGTAAAAAGCAATGAAAAGACAGAACAAGCACTAGCGAGCTAAATTTTTCTGCTAACTACAAAAATAGAGTGTAAGGTACTTAGAAAGGGAGTATTTTTGGCAGGAATATTGGGGCCAATTAATGACATACTGTAATTAAACACCTCTTAAAGACTTAATTCAGCAAGACTGAGGTTCTCTGACCAAAACTATTTGTATAAAACTGATTTAAATTTTGTTAGTCTCTGAAGCCCGAGGCTGCACACAGACTACCCTTAGTCCAGATAGTGGGAACAAAAAAAATTATGAAAGTAGATGTTTCATGAAGAAATAAAGGAATTCACAGCTTCTGCTGACAGACTTTTACATATGGAGAGGAAAAGTGTGCTTAAGTCAAAAGAATAAATTAATCCTACTTAGGAAATAATGGATAGTGAGAAACTTTTTTTCAGGAAGTTCACTCATATAATGTCCAGGTTTCGACAAAAGGCAGCTTTAACTTTTTTATTAATAATTTATGTAAGAATCTAAACACTAGTCTATATCATGAAGAACACTAGTCCTTCATGCAATAAAACACATCTTATTTCTAATGCTGTCAGCATGCTTCATGTTAAACTATGACTTACATAAAACAGGAAGCAATTTTAAGAGAAAAATCATTTGGCAATTCTATTTGAAACCTACTAGTCACAGGAAAGTATGGTTATCACTGTTGTAGTGTCCTGAAAGTATGGTTATCACTGTTGTAGTGTCCTGACCACTTACTCTAGATTCCAATGCTGTTACGCGTATATGGATTTTCAATAGGCATCTAAAGCTCAATTCTGCAAAACTCCTGTAAATTCCACCCCCCTCCCCCCCCAGACTTTAAGGAAGAAGTCAAAAGGAGATGCCAATATATCTAACAAAAGCAACGCAGTCTAGGCTCAGGACTCCACACATGAGAAATGGCAACAGAATCATCAGGACAGCTGGAAAACCCCATGCAATGCTCTGCTTGAATGCAACTGCTTCAACATTGAAGTATTTAAGTGGCCTGCCAAAGGGTTACAGAATTTATCTACACAAAAAAAAGCTCTTCAAATTTACTCTAATAAACTGCCTTGTGTATGCTTGTGATCAGTTTTTTACTTAAAAGCAAAATGAACTACACATCCACGTTGTCTCATTGGCATGTAAACACATTTCATACTAAACGCACAAGAAGTAAGCGCCGGATTATCGCCTTAATATCTGAGTTACACAACTTGCAGAGGCCCTGTGCTCTTTGTGGATTAACAAACTAACGGAATTATTAGGCAGCATTAAAGGGTAATTGCCTTCATTTTGTAGAGTACAATTATTCAAGCAATTATGCAAGCATAGGAAGCAATTGCTGATAACTTATTTTTTCAGAAATAAGAGCCCAGTTTTTCAGAAATGGCTCCCAATGTAATTGCTGTGAAACCTGAAGAGCAAAAACAGCCACTCTGTAAATACACAGATTTTACAATTTAAATAAATGGGGTTTTTTTTCCCTTATAAAATAAAGTGTTACCTGATGCCTGAGAGTTTCAGATGGCATGAAAATTAGGCTTCAATTGCACAGAGAAAGTAACTACTTTGTACTGGTAATGGCTAAACACTGTAATGATTTGTAAATTAAACTGTGCTGTAATTGCTGTACAGAGTTCTACAGTCCGTGAGACTACAGCAATATCAGGCTTGTAAAATAGGGTGACACATTTTGCATTGGGCTACTTTAGAAACTGCAGCTGCTATGAAGTGTGCATTAGCAGCGCTAACTGGAACTGCAGCTCTCCACAGGCAGCTCAGCTCCGAACAATTACCCCTAATCTGCACCAGCACAAATTCAGAAACAGTTGCACAGGTTTCTGGCAATGAATTTGAGTTCTGTGGTGAGAATCTCAGCTCCCACTCTTCTGTGCTATAATAGGTGAGGTTCAAACTCTCTGGGAAGTCCCTCCATTAGCAAGCTTAGAGTCTAGTAGGAAAATCTGTCTTCTTGAGTTGCCCACCTTGGCCACAGAGTCATCAGAAACATTCACATGCCATCTACACACTAATCTAATGATTTTGTTGGGGTACTGTCAACTCTTTATGCAAGCAACTATGTCAACACACAGTAAAAGTTTGAGCTGACTGATACAGATGTAAAGTTCCAGTCTCTTAGAGGCTGACACTTCAGGGTCTACAACACCACATCAAGCCCTGAGTTCACTGTGGCCTCTAAAATTAACCTTGCTAAAATGTTTTCAGCAAGCAAACATAAGGGTGTGGACATGGTTAAAAGTAAACACAGGAACATGACCTCTTTTGTGGAGACACTTCTTAAAGTCACTCAACTCTGCACATCGTGTCTGTGTCATTCGCCCAGCTCAATCTCCTTTTCTGTTTTCATTGGATACAATATTTAGTGAACCCTTATCTTGGCCAACTGCTGCTCCAACTGCCTCTGTCTTTTGTTAATCTGAAGTTTAGCACTGACATGTTCTGCTGGCTGGCAGTATCTCCTTCCTAGTCATGCACAATCTAGTTCCAAGCTTCTTCCCACTGAAAGCCCCACAGCTATGCATATGGTCACATGAAATCTCTCTTCCTCATGATCCACTCTTCAGACTATCCGTTGTGCTTGATCATGAGCATGCTCCTGCTTCTCCATTCTTTCTTTCTTTATAATTTCCTGATCCACTCAAGCTCTCATTTTATGTCTTCCTTGCAGCAGCATGCCGACACCACTTCACCCCGCATTTTCATTATGGTCACCTGCTAGCATTTCCAAACTAACTTCTCATTCAACAATCACTCCATCATCAGCATTTTTCTGAAAAGAATATATGCCCTCTCCTACATCTCACTCTTCTACTCCCAGTTCACCAACAGCAAGGGAATGCCTGAACAGGTAATTTTTCACACTCACCTTCTAACAGCTCCCCAGCTGAGGCAACATCCTCAGTGCCTTTTCTGCATTTCTTCATTTAGTCTGTCATGACAGTCAGTCAGCTCTTCTTCAGTACCTTCAAAGCCCAGCTACTCTTTCTTGTCACAGTTATCAAATGTTTATTGACATGCTGCCCCAAGATGACTGCAGCTTCCTCATTTCCCACCTCTCAGACTTTTACCTCCCCTCCATTCCCGATTACAGGCTGCTGGTTTCTTCCCTTGCATCTCTAATCTTATCATTCTTTCATTTTGCCTTTGAAATGTCTCCTGGTTGAGCTTATCATGCACACTTGTCCAACTTCTTCATTCATCTTCCCTGCACAGGTCCCTTACCTAGACCTTGTTTTCTCTCCATTTCCACAAAGTCATCCTCTTGGTCTGGATAACCTTTCCTCCTCTTTCTAAAGCCTCCCTTGTTCTGATCCCACCATCCCAACATTGCAAGGCTCTTGCAGGTTTTCTTTCTCTGCTCTGGTTCTCACTCCACACTCCCAAATTAATTTGCTAATTATGTCTTTCTTGACCATGCTAACTTTATGAAATTTGAGTACAGACTAAACCTTTATTTTTAAACAAAACCAAGCACTGGCATTATAAACTTGGTAATGCTAATGATATTCATTTTTATACTGAACATGCTGAATAATTGGAAGCAAAGAATAAAGAAAGGATATTGAAAAATAAATTACATAAGGAATCAAGCATTTCAAGAAAAAATACCTAGAAAGAAAATTATTTAGCTGGGGAAGGTCTAGAAAATGCTGCTACTATTTTTCAAAATTACAGAGTCAGAAGCTCTAATTTACTTAATGGAATAGTTTTATTCAGCTTTACTTTATTAGAATAAGAACCTCGTAACCGGATGGTTTTATTCATGAAGCTATTTCAGCAGGGCTTATGCGCTGTTTAGATTGTCTGGCCTAATCAATGATAAAGTCTCTAATTAAATCAGAATGCTGTCATTCAAACATACTTAATTTGGAATATATTATAGATTTTAAAGCGTAAACAATGACAAGGAAATAGCGAGCTTAATACAGCAATTAGAGAAAGGGTTTCATTAAGGGTCACCCCAGCATATGGATTCCATTTCACAGAAAATATCTGCCAAAGACATGCAGAAGCCACAAGGGTTATTCTGTTACCACAGAATATGAGTGCATCTGATTTTACAATACTACAGGAGGAGTATATGTAAATACTTGCTCTCTGATGTCAATGGAAAGTTGTCCACTGAAGCCACTGCACATCAGAATAAGAAAAGGAGGCATTTCAAGACGTAACATGGTTTCAGAAGTGGCAACCTATTCCTCCTGGTTATGGGAAGCAGTACTGGGCATCATCTGTTGCCTGGCTATACAGCATACTACCAGGGAGATGAATCAGTTTACCAACTGAAATACATTTTTCCTTCACCTACATTACTGAGAAAGAGCACATGCTGCTCTCAAGCCACATACTATGTATATTGGCAAAATGTTGGTTTGTCTATTGGTGCAAGGGACCTCATGATAGTATCTACTGGTAATTTCATCAGATTTCTTCAACTGTAAAAATCCATCAAGAGAATGAGAATTGGAGTCAGGTTACACCTGACTGCAACGGTCCCTTTGGATCTCAAAAAATACATGAAGTATGAAATTTTCAAAATTCCCTTTTTGAAAGATTGCCCACATGTCTGCAGGCACAAGCTTTAGCTTTTTCATTATTCAATAAAAAAGAGGAATAAGGAAGCTATAAAATGTTGCAGCATGCCTGGAGAAAAGGAGACTCATGGAGACCTTATCACTCTAGAACTAAGTGAAAAGAGGTTAGAGTGAGGTGGGTGTTGGTCTCTTCTCACATGTAACAAATGGACAAGAAGAAATGGCCTCAGGTTGTGCCAGGGGATGTTTATGTTGGACATTAGCAAAAACTTTTCCCCCACAAAGGCTGTCAAGGCCTGTCCCAGGAGTCCCCATCCCTGGAGGGGTTTCAAAGCCATGGAGATGTGGTGCTGAGGGACATGGTTTAGTCGTAACCTGGAAGTGCTGAGTAAATAGCTGGATTTGATAACCTGTAAGGTCTTTTCCAACTGAAAAATTCTCTGATTCTGTCCATGGCCTCTTTGCGTATCAACTAATACCTCTTTTAAAAAAAACAAACATACAGACACCTAAAATCAGCATTTCTACACTGAAGCTACAGACTCTTCCAGATTTTGAAGATACAGCCTCTTCAGAATTTGCCTTGCTATAGTTATAAACACCACTTCCTCCTGTTTTAAGACAGAGGAATCAGATAAAAATAAGTTCCTATATAAGTTTTTAATTTATTTATGTTTCTGACATCTCCATGCAAAGCAATTCTGAAACTGTTATTTCACAAATCTTGAGATTCCCATCAACCACCCTCTGCAGACGAAGCTTTTCTCCCCAGAAGAAGCCAGCAGAGCGAGACATCTCTGGACCCGCTCCCAACTCACTGGTTGCAGAGCTGCTGGGAAATGACGAGTCTGGTGCTGGGCACCACTCTCAAGGGTAACCCAGCCCTGCACAGAGAGCTGTTTGGCAGGGATGAGGGGAGCATCCCACATAGAAAGGAGACTCAGATACTTTAAGCAAACTGACTTAGCATTTGACCCGTTACAATGCTGCTGTCCCTTTTCCTTGGAAAAAGTCGCTTTTCTCAAGATTTCTAGACCAAACATTCACATCTCATTTGAGAAAAGGACCTAGGACCACTTCATGCTAGACGACACCAATTCTGTATTTGACACCACTCCTGAAAAACACCTGCCTTGCAGGCACAGGGGTTTACCAGCATCCTGCAATTCTGGTACCTGCTGCAAACCAGGATCATCTGCCCTGCTGTGCTGTGTAGCTGTCAAAATCCTCCAGGCACAGACTTCCTTGGGCCTGGAATCCCTCGTTTCCCAAACACAAGGAACTTAATTGCTGAATTCTCTTGAAGTAGTATTAATACTGGTTTGGAAGAGCACTCAAAATGTGATGATGCTAGTTCATTAGAGTTTGTGTTTCCAGGATGTTTTGGGATTAGTAGTGAAAAAAACGCTTAAAGAGTCTCAAAAACAAGCTAGAGCAACTGCTATGTATTAAAGCAGGATGGAAAATGTTATTCTATTGATGCCAGCTATGTTAGTCCACTAGCTAAATGATTAATGTTGATAATTCCTCTCCAGCAGACTCATTAAACCTGAACTTATTTTTCTTACAGGCCTTTGACATTTCCTACTTTCTTAATATCAGAGGTAATGACAGTGGCGTGATTATATACTTATTCCTTTCCACCTTCAAGCAGTTTTCTTTGGCAAGAGCTACTTCTTAAGCAGAAAACCTGCACACGAGTATTCATTCTTTCCCAAAAACTGTTACAGCTCCATTAGCAACACTAAATGTCAGTGCCTTAGAGGAATGCACAACAACCCTTCTAGAAATTAAATAGTCAAGGTATTCAGTGCACTACCATGAGAAAGATATTTTCTACAGAACTGCAATTTATAATGGTGGGGGTGGGTGTCTGTCCCCTCCCCCCATTTCTTTTAGATCCTGTTGTCAAAAAATGTCCAAGTTAAACAAAGAAGAAATTACAGAATGAATCTGGAGCTTAGCCTTGAAGAATTAGGTTTCACTCTAATTGAGATCATACGCTGCATGTGCAGTTTTGGCACATAAGCCATATTAATCAGAAAGTCTTTAATCGTGGATAATTTCTCCTCTGTGTGCCAGATTGGGCATTCTGCTGCTGGCCCAGCTTCTAAGTCTGTTTAAGAGTCCACCTTTGACTTCATAAACACCCGCTTACAAAATTGGGGTCAACTTCCTTCTATGAAGGTATGCTACACAGGCGCAAAAAAATTTCCCTTAATGATTAAATTGCATCTCATATGGAAATAAAAATGTGCAGATTCCAAAGAAGTGACTATTTCCAGTGATTTCAATTTGTGTTAGAAGTAGCCCTCTCTCAAGCCCATCTTTGTATGAAGTACACAACAGATGAAAACCAGGGAAGATGATCCAATAGCCACAGTACGAAATCTGATGACTGCACTGAGCATCATTTAATCTACTGTTATTATACTACTGCCCAGATCCAAGTCCAGACAGAGTAAACAGGACAAAAATGTTTCTTGCATTAAATTCAAGATTGAATGGTGTGTGTGTGCGTGAGTAACTCATGATACGTCAGTATCAGCTGGATTTCCATTCTTTTGCAGTAGCGCTGAAGATGGAACTAGTGAAGCAATGAAATGTCCCACAAACATGGATGAAAACCTGTTCCTGCCAAATGAAAGTATGAATTTTGAGCCACTATGACTTCAGTGGAGTCTGCAACTTGATTCCAAAAGTTGCGTTTTGTTTGCAGGAGGTCAAAATGAACTGCACTCCTCCTACTGAAAAATGTTATCACTCGCATCACTCATGCCTTTTATAAGATTGTTCGTGTCCTTAAAACATTAATATCCATAGTACTTACATAGAAAGTCAGCTGAGATTTGTTGTAATGCACAAGCAGCCTTTTATAATAAATGGATTTCTGCACCTGTAGGTTCAAAACAAGCTTTTGTCCCCAGTGTTCTATTTGATATTTAAGCTACTCAACAGTATGACACCCACAAAAGAGAAAATTACTAGCACAGAATTACCTTTGTATAGATTTTAAAGTAATAAAGCAAAAACAACTGCACCATAATATAGAAACATTAAAAAATAAATGAAGGGAACCCTCTTTACTCAAGCATACCACTTCCATGAAACATCACACACACTGCACTCATGTCCATAATTTATTTTAGCAGTGACTGCTAGACTTTCCATTATAAAATTTCCACCTTCAGACGCCTCTCCTTGTTTCTACAACTTCATGTTAACCAGACCCAGCCTGCCTTAGGTGCCACTCTACTCCCACACTTTGCAAAAGAAACTTCACCCCTCTTTCTTTCTTTACACATTATCATCCATTTTTTTCGTTTCATGTAAGAAGGCTGTTTTAAATATTGTATCTTCGTCTAATTTACTCAAGAAATTTATTTTTTTTTTAATCTGTCAGCCTGCATTTTTTTCTTTACCCATAGAAACTGAAATTTTCCTCCTTTCCCTTGTCAAACTGGGTTTATTTTATCTGGGTTCTGCTTCTGAGGGATGAAGTTCTGTGTGTTCTTGGTTGATAAATCACGACCTGCAAGCTACTCATACTAGGGCAGGACTAAGAAAACCAAGAGCTTTAGCTTCCATAAAGCATATGGATGTTTTGAATGCTCTTCAGGAAAGCGATGATTCTGAATATGGGTTTGTTTGGGTTTTTTGTTGCAATTTATTAGGTATCATTTTCAGGTGACTTCCACATGCATTTAGGACAAGCATAATTCTGCTCCTTGCCAGGTTTAGCATGCCTTTCTAGAGGAGACAGACCAAAGGTATGTGTTTATTAAGAATATAGTCTTCAGAGTACACAACCAAACTTTTGGTGTGATCGCTTACAGAAACTCCAGATAGAACGTATTTTATCTTACGAGCATTTCCACTGTTCACATTTCTCTTCCAATAATTCATATTGCATTTCTTTTAAAACAATGCAGTAAAGTTAATCACTTTTGAGCACCAGAAGATACAAGAAGAATTAGAAGAAATCCTACTTATGAATGAGGCTACCAAAAAAAAAAAGAGCTAAAACATCTGGAAGTATCACCATCCTTCAGTGGAAGACAGGCTGGGAAGCAGCTACCAAAGGCTTTTGTAGTCCTTGCATGGAATGCAAGAAATTCTGAGGAAAGAGTGCTGGTTTTCATGCTCCCCTAATGCTTTTCTTGATGGCAGGAGACTCCAACTGGAAATAACAAGCAAGTCTGCTGCTCCAGACAGTCAGTTCAAATGTTTCCACAAGGAAATGTGAAAGAATGAGAATGTGAAAAAGCCCTTTGAAAATTGCAAGAGGAGAGAACTACAATAGATGCTGCTCACACAGGTTACTTTGAAAGTGTCCTCAACTCCTGCATACCTCAGACCTTGTTCCAACTGCCAATAGGAAAAGGGTGTCCCACAGGTGACTGCTGCCTGAATACACCTTGGCGTACAGAGCAGAGGTGATCAATTACTGTACATATACAGTTGTTCTTAGAAGCCAAGTCAGGACTCAAAATCAAAACCAAATCACCTCAATTTAGAAGCTAAAACTTGTCAGTCAGGTCATAGTGTCCATCTATATCTCTTGGCTTGCAGAAAAGGTAAGGTAATCAACTACATGCAAAGTCTGAATTAGAGTTTTATCTGAATTGCATCAGGTATTCCTATGGGCCAAGAATGGATCATGAAATTAACAAATATTAATAAAACAATTGTATTTATTTTTTCTCTAAACCCAGGGAAAGAGGTCCTTGCTACCTCTGATAGATGTTGAATTCAATTTAAGTCAGACCATGGATCAGGTAGGTCTTTAACCAGAACAATTAATAAAATATGCCCCAGCCCCAAAGTTCAGCACAGCTTCATGCTTTCATTAAGTTCAGCCCCTATTAAAAGGCTTGGGAAAGGGTTAGGGAGATATCTGGTTATGAATGATAACTCTTGTAACTCTTTGGAACTGCTTTAAGAATAAGCTGGCATTATGATTGTTGACTTCTATTTTGCATATTTTCAGACTCAAAGTTCCTGTATTTTTTCTTCACTTACAAGCTTTGTACCTCATTTATTCCATAGAATATTTTCAGCATGACATTTTCGCTTATTAAAAGCTGGTGTACCTATGATACTTTTCCCAAACTTTAAGAGACTCACTGTGTAAACAACAACAAAACAGTCCACACACTATTTCTTGTCTAGAAAAATAAAGTAATCTTTTATTGCATCAGCTAACAAAAAAGGATAAAAAACTTTTAATTTTTGAACTGGGGAAATGGAAACCACAGAGAAGGAAACCAAGGGCCACCTCACCAGGTAGAATCCATGGAGAATCTGCTCTTCACATCCTCCTTCCAAACCAGCATTGCTTTTCCTTATCTCTGTTTCTAAGTCTAATAGGAAAAGTGTATAACATCACTGATTTATGGTAAAATGGACTGTGTGACAGCACTAGTTATCTTACTATTTCTTTTAGTAACACTTAGCAAAAATGATAATGTAAAAGCAGAACAGCATGCTAACTATTGGCCATCAAACTTCAGAGTCATGTTTCAAAGCTCACCATTGCAGATTAAAAGGGGAACTAGCTGCAGACAGCTGTGCTCATTAGTGATTTCTCAACATTTAATACACCAGAAAGATAAAGAGTGAAATCTCTGACTCATTGAAGTCAATGGAAGTTCTGTCCCTGATTTCAGCAAGGCCAAGGTATCACTGACGGAATCGGGGAAGCTTTTGTTAATAGACGTAAACTAGTAAAAATGTCTCCTCTGAAAGAATGTTAGCTTCCAAGTCCGATAATGGCACCATTCACTAGCAAGAATGACATGTTTAATCTGATGGATTGAGCATCCTTTAATCCTTCCAGATATCCATTAAACTGTTTATTCTCAATGTAAATCATTCCAGCCATAAATTTACACCAGCTAAAGTGCCTATCATTCTGCTTTATGCTCAGACACAACCACAATTTTTGTATTTTCTGACATGCATCTACAAAATTTCAAAGCTTGTGCTGTCTAAACTTAAAATCTTAAGGCAGACCAAATTAAAGCTGCATTTTCCAATAGCAGCGTGTCATCACTTAGGAAATACAATCTGTACTTAAAAAGCACACTTCTTAGATTGCACCCAAAATACATGTGTTCTACAGCCTCCAAATTAGGGGAAGTTAGCCAAAAGTCTCTTTGTAAATATTTTGTATTACTTGGGGCTCAAACTAGCATTCAGTAGAGTTAGCATGTTCCTCAACCAATTTATCTGGAGAGGATTTACAATGCAGTCACCTTAACACTAGCATCATTATAAAGTGAGAAGAAAAGCAAGTGTATTTTCTTAGCATCAACTACTGGGAAGCTTTCTGGATGGGGAATGGTTTTCTTTGCTTCCTCCATCCAACCTTCCTTAAGCCACGGTTAACTTTTTCATTTCCACTGTATAGGGATTTTTGTAGGCCTTGCAAAACATACCCATTTTATGTGTGGGTACACCCACACAAAGATGAGCTACACACAAGCCTTTACAGCCTCCTGGTCTGGGGTAACTGCAGAGAACGCAAGGAGCAGCCATCTGCCTCGACTTTCTTCACCCAATTTTGACATCACTGCGGTGAATGGGAAAGAAACAGTGATATTTTAACAACTTCACATAAAGTATGGTTCATCAATAATTTGATTTGCAACTGGGGGACAACAACTACATCCTAAATAATCAATTCCAATTCATGTATAACAACCAAGGATATGATTAGTCACAGAGGTAATGCAAAGAAATAGAGACATAACCATATAAAAACATGTGTTCTTCCTTTTCTCCCTTAAATTGTGGCTAGCAATTGTCTTCAAAGTAAGTAATTTATTATGGAATTATATTTAACAGGTTATCTAAAGGGAGGTAGTGGTAAAGAGGCCACATTTGCCATAGTTCTACAGATGAAGATTTGCAGGAAGTTTCCAGGAGCTGTAGTTAGATGCAAGATTCTCATGAGAAGTTAGACATCAGAAAGTTTAAGTGTAACCATAATGTAAATCCCTTAATCCTCAGGTAAACTTATTAGGATTTGCATACAGTGAGGAAAAAATAAAGCACTGAGATGCCAGCTCAGAGCATGCTCATTTCCTAAGAATCTCATCTGAGTATAATTCAGTTGCTTATAAAAACATATCATATGTAAGAATGTATTAAGCTACAATAAATACTTCCAGTAGTTATTTTAAATTTTACAGAATATGCTGAATAGAAGTGCAATTGTTTTTATAAGAACTTTGCAGTTGTGCCATATCAAAGGCATACACATGTATAGTCATATGTATACATCATTCTATAAAAACTCCCCAAACAAAAATTTGAGACCACTCAAAAAAACTTTAAATGCAGCAGGAACAATACACCATGCACACTCAAATACAGCTTGCCAAACAGCTTCCTTTTGGGACTGAACAATAAATAGGACTGAGTCAACCCATCAGTTACCACATCAAATATCCATTCTGCCTTTCCGTTGACATAGACAAAGTGTGCAATGGGTGCTGTATCTTAAACCTGTATGATTTCAGAAGAATACTAATTTAGCAATAAAATTATTTATGGGAAAAACTGTTCTTTGTTCACCTATTTTTCTCTGTTTTAAAACACTGTTCCCTATTTAACAATTCTTTCTGTTTAACGGTTAACAATGTACCTACTGCATAGCTTTCTGTGTGTCATTTTCTATGATCTTTGCACCCAATGACACATTCATGATTCAATTCAACCTTCTAAAGTTAAATTTCTAGTTTTATTAGGAAAGCATTTCTCTCTGTTGAGACACCAAGTTACTGCTTTATAATTGTATCATATTTCATTAGAAACTTGTTTCTTAAGAGGAAAGTACAAATACATGCCAGAGTAAGTAAAAGGTAATTACCACTTAATTTTAAAAATTGTAGTTTAATTAATTTGAATTGATGAAATACAATATGAAAACAAATTCTGGGCTCAGCTACTACTAGTAAGTTCTCATTTGTATAAAAGCGAACAGACGTGCCAGAGCAATGGTTTTTCTTGTCCCTTGCTGGCCAAACTCCAATCTCCAAAGTCTAAAGCAATGACCTGTTGCCACATTGTTTTAAAGACAACTGATGAGCCAGTCCTAACCACTAGAAGTATGCAACATCTTTGAAGGATGTTAATCACGTGTGGTAATCAGACTCTTCCTTTAACAAAGGCATCATGACACTTCTGCTGAATTCATTGGGGTGTAAGAGATTTATTCCAACTTTGATTTTAAGCAAGTTCTAGGAGTGCATGTGTGTTATGAGCAGATGATACTTCATCCAGTGTAAAGCTTGCTGATATGAAGTGGACTGAAAAAAACAAACAAAAAACCCCACAATCTGAACCAAAGAAATTTTATGCTGAATCAATGTTTTGCATCACATACAAGGAAATGGAAAGACAGATCTGGTACAAAACCTGAAGAGCAGCTTCAGAAAACTGCTTCTTGCACATAAAGATCACACCTTGATTTCCCAGTAAGTAACAACCGAAGCCTAAATCAATACACACCTACAAATACTGAAACCGCACCTCTACTGAAGTTGGGGCTTTGGCTCTTCTACTGGATTCAAGATTTTAGTTCCATTGTTCTGGGCGATTGTTGTGGTTTAACCCCTGCTGGCAGCTAAACACCATAAATCTTAAGGCAGACCAAATTAAAATTGCATTTTCCAGTAGCAGCATGCCATCATTTAGGAAATACAATCCGTATTTAAAAAGCACACTTCTTAGATTGCACCCAAAACGCTTGTGTTCTACAGCCTCCAAATCAGGGGAAGTTAGCCAAAAATCTCTTTGTAAATATTTTGTTGTTCCCTCAACCGGTCACCCATGGCTTCCCCCCATGCCCTCCTGTGGGATGGGAAGGAGAATTGGGACCAAGAAAAAAGGTGAGCCCCCAGGGGTTGAGATATGGACAGTTTAACAAAACAACACAAGGAGAGAAGAAAGCAACAGTAATAACAATACCACTAACGAAATGATAGACAAAGTAGTAACAGAAGCCAGGAAAACCTCTACCTGTACCCAAGACTCCAACTTTCCCAGCTTCGGTTGCATTGAAGCTACACACTGACACAAGCTGAAAACAAACAGCCCCATGATGGGCCCTCCCCCCTTATATAGGGGCATGCCTTAGTATGGTTTCAAGCAGCCCATTGGCTAGCTCAGTTGTTTATCCTGGCTGTGGCCCCTCCCACCTGCAGCCCCTCCCAACTGCTTGGGCCAGCAGCTGTTTGTAATAATTTGCTGTAACCAAACCAGAATACTGGTACAAAACAACAATTTTATACCGAATTTCCTCACGTCTTACTGCTCAATATCCTTGTGAGAAATCCTGTTGTGTTTTTGTTGTTGACTAGATGGAAACCAAACCAGAGTGTTAACAACAAAGTACGTGACTCACCTTTTCTCTGAGTTATACACATCCATAAGAAACAGCAAGGAACACACTATTTTGAGGACAGTCTCTAATACCTCAAGTCCTCTCTCACAGTCTGCTGAAGGGCATAACAGATTGTCTTAAGTGACAGATCCAAAATCAGAACAAGTTTGCTGATCAGCTGAAAAACACAGTCTACCCGTTAACACATTACAGCTCCTGCACAGTAACTTGCATTATGAACCAACTACAGTTGCAGGCAAATCCAGATCCAATCACAGCTACAGACTAGATTTTTATGGCACAAATCCCGTCTCCAGCTCCTGGAGGAGCGTAAAAACAGAATCTCCATGCATTTCAGATTTCCTCCTTTTTATGAAATGGCTCAATATTTGGGAACATGTTTCAATAGAGTATCAGAAATCACATCTTCCTTACTACTATTTATCATTTCTGTTAAACTGCAGTGTAGCAAACCCATTAAGGCCAGTTTCTTTTCCCAACACATTTCTATTATTTGATAAAGAAGCAACTTTTTGCTTAATAAAGAATTTATTATTTTCTAGTGTTTTGGGATATGTCTTTTTAAAGTACACTGGCACATTATGTAAGGCTTTGGAAAGAAAAGATTGCTCTGAGACACAATTTAACAAAGCCTGTAATTTTCTATATCCCTTTTCCCTCAACTGTCTTTTTAAAAAGCAGCAAAGATGTTTACATTTAAATTTTATTTTCCTGTAGGATTTTTCCAACTGCACCTTTATTAACTCTCTCCTAAAAACAGTGCATGTGTATCTATATGATATCAAACAGATCTTGTTGCAAGAGAACTGCGGACTTATAAAAGTACATTTGACCTTAATATATACATATATATATATGCACATATATCATCTGTTTCCAAACAAACAGCAGAAGGAAGAAAATAGGAAGTGGCACCTAAAAGTCAGAACTAATATCTGCTAATAAGCAGATATAACTTAGTTATAGCTAATAATATATCCATATATTAATAATTCATTATTAATATATCTATTATTATAACACCACAATATATCTAATATAATACTGCATCTAATATTAGTTGTAACTAATATCTGCTACTAAGCATCATCTGCTCTTCTGATCCTGATACAGCCATTTTGACATCCAACACTGATCTTGTAGGCTCTAGAGCAACTAAAAAAATAGAATATACAGTAAATGGCGAAATGGCTTTCACATTACACTTTATTTTTCTTCCAAATACTGCATATTTTTAGTGTCAAAACTATCAGTTTGCTTTTCTGATACTGACATGATTATAATAAACAACATAATGTATAGTGTAGATTTATATAAAGTATAGTGTGTGTATACATAGTAAACATATACTATGTATAGTAATTCTATAGTAAAGTTACCAATGGACTTCTGTGACAAGTTGCATTTTTTTATTTGGAGAACGTTTAAAGACACAAATGGGAAGAAGCATCAGGCATGAGGATGAGTAATGCACAATTAGCAGTAAAGATGGCAACAGCCGCTAAAAAGCCCCAACAAAGATGACTTACATATGAAAGCAGGATGCTGGAAGAGAACCCCATTACTGGATCTACTTACTTTCTTATTTACTTATTTTATATAGACACTGTTGAGTTGTTTTTCAGTAGCCAGCCAATGACACATACAGAAGCATGCAGAAATGTTTCAGAGAACTTCCCTCAGGTTGACATCCATGGAGTTCTGTCTTTGAGGAGACTCAAAACAGTAAATTGCAGTCAGACTTGCCAGTCTTTGTCCAATTTGGGGTCAAAAAAGACAACAAACCAGGAACTGTCAGATCTTTTTCCCTCCATAATGTGAAATCCAAAAGCTAAGTAATGTTCTCCTGAACCTGGAGCCCCAATTAACAAAATATTTGAGTGTTTCACTGGACTCTCATTCAGTGTCGGGCGCATCTTCACATCAGTTTTTTGCACATAGCTATACTGAGAAGGACCATCAGAAATGTTACCGTGGTGAAACAGGATCTTCTCACAGTATTACAACCTTTAAAAACCTGGTCAGACTTCCAAGACTTTGGAGGCTTGGGCTGGTTGGGAAATGCTTCCAAAAATCAGAAGCTGATCCAAAATCCTTCCAGGTCACTGTATGACTGGGCCAGAAGCGTTCCCTTCTGGGGCGCAGCTTCACAACAATGTCAGCACAAGGCAGCTCACCACAAACCAGATAGACCCTGTAAGTTACCCTCTCTGCAAAGCTTCTTTCCATGAAGCTGGAGGCTGGTTTGTGCATTGCACGCACATCACGCTAGTCCCCTGTGTACTGCAACAGAAGTGGGACAGGAAGCTTACACCAGTGTGACTTAATATAGTAGGCATCTAGGATTCAGAGGTGTCTCCTTGTTCAAATGATGTTGTTATTCTATACAATTACAGAAATACGATACGTATGGAAATTATACACGAACACTGGCCACTCTAAGGGTGAGGGCAAATGCAAGTGCTAACTGAGAGCAAGCACATCTGTCAAAGATTTCAAGTTGCAAACTCAAAACATTCTGTGGTAGTTTGGTTTCACATCTCTGCTTCTCCATTTTTTTCTGGGTTCATGATACCCCCTGCATGCCACTGGTCCTACTGCACTCCCACTCACGCCACCTCTGGAAGCACAAAAGAAACAGAGCAGCTAATCACAGCTTAAAACACATCACAGAAGAAGTTCAACAACACAGTACATCCCAAAGGGGCTTGTAGCACCCAGTTAAAAGGTGAGAACACCACAATATTTACTACTGCAGCAAAGCTCACATCCAAAGCGTGAACAAACATTTCACCTGAAGAGTTCAGTCGATGGTCCTGCAAACACACTAGAAAGTCCTGAATACCGATTAATTTTTTTAATGTGTTTGTTCACCCTTCCTTGTGCTTAACACCACAGATAAGTCCACACATCAAGCTAAAGTAGAGGTGGGCCTAGAGTAAATCTGTATATTGTAAATGTTGGAAACAATCAGCTGCTGACTGACTGAAAAAGCACTCAAGAGCTCCACTAAGTAGTTCTGGCCTTTCATAGAAACGTTGCTGGCCTTTCGTAGAAATGATTTTGAAGCATCCAGGTTTCTCTCTGCTTAGCTCAATTTAGCTACATTGCACAATTTTGCTGGTACGCTGTTTTTCCTGCAATGAAAAATACCTATTAACCAAATTAAATGTTAAAGTAACACAGACTCCTTTGATCAAAACAAGATTTCTATTTCAGATACTTTCCAAATTTCAAGAAAGCCAGGTCCCACAGAAAAAAAAATACACCTCCTCCTGAGAATAAGAACAGAGCATGGAGTACTATTGCACACTAAGCAATGCTACACAAAAAACATTGTGAATATTTCATCAATTTTTAATCCTAACAGTTTGGTGTTAAATAACATACTGATACAAAAATCGAACTCCCCTTGATTTTCTTCTGGTATTTTTTTCTTTGGTTTTGGGCAATATGTGTGCAATCTAGGGCAATTCTTCTGCAGTCTTCAGTAATCTTCAATTAAATTTTTGTACTTAATCCTGCTGAGGATTTTGTCATCCCTACACTGTGAAGAAAAAAAAATATTATTGGGTGAAGTGTACATTTCATGCTCTGCTCTCTCTGAGCACTGGTTGCAGAAATGCAGCTGCTCTGTAAGTAGAACATTCTCTGTAATCTCTGCTTTCAACAGATGACAAATTTTCATACTTCACCTGTTATTTGATTACATTATTTACATTTATTCTTAAAACAAGCCTGAATAACATCCATAATCACCTGTTAAGTTACTCCCTTATCCCAAGAAGCAAGTTCCTCTAGGATCTTAAAAGAAACACATGGATATATTTTTATCCCTCTCCCTCTTAAAATTTACATTCTTAATATTAGTATTAATAGACCACCAGCTCACACACCAACTCAGATACCTTACAGAGTGACACTTGAAAACTGATGTCAGGTAGCACCTGCAGTGCTGGGGAGCAAGGAGGCAGCAGCCCCGTGCTTCTGCCACACGGGACAAGGTTACAACTCACAGCCACTTTCACTGGAATACAAACAACTGAAGTGAATGAAAGACTCTGTGTATGTGTGGGGAACATAAATGTGATATTAATTATTAATTTTGACAAGTCTGAATACCTTAATAATGTATTATTTTAAGCTGCAAGCTTTTTAAAAAGCCATTGAGGCTAAAATGAGCTGACTTTGTGGCTTGGACTCTCATTCCTCAGCATATAGCAAAATGCACTGTGACAACAAAATGGACTGTGACAGACTTTGGCGAATGCGGTCTTGTTTTGTATATTTAATAAAGGGCTGATAAATACAATGTTTAAAGTGTAAGGGTTGGAATATATCAGACAGAACACACTATGCGTTAACCAAGCTGTCAAGACAGAAAAGACACTTTAAATTAATACTTGCACAAACTGACCCGTAAGCCGATTGCCTCCTACATCAGTACTCTTTAGTAGAATCATACAGGTGCAGGTAGCATAATTTCTTTAATAAAAATGGATTATTTGTCCAGCAAAATGTACCGTGAACTAATCCTACTCTACTCTGCAAAATTACTGAGTTGAGAACTACTGTTGAAGAGTAACTTACTGGGCAATTTAGGATAAGAATTTCAGAAGTACTAGGGAAGCTTTACTTTTGACAGTACCTGCAACACCAAGCACCACTTTAAAACGCACCATAAACCTTTAATGCACTTCCCACCTACAAACCCCAGAGCAGTTTACACCTGTTAATCAGAGAACGCTTCATAACATTCCACAAGTTATGTATTACTATTTTTTATTAAGTACATTTCAGAAAAGAAGGATTCATGGACTTGGACACAAAAAAGTTATTCCATGGTCCCTCTTGGCACAGAAAAGTCTGTAGCCTTTACCTGAAACAGGCAGGTAGTTGAAGTCAAAACCAAAATATAGCACTGGAGTAATTATGGACATATTTTAAAAGTTAATTCAAGTTGTTGTTTGATTGGGGTTTTTTTTCCTATCATCCTATACAACTACAGAAAGGTTTCTGAATTTGATTAATCACACTTTTTCATATTATCATTTCTAATATGACCACAGATGAACTAGTAATGTCTCTTATTTCTAAGGACTGTCACAATATTGTCTTTTATCTTTTATATTGAACATCATGATAATTAGGTCTTGGGGTCTTTTCTTAGTTACATATAAAATAAAGTTGAGGCTTTACACATCTAACCCTCAGTGGTACAGAGAGAGAGTAAGAGTACAGAGAAGCTTTAAAAAAAAACAGCCCTTGAAAATGACAAGACTTGAAAATGACAGGCAAAACAATTACTGTTTCATTAAGGTTTGTGATTCTTTTCAAGACAATTTTATGATTCCTGGGAGCTTGACTCCTGATTTTGAGCTGGAATTGATAGTTTTACAATGAATGGGAAATAATAATCAGTTACCTTATACCAAGTGGTGTCATTCAGGAGTTCAATCGATGACATATAAAGATGTTTTCTTCAATGTGATCTCTGGATAGAAAGGAAGAGATATATTTGGAGTTTGACTAAACATGAGGGAAAATAAATTCTCTTCCTTCTTAATTCTACCACATAACACTAAAAAAAAACTCTATCGAGTTGGTCAACAACCTAATCAAGTGTGGTTTCCTGTCTCCTCAGAAAACAGGTTGAAAAATCAGAAATCAGCAATTTTCATTGCAGCAAGCAGGGATTTTGTAATAAACTCAAACGTTTGCTGAATTGATTGTTGCCATGTCCCAAAACCAGTTCTGCCTGCAGACTAAATAACAACATCAAAGACAAGTACACCGCACTTATGCTTCCTTAATTCTTTGTTTTCTGAGTGGTTGCCCTTAAAATATTAACAGCAACATAGAACTTTATTAAGAAGATAAAGCTCTTTCTTCTACATAAACAAGGCACTTGAAGTAAAGGATGCATCCAAATTCTACATCCTTTTAGTTCTGGTTAGCAAAAATTAGAGACCTTGATATATCCAGGTCCCTGATGTAGCTGTGTATGCTACGCTCAGCCTGTGCAGCTGCATGGCTTTTATCTTCAGCTCTGCTCTTCCCATGCCTGATTTCAGAAAATTTGATCTTGATAATGAAAACATTCCAGGGTTGAGCCAAGTAAGTTTCTAAAACACCCAGAAGCACCATTTACAGAATCATCTCTAAGTAGCTTACTAACCCATCTACATGGAAGGCAGCCAGGCTCTGTGACTACTAGAAGCAACCTATCCACAGAAGCAGCATTCTGCACCATTTAATATTTACTCCTTTACTTCTTAAATTACTTCACTAAGGTAGCTAGCTAGGCAAGACCTTGCTGAAATCTACTGCACACAATTCCACCTTACACTTTATTCTACACTATTGATTGACCTTAAACCTACCTGAAACTCAGCAAGGTTATGTTTAGATGTAAGCACACTTCGCTAACTGATGCTGACACTGCTTTTCTCCTGCTACATCAAAACCAAGAATCCTGTTCATCAAAAAAAACAATACAAACACCACTTGATTTGTGGGAAGCTGTACTTAACAGGTATCAACCTATGCATTACAGAAGACTTGAAGGACAAAGGCCAAAAAAAATTTACCTAGCACTATCAGAAGATCAATATATTTATGTCGCTCAAATCCTACTTAAATTCCCCTGATTTAGGTAGCAAACAGACACATCATTTTTTAATGGTGCAAATTACTCACTGTTCTCTCCAACTTTGCAAAGAATTCATTTTCAAAGGAAAAATATGTGAAGTTCCCTCAGTCTGATTCTCATAAACTGCAGTCAGATGTCTAAGTGAGCATAATAATACAAAATAACCTATGTGCACATGTATATCTCTTTTTCTGTACTATTTTGTAGTCCTCCTGAATATAGAGTGAATTGAAAAGAACTGTTGAGACCAAAACCATTAAGACATGCAAATACCACTTCTTAAAGAAAATAAATATATCTTTCCCAGTAGTTACAATAAACATTAATTCTCAAATGATCTTAAACAGTAAGAAGATCATTCAGTTAGATACAATTACCAGAACTTCCTATATAGTAGTTTTCACTGAGCCCGAGTCCCACATACTACCCAGCTTTTCTTTAACAAAGCAGAGCTAACTCTAAATATCATTCTAAATCCTATACAGGCAAAAAGCTCAATTATCTTCTAGCAGCCACTGATAGCCTCAGTTCTGTGAAAACCATTGTTAAAACTTATTCAGCCAAGCCCTTAGGCATGTGCAAAATCCTTAGCCCTGCTGAAGTCCTAGAACTTTAGAGCGTGCTTTTAAAATGGGATTTTTGCCAAAGACAGATTTAACAGGAACAAAGCAACCTAAAATTCAAGCAAATGCCTAAAAATAGCTGTTTCTTCTGTGAGGAACAGTATTGTCGGCTTCTTCCTGTGTGTTCAATTAATCAAAAAAATCCTTTCAAGCAAGGATTAAATTGCAGTTACTACCAAGAAACCCTAGCAACATACGCCATTTAAGTGGATTTTTGGACTGAATAAACTCTTCCCTCTGTTTTTATACCCAATTATGAACACAAGAATGTATTTCCCAGTCACAGATGAAAGATTAATTTTAAGTGAAATAAATGTATGTTCACCTTTGCCTGTATGATACAGCATTCTTCTGTTGTTTTTAATCATGCTTCAAACACCGGGGGAAACTGCTTTCTCCATAAAGTAAGTGTGCAGTTTAAAAGGAGGGAGTTTTTATTCTTTAAGTATACTACTATACTATATTATATATAGGGGATCTTATTAATGTCTATAAATATCTGAGGGGTGGGTGTCAAATGGAAGGAGCCAATCTCTTTTCTGTAGTGCCCAGCAATAGGACAAGGAATAACGGGTATAAACTTGAGCACAGAAGGTTCCACCTCAACATGCCTGCTCAGCACTCAAGATGCAATCCAGCCGATTTCCACATCCTAGCATTCAACTGGATGGTCCTCACCACAGACACCAGTGAGCTGGTCTCATATATCACCAGCCAGTTCCCTCTGATTCTGTGATATTCCAGTCAATGAGAATTCCAGCCCATATTCCAGTCAATGAGAATGGGAAGGAGAAATCTTCTCTATTTACAGAGAAATAGAGTGGTTCTTTTTCTACGGTCTGTGACTTCAATTTTTGGATAATTACAATTTGGTTGATTTAATTACGATCTGTCTCCTGGTTCTTCACCTCCCTACCTAATGGCTGTTAGCTCACTCTAAAATGTTGTATTCCCAAACTCATTCCTAATAAAGCAATTAACAGGTGGGATGCAGACAGCTCAGCAGTGTCACACAAATAGCTAGCAGCACATCTCTCCCACAGAGGTGTCCCATTTCCCATTTGTCAGCCAGCCAGCACAAAACCCTAATCTTCTGGAAGCTGAGGTCTTCACTCATTCCTGAAGTTGTGAGAGGAGTTTATTAATCCTCTTAATTTCTCTCATAGTAGGACAGGCTACAGCTTTATTAATAAAACAAGATTAAACAGTGAATTCTGAAATGTGATGCAGAGCAGATAACTGGATAATCTAGGGAAGTTCCATATCCTTGGAAGGAGGAGTTATCTATGCACCAAACAGCACAATGGACTACAGAAGAGATGGAGATGTAGACAAGATTGAAGTCCTCTATTGAAGAACAGACAGACACAGTTCTCTGAAACCACCCATAAAGGTGCTGGTTCAGTTGGGCAGTCAGAGGAGAGTCATCGGAATGACATGGTCAGAGGTGAAGCACATTAGCCAGGGCACATGAGGAATTTCAAATCACCACGGGCTTGATGTTCTTGATGTTCAGTAGCCAAGCAGACAATTTCTGCCTCCGAGGCTGCAAATCCCATATTTTTCATAAGCTCTGGATTCAATTAAAAAAAATAATAAAATGTAACTATTATAAGACAGGTTTCAGTTAAATGCCAACTAGTTGCATCACTAGTACCAAAAGATCGCTGTGGCTCCCACTGCCAGAACTTCCAAATAAACTAAGCAAACTTGCTTATAATAGCAGGAAGAAATCGGATCTTTCCAAACGCTGAGGCTCAGCCAAATGCATCCCAGAGTCCTGTGTTGCCACGAACTAGCCAACCGTCATTTGAACTGAGGCTGGAGCTGGTTTCCACATTGCTTTGTTTATATTGACTGCATTTATGATGCCTCAGAAGTTGCCAGTAAAATATTTATTTAGCAGTTAAAACATTCTGCAAATGATTTTGCTGTCCCAAAAGATAAATATTTCTCAGCATGCTGAAATGATACATTGATGTTTTTGTTAAGGAAATTGCATGTTGATAAAATTTTCTCAGATTACACTTTGTCATTCCTTTGTATTTGAAGTGGTCACATTAATTTTTTGTGATATTTATTGTAATTGTAAATTGCACCGAGGTTAGAAACATTAAGCTTACCATAAAATGAAACACATTTCAAGTATTTCTGAGTCATCTATTTAAGGGCTCGAGGACACTTTTGATCCTTCAGGTGGACCAGAGTGCTCTAAACTCACAGGACAAGGATCCAACACAAACCAGAATACCACTTCAGACTCTGGAGGAGACATTTTCTTTTTTTTTCCTTTTTTTCTTTTTTTTTTCCACCCTCTCCATCTTTTCTAAGACGCTAACATCCAGCACCACTTATGGGTATCCTTGCACTGCAAAATTTCAATCTGAATGTGAGGTTTACAGCATATTAGAAATTTATGCAGGCCATTAAATAAAAAAGGCACTGCACTATCATCTTCACTCCTTTCTTCTACTTCCTTTAACCTCCAAATAATATTCATAGTCCTGGTTTTTACTGAGCTTACCAGCTTATAAGCAACAGTATTATTTCTCTAGACAAGGCCACACACTTGCAAATGAGTGAAAGCTGTTGGTGCTCCAGATCATCAAAATTTCCATTAAATGCTTTGGTCTGTCTACCTCCTCCCAGGCACATGCAGTATCCAAAGTACCCTGAAAAATTTCACAGGGGGATGCAAACACAGCCTCAGTGCAGCAGCATGGCTCCTAAATACAGTTTCTGCCTTTGCTTCACTGTTTAGCAGCCTCAGCCTTGTTGGGCAATGTCCTAAATCTGTCCCTCCCTGTGGGAAACCCCTTCAAGGTTCAATGCCAGTCTGTGCTCTGAGGCACATGAGTGCAAACCCTCTGCAGGTGAGGTCTTCATGTACAGATTGCAAATGGACTGCAAAACAAGCCCACGATTCTGCCACCTTTTTATGGTGGCATTACTTGGCACTGTCATACATTTCAGCTGCCAGGTTGGTCTGTACTATCAAAATTTCTCCTTGCAATTACAGCATACATGGTGTCCACTTCAGCCTACACCATAAGCTGTGGTGCAGTTCTATTGTATGTGGTTAAAAAGTGGCTTTACTTCCACTCAGAGGTGACCCAGCTTGAAACCTTCAGGTGCAACGCTGGAACTGTTCTGCACTTAGCATCTGCATTAATCAAGTAAACTTTGATTTTTGGCCACTCCTGCATTAGGCATTAATAAAATGAGACATGTGAAGAGTAATAGAAAACCAGATGTCCTTCCTCTTTCTAATACAAAGGAAGCTAGCTTTGGCTTGCTTTGGCTTTTCCAAGGATCTGCTGAGGTTCTGTGGCTTACCCAAGACAGGAGGTATGTTGTTTGAACAGGCTCGACACCTCATCTGCTACAGAAATAGTCTCCAAGCAGCTTCATATCTGGTGAGCAAAGTTTTGCCAGCAGAATAAAACATCTCAGGTAATGTATAAATATGCAGAAATCTGTAGATGTAATTCTGAAAAAAAATACCACACATAAACAGACAGAAACCTGTTCCTATCAAATGCAAATAAATATCCACATATTGTTAAATAAAACATCTTTAGTTTGCTTCTCAGATTGCTGGTGAAACTCCACTGTTTCTACCTTCAGGTCAACATCTAATAAAAATAATTTAACAAATTAGACTTCAGTATACTTGGTTGCTGTTGTTACATTATCCCTTGCTGCTGCATTTTATGTATGTGTGTATTAGTGTACATGGAGGGTGTAGGGAAACTTATAGGAAAAGCATGGATAATATACCAGTAAGGGAAATTTAAAATGTCCTTATACTATAACTTCATTTCTTGTTTCAAAGAATTTTGCTTGTCTTCAAAGTTTGAAAAGAAACTACATGTATTTTTGGATAATGGCAAAAAATTTTTGTTAAGGTCTGGTAGGTAAAATCTGAGCCTCATTAAATTCAATGACAAAACTGGAATTAACTTCAAGGATGCTAGTACACTAACTGCAAAAAAAAAAAAAATCAATGTCATTGGTCTTCAGGGGTTGGTTTTGTTACAGAGAAGTACTTGGGTTTCATGAACACATGTGATGTCATCTTCATTTTGTAATCTCAAAAATTTGTTTAATGTTTTACCACTATTGTTTCAGGATTTTATTCTCTGTTTTCTTCCATGTAGGTGGACAATTTTCAGTTATTTTTAAACATTCAACTGTGCTACAGGAGAAACCTATCTTCCGCTCCAACACAATCTTCTTCCTTAAACTCTGATCATCAGTTACATCTGAGAAAAATCAACCTGAACATATTACCTGAATGCAGTCAGAATGGATTTGTGGAGAGCATAGGATACTGACAGATCTGAGAAGTCTGTTTCCACTCCAAACAGTGATGGATTAAGCAGTCAACATGAACAATATTCTACTTCACTATAATTTCCCATCTCACCAATATTTGAATGCATTGTATTACCTAGGTTTAAAATTAAAATGTTTTTCCAGCATCTGTGGGGAGATATTTTCATATTTGCCTATGCAAGAAACTTCCCCCCCCCCCCCCCCCCCCCCCCTTTTCTTCCTATTGGTTGTTTTTTGTGGTGCTTTTTATGCCTTTTGTCTATACCAAACATCTTTGAATTCATTGGAAATCCACAGGGGCAGGACAAAACATGAGATGCACAGGAAAATGTTCCTATTCTAGCTGCTTTCAGACCAATTTTTCAAAGAGTCAACACAAACTTTTCAGTAACAAACCTTGACACCAATGAATTAAAAGAAATCAAAAACAGTTTTATGAACAAACAGGGTTGCAACCGCAACCTCTGAAGAGGTTTCTACCTTTCCCACTGTGAAGCACAGCACCAGAGACTTGCAGAGTAAAACATTTAGGCCTCTTCCACAGGAATCAACTTAAGAATTCCTCCAATCACCAGCAAGCCTGAGAGCATCCTAAATCAAAACTAACCGTTACAGGGCAACCTGATTACGTGAGCAGGGATTATTCTAGCATGAGGACTGGGTTTCACTCCAAAAACAGTGATATAGGGGATTTAAGATATCATGGATGGACATGATTTACAAATGGAACTCTGAAAAAGCTCTTGATAAAATATATGGACGAACACAAGCCAAAACAGACCATGCTATCACTTCTTACTTTAAGAAGCACTATACATTCCTATACAGTCACTGGTGGTCTTCAGTTAGAAATTAAACCCATCTTGGAAATGAAACTCATCTTAGACCAAAGAGTGTGATGAACCTCCGTACAGCCCAATGGGTATGACTGTGGTGCAGGGAAGGCAGAAAAGGGCAGAGGGAAACAGTGACAGAGATGCATAAAACAAAGATTTTCCTGGGAAAAAAAAAGAAAGAGGCCTTTATCTTTGTGAAAACAACCACCTAAGTATATCAAATGGAATTATCAGGTGGCAAGTCAAAAAAAGCAAACAATGGGAAGTAGTTTTTCACATAATTGAGCAGATAACAGGACTTCTTGACAGACAATCTGACATATACCAAGGACAACTTGGATGAATATGATAAATTAATGTAAGATATGCCTACTAGAGGCTGATATACACATGCACCCATGCCTGGGGAAATCCTTGAGTAAAAAATGCCTGTGAAGCACAACTGCAAGACAGGGGAGCATCACTATTTGCTTACCTCTTTTTATGCCCTTTTCTAGGCACACTGCCAACCGCTTTCCAGTGTAGGGTGTGGTTAAAGCTGAACCAGAACTGCAGTCCTCACAATCTTAGGAAATTCAGCTTTCTGACTATTACCCTTCTTTGTGGGTAAGTAGTGTTCTTGACAGAGACATGGTAAGGGTGGGGGCACCCAAACTTCGTTGCTTCAGCACACACTGACATCATTAAGGATTGAAGGAAATGAGGGAGAGTGTAACCCGGAGTGTAAACTCCCTGGAGTTGTCTTGTTACTCACCTGATCGTTAAAGTGGTTCTTCATCACATGTCAACTCTTAATAAAAAACTTCCATACAGTGCAACAGAAACTAGAATGATATGAATATAATGAATAATATTGTGACAGACCCAGATCAAGAACAGGAGCAGTGTAGGGAAAAATAACTTCTGACAAGAAACGAACAGGATAAGCCCTGTATTCATGCCACTCTAACCCTTTTGTTTCTTTATATAATCAGTGTAGGCAAGGATCCAGGATTAAAGCTACAGTTCTTTCGGGGGAAGAGAAGTTCCATCTCCCAGGTACAGCAGCTCTATTTATAATCTTCAACCTTCGAAACGATGTTTTGCCTTGAAGCTTTCATCTGCATTGAATGCAGTAACAGAATGTATATTGGACAGAATTTGTGGACACTCAAGGACAAATTTACCACAAATACACTAATAAAAATATCATCAGAGAAAACGCACCTGGAAAATGTGAGATAAGTAAATGCAAGGTCAATGAAGAGAATTCTTTTAGAGTGCATATATCCAAGCCTAAGAAAACACAGTGAGGTTTTTCATTTTAATGTGTGCCACAGTCTTTGACCCAGTTTTGGCTACCACCAATTATGGGCTCTCTGGTTATAAAAGTGGTATTTTCTTATCCAACCCAAACATAACTATTCCAAATTCATATAGGGATAGCGTCTCTGGAGTTTGTCTCTTCTAAGAGAAGACACTGTCAGGGACTGTACAGAGTAAAATTACAAAGAAATACCTTTACTTCCTAACTCTTCCTTTTCCATATCCAACCAACAAATGGCATCATGCTATGGTTACAAAAAGTTCTGTCAGGTTGTCAGTTGCTTTTAGAAATCCCTTCATAAAAAATAAGGATTACAACATAAGAAAGAGAACAAAACAGGATGACTGTACCCATCTGACATGGCAACACCCAGCAACATGGATACTGGTCTATGACTGGAACTCCTAAGTACTAATATAGTATAAATATACCCTAAAAATACACTAGGACTGCTAAAATAATGTGAGTTGGAAGCAATACAAAGGCTTGGTTTTGCCCTCCTGTAGATGTTTCTGAGCAGCATTTCCATGTTCATTCCTGTTAAGGATGACCCAATAGGTTATGCGGTTTAATAGACTGGAAGCTACAAGAGGGTCGCAGCAAATGACAAAGATCTGTTCCTTACCTTCACAATAATCTGCTTTTCATTCTGAAAAGCATCCTCTTCTGAAGTAATAATTGGACATCATTTCAAAACGTAAAAAATACATCATACAACATAGTAAAAAGGTCTCTGTTGGAAGAATAAGGATCAATGTGTAGAAGGAAAGCACAGTAATTTCCAAATGTTGTGTATATATACATATAAAGCTCTGCATAATCATGCAAAGCAAAGAAACAAGCAAATGCCTTTCATGTGTTTAGAGGTCTAGAAAAGAGAAAACATCACTTTTTTTGAAAAGAGGAATTTGTGAGTCTGTAGAGGAGACCATAGGCATGAGTTTCTGACCACACAAATGCTACAGACACACTCGCCAATACTACAGCTTTTGGTGGCAGACCATCACTCCTACACGTCATCTAGTGCTTCTTTGGCCATGTGTCCAGCATTTCTGGACACCCTAAAGTTTGGTGGAAGCATGCAAGGCTACTAGTACACTGCAAATTCAGTGGGTGCATTACCACCTGGGTCCCTTGGGCTATGTTAGCACTGTCAACAGACATGGTGAAAGCTCAAGGCAGTTCTGGAAATCCACAGCAGGAATTACAGCAGCAACTTTTTTAGTGAATTTTAAGCATTAGGAATACAGGCATGAGACCTTCAGAGAAACCTACAAAGGTTTTTGCCATCCAGATATTTCTTGTTCCAATAGGGGTGAGAGAACAGCAAAAGTAAGTGGAAATTACCTGTATCAAGGTGACTGGAGGATGCCACGCACCGACTCTGGAGCACATCTCCCCACACTGCTTGCCTTACAGAGCTTCCCAAACCTTAACAAACAACATCCCTTGGAAACCAAATACTCTTTCCTGAGTCCTGCTCACACTGAGTCTATTTTCACATGGCAAGTACAAAAATTGGCTAATACTATATTTTCTGTAAACCATTACAAGTTCCTTAGCTTCCACCCAGAGAATGAGTACTTTGGAAATGTGGAACTGTGGGGAGAGATCTTACTTGCAGAACTCATTCCTAAGTGGTGGATTCTGGGCAATACACTCCTTCTGAAGAGTATTCTTCTGAAGCCTTTGGGTACTGCTTGTGCATGCTGGAAATGAAAGAGTTAAACTATACACTACTTACTTTTCACCCACAAGGCAGGGAAGGCTACAGACAACCAGTTTATGTGTTGATCTAAAGCTTCTGATGGTCTATGTTTGGTTTTTTTAAGGGTTTTGTTGTGGTTTTTTTTTTCAAACAAAGCTGTCATTTTTCCCTTCAAGGATATAAAAGTTAAATCTGGTGGGTTTATCTGCAGTTTACACACTAGTAAGTGTAAAACACTGTCATTCACAAGCCTTCTGTCCCATACACATGTATGTTACAGCTTAGCCCAAAATCTGCAAATATTCATTAAAATTCAGAAGCAAATTCAGCCATATTTACAGCTGCTTCACATTTGCTCTCTGCAAATATTTGAGCACTTGTACTTTACTAGTACAAATACTAGTGAATAACGAATTTATTTTCTTGTAACCACTGAGCTTGGTATGTTTGGTTATTACATGCATGGTGCGTACACTAACCCTCACCCAGTGAGAAACGCCATCCAACCAGGAAACAAGCAGTACTCTGTGACTTCTACAATTAACAGTACAAAATCTGAATATGAAATATTTCCATACTCATTAACGTGGAAATTTCATGGCACACCACAGAATTCCAAAAAACTTACAGGGCGCTTTAAACCTTAACTATGGCAGTAATAACCCTCAAAGAGCTAGAATGAGAGGAAGCTCTGAACATCTGCCAGGACTGGCACAAAAATTCAGCGTTTTGCATTAACTGAACTGGCCCTATGAGAATTTCTGTTTAAGAAATGGGAATATTCAGACACCCAACTCTCCCTTTTACAGAAAGGAGAAGAGGACAAGATACACATGATTTTTTTTTTTTTTAATGTCTATTAAAAGCTATTTTAATTTAGGCAAGATGATATTCACTTCCATATTTCAGAAAATTATACACTGAAGAAAGAACATAATTTTAAATTATTTTATGTTTATGTTAAATTCTTAAATACTTGTATTTAGTCTTTAGTAAATAGATCAGAAAGTGTGCCTGGCAGCATTCATCAGGTGGAATTCATCTGAGACCTTGTAGTCAGTCAAGCAGCTTTTTTCCTTCCCAAGAGAAGGAAAAAACCCATTAGCTCAAACTGAACAGCCAGCTTCTCCCTCACAGACCTTACCATGGAGAAAAAAAAATACTGTGTTTTGGGAGTAGCTTCCTTGTCATCCAAAGTTAGACTTGCATTTTGACAAGCTCTATTACTATATGTAGATTTTTATCCAGAACACTTCCCTGACACAATAGTCACGCTACGTAAAGTTTGAGAGCTGGAGAAGTGTTGCACTGGAATTCATGTGAAATGGCCCAGAGTAGGGTTTGAGGATCTCTTCTCCTAGCTGTTGTAATACTGTGTCTTCAGAAAGACATCAGAGCTCCTAGGAATGTCGCTGAGGTCTAGGGATCCTTCATGAGCAAGTCTTCAGGCTAGCAGTTATGAAATACCAGGCTGGAAGCAGTTGTCGTAAATTAATGGGTTTTGCGTAATTTTTCACTGCAAGTCATGCCTAAGTAACTTTTGAGTATAAATGAAATGGATGTCACACTGTAGGCGCATCTGTACTTCAGCTCAGCAGGCAATTTCTTTAACTCTAGGGTTTCCTCCTTGAATAGTACCCTCCATTTAAATATAAGCCACTCATTTCAATATCTCTTCAGTGAGTGAATGTACACTGCCTAAAACTCTTCAAATTGACTATCAGGGGAGAAAAATGTGATTAAAAAAAAATGAAATCTTCTCATTCCCACTAATACTAAAACTTTAGACACAAATCAGCTTTTTTTTATTCATTTGTCTTCATGCTGTTTCCATTTTGGAAAGTTTCCACATTCCCATCCTAAAAAAAAAAATGTTTTAGAAACGCTACAAGCTTATTTTGTGGTTTGTTAATATAGGTGCAGTATAAACAATGGATCTGAGGATCTTGCAGAGGAAGAACCCATCTTATACATAATCATGTTTTAATGGACTCTGTTTGTAAACTAATGAACCCATAGAAGACTGTGATTGTGACTTTTTCCATCAACATAGAGCTGCATGGATAAGAGCATGTATTTTTAAAGTATGCTATGAAAACCACTGCCTACTGATGCAACAGTTATCATCAATTTCATGAAAGGTAACCATCCATGTCTTGGAACCTTGATTCTGGCAAATTTCCGATAGATTTCTTGGAAAAGTTTAGCCAAGTAGAAATGATAGTATCACGAGCCATGCTAGCTCGCTTAATGTGAACATGCCCTGAAATTCATTTACACACTCAGCCAGATCTCATGGAATAAAGCACTCAATGTTCAGATTTTATCTACCATACAAGTCAGCTGAAACAACCAAGTGTGTAATGACCTCAATGCAACATTTTGGGTTAAGACAAATGTCTAATAACTGCACTTCATATGCTGGTTCATGATTTTTAGAGAATCTGACTGAACTCAATGGATCATGTTAATCCCTTCGTTATCTTTATATCCAAAATGGTGATAAAAAGTCCCAGACAGATGTTAACTTTTTTCTCCCCAAGTCCAAGAAGGCCTAACCCCCTCCAGCTTCAGCTCAGCATGCACACATGGTGCTAGGCAGTGTAATACACCAGTAGCTGGGTGGCACAGGCTGCCGCTGCCTGCAGCATCCCCCTCCATCCTCCCTAAATCCCCTTGCAAATCCCTGTAACCCACCCTCTATTCCTTCACCCTCCCTTCATCTCCCTCTGGCCTTCCCATCCATCATCCCCACACAACCCCCTTCATCCTCTTGCATCCCCCTTCATCCTCTCTGCATGCCTCCATGCTTCCTGAATTCACCGCAACACTCCTTTGCATCCTCCCACATTCCCCTCCATCCTCCCATCACAACCCTCCATATTCCTCTGTACTGCCCCATCCATCCCACCCCACCATCATCTCTGCAGCTCCCTCTCAAAACCTTCAGAGATGAAAGGGCAGCATCAAGACTGTGGGTTTGGTTGGGTTTTTTTTTTGGGGGGGGGGGGAGTGCCCACAAAACATTGCTCTAGGACCAATTTTTGCTTTCAGAAGGGCACAGCTGATCTCCACTTGCTTCACAGGTGTGGAGCAGACAATCAGGGCAAAGCTGCTGCCCTCCAGCAGTGGGATACTCCCTTACAACATGGACACTGTGTCCAGTCCACTCCCATCAGAACAAACTCTCCTGTGCGTCTACCTCGGTATAAACGTCGTGTCATTAATCTTAAAATCCTCTGGCTCCATGGAGCTATTTTTAAATTGACATTGATTAAAAAGCAGAACTTTTCTCAGGTTTCCCTGAGATGCTTCATAAAAAGGCAATTTAGTATGCTTGCACTGGAAACTCACCTAAATGCAATTTTGTTAAGAAAACCATGATAATGTTTGCCAATTAACTGTAACCCAATCAGCATTCAAACATGGGAAGAACTCACTTTCAGTACTGCCTTTCCAGTCTTCAATGTACGTCCTTCTGCTCTATTTGCAGAGAAAACATATACTTGTTTACCTGTACTGGTGTAATTAAAATGGTGGGGTTCCCTAGCATGGATGCATTTCTGCCAGAATAAATGTTTCATACCAATACAGATTATTTATATACAGAAAAGAGAATAAGCATCAGGTGTATTAGCTGCTTTACTGGCCACAGAATTAAACAGCACTAGCAAATGAGTCCCAGGGTGTGGGGCAGCTTTTCTGGCAGCCGTGTTTTGGAGGGCTGCAAAGAGAGATCATCCCCACAAGGAGAATGGGGCTCTGAGGAGAAATCACAGCACTGAAGAAAGTCATCCAGAACTTCCCCAGGGCTCCTGTCAGACATCTCGTGAGTGTCTGGGCTGATGCAGCTATACTGGTGAAGTGCTGTGAATGGGCGTATCGCACATCGCAGCCTAAGAGCATCCGTAGTTCATTCTAGATGTAAAAGGTAATTGGAAAATGAAACAAATCTGCTGCACTAATAAAAATTATCCATTGGCACCAAAGCCGTCTGCTGGCAAGGCCCGTTGTAATTTCCTTGTTGTGGCTCACAGGCCAGCAAAGGTGGTTGAGGTGAGCCCTAAAACCCTGTTTGTAAATGCACTCAGTATTCCCAAAATGTCTTTGGAAGGGCCATCAGTGACAGCTGGTGGCACCTGCCTTTGCTTTTCAAAGGACCCCCCGGCTCCTGGCTCTGAGCTGCTGTCACTGAAGAGCAATGCCACACCAGCCAGCTCATGCTGTGACACAGGGAAACTAAATTTTCAGAGAAAATAATATAGAAACTGATTACAGAATAAAATAACTTGCATTTTTTAAGTACTTTACACGGGGGGGGGGAGAAACAAAAAAAAAAATCTAAACAAACCACTTGACGGCTATATTATCTATGTTAAAAATCATATTTCTCATCTGATTGAGAGGACTTTGGGTTTTATTAGCATCAGTGACAAGCGGGGAAGGCTCCTCGGCTCAACACACATGCTCCCCGTGCTGTGAACAGCTCCTTCCAAAGCGATAGTTTGTCTTTAAAGCTGCTACTACCAAAAAATGTTTCTAGACAAGCGTCTCCCAACAGGAGCCCGTTAATGTAGGGCTCACGGTACTCTGCTGGAGGTACAGTGTTTTCACCCATAGCACGTTTACACACCCAAAAATACCCCTCGCCGTTCACTTACAAGCAGCGGAGTATTCCCTGGTCGGGTCTGTCCGCGCACCGCGGGGAACTGCGATGCCTGCGCCTGCTCCCGCGGAGCCGGGGGTCTCCGACCGAGTGTGATTCCGCTGGAGGAAAACGCCGACTGCCTGATACCTGGGACAGAGCTAGAGAACCCAGGGAGACTCCAGCCTACCAGGATCCCCGCGGCCAGCCCCACGCAGGACGGGGCTCTCGGGTGGCTGCTTAAGTCCCCTCGAGCGCCTGTCGGAGCTTTTTCTGCCGTAGGCCAGCAGAGAAAGAAATTCCCGTGGATCCTGCGGAGAAGCGCAAACCGACCGGTGCACAGCTCCCGGAAGACGCCCCTTCGCGGGTGCGCAGCCTGCGCTGCCCGGCCCGGGAGGGAGCTAAACCCGCGCTGTGCTGCGCGCCCGCCGCCAGCTCGGCGCTACCGAGAGCTGGGACGATGCGGTGCGAGCTGCGGGGAGCGAGGTGAGGAGGCCCGGCCCCCAGAGCCCCGGGCAAGGCCGTTCCTCGCTGCCCGGCCCCGGTTCCGCAGAAAACATGCTCCTCCGAAACCGTCTAAACCCCTCCTGCTTTTTTCTCTCGCTCTCTAGCAGGAAAAAAAAAAAAAAAACCCAAAATTAAAAAAATATATAATAAGTTTCCTTATTTAATGCCTTTATGGTCTGTGAAAAATTATCACTTTACGGTCTGCGAAAAGTAATCACTTCGTCGGCACTTACTCAAATCTGCAAAGAAAATATTAACGTTACATTGTAAGATCAATAGTAATAACTGAAGTCTCGCTGCTTCCAAAACCCTGTTCAACGTTCGTGATGGACACAGCTTGTCATTCTCTTAATTTAGGTTAATGCGCCAGTGAATCTACCCTTTAATTAAAACCGGCTGCTGTTTTCACGCGCACTGAAGTCCCTAGTCTGTAACCGACGGAGAAACAACAGCCGGAAGCTGAAATAAAGTGACAAAGACAAACACCCACCGTGCCCTGCCCGCGCCAGGGGACCCCGCAGCCCGCCCGGGTTCTAGCCGGCCCCTCCACCATTTAACCAACGTTAATCCTTATCCCCAGGTTAAATAACACATTTCAAACGAATTGTTTGTTTAAATATCTAAGTCACTTTAGTATAAGAATATGAGCTTGCTTTCTGCTTACTCAGCGATGGCCGTATCCTGTGCTTACAAACACTCCATCGCTCATCCCGTGAGTTTATTGAACCTGGGATAGAGGAAAACACATCCGGGCTGGGGCAGGAGGTACCCTCTTCGCACCTCCGCACCCCGGCGCCTCGAGTCCGTACACCTGGAGTGTGGCAAAACAAGGAAAACTGGGAACAACAGCGTCAGGAACGGGGTGATTTCAGCGCAGATTTACCTCGACGCCCGACAAAGGCTTCCCCCGGTGGCAGGCTCGGCTCGGGGCGGCTAGGGGCTATTTTTAATGAAAGCCTGTAAATATTGTCAGCGCGGCTCCTTTCCCGACGGGACGCTGTTTTCGTGCTGTTAGCGAGGGATGGAGAGGTCACCAAAAGCCGCTTCCATGCGGCGCTGTGGTGGGTTAGGGATAGACACGCTACCCGCCGTCCCGGCCCCGCCATCGCAACCGGCCTTTAGGGCACCGCCGGGTGCGGCTGCTGCAGGAGGGCAGCGACCCCGGTGGGGAGGGAGGCACCGACAAGCCCCCGAGCCCACGGCTGCTAATTACGACCTTTAATTGGGAGGCCTGTCTAATGAGACCCTCCCGAATCTGCTTAGGGCTGCCGCGCCGCTCCGCGCCCGTCGGTCACCTCCCAGACACGCAGCACCGTGCAAGCCCCGCGCCCGTACTGTCTCCGGCTCCGCTTCACTTCTCTCGCTCTCCGCTTCTCGCCCTTTTCCTGCACTGCTTCTCTTTTTTAGCAAGACGGCAGTAATTGCATGTCTTGGTAGATGCTCTATAATTTGGCATCTCGATGGAAAAACTACAGCAGAGACTCGGGGAAAACAAGGGAAAAAAAAAAAAAAAAAAAAGCGCCACGATTTCGTGCTACGTCGCAGCAATTCCCAAAGAGCCCCGGGAGAGTGTCTGGGGGGCAGCAGAGGCCCTGAGCCGGGCCGGGTCAGGCCGAGCCTCTCCCCCTCTGCAGGGCTCTACCGCCGCGGCCGGCGTCTCCGCGCGGGACCGGCTGCCACCGGCGGTGGAGGCTGTGGGCTCGGCGGTGCGGCGGGTTGGGAACGGTTTGCTCAGGTCGCTCACTGTCGTGTGCCATCAGAGCTCCTGCTACGCTCTGCCCCATACGCGTTTTAGAAGGAGCATCATTTAGGATGCGCGGCATGGGATCTAATTAATTTATCTGACAGTAATTAACGTATCTTTAAAACGCGAAGGCATCGAAATTTGCCCGAGGAAAGTCTGCGGGTCTTGCCTCTCCCGGCCACGGGCAGGCCGAGCCATCAGGGAAAGCGGCGGGAGAATCCCGGAGAGCACCGCTCTTCGTTCTGTATCTGATCTGCTTCCGAACCTGGATTTGAACCTCTCACCTGCCTCCACGGAGAAGCAAAAAACAAAGACAAAACAAACAAACAAAACCAAAACCACAAAACTTTTCTTTAAATTAAAAAGTGTTACATTACTCAGAACATTAGTCCATAAAATATTTTATTGAAATAAAGTAAATATCTTCGCATTAATAAAACTGATCATAAAATGCAGTTTTCGAATAACTAGGGGCACCACAGGGTTTTAGACAGCGAATAGATGTAAGAGTTGGGATCCAGTGTCCTCCTGGCCCCTCGGGGCCGTCGCACAATACAGGCGTCCGTGGCGCAGCACTCCGCGGGCGCGGACAGGAGCGGCGGGGCGGGGGTGGCGGGGAGACGGGTATGAGACCGACCATGACGCCCAGTTCACCGGAGACCGAAGGCGACCATAACCACTAACCGTGCTGTGCCCTCTCCTCTTCCCGCCGGGCCGCCGCGAGCGGGGCGGGGAGGTGCGTGACCGGCAGCGGGCTCGGCGGGCAGCGCCCGGGGCGGTGGCCGGGGCCGGCGGCGGTGGGGCCGGGCGGGGACCCTCAATCCTCCTGGCTGACCTCAGCCGGCGAGCCCAAACTCTCGGGCGGCTTCTCGGCATCCCGGGCTCTCTCCTGCTCCGAGAGCTGCTCGCTGCTGGGGATGGAGTTCTTCTTGGGGCGGCCCTTAGGTTTGGTGGGTGACTCCAGGCCGCCGCCCTGCAACACCTGCGAGGCGGGGAGGGGGCAGAGGAGGGGGGCACGCCGGTAAAACCGTGCTTCCATCAGCCTGGGGCGGAAGGAACATCCCTCTCCCCGGTTCCTCGGACAAAGTACCGCGCTCGGGCCGCAGCTAGGGGAGCAGCCGCGGCTGTCAGATGCCCTGCGCCGATCGCCCTCCGCGCCCGTGGAGCCGAGCTGCAAAGCCGTGAGGGCTCTGACCGAGGGAGTGGGTGGGTGGGGCTCCGGCGGGGTCCCAGGCGATACTGGCCTTAAAGACCGGGGATATATATATTTTATTACTTATACTATTCTTTTTTTTTTTTTTTTTTACTAGGGCTAGCATGCAGAAGGACGAGGCCGCGGGGAAGCGCTCAGTATCCCGGCGGGGCACGGACCCGGCGCGGTGTGCAGAAGGATCAGACGCGGGCACTTACTATTTTCTTCCATTTCATACGCCTGTTCTGGTACCAGGTTTTCACCTGGAGCTGGCTGAGCCCCAGCGATTCGGCCAGGTCTATTCTGTGGGCGAGAGAGAGAGGTGATGAGTCCAGCAGCTTTCGTCTCAGCTTTCAGCTTTCGTCCTTTTTCAAGAAAAAATGAGCCCCCATGCCGTCCCATCTCATTCCATCTCGTTCCGTTCCATCCCATCCCATCGCATCCCGTCCTCGGTCCGGAGGGTCCGGTCTCGCCTACCTGTCAGGCGTGGAGAGGTATTTCTGCTTCTCGAAACGCTTCTCCAGCCCCATGAGCTGCAGTTCGGTGAAGACGGTGCGGCTGCGGCGACCCTTCTTGGCCTTGCTGCCCGACTCCGGGGGTCCCGGCTCCAGCTTGCCTCGGAGATGCAGCTCCAGAGGGAGATGGGGCGAGGCAGAGCCGCCCTGGAGCCCTGACCCGGCGGCCAGCAGCGCCGAGCCCAGCCCCGAGCAGCCCAAAGGAGCCAGCGGGAACTTGAACACAGCGGCCGGTTCCGCCTTCAGTACCGCTGTGGGAGAGAGGGGCCGTCAGCGTCGGCCCGGCCCCCGGGGACCCCCGGGCCTGCAGGGTGCCTTGGTATCCCCGGGGATCAGGCCCTGACAGAAATCCCGGGTTTTTCTCCTCCTTTCTCAGCAACGACGCAGCGAGGCGGAGCGACGCGCCCCAGGGCCGGTGAGGTGCGGGACCCCGGGGAGGGGGTCGGGGCCAGCCATGCCCAGGTCCCCCTGTCTCCGCCGCCTCCACGGCACAGGGTCACATTTTACCCTTCATCCGGCAGTTGGTAATTACGGAATGATTTGAAAGGTTACAAGTGGAAATAGTTCAAATCAACTGAAAAGCTTTCCCCCTCCAGGGCTACCCAAACAGTCACCGTGCCCAACGCAGCCGGCGAAATCCCGGCGACCGTCGAGGCTCCGGGCAACAGCCCCGGGTTTTACTCCCGAGCAGTTTTCAGGACATTATTGACGGGGGAACAATTTATGTCCTTCTCCGTGAACCGCAGCCCCACGATTTTCCTATGAAGACGCTCCCGAGGATAGGACAGGGAAAGTTTCCAAAGGAAGCAACCCCATCCCCGAGGATGCTGCTGCCGCTCTCGGCCCCAGCCGCGTAGCTACCCCGCTCTCGGGCGGGCTGGGGCCGCTGGGCCCGGCTCGGGTCTCCCGGCCTAGACCCGCCACCGCTCCCCTGCGCCACCGCTCCGCACCCCGCGGCCGGCCGGGCCTGGGTCCCCGAACCCAGCGTTGGTCCCACATTCGGGGCGTCCGCTGCTCTGCTCCGTCTGCTCCGGCCCTGCCTTCCCTGACAGCACAGCCGGTAGCAAGCCCAATGGGTGAAAAGGACTTCTAGAGGAGTGTCTGCGGGCATCCCCACCTCGGCCTGATTTGAAATGGTGGTGTGGAAGCAAATACACGCCTCGCTCCCTTACAGGGCCTGATCCTGCTCCCGCTGAACCCGGCGGGAACTGTGCCGTGAGGGCTATAGGAAGTCTTTTATCCGGTCCACTATTTAAAAGTTTTGCCCGTCTCGAAAATAATGCTAATTTCCAGATATTCTACTATATGTTGCTCCCTTGCTATGGAGTTTGACGCTTTCTTCTTTTTAAAGAAAAACAAGAATTTGGGATCTTCCTAGTCCGTTGCTTTCTACGGATAAAGAGCGACGTTTCCGCAGATGAAGATGCCTTGGGAAAGGGAAACTTCCGCAATCACACATTAAATACTGGCGTTTAAAAAATAATAAGTATGTCGTTAATAAACTGCATTTGTCGTAGAGCCTGTAGCAGACAGGACAGAGCACGCTGATTCCCGCTTTAAATATATGTTATATATATAAAAATAAAAATGTATATATATATATGTTGGGCTTCCAGCTAAATCCGTGTCCGCAGAGTACCATGCAGCCTCTTGCAGCCATACCGATATACACCCCACTGCGTAGGCTCCAGAAATTCGCACCTCATCCAAAACCACGAAAAAAAAAGATCAACAACAGCGGGATCCCCGTGAAAATCAATGGACGTTTTGTGCAAGCGGTGTCGGAGCCGTAAAGCCGCTTTCTTCATTTTAGGCCCAAAAAATTCGCCAGGCCTTGGACTGGGAGCCTCCTGCAGCACGGCGAGTAGCCGGGGCGGATGCGCACGGCCGCTAAAGCCCAGCAGCTGGTTTTTAGGAAAAATTCTCGAGGTTTTCTTCAAGGGGGACCGGCTCTAAAACGCGCTCGAATACAACAGCGGAAAATGCCTCCCCGCCTTGCCTCCCCGCTCCCGCAGCCCGCTCCCCCCCCCAGCCGCGGGAGCTCTCGGGGCTCCAGGCGGGCGCGGGGGCTCCGCCGCTTCCCCCCCCCCCCCCCCCCCCCCCGGGGGCGGCCCCGGGGGGTTGGGGTGGGGCCGGGCGGAGAGCAGCGCCTGCACCCCGAATTTGAGCAGCTCCCCGGTTGGCGCGGCTCCCTTGGCATCCGGGGGGTCGGTGAGGATCTCCTCGATCATGAAGCTGCGGTAGCGGTGCGAGCGGTGGTCGGGGAAGGCTTCGGCCGGGAAGTAGTGCGCGGCACCCAGCTCCAGTGGGTGCTGCATCCTCGTCGCCGCGTGGGCCGGGGGTGGGGGGGGGGACCACGGCCGCCGGGGCCGCCGGGTTGCCCTAGCGCAGGCCCCCGGCGGGCGCTGCTGGCAGCCGGGCAGCGGGGCGCCCCGCGGGGGCTTTGCCCATCGCCCCGCCGCCTCCTACCCTGCCCCTACGGGCCGGGCCCGGCGCGGCCCCCCCAGCGCGAGTGGCTCGGGACCGCCCCGAGCAGCGCGACGGGCCGGAGCCGTTACCGCCGCATGCACACGGGGCGCGGCACCGAGGAGCGTCTCTCCGCCCTGGGACGGCGGGCAGCGGCCTATTATACCGCCGGCCCCGGCGGGGCTGTCAGCGCTGCGGGGGAGGGCGCGGGAGGGGCTGCGGAGGAAGGAAGGGGCCGGGGCGAGCGAGTACCTGGAAGCGAGAGGTTACAGCAGAGCATTTGATCCTCTGCCATATAAAGCAAATTAGCCTCTCTGCCCGCCGCGGGAGAGCAGACACCCAAACAAACGCTGGCCCCTTCGGAGCTCAGTCATGGCCCCATCCACAGCCTCATCCCTATCTTCGTCCCCGTCTCCATCCTCGTCCCTGTCCCCATCCCCGTCCTCATCCCTGTACCCGTCCTCATCCCCATCCCAATCCCAATTCCCGAGGCTGTCAGGGGAGCCGCGGCTCCGGGGCGCACCACGCCGGAACGAGGGACACACGAAGCCACCCCTGGAGACGGCCCTGTCACCTGCCCTGGCCTCCCGCCGCCCAGGGCCGGATCGCCTTGGCGGGACCAGTCCCTCGGGGCAGCCCCGGCTCTGTTGGTCTGCGGTCAGGGCTGCCTGTCGAGGGGCCCGGCCCGACTCTCTCCGCTCCCGAATCCCTCCGGGCCTCCGCCAAATCTCTGTAAGCAACTAAAAAGTGCTGGTCAGGGAACAAAGCAAAAACACCGCACGAAGCGGAGCGTTTTCCTTGACTTTTATAGCCTTTTCACCAACGTTTCGCTTGGTACAACGGGATTCGTTTAATTTCCCTTTATCCGTGTCACGCAAAACAACAGATAATTGATGAGCGATCTCCATTCAATACTGACGTACTTTGTGCGAGATTTATATGAAACGCTCATAACTCCCAGCAGAAAATGTAGGCACCAACGGATTCGAGGGGAACGATTCCGGCGACGCCCGGTGAGCCCATCCGGTACGGTGCCCGCGGCAGGGAGAGCTGCCAGCCGCCGCACGATGCTTTTGGGCCGGGCCCCTTCCCCACGGGAAGCAGCACCGAACACGCGGGGCTGCGCGTTGATGATTTCCCCGGGAGGTATCCCACAGACTCAGCCCCTGCAACGGAGCTGGCCCACGTACAGGGACGGGCGTCGGGCTAACCCCAGGGCAAGGGAAGCTCAGCCTCCGTCTTTATGGTTTTTGACCCCCCAAAAAAAGTGATTTCCGCACTTTTCCTTGACCACTGCCGGCTGACGCGGAGCTGGCGAGAGGCCTGAGGGGGATTTTGCCCGTCCCTGCTCCGTAAGCAGGACGGACCGCCACGGGAGTCACCCGCGGATGCCTTCCGTGAGCGCAGCGCACACGGGGGACGTGTCCCAACCGCGGCGCAAGCCGCATTCGGCGGGCGTCGAGGTCCGGCCGAGTCTTCGCGCTGCCCCGGCCCCGGGGTCCATCGCGCTGTCCCAGTTCAAGCGCTTCTCACCAGACTCCGCAAGCCCCGTCCAGCAACACGCGTGGGGGGTACCCTCAGCCGGCTCTGCCCATAAGGCCAGCGAGCAACCACGCAGGTGGCCTTTGCACCCGGAGGGAGAGATGCAGGCCCTGGCCGCAGGGATCTTCCGAGAATCGGGACACCCGGGCCGGTAATTTTAATTAAATTGTGGAGGCAGGGGTACTTGAATGCGCTTAACGAACTATCGATAACGCGAGGCCGAGCTGCTTGCTCTTGTCAGAGTTATTTAAATCTCACTGTCCCGCCGTTTCATCGTACTACTCAACCATTCCATTCGACAACAACGAGGTGTTTCTTGAATTAATTTATGTTCTGCCTTCCCAGGTAACCTCTTCCATACGTTTATTGACACTTGTACGGAGCAGTTCCGCACAGATTTTTATTTTCTCTACGTTTCTTCAGTTTAAAATTATGCCCGTTGCTCTGTGAAACAGTAACGAGCTGTAAAACACCGCATTATCTCTCCTCTGTCCTCCTGCCCTGCCTTCTGTTAAAGGGTTGTCGTTTGTTCAGATATCACCGTTAGTGTCTGGACCACCAACGACTTCGTGTAACACGAAAAAGTAGCGGTCATACTGGGGTGTCAAATGTGGCATGTCCCCCGGTCTCTGTGGACACGGACAGGGGCACGAGCAGCGGTAGAGACCGGCAGCACTAAGCCGGGCCGGACCGATCAGCTCTATCCCTGCCCCGTGCCTCCCCTTCCCTCCTGTAAACCTCTGAGCAGCAGCGTCCCTGTGCACACCTGCCCAACGCTCCGGGGAGCTCCAACTGAGGTCAATGGGGCCCCAAAAATCAGAACAAAATCCTTCACAGTTTCCTTACGTGGCTTTTTGTCCGCCCACCTTTTGTCCATCTTCTCTATTTAGATCACAAGGTATTTTCACGCCAAGGTACTGATTTTTAACAGCCGAGGCCAAAGATGACTTTGGAGCTATTGTAATAAATAAAAAGGAGATAACTATGAGTAAAGTGAGAAGAATTTGGGCCACATTCAAGGCAGCAGTCAAATCCACATCGAATTGTTTAAACAACCTCACCTCCGAGACTAACTTACTCATAAACAAATAGTACGCATAAATTACCACGCACAACCCTTGATTTTTTTTTTCTTTAAAATAAAGCAAAATTCAGGAATAATTGTAAATATTTACTCTTGTATCCCTATCTCTGAGCAGGTTAGGTTCAGTGCAGTACAGACCTGGTGTCACACGGAATTACCCTTGATAATTTAAAGTTTTCTACATCTTGTGAAACATCTGCCCCGAGGCTGCTTATGTGCGCAGTTGCATCTAGGCAGGCACAGGCCATCAGAAACCCATCCTGGGAGCAGGCCGACAGCCCCCAAGTTCCTAAAAAAAAAAAAAAAAAAAAATTATGGAAACTCTCCTATTGTAAGATTTTGATGCTGCACTGTAAGAAAGGAAGGATGAACTTCACCATCCAGCTATGCTCACAGTCAGTAATTTAAGATCGTTGCATATATATAGCTTACTGCATAGATAAAAGTACCTCAGTAAATACATCTTTTTTCTTTAGTTTGTGACTCTTACAGTGACTGAAATTGTCTAATTTCCTGTGCTCTAAGACAGAGCACCTAAATATGCACTCTTTATTTTGTGTTAATCAGTCCAGTAGATACAGTCCGGAGCGATTCATACAACCGCTCCTTTATAAACAGCAACATTTCCGAGTGGAAGTTCTGCAAAATACGTGGGGCTTTAGAGACGAACTGGATGAACAAGCTGCAAGCCCCGAATTTTACACACTTTTTTCTCCCCAGCTACTAGAAGGGAATCCCCTTTCTCTGTAAAAATGCTCCTCACTAACGGAGTAGGGTGTGTTTTGTCGTTGTTTGATGTTTTGGGGGTTATTTTTGCTTGTTTGTTTGGTTTTGTGTTTGTTTTGGTTGTTGTTGTTTTGGTTGTTATTATTATAATGGTTTGTTGCTGTTGTTTGTTCTGGGGGGTTTTGTTGTCTTCCCCCCCCCCCCCTTGTCCTAGGGAAAGACTTTTAGAAATATAGACTCTTAGAAATATAGACTCTTAGAAATATAGACTATTTCTATAGTTACCTATTTTTGAATATTTTTTTACCCAAATGTATGTAAGTAGTTCCAGAAACTATCAGTACATCTGTCCCATTCAGAAGCTCTTCTAATCTTAATTTTATCTAAAATTGGAACGCATTTTTAAAGGCTTCTTTTGCTTACTTTTACACTTCAGATATCTCTATAGAAATCTCGAATTTGTCTGGGTAATTCAGAAACGGATGACAGTTCAACTAGTACAAATTTTGCGATGAAGAAGGAACCAAATTCACCCAGACATTCAAAACTCTCCACTGGCGTAGGAATACTTTTGCTTCACTGATTAATCACTTTTGTGACGGGAAGAAGAGTTTTGCTGAGTTCTGCACGGCCCCTCAGTTAAGTTCTCATTACACTCTCCTAACTTAAAAAACCTGTAACGTGAAAAATAATGAAAACTCTTCGCCTCCTGTATTCCTCAGGAAACATCCCAACCGGGAAGATCTTTTTAGATTGAAAAGGCAGCAAAGGAGCTTCACTGGCGCGGTCAGACCCGAAGCGCTGCAGGCTGCGAAGCCGTTGACAGCGCACAGCTCCCGCTGACGGCTCGGAACCTCCGCAGGGCTCCCCGCAAGGGCAGGGCACGGCTCAGACCTGTCAGATCCAAGTCATGGCTTTCCCGGGAGCAAGAGGGACCCCGGTGCCCAGCCCGCACCACGTTCTGCCGGGCGGCAGGGCCGTCCCGCAGCGTTGCTCCCACAAAGCGCTACCCCGCCCCGAAGATTAATTGATTAACGAGGGGCTTTTTATCAAAGCTCTCGATACATTTGAAACCCAAACACTTCTCTGTTTTTTACAACATCACCTTTTTAAAAAAACTAACAAAATGCGCTCCCCGGATCTCGTCCCGGACAGGGGTCCCCGGAGCTTGCCCCTTCCAGAGCTCCTTGAAGCCCGCCCTGGCCAGAGGTCCCCGGGTCGCAGGGCTCCCCGTCCCCGGCTGCAGGGAATGGGGGTGACCCACGCACCGTTGCGGGATCAGAATACCCGCAGCCCCTGCCCCTTCCACGGCTGCAGGGCGTCCGAGGCGGGGAACGGTCACAGTAATCTCCGACTCGCTCGCTTCTCATAGTACTTAATATTCAGGAAATCCACAAAGTGGTACGAAGAGAGTGGAAAACGTGACATCACAGGCTAATTGGGAAGGAGCATTAAGACTGAGGGAATAGCTCAGTTCTGAGTAATACATTATGTTTAATGTCTGAGTAAAGCTTCATCAGCATTTAAACACGTATCCCTCTAAAAACGATTTTCTGCAAACACCTGGCCTCATCAGAGAGTTTGACTATTTAATTATCTTTGAAAGCCACGTTTAGAGGATGCAATTAGGTTCGAACGAGGGCTGCAGGGAACTGCGCCCCAGCCCCTTTATTTCCCTGCCATACGAGGTACAACATCCATCCTCCCTGCTACAGACGCTCCAACGGCTCTCACAAACTAGGTGTTCCCCGTTTCTTCCAGAGCTTTACAAGCGTAAGGAAACCATCCCTAAAGCTGCTATTGTCAAAATACATTTAGTTTATAGCCAGTAGAATAGCCCGCAAAATCGGAGGCGATCACTCTCCCCACCACCGGCACTGGGGACAAGACAGACCCGAGGGTTACATTCCCCCTCTGTCCTGTGCAACCACGTACCCATCCACTCGACAGTAACACCCTTTCCCTGGTATCCTTTTTTTTTTCTGAAGAACGCAAAACCCCCACAAACAGTAAGACACCCACTATGAAAGCTACTCTCCCCCACCTCTCTCCTTTTCTTTTTTTTTTTTTTTGTTTTGTGGGGTTTTTTTGTTTGCTTTTGGGATTTTTTGTTTTGTTTTGTTTTGGTTTTTTTTAAAATACGTATAGGATTTTACAATGTCATTTATTCATTAGTTTTTTTTTTTTTCCCCCTTGTTCACGGACTTTCAGGCTGGACAGTATTTCTTGTGACAGCCTCTCCCTCTGTGAACTGGTTTCCAGTTATGAAGAGATCTGTAGGTTCAGAGGCTCCTTCACAAACACTGCCAAAAGCACACTGGCTGCAGCCCCTAAAAGCAGTGTCCCAGCTAACAAATGAGTGCAACTGTACTTTCCCTTGTTGACAGCATGTATCTCCACGTTTCTTCAGCTAGCAGCTGCTATCAAAAAACAGTGTGATGGTGTGCACAGGCCTTGGGCTCTAGTATAAATCCCCCAGTCCAGGGTTTCACATCAAAACTGATCTTGCACAGCATGACTACAACTGGATTTACGGATACAGAGCTGCACACATGAAACCACAGGTAAGATATGTGGTTTGCAGCGACAGTTAGGAGATAGATAAAAGGGTAAGTTGCATTGGTAGATGCACTGGTTCAGTCAATAATTATACTCAAGTCTGAAACAGCACCTATGGCTGCACTACCCATTTCTAGACACTAAACGAGTTTCTGCCAGAAAACAATTAATTGTCCCAGTATTATTGCATTAATTGCAATTCAAGCAAACCCTGAATTTGTTGCAAAATTAAGGATGCCCTTAATGACACATTAGCCTCTGTGCTGTAAACACTTCAGTGTGTACTGAGGTTATTCCATGTGTGCACAGCCGACTGACTGGAACGGGGCTGTTTATAGTTCAAAAAACTAAGTTAATGACTACATCTGTGCAGAGATGGGGCCTTCAGTTTTTAAAAGTAAAGTGAAGAAACAGAATAAAATCCCTATGTTCTGTTTTACAGCTAGCCTCCCATCAATTTTGGTTCCTAATTCTTGAGTACTATGTCAGATCTGGATGGTTTGGGTTTATAGATCAGCAGGGAGATGTTTAAGTCATTTGACACAATAAAGGCTAATTAAAACATTTTATTTAAAACATAACAAGATGTTTTATATATTTTAAAATAATATTAAATCTTACTTCTCAGTCTCTCACAAGCACCACTACAGTTACTTAAACTCCCCTGAGTTAGGGAGCCAATTACATAAAATAGCTTTCGTTAAATGCCAAATAATATAAAACAATTAAGTCATGAAGTGTTCCTTTCTGGTAGTTTATTTCTTAAACAAGCTTTTGATTTGTACATGTGTATTGTTTTAAAACACAGGTACAAAAACATTAAAGTGCCCCTAACAACAGGGATTAGGAAGAGAATCTCTTCCCATTCCTGTAGAAATTAATGGCCCTGAAACCAGAGAAGTCTGCAGCCTGGGCTCACCAAAAAGAAAATCACACCAATCAAAAATACTTAAGAAAAATGTTTTAAAAATTATCATCCAGGTGTCTGAAATCTCCTAAATGGCTTCTATTTTTAGATGTTTTCCTTTGCAATGCAGACTGCTGCAGATATTCCACCTGACAGGCCAATGGATCTGCTGCGGCTGAAACCTGCCATCATGGCAACTTGGACTCCTATGGACTGAGGCAAATCAGGGAAACCTGCTGTGAGGAGTGTAAATGACAGAAGGCAATTAAAGATACACGGGTTCCCAGACATCAGACACACAGAAACTGGGTATGATTTACCACCACAGGCTAGAATTTTTTTTTTTTTAATAGAATTGTGCCATGCGGATTAGGATTTCTGTATGCTGTTTACATTCCTGAGAGTCTTTATTTATTTTAATCTCCATAGCTTGGCTAAGATTCAACAGATTCTTAAAAACCTGTTGTCAGGGTCTTGGCCATAAATCAGCAGATGAGATATTCAACAGAGGTACTTGTGCTCAGTGTGAGGGATACAGGAGACCAGGCAGGGGCTTGCACTCCTTGCCTTCATCTCAGTGGGGAGCCCTGCCTCATGAAGAAACCTGTGTGCCTTGTGCCAATGCACTGAACTCAACCAAGCTGAAAACAAGGTTTGGTCCTGAACCACCTGACACTGGCGGTCGTTGCATCCCCAGTTCAATGGGAGCAGGATCTGGGTTTAAGGAAACCTGATTTTCATGAGAGATGTCAGGAAGACAGCAGCACATGTTTGCAGGTGTATGCCCATGGGCTCATGGTGTGGTTTTCATGCCATTTCCTACTGCAGGGAGCTCCCTAACTTCCAGGAGTACAAGTATCCTGGCCACAGTCACCCCCATGCTCCAATGTTGTAAGCCAACCTTCATGAAGATCCTGCACATTCTCTGTTGAACTGCTTGGGCCTGGGCTTTGCTTAGTTCATCCTACTCTGAAACCAACCCAGGTCACAAAAGACTACAAGCAGTCAAGAGTAATTTTCTTGCTGTAAGTCCAGAGGTGGGGGGACTGAGGCCCATCTCCCCAGCTCTGCCTATTCCATCTTAGATTCTGCTCCCTGCAGTGACCGTCCCCAGCTCACACTGCTGAGTGTCTTTGGACACTAATAAAATCCCTACATTGTGATACTTATTTGTACGGAAAAATCTATCCCATAGATCCACTTAGGTTGGGATGGAAGAGGGAAAAGGTACATTTTTCTACAGTTGTCAACTTCCTCCTCTTGTATCCTACTTAGAATTGGAATAAGTGTTTTTCTTACTACTGTTCACGGTCCAGTCTAATTTAGAATGCAATGGGGAATTAGGATGGTCATATTTTAATGAAATACCTGAAATGAGGCAATGCTAATACAAGACAATCTGTACACAGAGAAGTCCCCCTGAAGGTGTGAGATTTTGAGAAATTAATTCCTTCATCATTCGTACAAAGGGAACTAGCTGTATGAAGAAATTAATTATGCTCAGAGTACAACCTGGGCCCATATGCAGGGTTTACTATCACCCTGAAAATTATAATGAGCCCAGAACACTGCAGAAACAGCTTTCTTCTCCTTTCTAAAAGATGAATGATGAGAGTTATAGGGTTTTCTAAATTTAGCCTTAAGAAAGACCAATATTCTTATAACATTAAAGAAAGCATAATGTTTTCTGATTTCCATCATACCCTACAGGTCTTTCTCAGGCAAAACCTGGACTGTGCTTCAGGTCTTTTATTCTCCCTGCATGAGCAGACCAGGATTCTCAGAAGGACTTAAGGCCTCTGATGCCACAGCAGGTATTTTGGATTCTGTCTGTGTGGGAAAGCCTGGCTCACACCGAAGTCACCAGAAGGAGATTTGCTGTCCACTTCAGGTGAAACGACAGCTGATTTTTATATTGCCTGTACTACAGTTCTTACATCAGATCTGGCAAGTTTCTATCCAGGACTAAATTTCAAACCCATATATGGCCATAACTATTTAAGAAGTTTAAACAATTTTGCTTTCCATGTATTATGACACTTGCACATTTTTGGACTCTGATAGGAAATTCCAAGAACCTACCAACAGTTACCTGCCTGAACTACAGATGGATTGATTCAATGCGGCTCTGTACCCCTCCTGCCTTGCTTCACCGCTTTTCCCCCGACTCTTTTTTAGCCTCTCCCTTGTCTTAGATCCACCCCCCACCTCTGCACAGCGAGAAGGGAGGCGGCGGGGACCGGGCTGCATCCCGGGGCGCGGGTGCCCTCTGCCGGCACCGGGGACCGGCCGCACCACCGGCACTGCCGGCCCGGAGCTCCACCGGCGCGGACAACTCCGTGAGTCCCAGGAGGCTTCGAGTACGGTGTGCTGGAGATTCGTCCATCCCTGCTCCCACCGCATCCTCGCCCCGACAGCCGCAGACTCTCGGAGCTGGAGAGAGCAGGGAGATGTTTGGGCACCTGGGAGATTGTTTGGATTTATCGTGTTTAAATACAAGTTGACAACAATTACTCAGTTTGCAATTAAAACATCTGAAAAAAAAAAAAAAAAAAGGGAAACTGTAGAATAGCAATAATATTAGTACAGAGGAAAAGAGAAGAGGAAATAGCTTAGCTTTTAATTACTAAATACTAGCCTGTGGAACAGGGGGAGCTTCGCAGAAGAACAAACTTAAAGCAACACCACATTGCCAGAAAGTCGAGCACAGAAATGACAGCAGGAGATGGTTGGGCCCCAAAGCCACAGAGCAGGGTAGTGTTTGGTGGAGACCCTTTTGTCTCCCTTTCTACAGTGTGTTTTACAGATTTGCTACACTTCTCACAGAGAGCCACATAGGCCTGAAAGCCTCCCAGAGGCCTGGCACTTGTACTTATGCAATGGTGCTGAACACCGAAGTTAACAGGAAATAAAAGTGCAAATGCTTTAATATTAAAGATGGATTCAGCAGTACAACACCATCAGTACAAATGTTTCCACTTGTTGTAGTAAGGGAATTAGGCCCTTGATTTACTCAGAAAAATAAGCTGCAGGTCATGTTTATTCCCTTCACATCCCAAATAAAGTTCCAGCAAAAGACTTTTTTTTTTTTTTTTTTTTTGTTTCAAAAAGAGAAAGTTCCACTTAACACATTTCAAAAAATGGCAACATGAGTACACAAAAGCTGCAAGTTTATCAGTGACAGTAAATAATAACAAACATTGGTTTTGAGAAGGTTTTGTGTATAACTGGCAATACTAATACACCTGCACATCCAACAGTTTGGACATTGGCTCTTGCAGATCATCAACAGCCTTTGCAAAGCAGCACATTTGTACCCACATGCTCCAGCCCAGCACTGAACCTCCAGTCTTGGAACTTCCATGGGCCCCATTGTGCTGGAGCTGAGAGCTCACATTTCAGCTGCACAGGAAACAGGATGCAGAGAAGTAGGAGGGAACATCTCAAACCCCCTCCAGACCCTGTTTCTGCTTTTTCTTACATGAGAGCCGCGCATCACCTCACCTGGGTGAAGCTCCAGACAGCATTACCACAGTGCTCCCTTTCCAATTCCTGACCCCCATCAACCATGACAAGTAATTTTGGTCCTCCTATCAAAATCTTCTGCCTCAGAAGATCTTTGTACAACAGTAATTTCCAGGGAGATCACATTTTTAACTAAGATAGCCATTTTCAAAGCCTTTTGCTGATTTGAAGCTCCTACGTGAACTTCCTTTCTCCTAGATATATGTATATATTGCTGGTATTTTATTTGATTACAAGGGAGGAAGCAGTGACTCACCACTGGGATCATACTCAAAGATTCTGAAAGCTCTCCCACCTCATCCTGTGGTTGAGCATTGCCTTCCAGCACAAACTTAGACCTGCAGCTAAATGGCAGAGACATATGACAACCCTAGATCTTTGAATGATTTCTCATTTGCCACCCTGCCTGTGGAAGAGCAACAGCTCATCTGTGACAGAGAAGTTCACTTGTCAACACCATGCAGCAACAGCCCATTGCAGTAATGTCAACTCCACCGTACTCAGAGCTGCTTCATGCTGAGCTTCTAAGCACAAGCCAAACACGGGAGTGATCAAGGGCTACGTGCTGTGGAACTGAACCATTCTACAGCCTTTTTTGGATCTTATAAACTATGTCCAGATTTATCTGGTCTTCTTTCAGCATGCTTGCTGCTATTGCTCTGCTGAGGGATCAGAGTAGTAACTCATGAGTGGAAACTCAGGATTAGCTTTTCTCTCTGGAGGACTTCTTGAATGACTGGCTTTTGAGTCTGAAATGATAGCAATCCTCTAAGAAGTTATGGAAGAGCCTTTGAGTTTGACATTTTTATAAACACCAACCTTTTTATCCTCAATGTGTGTTGTTTAAGGAAATCCCTTCTAGTTCTTACCCATGTATAACATATAAAACAATTGAATTAATACCATATGAGGGTAGAGGGGTGAAAAATCACATCTATAGCCAAAGTACTTCAGAAAAACTGTACAGCTGAGGTTTAAGATTGCCTATAGTGACTTTGTACTTTGTTTAGACATCAGTGTTAATATTTCATATAGATTATGTGCAATACAGATTACAACAGCATGTGCTGCATGTTGTAAAATTTATGAACTACTAAACTTAATTCTTATGTTTTGGGGTTGTGAGTTATAACTAAACAGAATCTAAACTACCAGCAAATGAGTATTCTTTTTTTTCTTTTTCTTCTAGATTTAACCGGTTGCAGGGTGGGGGGGAGGTGGAGGGAGGAGGAAATGGACCCAAAGCCAAATACTTGCACACTCACCCTCAGCAAGCTGAGAGCTCAAGCTCTCTGCATTTAAGTATCTTTATGTTCTGCATATGTACAAGCTATACTGGTGGAGATCCAAAACGGGGATCATCTGGCTGGTTTTGTGTTGTACATGAGACAAAGACCTTGGTAACCGAGGAAGCAGTGGGGAATCACTTCGGCTTTTCCTGAGCTATGGGGATGCCAGAGGAAGGGATAATGATTGTATGACATTGAGTTGTGTCCCTCTATAAAATCCACAGGAGACCCAACAGTATTAGCTACAAATCTACATTGCCTTTAAAAATGCTGTTGCACCTTCTTGACTGTTTTGTTTTGTTTTGCTTTGCTTTGTTTTGTTTTTTATTATTATTATTTATCTCAGTTAGACACCTATATACTTGTGACAGTATGGAGCAAAAGGGAAGCCCAGGCACAGCTCTTACCCTGCTCCTCTCCATGATGTGGTCCATGCTGATCTCCACACTGTTGCAGGGAAGTGCAGCTACTGCTACTGCACCTGAGCTACAAGTTCAAAGCTCCTTTGCTGTGTCTGTGTAAGTCGTGGGCAGTGTGTGAGCAAACACGAGCAGAGGCAGCTGGAGGAGTATAAAGAAATAGCTGTGCAAGTAATTAGAGGAGGGAAGAAAGAATTTATTAACAAAGGTTAACCTACTAACACTGGTTCTCCTTGCTTCCCAGTGTAGTCAATGGAGATTCTCCCATGCAACCTGTAACTCAAATATAGTTTCCTCCTATAACTCAAATACTCTCTTTTCTGAATCCTTGGCTATCTGTCTCCCTTAGTGGCAACAGCCCTTTGTGATAAGTAGGTCCTAGTCAGAGACACTATAGTACAATCAGGCTTAGAAAAAGCCTTTTACTTGCAGGCTGCTTAAGAGTACAATTGAAAAGTTCTTGTGGTTCCTCCATTTCAGTTCTCCGGTATAAATACTACCTGATGCTAGACTGCCCCAGACAAAATTTTGCAAGGCAACATCTGCAACTATCTTAGTTTATGGCCAGTGTAACCAGAATATTGCTGTCAGTCACTGCTTCACAACAAAAAGCGCAAGGAACAGCTGGCTGAGGGTCCCCACTGAAGATGTTCAAATGATACTGGAAAGCTGTGTTTTACTTGGGCTCTCAAGAATGAGTGATATTTCTCACTCACATGCCTGAAGTTTACACAGCAGCACTTAAACAAACAGCTTTACAGAGGAGGAAGGAGGAACTGAAATAAAGTAAACCTGGAAATCCTGAAGAGCAAACAGAAGGTGAGAGTATTGCCCTCCGGCTATGTTGGCAATGGTGGTGAACATGCTCCTCCTCCAGCTGTAGGCAGCTGTTGAGGTAGCCAGCCACTGCCTTCTCCTGTGCTCATCTGTCCTCAGGCCTCAGAAAGAAAACAAGTCTTGGCCAGATGAGTCTATTACTACTCATGGATACTCAGCATCTGGGACTCTATCCAGCAGCTGAATCACCATAAGGACTTTTGCAAATTACACTTTTCAATAAATTCTTTTCTACTTTGACACATTTTATTGTTTACAAGGTTTACTTGGGAGATGAAACAAAAGTTAATTACACCAACTGATATGTCAAGAAAATGGATTGATTTGATATCCCCTCCAGATGGGCTTCCTTTGCGTGGCAGTACGCATACCACATCTTAAAGAAAGGAGACAGAATACGTTAGGAAGGCACATTTGAGCCATCAGACTGACACTTCTTTATTACAGTGTATTTATTTTTTATCATGTGCTTTGACATAAGTCTCATAAAGTGTTATGCTCCTTCTGCAGGGTCAAAGTCTTGCGACCTTCCACGATTTTAAGGGGAAGGAACATAATTTTAGAGGGCATGTTTATTATTTCTGTAAACAGTCTGTTTTCCATGCCAAGACAACGGTTTTCTGTATGTACTTAGATGACAGCTCAGCTTTACTGGCCCACTTTCCTGAGTGAGTCTTGCCTGCCAAATGTTTTTGATCATAATCTGGCAAACAAAACATTATTAATAGTAGAGCTGAGCAAATAATCTCCAGAAAAGTGATGATTTTTTTTAACATCTTTTTATTGCTTCCATAATACCCCTGAATATTTAGTTCAGTTTTCTTGAGTTCAATTACAATTTTAAAACAGCATATTTTTTATTAAAAACAAAATAACTCAACACCGTAGTATCAGAAAAGCCACTTGCAAAACAGTGAATTGTGACAAAACAGGCCCATCATTTTGTGTTGCTTATGACCCCAAAGAATTGACTGTTGGAGTGTGAACACACATGCCCATCAGTGTAAACTCCAGACAGACATCTTCCAAATCTGTTCTTACTGGCACAAGTGTTCATGGATGGCAGACAAGACCACAGCCAAATCAAATTTGTTTCAAAATCTGAATAGTCCACTTTTGCAACATATACCTATCTCTGACAAATGCACTGAGTTAACTTAGTTTCTCTTCAACTGGTGAAGATGTATTTCAACCACACCTTTTCTAATGTCCTGTGATTATGCACGATCTTATGCTCTGTTAATGAGGTTATTGTACAACGCATGCTCCAAGTCTTTGTTCTCTGATGGTCCACAAAAACACTGTCAGCACCCTGCAGATGCTCTGAGTTTGAAACAAACTGACCCCTTACCTAAAGGTTTTTGATGGGCTTTTTGAGTGGCACAGAGCTCATAAAATCCTGCCTGTCGAGAAAGGCAGAATTACAGTATGTACATTTGACTGTTATTTGTAGAACAGCCTTCTAGAAACCAGAGTAGCTGAACACAAGACAGGCTTTAAGATACAATGACAGTACTGATGGCACTGAGCTAGATCATGTCATATTTTACTCTTGTTTCTGCACAGTGAACAATGTAAGAGGGACAAGGACTCTGGCTCACTACCCCCTCCACAAACATTCAATTTCCTCTTCTAGGGACAAGTTTATTCAGGTACTTGGATGGGACTTAATGAAAATCTGAATGAAACATATGGTGCAAATTACCAGACAGCTGGAGCGACCCTGCCTCTTAAACAATTCAAGATACAGCTCTCTAGCAGTACTTCCATACCTACCAAGAGCTGCCCCCTTCCCTCTGACAACCAGCTGCAGGCCTACTAATAAATTCCTATGAACACCTCCAGTTCTCTTCTTTGTTCTGTTATGGCAACCAAAAGATTCACACTGACTCACTACCTGACTCTGCTCTTTGGCCATTCCAGATGTTTTGTTCAGAAGTAGCTAATCTTCTTAGTTGTTGTTCTTTATTTCCCAACAAAAACAAACAAACAAACAAACCCACTGATTCAATCCCTCCTCTTTCAGCATCTCCCTCACGAAACAGCCATTCCATTCTGCCAACATTGTTCTTGTTTGATGGAAAGAAAACTATTATTTAGTTAATAATTGTTTCTAATCTGAAATACAGATAATACCCATTCTGGCTGCAAATTAGCTGCTGTAGTGCACACACTCACCCTTAGCAGTCATTAAGTTTAAGAAACCAATCAAATTTTGTACAGATAGGATCTGAATTTTCAGAGAGCATCACAGGGGATACAGCATTTATTACTTGTAGGTCAGAAACTCCAATCCAACCTCATGCAGAAGTCACTGAAAATCCCCTTCAAGTGAAGACCTATGATATGAAATGAAAAAAAAAAAAAGAAAAAACTGTAGACTCATAAGCATTAACTATCAAAAAAATTACCACTAGAATTACAACCAAAATGAACCACATCTTACTTAGGATATTTCTTACTAATGTTCAGGGCAGACCGGTACAAGTGTATGGTTCAAATTCACTCCCTGCAAACTTACAGCTATATGTTATCCTATGAAAAATTATTTTCGTTCATTGTAGCTCATATAAATTTGTCTCTATAGAGCTGCATGTTAACTTCAACCATTTTAGGCTTTATAAAATGAAAAACCTGTAGGTATTTGTTTTAGAAAGTAAAGTGTTTACACAGATGAACGATGAAAAAGGATTACTGAAATAAATGCAGCAGGTTACACCTGCACCCACAGCAAAATTATTTCTTTGCCATCCTTCTGGAAAGAGAACACAAACCACATGAGACGGGAGAAAAGAGTTTCAAAGTCCTTGTATTCCCCACCTGATCTGGGAAAGAATTTCTCATAGTCAAAGCTGTGGACTTTGGCTGTCAGATTTCTTATGATGATTTTAAAGTAAAGCCACTTGAAGCCCAAAACACTCAGGCCTTTTTACCATTAGCTTACATGTGCTGTTATAAAATGGGGAGTGATTATTAGCTCTCTGCCAAGGCACAGTTATTTTGAAAAATCCTTTAATGCAAAGTGTCAGTAAGGTAGGATAGAGAAATAGCTACCCTTTTGTGACAACAAATTTACTCTGAACAACTTTTCACTAGACTTACCAGGTTACTGAAACTGCAAAGGCCAAAGCACAGTTTTAAGGTCTTGAGGCTAACAAATGTAAAGCACATAAAAAAATTAAAAGATGTGTAGAAGGAAATGCAATACAAAATCCCATAAAAAAGCCAACTGAAAAAAACCCTGTGAAACAGTGAGAATAAGAAACCTCTACAGAACAGGACAAAGCAGAGAACACAGAACAAACAAAGAAACACTCGCATCTTTTTAGAAGAAATAGGAACCAAATCCACACAAACCCAAATGAAAAGACAGGAAGCTGGCATGACAGGAAGCAGAATTGTATCTGCCGCACTCATCCTGCTCTGAAGCTAAACCCAGCTCACAGTGAGGGGTTTCCATCCTCATGCTGTTGTACGCCAGAGGACAGGAGGGACAAGTGGGAGGTGTCACCTACGTACTGCCAGGCAAAATGTCTTGGGAAGCCTGTGGTTTCCTGAAAGTCTTTTCCAGTAACAGGTGGAAAATTCAAAAGGTGAATGAGTTCTGGCAAAATACTCAGACAGCATCTAGAAGATCCACTGGTTCCAGTGAATACTCAAACAATCCTGCTTATGTTTGGGATCCACTTTCCAAACTCACAGTGGCATTACCACATTCCACTGAGGACTTGTCTGACACCAGAAGCAGCCTCTCCAGCTATTTTCTCTTGCTATTGGCATTGTTTCATTACATCTGCTGATTACCCCTCTTAGTGCTTTGTTCCCTTCCCATTGCACTGGTGTTCATTGCAAACAAGACAGACATTGTACAGTGCACGACGTGCCTGCATAAACAGTGCCGATGAAAGGCTTGTAGTGAAAACCAAAATCATCTTTGTAAAGCTTGTGTTTACGCTGGAAAAGAATGCTGCTATCTCCGGTGAGCAAGTGGGATGTCAGAAAACAAAAAGAGTAATAAAGCGTTTAAATTCAGTGCCTATGCATAGAGATGAAAGGACCACAAACAATTTGTATGCAGAAATGAAGGTAATATTCTTTACAATACTTTTCTTGAGGGACTATCCCTGTACAGTTATTCTTCAGCTAGCTGCTAGCTCTGAATTGGAAAGTGCTCAGAACACCTTGCTGAAGAAGCCTAACAGTGTGCCTAACCACGTTGCATAGGTGGGATTTCCACACTAAGCAGGAACTACCGAGGTGAAGTGCAGGAACTCCATAGATGAAACCCATCTTGCCCCCACAACAATCCCAGGAATATAAATAGAGGGCAGAACCTTAATAAAGAAAAAAGTTTTAGAGTTGAAAAAAGAACAGCTGCATCATGTTATTTTGCCACGAGGTGGCATGTGCTGATCTAAAATAAGTTCCTGTCAGGTAAGATTTGTCAGATCAAACTAGCAAAACTCAGATCTGGGGTAGGCAGGCTCAGCTTCACTGGAATTACTCCATTTTCGTTGGGTTTGAACTCAGCCCTACATTATTAAAGAATTTCACTGTGTTCCTTGGATTATTGTCAAACTTGAATTCACACTTTCTCCTGGAAAAGTTTCTTTCTGCTTCACCCCCTATATTCTATGTAATTGCTTTGACTAAGCAGAAATGACCTCCTAGCTGCATCTGGAAGTCTGCTCACTCTTGAGGAGTTTTCTCCCTGCTTTGGTTCATTCTCTGAACTAAAAAACCCCAACCCTGTATCCTTCAAAATATGACATTTTGGAGTGTTCCTGAGACATGGATTTCTCCGTGCCACAGTCCTAAGAGTGCACTTGATGGCTGACTCTGATGAGACAAGTGGTGACAGAGGCAGACTTGCCCCCTCTGCACTACTGTAGTGGTACAAACATTTGTGCAGCTGCACCACAGGATAGACCAAGGACACAGTGTGGGGAAAACCTAATATTTTTCCTTATTTCACGCAGACAGGAGCGAAGTCAGTGTTTAGTTTCAAAGCGTGGTACACTTCTGTGGTTGTATCTTTACAATAACAAAGAACTTTATGCCTTCTTCTATGAATTTTATAAGGTCTTCCTTGAAGCACGCAGGAAAGTTTGTTTATTCATGTAATTATGATATTCATGTAATTATGATAAACACAAATTTTGGGAACAGCTATCACATGGCACACACTGAGCTGTGCTCAGCATTCCAGCCCAGAGACAGCAAAAACCTAAACACACAAAAATTGTAATTGATGGCAAAGGCACCAACCAAACTCAGCAGGACTGAACACTAAATGTGTGTCTTGTAATTAATTTAAAAAATTAAACTAGTAAACTTCAGCAACAGTTTCTGACAGGTAGATGTGGGAAGGGAAACCGCATTTGAGACTTTTAGAGGGAGAGACAGGTTAAATGTCACAGAGCCATTTTTTTTTCCCCTGTTTAGAAATCACAGGTATTGTAGGAAATGTGGTATACTAATGCTGTCAAAAACCTAGACTTGTTTAAGAAACCTTGGTATTAATATGACACACATTTTAAGAATCAAGCCCCACCTCTCCTATGCTGACAGCTCCTTTAGCTTAGCAGAAAAGGAGTGATGGGGGTCTCCTCAACATTTCCACTAAGTTCCCAAATCTGTTTTTATCTTTACAGAAAGGTAAGTTAAAACCACATAAACACTAGCAGTAATTTATATGATGTACTAGAGACACTAATTCGACGAGATAATGTACTAATGTGGCTAATGAGACTGACACATAATACTGTTAAAAATCTGCAGTTATTTTGAAAACCACAACTTAACTTCACAAGTGTGTTACAAGGACACTCACTCCAAAAATATCCTTATTATTCATCAGACAGATGTTTCATCCTAGCACACGAACATGCCACACAGGTTTACAGCTCTTACAATCAGTGAAGTCCTGTGGATGCTGAAAAGCTGCTAGCAGAGGGATTTTCTCAGGTTCTCACAATATTTGGTGAGAATCCTGCCTTTCTCACACGTATTATGAGAAACAGTAGGACAGTTTTGTAAACTAGACTAATACCTGGTGTTTTGCTAAGTTCTGTTTATGGTACATTGCAAAAATATTTTGAAATAGGTGCTGTAGGACTTTAGCCAATCACCCTAGGAGGTGGGTGATCATTGATCAGTCACCCTATGGGGCTAGGGTATATAAAATGGGGTTGTAAATTAAAAAAGTTGTTTCTTTTGCCTGCTTTTGCTGAATTTATATGTTGCTGCATATCTCCACTCCCGGCATAAACAGCGACAAAGTCCCTCCCACTGTATGTGAATATCAGGTTCACGACAACCTGAGGAAACTGAACATACATAAATCCATGGGACCTGATGAGATTCATCCCAGAGTCCTGAAAGAATTGGCCGATGTAATCTCCAAGCCACTTGCCATAATATTTCAAAAGTCTTGGCAGTCAAGTGAAGTCCCTGGGGACTGGAAGAAGGGACACATTACATCCATTTTTAAAAAGGGTAGAAAGGAGGACGCTGAAAACTATTGCCCTGTCAACCTCACCTCTGTGCCTGAGAAGATCATGGAGCAGATTCTCCTAGAGGGTCTAACAAGGCAAACAGAGGACAGTGAGGTGATGAGACAGCCAACAAGGCTTCATCAAAGGCAAATCCAGCCTGCCAAATCTAGTGGCTTTCTATGATAAGGTGACTACCTCAGTGGACAAGGGATGACCTATAGACTATATATAGACCTATAGACTATAGAAGTCTATCTGGACTTCTGCAAGGTTTTTGACATGGTCCCCCACAACATCCTACTCGCCAAGTTGGAGAGATATGGATTTGATAGGTGAACTGTTCAGTGGATAAGGAATTGGCTGGATGGTCGCATCCAGAGGGTGGTGGTCAATGGCTCAATGTCCAGATGGAGATCAGTGACAAGTGACGTCCCTCAGGGGTCTGTACTGGGACCTGTAGTGTTTAATATTTTCATCAATGACAGCGGGATCCAGTGCACCATCAGCAAGTTCGCAGATGACACCAAGCTGAGTGGTCCACAGTCTGGAGGGATGGGATGTCATCCAGAGGGACCTGGATAAGCTGGAGCGGTGGGCCCAGGTGAACCTCGTGAGGGTCAACAAGACTAAGTGCAGGGTCCTGCACCTGGGTTGGAACAACCCTCACTATCAATACAGGCTGGGAGACGAGGTGCTGGAAAGGAGCTCTGCAGAAAAGGACTTGGGGGTGTTGCTGGATGAGAAGCTGGACATGAACCAACAGTGTGCTCTTGCAGCCCAAAAGGCCAATTGCATCCTGGACTGCATCAAGAGAAGTGTGGCCAGCAGATCAAGGGAGGTGATTCTGCCCCTCTACTCTGGTGAGACCTCACCTGCAGTACTGCAGCCATCCAGCTCTGGAGCCCTCAACACAGGAAAGACATGGACCTGATGGAACGGGTCCAGAGAAGGGCCACAAAGCTGATCAGGGGGCTGGAACACCTCTCCTGTGAGGACAGGCTGAGGGAGCTGGGGTTGTTCAGCCTGGACAAGAGAAGAGCCTACAGGAAGGCTGGGGAGTGTCCTGTAGTGAAACGATGAGGGGTAATAGGTTTAAATTAGAGAAGAGTAGATTTCATTGGATATCAGGAGGAAGTTCTTTACCTTGAGGGTGGTAGAACAGTGGAATAGGCTACCCAGGGAGGTGGTTGAGGCCCCATCCCTGAAGATATTTAAGGTGAGGTTGGACAAGGCTCTGAGCAGCCTGGTCTGGTTGAGGGTATCCCTGCTCACTGCAGGGGGGCTGGATTAAATGACCTTTGGACGTTTCTTCCACCCCTAGCCATTCTATGATTCTATGAACTCCTTTAATCAGGAACTGTGTATTCAAATCTAGTATTAAAATAAACCATTACAAACCTACTCTGTGTCCAAGACCCAAGTACCTTTTATGTATGTTAAAAAAGCCCCTTTAACTAAGCCTCTCAAAACCCCAGCTGATGTCTGTTTGTTGTCTCTTCACTGCCAACACTATAAACCCTTAATAAGTAAGATGTAACACAAGCATGTTGAGGGCTGGAACCCCTCTCCTACAATGGCAGGCTGAGAAAGTTGGGGTTGTTCAGCCTGGAGAAGGGTATGGGAGACCTTAGTGCAGCCTTCCAGTATCTGAAGGGAGCCTACAAGAAAGCTGGGGAGGGACTTTGTCCAAGGGCTTGTACTGACAGAACAAGGCTTCAAACTGGAAGAGAGGAAATTTAGATTACAAATTAGGAATTTCTTCAATCTGAGGTTGGTGAAACGCTGGAACGGATTGCCCAGGGAAGCTGTGGATGCTCCATCACCGGATGTATTCAAGGCCAGGCTGCACGGGGCCTTGCACGGCCTGCTCTAGGGGTAGGTGTCCCTGCCCATGTCAGGGGGGCTGGAACTGGATGATCTTTAAGGTCCCTTCCAACCCAAACTGTTCTATGACTCTATGATAACCAACAGCAGTCAGCAGGAGCAGAGGGGGTAAATGATGCAACCCCCACCATGTGTCAGCACCATTTACCTGAATGGGAAGAAACTGTAGTTTAAAAATTTCCAGTGAAGTCCCCAAACGTTAACCACCAAAATGAATCAATGACTCACAATGACACTGAAAACTTTAAACTGTGCCAGTAACTTATTCATTATTGTTTCGGATACTTCTTGGCGTGTGGCTGCCGCAGGGGGCTCAAGGCCTGTCTGAGGGGACACCGACCCCTCACACAGCTCTCATTTGGAGGGAAACGAGTCACCCCGGATAACGGGGGTCAGGCTGCAGCTCTCCTCGGGCGGCCCGCGCTGGGCCCCGCCCGGCCTTAAGCTACACTGAGGACGTTTCCGCCCGGAGCACAGGATCCGGGGTTCAGGGGAAGCCGCGTACGTGCACCGCCCGCCCCTCCGCCCTCTCCCGCCCCACGGCGCATGCGTCCGTCACGGCGTCTCCTTTCCCCATGCCGGGCGGCGCAGAGGTGGCGGACGCGGCGGGAGCCAGGTGGGTCCCGCGCTCCGCCCCCCGCCCACCCCCTTCTCCCCCGGCCCGTCCGGCCCGACCCGCTCCTGCCGCTGCCCCGGGGCCCGCCCCCATCGCCATGGCAGCGTGGCACGCCCGGCGCTGCGCGGCCCCTCCGCGGAGCTGCCGCCGTTTCACCCCCACCCCGGCCCACACCCGGCTGCCCGCCCGCCCGCCCGCCCGCCGTGCGCTCCCTCGGCCGCAGGCCTCGCCCGTGCGGGTGTGGAGAGCAGTGCAGTCCGACTGCTCGCCCCCCGGCTGAGGTGAGCGACTACGGTGTGCTCAGCACGGGCAGGAAAAACTGAAACACGCTCTCTTTGCAAGGGGCTGAGTTTTCCGGCAGCGCGACATTCGCTGCCTCGGTGACATCCAGAGTAGAGGCCCCCTCCGTTAAAAATTCAACACCCGACACCCGCAGACGACCCCCTTGCTGCCCCCCAAGGTCTGCGGCCTTCCGAGGAGGGGGAGCTGCCCAGGTCCCTCCGGGGTGACTAGCCTGGCGCCAGCAGTTTCCAGGGCTCTAGGGGCTGTGGGACTGTAGGACTGTAATCCTGCCCTTCCTGCCAGGTCTGCTAATAACCCTGGGGGGTTTAACCTTGGCCAGGACATACCTCTGCCAGGGAATGGGAGGATTCCCATTGAGAGCAGGGGAGGGTGGCTTCTGTAGGTGCTACCAGCGATGGAAAGAGACTTCTGCCTTGGCAGCAGTGTTTTTGTGTTTTGTAGCAGTTGTACCCTACCTCTAATCACCAGACCCTCACCCTCAAAAGCCTTCCTCTCAGTCCATCCCTGTTGGAGTTGAAATGGCAGATATGCATACGACATGTTCTTCAAACACAGAACAGTAATTTTTACATGTAGGTATTAACGCTTTTGCCCATAGAGTGTGGCTGTTCTCTTAAATAGTTAGCAAAAAGATAAACTAGCCGATATTTTAGTAATCTAGACTTGTTTTCCCTTTGCACATCTCTCTGGCTTTTCTTAGAAAGAGACATGTTTTTGGGAGGCCTGCACATCAGTTAGTAAAACTGAGTGTGATGTTTGTGTAGTAATTAATCCCAAAAGAATACCTACAAAATGAATTCAAGTATTTGCAATTATGTATCTCTCGAAAGCATTTTTTCATCTCTTGTTTTCATCAGTAGTTCATATGAAATGTACAGGGAGCTACATGTGTAAGACAAGAAAGATGAAATAAAGGAGACAGTCTTCAGGGCCAGATGCCGTGAGAATGTCACCTCAGAGATATAATTAGCAATGTAATCTTCTCTCATTGCATCCCAAGTGATTGCTTGGATGGCAGCATGAACTGGTCTGAACAGTGTTTCTTTCACATGATTGAGTAAATATTGTACTTTATTGCAAATCCAATGATACTATGAATATTTTTTTAATGATAGTAGTCAAATTACAAAGGAAAGAACTTAAGAGTAGAAATCGTGAAATCTGACAGGGATGAAGGTATTTGCTGGGAAGGAATATGCTGTAAATAAAAACAAATGGATTGCAAGTGCTCAGATGAAGTACAAGATTGCTTTTATCCTTTAGTACTAGCTGGCAAATGCGTTCCCAGTTTCTGGCAATATATTCCCACTTTTCTCAATGGAGAATGTATTTTGCTGTCTTACTTGAATTTTTCTTCCTGATAGGATATAATTCAGAATTAAAGACATACTTGTTTAAGGAGGCTTAGTTCAACTAGACAAAGTGAGTTTCTCATGTACTTCGCCAGGTGATTCAAAGAGTCCTTGACTGGGTATCTTACTGCTGTGCTGTAGAGGCTGCTGAGACCTGGGTGGCTGTTGCTGGCCTCAGAGTGCTCAGCCAGCTCACCTGAACTGGGTCATTAGTTCCTGTAACTCCTGAAAACAGCTACATTTCCAAATGAACTCCCATTACCGCCACGTACAGTTAAAGAACACTTGCCTAGTGTGAAGCAGGTCACTGAAGGTCCTTTCCTGCCATCTGAGGAAGGTGCAGCTGGCAGCGAAGCTTTGTGGGAATTCCAAGCTTCTCTGAACCACAGCTGGCTGTGTGAGGCACCGTGACCTCTGAGGTGTCATGGGCTGTGCAGCCATGGTCCTCCACCTGAAGCAGTAACACAGGGACTTCCTGCTTCTTTCGCAGGAATGTTTCCTTCCTTGACATAGCTTTTCTGTGTCTTGGTCAAAGAAGGGTCAGACTCCAGAACTGCAAATATTCAGCAAAAACCAGATTACTTCTAAGTGTGTGTTCTGTGGTTGTTTTTCAAGAAAACAGAGAAATTTGTAAACGTTTTTGCTCCCGATCTTGAGTAGTTTGTTATTGTTGAAAATAAGAAGAACACACTAAAACATACCCATTTCATCAGTTTTCTCTCCATTCTGGAACTTTTTATGGACTATAATCCTATCACAGGAACATCAGGGAGGTAACAGCTACCTGCAGCTCTTGATCTCTGACCACTTACATCAAATTCCTTTGACCTCTTTGATTCTTTACTCAAACAGAGCTTGACCATTTTGTTCCTTAGCAAAAAGGGCATGAAAAAATGCCTAAAAGGACTGGCTACCTTAGAGCTACTTCAGTTTCTTTAACATTTTCTCCTTTCTCTTACCTAGTCTGCCATTCTTGAATGTTTATTGTGTGTAAGCTTAACAATTGTTCTGCAAACCCACAGTGAGTTCAGTGTTTCTTAGAAATTATGTCTACGTTAAACACTGTTTTTGCAAAGGTTACAAATGGGCTTCAGAAGTTCTAACATTTATGAAAGAAGGATTTCTTCCTGTTTTCCAACAACCCGACATTTGCCGGGTATTTCAAAGACAGCTACCAACCCAAAGTAGACCATTAGTGGACGAGGACTTGGCAGTCTCATGGATACCACTGTGTCATACAGAAAATGAGTTGTCTCACAAAGCAGAGCTAGATGGGTTTGCTATAGCTCTCCTTTCCTTTTCAATATCTATATATCATCTGTATCTGTATATCTATATAGTTGAATTTGTGATTTTTCTTTAAAGTCTGTCCCTAAAACTGACTTCTAGACTATTTTCCTGGGCTTGTAGTCACCTTTTGCATTGCAAGTCCATTGAATGACCTGTAAATAATACTTGATAAAATTCTTCAGTTTTAGAACTGTCTTTTGCATTGAAATCTTCCTGTTCCTACGCTGGCTTTACCTGAGGTTTCACTACATTTCCATTTAATCATTTATTGGCAATTTCAGATAGCAGTGGAGCACACAGAAAAAGAAGGACTGTCGGAAGTAGAGATTGTTAAAGAGGACAGAGATCACAGGTGGGCTGCTGCTCTGGGATCTCATTAAGCAGCTAAACATGTATATTTATCTCACAACGGTAACACCAATGATAGGCTTTGACCCTGCTTTTGTGGTTGATTTGCAGTGGTATTGCATTATCCTTAAGGGACAGAAATCTAGATTACAAAGAAAAGCAAAAAGCAAAACTTACGAAAAGTTTTTAATAACATTTCATACAGTTTTCAATTTACACAAAAGCATTCCCTGAAGTGTTTTGATACAAGCTGAATATAAAGCAATATTAAATTATTTTTATTAACCAAACTATGAGAAGTGCAAAAAGCAAAAGGTGAAACTGGAAATGTCCAAAGCCAGCAAGGAACCAAAATACATAGTTGGTACTAAAATAAAATTAAATTAGGTAGAATAAATAAGGTTTTTGTAAACTTGAGAAGCTTTAGGATAATTTGATGTTTTGATTCTATGTACCAGTGGAAACAGCACAGTCTAAGTAATGGTCAAACATTTTAATTGTATCCAGCTCATTATGAGACAACTTAGACAGTTTTCTACTGCCTAATCTGATAAATTAGTATCTAAGGTCATGGGACATGTGGATTTGCTAAATCGGCTGTAAAGTAGCCATGAGGCAGACCGTGCAGTGCAAGAGAAATAAGCTGCCAGAAGCCCAGTGATCCTGTTCTACTTACCTAAAAAGCTTGTTAGTGTTTTTAAATGGCAGTCACGGTGGGATTCTTCATTCTGTTTAAACAGGAAAATTCCAGGCCTAGAGAGATGAAGATTATTAGTCACTAGCATGCCGCCTACTCTGTGTGTTCTTTCCTTGGAAACGACAAATTATTTCAACCTAGTGGTTAACTCCCCCAAAAAGTCATCCTCAGCACAAGAACTCGTCTTGACAAAAATATGACATAGCCTGTCTGAACAAACATGTTTGGCCCCGGTTTCTGAAACTAACTAAACCTTGCAGATCACTAGAAAAAATAAGTTTTTCAGCTGAATAAACAGCCATTAATATGAAGAGTACAAATGTAGGAAGAGATCTAAGGTGCAACCCAACAAACCTCTAATGCCTACAAATTGATACAGCAAAACAGTGGATTGTTGCATCAGGAACCCAAAGCACCCAAGAATTAACACCCCTCTTCAATCAAACAGGTAAATAGCTTTATTACATTATCCATATGAAAAGGAATGCTAAGTGTGGCAGTGACAGCTTCTCAGATGTGAGCTTTCCCCAAAAGAGTATGCTTATATTAAGAATTTAATTTCATTAATATTTCTTAATTATCTGAATTGGGTCTTTGTTCTTTAGGCAACAACAAAAAAAAAAAAAATGCTAACTTCCTCCTTTTCCTCCTACAAAACATTTTACCAGATGCTCCGTTAGTTTAACACATTTGTTGTGTGCTGACACTTGAAAAATGTGTCCCTTTACTCATAGCTCTGAGTTTCTGATTTCTAGAATCAATTCTGTAACAACTGTGAACAGTGTGCAATGAAACCAAGAAGTGGTGCTGCTCTCGGGGAGCATTCCTTGTGCAGGGGCCTTCTGACAAGGAACGTGTCAGGTGCTGCATCTAACTTGGGAGTCAGCTTTGCCTTGAGCAGGATGTTGGACTAGCTGACCTCCAGTTCTTTCTGCCCCACATTCTCCACAGTGCTAATACAGGTTCCTGTTGAAGATCTTAAATTCCCAGGAAGTCAACCCTGAGTTCTGCTGGGCCTCTAAAGCAGTGATGTACTTTGGTTACTGCTTGGGGTCCACTCACAAACACCTAAGAGAATGTGTAATTCTGAGTGTTCCAGCCTGGCATTGAACAGGGCCGCTGGAGGCACTGGGGCTGTTCACAGGATCTTGTCATGAAGGGACAATCAAGGATCAGTGTTTCAGGGTTCTGGAGCCCTCCAGTTCAGCCAGCACGGGCACCTGGCATCTTTGGAACAGAAACTTCTACATACTAAAGAAACGTGCAACAGATTTTAGGCTCCACAATCTGCTCAGATTTTTAAGGTGTGGTTTCCAAAATTGTGTACAGATCTTTTGAAGCCCTGTTTTTATTTTAGATTTTTTTTTTTTTCCACAAATGCTCATACATGTTTACAGAAATTATTGCTGTTTACTAAAATGACTGGATGCAGTTTAGTTCATGCATGTGATTTTTTTTTTCCCCCTGCAATAAGAATATGAAACTATATGTGTAATTTTAAGGGCTACTTTGTTAATTTATCTCTGTTCTCAGTAAATTAATTTTTCTATTAAAAAAGTACTCGGATTCTTCTTTCTTCCCATTTTTATTAGCAGGATACAGCAAAAACCTGGCTACAAAGTGATTTCTGAAAGTTAACAAAACAGTTTAGTCCTGTTATATGCTTCATCTCTCTGTTGGCCAACATTCAGGCAGGTATTTGGCTGAGATGGTGTTTTTTGGAAGAAGTAATGTTGGCATCAGCCTTGAGTTGTCTCTGGTAGCTTGCTTTCTTTGCTTGTTTAAATAATAGACGTATCCTATCCACAGAAGCTTGCACAAGTATTTTATTTCTATATAATTGGGAGCCTCCTTTAATGATGAGCAGTGGGTAGCAATTAATGTTAGGGATTTTTAATAAGACATGCAGGGAAGTGATGGAAATGGATGAAAGCCCTTTTTCTTGTCAGCTAATACTTAGTGGCTTAAATTGATTTAGTAAGATAGAATCAGATATTGTATCTTGTTTTATTTAGATTGTTTTATTACCTTTTTTTTTCTCTAGTATTTAGCTAAATCAACAAAGTCTTTGCTTTGTTTTTTAGAAGATTACAGCCTTTGCATTCAAACGAACTTATTTCTGTTATGGTTTTGAGATAACAATTTTAATGCAGTTAATTTATACTCAGTGTGAATACTTCAATGATATTCTGTACTCTATTGGGTGAGAAAAAAATGTTTTCTTCAGGGTGTAATGACAGATAACAATGAAACATTAATCTCTGATTTTCTTTCCATGATGTTTTAAAATTAATATATCAGTTTAACTGTGATTAATGTAACTTCACCAAATTATCTCTATCTGTGTGCTTAGGTGTATGATGCATGTAGACACACACACGTATTTACTTGTGGTTGATAATGGGAAAATGAGGTGAACAGAAAAAAAAAGAGATGGAAGTTTCAGTTATTATAACATCACATCGGTATGGCCTGTTTGCCTCAATCCCTTTGAAATCTAGGCAGAGACATAAAGCAGTTTATGGGATTATTATCTGCATAGTCCATAAGGCACTCCTCATACAGATTTAAGTTTCTTAAGAAAAGATAGTTACTGGCTCCTCCCAGATTACCATCATGAATCCAATTAACTGCAGGAAATACTGTGGCAACATCAGTCAGCCTCTCTTCTGTAAAATGTGAATTTGCTGCAGTGTATTTCTTGTAGCTGATACTGCAACAATGAAGGGATCAACAATGCCCTACTCTTTTTTCAGGGTAACAGGTAAGGTGTTAAATTATTGAAAGTCTACTAAAACTTGTATAAATTTACTATGGTTTTCGCTGTATGAGATTTAAAAATAATTCCTCTAACTTGAAGTGTTCATTTTTAAACTCTGCCTTTTCTGAATGCTGTTAAAAGGCATTACTGACAATATTTCATTCTTCTGTATGTAGTCACAGTCTTATAAGTCTGCTTGTCTCTTAGTAAACATGCTATTCATGATCAAGAGTATCTGAGTCACCAGTTTTGTTTGTAGAACAGATAATATATTCATCTTACACCATCTCCTTTATAATTCTCAATAGTACTTAGTGTCTGCCAGCCTGTTATAAGTAACTGTTAACTTCTGTTAACTATTGGGATAACAGTGCCACAGAAAGCTGATGTGACTTAGATAACATGAATCAAGTCAATTGGTAGACCCATCCATCAGTTTAACTTGCAGTTTCTTGATATTTATGTAAAAAAAAAAACCATATAGCAAATATTGAATCACCATCTCAACACCTACATAATCTTCTAATGAATTATATTCTTTTGTCTCTTTTGTAGGTGGAAGCAGTTATAGTCCTTTGTAAACATCAATCTTTAACAATTAAGTGACATTCACCTTTTACTTAAACAGATGGGGAATATTTTTTCCCAAAAGGGGAAAAAACATATAGAAATAAGAATCAGTTCTGGTTGTGGTCCCGGTGAAATCAGTAGAGTTTTACAACAGCTATAGTAAAGCTCTGCTCTCTAAATTGCATATAACTAAACTATATGAAAATTTGCTGAAATTTTTACCTTGTCTTCTCTCTGTCCTATAGCTATGTGTTTATTTAATTTTTTTTTCCATTTTTTACTGGTGTTTGCTTTTAGGTGGAAAACCTTTCAAATACACCTAGGGAATTGTGCCTACTAGAAATATATGCTCAATGCTAAAACTGCCTTCAAGACTTCTGTTAAGAGAAATACCTACGATCCACAAGCTTTGTTACCAATATATACATTAGAACAACAACCTTTGCATTTTGCTTAGGTATTTGTAGTAATCAAGTTTAAAGAAAGCCAGTTATCTACAAATTTTACAATACTTTAGAAAGAAATGATTTGTTACTCCTGGCACTGCTGAAATTAGATAGTCTGTTGTGATTTAAAACACAATTTCGTTTACCATTGCTTCCTGTAGAAGTGACTGTCCCAGCAAGTTTAGAATATTTTTCTGTTAAAAACTCTGTCATTATCAGCCACATCAGTCTTAAAGCCTGAATTTAGAGACCAGTTTATAATTTAGGAGCTCTTAACTGCTTCCTTAACTATAAAGTCCTCCTTGTACTGTCATATTTTTGCTTAGTCTTAGTTATATAAATTATCTTTAGTTATCTGTCTGTTTATCTAAAATGTCTTAATTAGTGCAGTTTATGGAACTTTGCATTTTGGCAATGAAACTTTATCCTGTATGATCTTATATTTAGACAAATACCCATTTGACTTCTGTGGGACTGATCACAAAAGCAAAGCTTCTCAGGAAGATAAGTACCCGTAGAATCAGGACACCGAGTAAATTTTAGACATGTTACCTGAGTGCTCAACTGTTGAGCTACAGTGGCCCCTACCTACATCTGTGGTTAACTATATTCCTTTAAAATTTGTCTAATGGGTAGTTACTTACACATGACTGCAACAGGGAGAGAACAAATTCACTTTGGAAGAAAGAAAATAGTAAAATAGGTTATTTTTAACCTCAAAATTTGATGTGACAGGCATAAGCATCAGCATTTGCCTACATTGTATGAAAATATTTGAGGTTTAAAATAACTTTTCTTATACGGCAATATTTTAAAACTGAAAGCTTATCCAAGATTTTTTTCCTGTTAATATATAAAAGCAATCTTCTGATATATGTTGTCTGCTGTTGTATTCCTGTTTACCAAATCCACATGAGTCTGGAGAGGTGGGACTTTACTGTTGGTAGATAGCTCCACAGAAATGCAGTGGGAAGGTTTACAATGGGATTGCTGTTCATGCTGGCAGCTGAACTGCCCCAACTGGAATCATTCCAGTCTGCAATGCAAGCTCTTCTCTCTGTTTTGAAAATGTGTGCTGACATAAAAGATATTTTATGCTTCTGTTAAATAACCATCTTAGTTGCTGAGGTAGAGTGAGACCAGTGTCTTCTTGTCTCATCACTTTTTGGCTATATAATTGTCTTTTGGCTGCTAAAACATTAGACATTGCTCCTTTCTCTCATTTCATTCTGGAGCAAAATTTCAGCTCAGTGACTGGAAGTTACTGATTTCCAGATCCTGAAATACTAAAAACGAATCTTCCTTAAGTCAGAGAGACACCGAAGTCAGTTGCCAGTTTGCTAGCCCTGCTGCCCATTTGCTGGGTCCATCCTGCAGACCACTGCTGTGAACCAGTAAGGTGTGCCTCCTTGATGCTGTTCATTTGTAAGTCTGCCCACCAGGTAGTTGCAGAACCTGCTTGGTTGTAGATCCCTGATGTACCCTACTTGGCCTACTTGCTGCATGGCACTTTACTACTCAACTGGTAACTTTTCAAAGAGAAGTGATTTTGTTCCAGAGGATATGGATGTGGGTAAGAGGCTGCTTCACTCCTTAAGTGTAAGTGGAGAGTCATCTCACTGATGAGTGTGCCTAAATTGTTTCCTGTGCAGGAAAGTCACCTCTCTGCCTGTATGAAGCAGTCAGTAGGACTTGACAGCAGTCATGTTACCAAAGGCAACAAGTGAAAAGGAAACAAAAAATGTTACACACCCTTTTTGTTAGGAATTGGTCTACTTAAAAGTGGGGAAAAAAAACCACAACCCAACGCTTAAAAACACATACAGGCATCAAAACAAGTATAAAATCCACACCTGGAGGGGATGTCCTGAAATATCCCCCTTAATGTTTGACATCTGACAGTGTATCATGATCTCCAGAGACCTTCCTTTCCTTGGGCACTGCGGCACTGCCATTTCCTTCAGTCAGCCAGCAGCATAGGCAGGGTTTTTACGATGTTTTGGTTTCATTCACTGTGTTGCTTGTGGACATTTAATGGCATTGCTTCCTGTGATAAAACACAAAAGAGATGGAACATGACCTGAGACACAGTTCCATTTCTTGAATTGGGAAACCGGGATTAAAAGACCATCTTCTTTGCTGTTGTGGGAATAGAAATGCATGTCAGAGATAACGGAGCAGATGTGATTAAGGTGGAGTCCTGGTGGCCACAAGGCACGTAATTCAGTTCCCTCAGACAGCTAATGAGGACCATGACCTGGGGTAATGCTACAGGCTTGTTTTTTTCTTCAGCAGCTACCAAGTGTTCATGTGATGAACAAAAGGCTGAAGAGGATCTTTTAAAAACTAAGACTATCTCAGTACATTGAAGAATCAGGAGAGAGTTGTTTCTTTTACTCAAGTGCTGTTTTTACACTCTTTGTATCTGTGCAGGAGTGTCATACCTGTTTCTAGTAACAGCAACACTGAGCTACTACTTCCTGTCCCAAATGGCAGCATTTTTACATCTGTTTGAGGGAGTGCAGTAGAACTCTGTAAAGTCATTTGTTACAATCATGTGTAATGATTTTCATAAATAAATACAAGGGAATTGCTCACATCGATCACACTGTGCAATTTAAAACACCTGCCAGGAAGTCAATTTAGAGAACTGAAAAGCACAATGGCAAAATATTTAAGTCAGTTGGAAGTTCCTGGTTGTACAGAACAGGAAATACAGATTTGTTATTATCTTCTGAAATCAAATTTAGGGAAGTTTCATTTGCTACAGAGCAAATAAACACATTGTTTACCTCCGCTGTTTAGAGCAATTTTGCTGGTATTTTGTAATCCGGGAGTTATCTTCTGTATTAATTTCCATCTCTTCCCTTTTCAGTTAAGAGTCCTTGCCAGACTGCATTCTAGATTAAAAAACAAACAAACAAAACAAACAAACAAAACCACAACAAAAAAAAGGAAAATAGTTTTAGATTATAGAAATATCTTTGAAATTTAATCTCAATTTTTTCTAACACTTGAGTACAAGGAAGTAGGAAAACTAAATAGTCATACTGGTGGTGCCTCAGGTACCCATATGATGAGACATATCTTTTTCAAATCCTTGTATGTTATCTGGACAAACTATTAAGATTTTTTTAAGAGAACTTTCTGAGAAATAGAAACCAACAAGTTTTGTTAATTGAAGTCAGTTTCTGAGGATAAAATAATTTCTTTATCTACAACGTTTCCTCTGGTCCTGAAAGCCATCCCTTACTGATTTCAAAGTCCACTGTAAAAAAAAAAAATTTTTGAGCTTCTCCGAATAGAATGCAATTTTATGCAGCTATTCCTGCCTATTTATTAAAGGACTGACTTTTAAAAATGCAGAGTCAGATGGTCAAGTAGATGAGTAGAAAATGCACCAGATATTCTTTAATCTTTATTAAGATTAATCTTAATTAATATTCTTATTAATATTTTTACATTAAAAATGCATTTCTAAGCATCACTGAAGTTTCAGAAGGCCTTTTGGCTTTCATGGGCAAATGTTACTCTCATCTTTTTGAGTCAACTGATAGAGCAGTATTAAAGGGTTATTAATGTGTAGCTGTGATCTTCTTCCTTTGGGCATCTTGTAAAGGACAGAGCTGCACTAGGTGACTTTGTGGAATAAACTCCACAAGCATCGTTGGAAGAATAATTTATTCAAGTCTGTGGTAGATAATATTGGAATGAATGAAAGTCTACTTAAATCTATTTAAATATTTACTTCAAAACCAGTTATGCAGAATTGTAGACAAAAGGTGGACAATGAACAGCAAGCAGCTAACTCCACATTTCAACACAACAGGACTGTTATACCAGATAATATGTAATATATAATAATTATACTGTAATCCCCACGATGCCTTTTTTTTTTTTTTTCCCCTCTCTTTATCAAATGTATTTTAAACCAGTATTTATGCAGCGGATTTCTAACACTGGATTTTCAGAATTTTGGACCTAACGTTTATCTATTTAGTAAAGTTTCCATAGTATACATACAGCAGAAACATTCTTAGTTTGGCATAAAAAAAATTTGTTGTACTTGCAATTATTTCCCTATAGAGACAAGAGAAACAGAATTACAATCTTATACTGGGTAAGAATTTCCATTCAAGATCCATGGTTTATTTAAACATCACAGTGGCTGATTAATATGTTCACATTTGCAGCTTTCCTTCAGCTTTCTTTTTGTCAGTTAGGAGGTCTTCAGAGCAGGACTTACGTTGTAGAAATTATATATGAAGGCATGAGAAAAACCCATTTTCTGCTTTGACAGATTCTTGGGTTCTGTTTTCTTGTTAGAGGAGGATTGTCATTTATGTGACTTCAGACTTGCCAACAGACTAAAAACAAGGAGTGGAGGAAAAAGGGCAGAAAAGGTGTCTAGCTTGTGGATAGAATGTTTGGCATGTATCAACTAAAATTATAAATGGCGTGATTTAGAAATGCCATTAGGCATACTGTTAGCTTTGCTGAAACTGCCCCTTACAAGACTGTAGTTTTGAGACCTCTGCCTGTGTGTTTACTTTTAAGTATTTCAGAAAATCAAGATGGCATTACGTTAAATGCTTTTAGCTGAGTGATTCCTGTCCATAACAAACATGGGATTATAAAGTACATCATCAGCCAAACTCTAGAGCTTGAAATATACATTGACTAACTTTTAATTGCTGGGAGAGACAGTGAAGCTGTTGAATTTTTAGGTGACACTATGTGAAAAATAAAACACAGTCCATGTCTGACTGTCCAGATTTTAAGCCTCGGACAACTCTATAATCAGGTGCCAGGTACTCAGCTTTACTTTGTATTTTTAAGCTTTTGTTGTAGCATTTTTGGTGAACATTTTACTCTTTCAACAGGTACTGCAATGGCTGCAGGAGTTCTGCTGCAAAATGAACTACCGTATTCTTCATTGCTAGAGAGCAGTCTGTATCTTGCAAATATGAGTTCAGGTAATATTTTCTCTCTGATATGCCTTTCAGAAAAAGCGCTTTAGAGAAATTCTGGGAAAAAACAAAAACAAAACAACAACATAGAAAATGAAAACCCCCAGAAATATTATCCAATCCCCAATTGTAAACATAAGATATCTATAACAAAATTAAACTGCATTACTTTATCATCATTGCAATATGTTAATATGTCGAGATTTTATCAAGATGTAATGTTCATATTGTCAGATGTCTTAATTGAGAAAACTATGTGATTTTTGTGAGACTATGTGATTTTAGCTCTCTGAAAATACAAACATACCTTCCATGAAACTCCCCTGTCTAATAAAATGTTCAAACTCCTACAGGACATAATTCTTTCTTACTGCTTTGGATGAGTACTTGCAAATCCTGATAGATTCAGTAGGAAAATAATGATGTACAGTATTTTATTTTGCTCATTTCTGGCTCTGTTATAATTTTATATATACCGAAGGGAAGAGAGGAGAAAAATAGTAAAGTACAATAAGGCAATATAATTAATAAGAAAACATTTTTTCGTGTTTCTTGGATATAGATAGCACTTGAAATAGCCTTTTTAGTCTCCTTTCTCTTCCACCCAACCTCCAGAATAAAATCATAATTACTTCCTTACCTTTCAATACCAGCTTTATTACTGAATTAGAATAGTCAGTTTTGAGACAACAGCTCACAAGAGTCAACTCTTTTTCCTTCCCTTATTTTCCTATTCCTTCTCCTTTTATCTTCTTTTACCCTTTCCCTTTTCCCCTTCTCTTTTCCCTCTGTCTCTCTTCTTGAGAGCATTGCATCTTTCTGGCCAGCTCATTCTTTTTAGCAAGGTGGGAGGCAATTTGCCACCTGCTGTCTACCTTCAAAAGCCTAAAGCACTCAACTGATGCATCTTCTCATCCCCATAATCTGCTTTATTTCAGTCTGTAGGGATAATAGCTTTGCTTAATAAAAAATCTGTGCCCTGAAAAAAGCCAATCCTTTTGTTTTGAGTAACAAATTGTGTTTTGTTAGAAGATGTGAATGGTCCAGAGCGAACAGACTACAATTCATTATGTACTGAACTATTTCACACACACTAATCCCAATCATTAGAGAGCTAATGATGCATTTTGGACTGACTAAGTGGAGGAGGAGAGGTGGTTGTGGAATGTTAAACCAAGAGGTGGGGGAGTATAATGTACTTACTTACAGATTTCTCAGGAATCAGAGCCTCCAGCTACTTTTTGATTGTTCATTTGATTCTTGTGTTTTGTGTCTTGGTGAGATCTGAATGCATGTTATTTACAACTAACTAAATACTCACATTGTTTATGGAAAAATGTTTTGGTTGTTCCCCATCCGTTTTCAAAATTACCTACTTGCAATGCAACTGTTTTCATCAAGCAGCAGAACAATTTGTCCCAAGCAGACTCAATTCCTATAGAAAAGAGCAGCCCTAAGGATAGCTGGCAGCAGTGCCTTCATTGTTAGTTACTATGGAGACGGCTCAGCCCATGCTGATGAGCTGCTGGAGCATGCAGAAGGATGCACAGAGCTCCACAACTTCAGCACTGAGCAACTTGGGTTTCCATACAGTGCATCCTCAGCACCTTCCCTTAGACAGCAGCTGGGGCCGGGCAGCCATGCAGGCTTCACCCCGAAGGCGTTCAGCAGTCAGTATTTTTAGCAACTTTTTCCAGGGTCGGAGGCATTCTTCCTCTGATCCCCTTCTTCGCATAATCCAGAGGCGCCGGAGCTCAGTTGTAGAGGTACTCTCATCATCGACTCGCCGGGTTATGGTGGCAGTATCATCTCTGAGCCCTGAGGAGCTGGATGCAAGTTTTCCTGAAAAAAAAAGTAACGTACTTTTCATTAAGATTTTTTAGCAGTTCTGGGTGTTTTTGTGGTATTCCATTAACACGCATTTGTTCTGTTAACTGTATTTTATGTAGATGCAGAAAGTAGTGGGTTCTGACTTTTTTTCCTGTATTTGATAGTTTGTTCACTGATTCCTTATTCAGGGACTAATACATGCTTTTCACTCTAACAGCACGGTTATAACAAACAGATGACATAGAAGCTCACGCTCACACGTACACTATTGCTAAATGTTTTCAGTTCTGGGTGGAAGAGGATCATGACATTTATTTCAGTTGGAAAGGCTATCAAACACCTCTAACTTAATCGGAAAAAACAAAGTAACTGTGAGAAAAAACAACTTCTGCATCAATGCAAGTGATTTTTTCCCTTCAGAAACCTTACTTTAAGTCTGTGTTGAAAAATAAACCTTAAATATATATTCCACATATTTATGCTGTTTATAACATCATCAGTTTAAGGTTGAACTGGTACTTTTAAGGTGGAGTTGAAGTTCTAAGCTTCCTTACTAAATCTGTATTTGCCTGTGTTCTAGGAAGTTCGAGGCGTCCGACAGCAAAATACACGAAGGTGGGGGAGCGCCTTCGCCACGTCATCCCTGGACACATGCAGTGCTCAATGGCGTGTGGTGGACGTGCCTGCAAGTATGAAAACCCAGCTCGGTGGAGTGACGAGGAGCAAGCCATTAAAGGGCTCTACTCATCTTGGTAATCAGCAGCATTTACTGTCAGTAAATAGAACTCTAAGAGAGAACTCAAAGGAAAATAATGAGGTGGTTTTTTTTATTCATCTACTCTTAAGTATAAAGCATAATGATAGCTTGATTTCAAAATTACAAGTAAATTACAACAGTAATTTAATTTGTTGTAATTCAAAATTACAACAGTAAACCATATGGCCATTGTACATAGCCCAGTAAAGATGATGAAAGATCATGAAAGATTTCCTCTGCCTTGCACTGTTTGGTTCACATCCAAAAGAATAAATACGTATCTGTCATGAGTTATACAAAAACTATTCTGGGTTATAGACAGTTCTTGCTAAGGTTTAAGATGCAAATTACTTAAAATGTGTTCATAACAGAATGTAAAAGTAAAAAACATTTACTGAAGGGGAAATAATGTAAAGTCTGTGTTCAAAAGCATATTCGTATGCAGTAATATTCACAGGAAATGCATCTTTGCATTCTTACTGATTTCTTGGTAACAGCAGATGCTTTTCAGAAACATACAAAGCTTAAAGGGCCAAACAGAGATCTCAGTCCAGATTTCTATTCAAATGAATTTTTTAGCATGTTCATTGGCCTGGCATTTAAAGTTTCAGTAATGTCGTATCTGTATCAGCTTAAAAAGATTTATCACTAACACTGTATGATGGTAGATTCTTTTGAAAAATCATTTCTAGTTCATCAGCAATGTATTTCTGTCTTTCTTGAATGTAGCATAGTATTTTGGTAGATTCACACCCGGGAATTTATTAAAAACAACATTCTTCTCTACTTTTCTAACTTCTCAGGATAACAGATAACATACTGGCTATGGCTCGACCCTCAACAGAATTAATCGAAAAGTACAACATTATTGAACAGTTTGAAAGGTAACAAACATATTATTTATTGTAGGTATTCCTAGTGTAATTCCTGATCCATTTTCTCTTTCAACATAGATTTGGATTGTTGATAAAGATCCTTTAATTTTAATGATAATACAGGTAAAAATTTGTTCTCCACTAAGAATAAATATGTGTTTCAGAAAATAAGAGATAATGAGATTTTGTCTGCATATAATAACTTTGACTCATCTATCTCTTCCTTAAGATGTGGCATAAAAACCATAATTAACCTCCAGCGTCCTGGGGAGCATGCGAGCTGTGGGAATCCACTGGAACAAGAAAGTGGCTTCACCTACCTTCCTGAAGCTTTTATGGAGGCTGGAAGTGAGTTCACTCCTGCTGCTGTTCCTCATGAATTATTGATTTTGGCACTTAGAGATGTTTTTACTTGAATTCTTCTGTGTTAAAAGCAGCTATGTAAGAAATGTTGCCCAAAATGGGATGTAAACATCGAATTTGGCAAGTACAATCAAGAGTGAATAACACGTTATTGAAGATCATTATATGTTGAGTGAGATGGAGGGTTTATGTTCAGGTGTTTAGAATAGAGAAAGGAAAACAGCTAAGTTAAAGTTCTCTTTTTCGCCTGAGTTCACAAGTAGATAAAATATTAATGGTGTTTCAAATTCTGGTACAATCCATGTTTTCTTATGGAGACTATAAAAGATTATTTAATTTGAGGACATTTGAATTGACAGTGTTCTTGTATTTCCATATTATGGTGAGATAAGAAAAAGTGCCTCTTTTTAAAGGAACAGCTTTTGACTGAAAAATGCTTTTATTTCTAAAAAGAAAAAAAATTGCCTTCTACCTATATATAGCTCAGTAATTCTTGTATGAATCATTTTGTTAAAACCTTTTGCGTTCTAGCTGAACTTTAGTATGACAAATCTTTGCTAGCTTCAGGTATTTATCAAATTTCAATAGCAAGCATATACTGAATGGGAAAATGATCTCTTCCAAACAACACGTACTCAAATTCCATTAGACAATTTTAGTACTATCATTTATTATTAGTCACCTGTCCTCTGCATATAGTACTGAAAATTTCACATGGGGTACGTCAGAAAATAACTCTTATCTCTTTCTATTTTAGTTTATTTTTATAATTTTGGATGGAAGGATTATGGAGTGGCATCTCTCACTACTATACTTGATATGGTAAAGGTCATGGCTTTCGCCTTGCAGGAAGGGAGGGTCGCTGTTCATTGTCACGCAGGACTTGGTCGGACAGGTGCGTGCTCTACTACAAGATCAACAGAACTGTTTTCCTAAAAATACAAAACAGTCTCTGGCTATAAATTATTAATGGTGTGTTTAGACTCGATGTCATTACAAGATGTACATCTATAAAAATGGTTAAAAATGCTGAAAAATTTGTGAAAATGGGCTGAATAGCTAGAGGAGACCAGGTTTAGTATATTAAAACCAGAAACCTGTTAGGTTAGAAAATTTTTGAAGCTGTATATTAATTCCCTGTTACATTCAGGTGGGACAGCTTCTTTTTTGATTGGAAAAATTTGCCTACTACACTTTTCTTGTCCAACATTTATTAGATGTTTACAAAGCTGTTACCCATGGTTGTATCAGGCAGATTTGATGGAGCAGCTAAAATTTCACTTGCTTGTTTCAAGACTTTTCTGCCCACATCCTACCTGTAGAAGCCACCATTGCTGCTATGTTGGCAAACAATGGAACTCCTAGAGATTCTGTGGTGAGAAAGTAGCTCTCACTGAAAGTACAGTGAGAATGGGTTTGCTCTCTTGTGGTCCAACAAATGCAACTATCCTTAGGTAGCAGCATCACATAATAGAGAGTATAATGCGTGTATCTTTACCTGTATTAATTTTTATCCCATAGTTCCACTGCATATTTGTATTAGTCTGATAGTTCTTCAGATAATGCTTGTCTTTATATTTTCCAGGTGTTCTAGTAGCTTGCTACTTGGTTTTTGCCACAAGAATGAGTGCCGATCAAGCAATTCTCTTTGTCAGAGCAAAAAGGCCCAATTCTATTCAGACTAGAGGGCAGCTATTGTGCATCAGAGAATTCACTCAGTTTTTGGTTCCTCTGAGAAATGTATTTGCATGCTGTGAGCCCAAGGCACACACAGTGACACTGTCCCAGTACCTGACCCGTCAGAGACATCTGCTCCATGGTTATGAGAGCAGGCATCTCAAACACGTGCCAAAACTTATTCACCTAGTTTGCAAATTGTTGTTAGACTTGGCTGAAAACAGGCAAGTGGTAGAGGCAGAATTGTTAGATATACCAGATCTCTCAGCTGAAATTGAAAAGACTGTTTCTCAGTTAGTATCCACACAGCTGGACGGAGACCTTGCAAGGCAGGACAGTGATACATCAGACTCCTCCCACATCCACTCGTCCACTTTTGAGACTCAGGATTCTCTTTTCTCCCTTGGACATGAATATGATCCTCTTTGGAAAAGAAAGAATGTTGAATGCCTTCAGCCTCTTACTCATCTGAAAAGACGTCTAAGCTATAGTGAGTCAGATTTAAGGAGAACCGAGTTTCTTTTAGAACAAGGAGAAACTGCATGGACTGTACCTGTTCAGATATTACAGTACAACAAATTTAAGCAGAACAGCGGTGAGGAATGTTCTGACACAGGTGAACAAAAGACACAGTTGGATTTAAACAAAGAAATGTTAGTGCGCAATACGTGCATGTTCTGGAGTCAAGGTAAATTTAATTTGGATGGACGAAAAGATGGATCCGCACTTTATCACCGACGGAACTCTACCAGAGAGGTGCAACGCAGCAGGACCTTTTCTTCAGGTCTAGCATCTATCCACTACACCAAGGAACCTGGAATGCCCAGGCATAATTTTAATGAGACTGGTCATAGAAAAGACCACAAGACTAATATGTATGGCAGAAGAGTCTATGTCTCCGAGGACTCTGATTCTTCTTCATCTTCTAAAGTGAACTTTTCCATTGGATATGAAAGCCAAGGTAGTAAAGACATGTCAGAGGCAATTCCACACATTGTTCTGCAGTCAGAATTAAGTTTGGAGGCCCGAAGAGTTTTGGCAGCAAAAGCACTTGCAGATATAAATGAATTTCTGGGAGAGGATGAAGTGAAGCAGAAGGTAGAAATGTGGCAGGTAATTTTAAACTTGATTCAACATTATGGGCTCTGCATAGTTCACCAAGGTTCATTCCTGGGATGGCCAAAATGCCACTGTGTCCTTTGAAATAGCACATGGGGACACCAGTTTATACTGCAGTTCAGTAAATGATTGTATTTGTCAGATATGGGCCCCTTATATCAAAAGCAATTAAAATGCACCTACAAATTTTGTTCTTTAGCAGGGGGTTAAAACATTGTTCCTGGTTGTGTTCATTCATTTTACTAATGAAAATTGATGCAATTAGCTGTGGCTGTAACTTGGCTGCTGGTAGCATAAAAGTACAGATCTGAAGGTAGAACTGTGTTGTTTATAATGAGTCTGTCTCAGACCTAATCAGAGGATTCTGTGTGTAAAAGATTGAGTAGAAACTTAACTGCTTATCCTCAAAACCAAGTCCTCATTGCAACATTTGCTTTGAAGTTGGAACCCAAAGTTTTTACTTATTCTAGTAGATTATTGGGAGGTTCTGACCTGCACTGTTGATGTCAGCCTTCTGTTTTAAAGAATCATTTGTATTACTGCTGATTAACGTTGATGCTTTGGAAAAAGCTAGAAATAGTTCTTTTTTTAACTCTTTAAGTCTTTTTTATTTTAAATTGGAACATAAGCAGCCAAGTACTTCTGCAATCAAAGAGAATGTTGGCAAAAGTAAATAGATGATGCATTTTCAGTTTTCTTTTGTTCTGTTGTTTCTTTTTTAAGAAAGAACTGAATTCTCGAGATGGAGCTTGGGATAAAATCTGTACCGAGAGAGATCCTTTTATCCTCTGCAGTTTGATGTGGTCCTGGATAGAGCAGCTGAGAGAACCTGTTATATCCAAAGATGATATTGACATGCTGGCAAAAAATTGCACAGAATCACAGGATGCACTTTACTTACTGAGAAAGGTAGATATTATGTCAATTCATTCTTTATTTGCCATGTAAGCGTTGTTCCTGTGTGTTGAACTATTCACTTACGGCCTTTAGGTAGGGGAATTGCACTTCTAAAAGGCAACTTCAATCTCTTTAAAAATCAAAATGATTATTTTGCTATTGAATAATATGAGCTGTAATCAATACTATGGTGATGAATATAATAAGAAAAAATGCCAGCTACTGTCTTTGAACACCATTCAGCAGAAGCTCGACTGCAGCATATTTCCCTGTGAATTCTGCAGTTTGAGATCCAAAGGCAAAAAATGAGAAACCTTTCCTCTTTGACTCGATGTATGGCTTTTGTTAATGTCACATCTGACAGCTGCACTTAATGGGTGTCATATTGGTGGTGTAAACATCTGAATCCATCAGCTGTGGAAGAACTGGGGCAAGGAACAGGAAGATTTTGCCAATCAAGGAATCAGAAACCAGGCAAAATTCTTCTACATAAGTCAGAACTGTATCTGTATTATCTATATTCTGAAATGCCCATGAAAAACAGGTACTTCTGATCCAGACTCTTCAATTGTGCTTTCTTAATCTCTTAAGTACAAAGACTAACTTCCCAAGTCTTCAGGAATTGTTTCCAAAGTATTTATGAATAGGGCCCCTTTTAACAGCCTCCAAATATCCATGAATACAGCTTCTCACCAATAGGTGGTCAGAACTCTATATGCAGTTACCATCTTCCTGACATGACATTCAGTCTTCCCAAGTTCATCTAAAACCATGTTTCTTCCTTAAGCACTCTTCACCTCTATCAGAGTTTTAACTTTCCTGTTGTACTAAATAAAAAATAACTGCTTGACAAATGCTAGAAATGAATGGAAAGGAATAATGATTATGTTTTTACTTAATTTAAAAATACTAATTTTATCTTACCTTACCTTGTGCTATGTTATTTTAGAATCACAGAGTAGTTGAGTTGGCAGGGACCTCTGGATATCTTCAGATCCAAGTGCCCTTCTCAAAACAGGCTCAGCTAGAGCAGGTTGCTTGTATGACAGATACTTCAGTCCCTTCATCCTCTTTGTGTCCCCTCACTGGACTTATTCTAGTATGTTGATATCCTTGTACCAAGAAGCCCCAGGCTGGACCCAGCACTCCAGATGTGTCACCTCCATTGACCTACTGGCAGCTCTCTGTCTTATACAGCCCAGGATGGTCTTAAGCTGCCTTTACCTCAAGCGCCTGTTGCCAGCTCATGTTCAACTTTGTATGCACTCCCAGGTTCTTTCCTGCTAATCTGCTCTTCAGCCAGTCTGCCCCCCATATGTACTTGTGCATATTTAGCTGCTCTTTCAAAAATTTTTTTGTTTAATTCTCACTGCTAAGTGACCTGCTGGTGTGGAGATCTGTCTCTTTTGGAAAAGGGATGGAAACTAACAGCCACAAAGATACTATTGTCTCTTTATGCATCCTTGCTAGCATTGCCCAGGTGTCTTTTTGTCTTTTGCAAGCTTCTTGTAATGATGAAGGAGATTTGGTAGGACAGAGAGAGATGCAGATCATCTGATGTTAGCTGGGTAAAGAGCCCTAAACATGCATAACATTTTGGGCTGAGCAGATCAAATTTCACTTTTTCTATGCACATGAACACTACCATTCATGTTGGGGACCTTGAAAAATAAGTCTCCAGATGCACTCCTGTCCTCCTAGAAATTTCCAGAGCAGTTTGTGGTACACTACAAGAGAAGAGTTTCTCCCACCATGACTGAAATAATGATGCAGAGGCTCTTGAGGCTTGCGAAAATTCCCTCCCTAACACCTACACCTGAAGATTTCAGTACAGGAAGGCACATTATTTAAACAGCAACTAATGAGAACTGAAGGCTAAGTGATTTTCATGAAAAGATTTCTTCTAATGATCTGCTGTTCCTTTTACCCACCAGGAGCAGTGTCAGACCATCCTTTGTATTTTACACTGCGTGGTGAACTTGCAGACGCTACCAGATGATGTGGAGGAGGCCTTACTTGCTCGTGCTATTAAAGCTTTCACAAAGGCAAGTAACCATTTGTCTGTGACATCGTGTTCATTTGTTTTAAATCTCAAAGCGGGAATCAACAGAGCAGGCCTCTGTGAGGAAAGTTACAGTAATTCCTTCACACTTAGTGTGCTCAGGCTTACATATTTCAAAGTCTACAATTTGTAATAATCAGCCTACATAAAGGGTAGAAAGTAGTCTCAAGAAAATTAAATTCTGTCACTATGGCCATTATCTTTTGGTCTCATTTTTCTGTTTCTGGATCACTGGCAATTCATGGACTTGTTCAAATGAGAGAAAAGATAACTGCTTTGGTAGGTTCTGTACTACTTGGCGTCCTTCCATCAGATGAAATAATTTTCTGAAATTACACTGCAATTCAGTAAAGTTTTGGGGCCCTAATTGAGGACATGTATAAATAACTTCTGCTTTTGGAATCATTTGCTCCTGGTGACAGGTTAGGGTTGATACTGTTCAGCTCACAACTGCTTGCTTTTCAAATTCAACGGGTGGAATTATTTGAGCAGAACATTCCTCATATTGCTTCCTAATTTCTGGTGAATCTACGACATCTCACCTGTTAAAACAGTCATGACATTTCTCCTTCCACCAGGTTGTTTTAATGTCCAGTCAGCATAAAACTGAAACTACTTAGCATTAAGTACTCCATCAGGAACCACTCACTTTGATAAATCTTAAAACTAATTTTTCTTTAAAATGTTGGTAATCTACTTTGTATTTTGCTGTATAACACCTATTTAGCAACTCAAATTTCTCCCTTTTATTAGACAAGCTTCGATTCTGAAGATGGACCATATGTTTACAGTACCTTGAAAAAAGTATTTAAACAAATGCTGGAAGAAAAAAGAAAAAGGCTTATGGAAGGAGGAGAGAATCCCTCTTGATTGCTGCACAACTATGCTGAAGAATTAGATGGACCTAGCAATTTATTTTTCATTTTCCAGCTACTGTATTTTGTGATATCTGGCATAATTTACCTAACTTTAGGTAAAAATAGTTATTAACAATTTATTTTTTTAGAGGGAGTTTTAGTGTTCTGTCTCCACAGTTCTCAAAACAGCGCCTGTGTGACCATGCTGGTTTCATATGCTCTTCTATTGTGAACTGTTCTCCTGTTTCCAAATTTATTTATTGATTTAGAAACCTCCATCATTGGCAAGCAACATTATTTTCAAGTTACATGACTGCCATAAGCTCAGTGCCATGGTACCC
>JANVCC010000057.1:4951226-5112788 GCA_025345505.1 Todiramphus chloris collaris | reverse complement strand
TTAAAGCATGTGAGAGCAGCAGCAACCTCAGCAGAGTGTTTTGGCCAAGCACTAACAGGCCTGTCCTGCAGGAGCAGGAGGAGGAGAGCCATGTTCCCCTGCATTTGCAACACACAGCTGCTGCTGTGTCACTACATTTACTGGTGTGGAAATCCACCAGGACAGCAGTTTTGTGTCTTAGAAAGTAGAAGCACGATGCAGTATTATGGGCAAGGAATGTCATACGTGGCTTCTATATCCTTGTCTAAAACCAGCGAGCCTAATGCTATCATCTCATGAAATATGTGAGGGTTGTGATTGTTGGAGACTTTCAACACGGAACACAGAAGCCTTTAATATACTTCAGTTTACTGACTTTCTTATTCCAGCAGTATCTGCTCCGCCAGTAAATCCAGCACAACCTGTAAACTACTAAACATGTGTACTTGAATTTACATAGACCAAGTGCAGCCTTTACCCTTATAGACCTCTTACAGCCCTTCTGAATATGCCTCCTGAAAAATAACATTTACTAACTACTGCTTCTAGTAAACTCTGTCCGTGTGCTAGCAAGAATTGTTACGGTGCCCAAGCAAAGTACAGCGGTAAGACGGTTATTTCACTGCTGAACGCGTCATTGGATGGGTCCTCATTCAGTGTATTCACACCCCATCTTGTGACCTACAGTGGTAGTGCAGGAGCTAACAGAGCTGCTCAGTTGTACCTAGCGGACACTTGACAAAAGTTTCACACTTTAACACTTATGTACGCATTAGGAAATTAGTCAAATTACATTTGAAAGTAAAGACTAAAAAGTCATTTAGCAGCTGGCCCAATTTATTTGTTAAAGTTTTACCTACACGACGATGGAGACTGCATCTGAGTTCACGTTTGATCTGCTGAGGCGTCATGATTTAGCTTGTTCAACACGCAAAACACCCACTTTATCCAGGCAGGTGTTGGGTCACTGTGTAATCTGTTCATTTCTTTCCACAAAAAAAAACAAGGCTGTGTGTTCCCTTCTCACATGTGTGATAAAAAACCATTATTTGGTAAGTAAGACAGGTCACCACACACATAAGAACTTCATTCAAACTCTATAAACTTGTACAAAATTCTGAAGACCTAAGAAAGGTTTCACTGTTTCTAAAATTTCTTAAAAGAAGAAAACAGAGAAACTACTTACAAAGAAAGACTGACATGAACAGTCTGGGCATTCACACCCAGTGATCTTGTGAAAATTAAGAGAGACAGAAAACAGATTTGGGTTTGAAGTCTGTTTTTAAACACAGCTTCTCCCTCCCTGAGCTTGTATTAGTCTTGACAACTCTGATACTGGATACACACGATGCTGCAGGAATACCTCATCTCCTTTGAAAGGCTATGATGTGCCTTAGAGCCCCTGTGCATCCTCAAAACTTAAAAAAACAAATCCACCACAAATATAAGCAGAAAAGGTACTTTTGATCATGTAACAACACACTATCATAACCCTTCCCAGGCACTTCTCAAGCAGAACAGGTAGAGTCCATCAAGGGGCCCAGTGCATTGATCATAAAGGCCTCTTGGGCCATACAGCCCCTTCTGCAGGGGCTGTGAGCCTCTGGGTGATGCGGGATCAGAGGAGTTTCTATTTTGTTGGTGGTCAGAGCCAGATCTATGAACAAAGGCTCAGTTAAACTCATAGTGCCTGTACAAGACCAAGAGTCTGTAAGTCAGACATCAAACCGCAGCAAGAACACCAGGGCCTGCAAAAAAGGGGCATTTAAGTACTACTGAGCAGTATCGAGTATTCTATGTCTAATTCCAGCTTGGCAACAGAACTTGCCGTCCAGCCGTCCTTTGCTGAACTGCCTTCATTATACCATATGCTATACACCCACAGGTCAAAAGGTATCTCTGGACAAGGTAACCCCTAGCCAGGTAACCTGGCCAAAGTAACTCCTTGGCCAGGTGAAGACCCTTCTCCTGAGCACACGCTGTAGGCAGTAGAATAACACAGCAGAAATTGTAGCTAGATGTGCCACCAATTGTTGTAGAGAGGAGGGCTCTGCTCTGTGCTGTGCATGTACCAATGCAGCAGGAACAGTCCTGCTGGGTGTGCTTGCTCTGTGGGACACCTCAGGCCAGCACAGCTCTGGAGTAAACCAGCAAAGCCTCCCCTAAGCGCGGGAGGGCTGCTTGGTGTGCACAGCGGGTAACGAACCTGCCGCGCAGATAACGTGGGCGCGGCTGCCAAGCCAGAAGCTATTGGCGGGAGCGCCATTTCAGGACTGCCTCAAGGCCTTCAGGGCGCCCGAAATAAATGGCGGAGGGGGCGGAGGCCTTTTCCCCACGACCCAATGAGAAGAGAGGAACCCAGGTGGAGGCGGTGCCGGACGGCCACAAACCCAATGGGCGTGAGAGACGGTGGATGAGAGGCGGGCGGCGCCCTCCGCCCGGCTGCACTAGTAGGCGGGGCTTGGCCTCCGCAGGCCAATAGGGCGGGGGCGCGGGCGCGCTGCGCGTTCCCGTGGTGCTGTGCGGCTAAGCGGCGGCAGGAGCGGCCGGGACTCCATCCGGGTCCTGGCGCGGCTCCGGGTCACCCTGCGGCAGGTAATGGGGCGGTGGCGGGCGCGATCCCCGTGGGGTGCCGCCATCGCTCGCCTGCCGGGTAGTGGGGGGGGGGCTAGCCCGCGGGAAACGGCTTGCGGGGCCCGGGAGAAGGGGTCGGAACGCGGGCGTGGCGGGGCAGCGGACCGAGGGCCCTAGCCGTTTCCTGAGCGCGGGGGCCCCTGAGGCCGGTCCCTGCGCGCGGTGCCGGATGCCTGCGGGGTGGGGGCTGCCCTCGTCGCGGGTGCGGCCTGGGCTGACAGGGGAGGCGGTGGCTGTGGCCGCCTGCCCCGGTGAGAGGCGGGAACGTGACCGTCGGTGCCCAGGGGGGCCGCCCCGCTACACCCTGCCCCCGTTGCCGCCTGGGTCTCCGTTTATTGTTGGGTATTTTTTTTTCCTCATTGAGGCCTTTTTTCCCTTTTCCTCCCCCTTCTCTCCTCCAGACTAACCTGAAGGCCCGGAAGTGCCGCCCCCGGGCGCTCCGGAGTGGTGGGTTGGTCGCGCCGCCCGCCAGGGATAGGCCGCGGATGCCGTCAGCGCCTCGGTACGTCACTTCCGCTATCAAGTGTGTGGGCCGGGGAGACCTTGGCCGCAGGGGGAGGTCCGTCCCCCGCCCCCGGTACAGGGGCTGCAGCGCTGCCCGTGGCCTCCGTGCGCGGGCCTCCCCTGCTCTGCCCTGCCAGCCCCGGGCTGCCCGCGCCTCCGGGGAGTGCGGACCTGCGGCAGGGAGCGGAGGCCGAAGGAACTTGCGGCGGGTAGGGGATGGGCAGTCGCGGGAAGCGTGTTATAGCTGGGGTGGGCTGGTACAACACGCTGTGGTGTAGGAAGAATTCGGCTCAAAAGCGAGGAGGCAGACATTGACGGAAGTGCGTTCTGAAACGTTCTCCTTTGACAGCAAAGCACGCTGTTGATAAACAGCGTGGTAAGGGGTGGGATTGCACAGAGCCAGACTTGGAGCCCTTGTTGGTATTTGCAGTGCTGATCAGAACAGAGCACTTACCCATCTTACGTTTCCGCGTTGCTGACTGTGAAGAGCAGTAACATGCTTATGGTGACTTTATTCTGGTACATCAGTCAGTTGTAGAGAAAGGTATTTCTCAATCATGTTATATTTTTAATGATTTTTGTCTTGTAAGGGTGGAAACTTAATGCCATGCTTAAGGTTATGATAGTGCTCTTTTATAGATTTCTACATTACTTGCGCTCTTTAATTGTACTGTTTTGCACAGACAGTTTTCTGACAAGATTCTACTGGCATGAAAAAATTGTTGAAAAACATATCTGTTCCTTTAAAGCAATAATATGTTTACCTTAATTAAACTAAATTTAAGGAACAGGTCATCTTCCTCATTCTTCAAATGGATAAGAGCATCCCCAGCAGCCAGGGAGCTTCACCAAAACAGGTATTTACTGCTTTGGCCCCTATTGTTAAATTTAATGTGTTCTGTTCACAGCAACGCTCAGGTGTTAAATCGCCTGAACTTACCCAAGGAGTTCTTTACAGTGGTAGTTCAGACTTGCTGCAGTCTTTCCAGTGTAGTCAAGATGCGATAATAGAGTCAACGGTGGTTTTTTTCCCTATAATAACTTCATGAAGAGAGACTTAATAAGTAGTTGTATTGTGATATTATAATTATAAAATTAATTGTAAATTTTTCTCGCTGAGGGTTTTACCAGGTTGTCCTGTGTTTACTTTAAATGCAACCTCAATTCCTACAGGTCATGTTTGAAAATTATTTTGCATCATAAGACTGGAGGCTTGGCAAAAGGAAACTTCGATAAAGCATCAAATCACTTGCTTTGTTTTTCTGCTGCGACTAACGTGACATATCCATATTTCATTTCCCTTTTGACAAAGGCCTTCTGTGTTTTCCTCTGCTGTTTTAGTAGTGGAAAGGATCAGTTCACAAAAGAGCAAATGGTTCTCCAGGACTTCTAAAGGACAACAAATGTTTAATTACAGTGCCAGTTAATAGCGTAACACAGTATGCTTGAAAACGTTTTTGTGTGCTGACTTCAGTATTTGCTGAATTTGTGTAGCTATTACATTAAACCACAAACTTTATGTAGAAAAGATTAGCTTACTTACTGGTAGCGTGTCTGAAGAGACAGAAAGCTAAGGAATAAATACACATTTTTCTATAGGGAAGTATACTTTCCCATTTGAAGCAGGAGCAAATAACCATGCTCAGAAGTGTGGGAAGGCCTTTGTACTGTTTGAAGCTGTAACTGAACTGAAATGTGCTTGTATGTATATTTCTTCTGCCAGTGTACTGACAAATCCAAAAGGATTGGTGAAAATTGATAACATTTTAGTTAGTGCAGTTATTTTCCTTACTGCAGTCTGTTACCTAATTTCACTGAGATTTTTGCCTAAGGTGTTTTTTTACAGTACCTTAATGAATGCACCACTTAGGTGGTTTAACACTAACATTGAAAAATCAAGTATACATACACGAAGATGTGAGGATTTGTATTACTTCAGTTACTTGTTCATATTAGAAATTTTAATTATGATCACACTTTTCCACATGAGATGTGATTTGTTCAGTGTATGAGTGGGCAGTGGTGACCTCTCATTTCTTTCAGGTGGTGGTTTTGGGATGTTTGTATTCCATCTGCGACTATATGGCTAGAAAAATAAGATGGAATCAAGCACACTAATTGAAAATGTGTCAAACCAGTAATACTTCATGCTATCATAATTGTGTAAAGCCAGAATGCTTTGTGTTAAAGCCATTAAATGTAAATATGATACAGATTTTTGTAAAAAAAAAAAACCAAAAAAAACACCCCAACAAATGAGTCATTTCCAGTTGAGACACTAGATAGATTATTGGTGACAATCAGTATTAATCTTACACTGTTTGTGAAAAATTCCAAGAAACACTGTAGTGGGCACATATTCCTGTCCAGGTGTGTGGACTTCGGTACTGCTTGTGCTTCAGTTAAAACATCAATAAATTTATTGTGCACTCAAACTGCTTGTTCTCCTTTTCTCATCTTTGTAAAACTTGCCAGTTTAAACCAGTATTGTGGTGTGATTTACACTTACTCCAGCGAATCGCTCCTAGATGGACTAGCACATCCAAATGCAGGCGTTAAATTTTAAGTTTTTGCACATATGCAGGGCACTTTTAAAAGGTGCCTGGACTTCGACTGGCAAGTCTTACATAGTGATAAGAGGAAAGAATTTTTCTTTCTTAGTTGGTGCCTGCTTTCAGTGTAGGTGAATTTGCTTGGCACGAAGTAAAAGGGGGAAAAAAACCCCAAACACAAGCCCAAACCATAAAAAAAGCCCAAAACCACCAACAATGTAAAAAAACACAAACAAACCAAAAACTAACAAAAAAAACCCACCCTAACAACAACAAAGTCTATAATCTGTTTAGTCTTTTGTCTTCACACAGGTTTTTAACTTAGAGCTTTGACTTTCTGATTAGAAATTCATCAGATAAAATTAAAGCTGAATTGAAGCACTAGAGTGTAATAGTCTACAGATAACAAGCTCATTATTTCACAGAAGGATGTACTGCAGCATTGTACACCTCAAGTTACTGTATCTGTTTATCTCCACTCTACATATAGCAAGTATCATGATGTAAAGCACAGTTTGTAGGAACTGTCTTCTGCAAACTCCTTTTTAGCTTCTGATGGTTTCTTCTGTGCTGCAAAGTGGACAGAATAACTGGGAGAATAATGCATTTGTCTTTTAGGATCACACTGAGAGGAAATGGAACTTCTATTACCTCCACAAATACACATTTTTTTTTCCTTCAGCGGGATAATGAATAAAAATTCTAACTGTAAAGTGAGATATTTTTTTCTTCTGTTTCACAGACAGGAGAATAGCTTAAGACTGCTTCTGTTCTATGTGCTACTCAACAAGAGCATGGGAATTCTTGAGACTGGTTTTTTTTCTCCTATTGTTTTTTTTTTTCTTTCCTGTGCAGTTTTAGGATCATTTCAGAGGAAAAGCACACTAGAGCCTATTTAGATTGTACTACTGTCACTTGGACATGAATTAGGAACGAGGCTCTAGCAAGATAAGCACTGTATTCATACAAAGGAAAGTAAAATCCAACGTTGTTAGTATAAAAGAGGAAAAATGTTTAGTTCACACTAAAACTTTCATGTCTGTAACTGTAATTTTACTGAGCCTCTTTTGGAAAGAGGTGATGAGTTGGGCATGTAGCATGTGATACCAGATGCTGTGGGGATAGTTGAGTGAAGTGAGGGGAAGCAATAGGAAGGATAATTGAATGTGCATCAATTGTGGTCCCTTTTCCCTCTCCCAATCCTCACGAGTCTAACAAAAAACTCACTTGAGTTCATGAGTGTGGATGTTTTCATTTTGGATGCTGGATGTACAGGTGTTCCATGTCTGGAGAAGATAGCAGGAATTCACGCACCAGAAGAGTCCCTGGGAATCAGGAAGTGTGGGTACTACTACTGAATTCACTGAGTCAAACCATGAGGAACTGGTGTTAGTGCTGATACTGTAAAAGAAACCCTGGAACTCCCATCATGTGGTGAGTGCTGTGGGCAGGCTGCCGTGGGCAGCTTGAGGATTCATCTGTGCCTTGCACAGTTCCACAATGACAGTGTCGTTTTCTTCACTTTCCCAGCTTTGGGGATTTCACAAGGCATGTGGTGACTGGGGAAAAAAAGCACTTTCAACTCAGATTTCTGCTAGGAGAGTAAATTAACTGTGTATTTCTTTAAAACTTAAAAGTCTTGTCATAGTCTGTTCCTTGATAGAGGAGGGAATGTGCAGGTAGATAACCCTGAAATTCTTGTGCCATACTAAGACCTGCTACTGTCAGCATGGTCACTTCAGTAGCAGGAGTGTACACAGTGGCAGACTCACTTGAAGATGAGAATGTACCAAATGGGTAGAGGCGGTGCCGGGAGCATAATTTATCAAGCATGCTGTACATCAAGCTTCTGTGCATGCCAGAAGACCTTCATGCATGCCATCAGGAGCAGCAACAGCAGGCTTCCCAGGAGACCTGGCATGGCTCATTCTGTAAAAGGACACTGCAACTTCAAAAACTATTAGAAATAACCCACAGCTTAGAAACCCCCCACACTGCAGGATGAATATAAAGCAGAACACGAATTAGCTAGACTTTGCATGAATACACAGTGAAATAAAAAAAGCAGAAGGTAACCTGAACTTTTTTTTCTAAAAAGAGAAATTTTTACTACAACTTTAATTCTTTTGATTCTGTACCCTTCTAGTATTAACCCAAGTTAAAAAATGATAACAGAGTGATGTAACATCAATGTAATTGCTTTTCTGCAGTAGCTAAAAGACAGGATCCCTGGTGCTCTTTTGTAAGGTATGTTTGTTAGGGAATGAGGTTTTCCTGTGTGCACTTGGTCATCTCAAGCCAGACTGCTGTATGGAACCACAGGATAACCATTGGAAGTAAATATTTTTTTCAGTGACCTTTTTTGCCTTAACCATCCAGACCTGTATTAGGTGAAAGGCACTTGTTCCAGGAAGGCGAGAGGAGACAGATTCTTACGGATTGAGCAGCTGCAAGTACTGAACTGGAAAACCTATTGGTGGCAGTAGAAAATTACATAGAATTTCCAGTGCCAGAATTTGATTGGGAAGTCCTACTGTCAATGGAAACAAAAATAAAATCTGTTTGTTGGATATATCTCAAGTTGGTTGGGATCATAACTAATTTTTGCCTAAGGTGGTGAAATGCAACGGATCTGTTTTCAGATTTATTACAATCCTTGTGTCCTTCAGGCTTAATTTTAAAAAAGGAAATTGAGAAGTGTTGCCTTACAGATTTTATACGTGTTACTTTTTCGACATAAGCTTTGTCTGTCGTAACACCTATTCAGTTTTTCAAAGCGTGTAGAATGTTCTCAGTTTATAATGGATCATCAGCTTCATCTTAAAAATTCTGAAACTGAACATCTGGAATTTCATTAACTTTGTGGAATCGCCAAGTAGCAAGTCTAAGGTACCAAGTTGTGTCTGCAGCTGGACTTGCTGGGCAGGCCATGACAACTGGGTGCTTTACATGAATTCTGCTCAGCTGCCGAAGGTTCAGAGGCAGGAGCAGGGAACCAAGAGGACTGTCAGCTTCCTTACTGAATGTCTGAGTGACAACAGGACTGCTGCCTGTGCTTGCTCAAAAGGATGTGATGTGTGCTAGTGCTGCCTAAGGGCTTGACCTAGTCCCAGTGCTACCATTGGGATTTATTTCTTCTTTGGGCATTAGGACGAACTGCTTGTGTTGACCTGTGCAGGCTAAAGTTGTGGTAGGCCTGTAAGGTAGCAAAAGCAAATAATGTAATTTAGACCAATTACAAACCAAGATTTTAAGCATGATTCACTAAAATTTGTCATCAATATTTGTACAAAGGATTCTGGAGTAAATCGTTGAGGGGGTTGGAAAGTACTTTTATTTTTTCTCTGTTCAAGGAATAACGTCATCCCTTTGTATGTTAATGCACTGGATCACGCGTTGTGTTTTTTGGCAAGGGCATTAACATGCGTTTGGGCGCTCTCGTTCTATCAGGGCTTTGTTTGAAGGATGATCTGAAAGTGTCAGTTTAGGATTGGGCTGAAGTAATAGTGAAACATGTATTTTACGTTTTTAAAATTGCATTTTTGTATAAATTATAAATTAGATTGACAAAACAAGTAACTTTTCCTTTCCAGCTCTGTTCTCAAGATGGCCTTGCTGAGAAGGGGATTGTAAGTCACACATCTGTCTGGCAAGTATTTTGATTTCAGTATTCTAAGACGTTTTATCTTCAAGATCACGTTTATCTGTGGTAATGTAGAAATTGGCTTTGAGGTTGTTTCAGGAACATTTAGAGGAACACACTTATTTCTGATCTGAAAACAATGTATAGTTTTAAGTGGCCTTTTGATAAGGCAATTTTAACAATTAAATGTCAGGGTATAGGCCATTATCTTAACGACTTTTGTTTATAATAGAAGAATCCCTGTGCATGGGACTTTATGTAATTTAAGACTAACAGAAGTGGCACAAAGCACTACTTCTGATGATACATGATTTTCTTTGAGCTATTAAGATAGCTGAAAAAAGTCACTATATGTAACTTAATCAGAATTGCAAATGTTGGGGCCTCATAGTGATCTGTGTCAATCAGTTGCATAGCTATGGTCTTAGATTTTATTATTTTTAAGTTCTTAAGAGGAAGAAATTAACATCTTCCTATCTGATAGACTTCTCTTCTAATTTCAGATGACAGATTACATCTGTGGAACACAAATAATGCTTTTCCTTTAACAGAAGTTTAATGACTAGTTGCTATGACGACTACAACTTGCTAACCGTCTAAAGATGAAGTAAAACTTAATAAAGTCTCAAGCAATTGGTAAAATTTTGAAATTGGGGAATCTTAGCTTTAAAATAATTTTATTGCATGATTGGAGGGAGTAAGGGGAATGATTTTTTTATTTTAATTTTTTTTTTTCTTTTTTTTTTTTTTGTGATCAGTATTTTGCACTGTAAATGCTGTGTGCAGCTAGCCTGGCTTGTCTTTACTAAAGTGACTCTTCCTCCATCAGCTCTGAAGATGCCTCCTGCACTGTGGGATGAGGTAGTAGGTTGTATAGTTTTAGGGTCATACCCGCAACTGGGAGATAACTATACAATCTACTGTCTTTCCTAAAGCAGCAGAAAATCAACAAGGGAAACTTCCAGCTTAAGCTCAGTGTCGAATTCTACTGAATATCTTTACTTGTAATGTTTATTATAGGAGAAAATATTTCTGTAACACCTACAGGTAATTGGGTTTAGATGTTTCTAACTCTTTGAAGAGCTAGGTTATGATTCTACTTTTTTTTTTTCTCCAACTAAAAGTAAGAATAGACTGATTCCTCTGTGTATAGTAGGGTAATCAAACACAGATTGATGATGTTCCAGTGATTGTGGTGTTTAACTCAAGTACCAAATACCCTTTAGAATGAAACTATGGTTGGCTACTTAAGCTCTTTGCTGAAGTTTATGCTTCTCTGTCAGAGTGAGGTAGTAGATTGTATAGTTGTAGGGTAGTTATTTTACCCTGTTCAGGAGATAACTATACAATCTATTGCCTTCCCTGAGGAGTAAAACAAACCACAGTCCTTTGCAGTCATTCATGTCCACATTGGGTAAAAACAGATCTGTCAGATAAATTTAGAGCTGTAAAGTGTTGCATTAATCCATGACAGAATTCTCAGGATTAACCACCAGTGTGAATAGTGCAACCCCTCAATGATATATTTGACTAATTCAACTTTTCTTCCAAGGTGAGTGGCACAGTGCTGGCTGGATATGGAAAATGCGTATGTTCAAGATACAGAGTGGAATACTCCAGGGAGTGGAACTTGTTCCAAAACAATTGGGTTTTGAATGTAAAAATGCAGGTAGCTCAAACTTGAATGTTGTGACTTAAAATGTTTTAAGACTCCAATTTGTATAATGCATTAAAATTCCATGACTCCCAACTGTGTAGTAGAAGTTGGAGGGAGAACTTGAAATTATACTTTATTAATAGAAAACCTGCTTATTTTCTCCAACTCTTCTCACATGTGAGACTTAATGTAATAAAATATGAAAGTGCTGAATGGCCACAATTGACCCCTCACCTTTTCCGGGCAGTGTAAAGCTACGAAGTTTGACATCCAAGATTCAGAACTGTAAATTTTCTCTGAGGTGGTTAGTGTTTATATAGAAAAGACATCTTAAGCTTACTGCATTCTTTTTCCTCCTGACACCCTAGGTCTAACTGCTTCTGCCCTTGTATGACCAGCTAGCGTCTTGCTATAGTAACAAAGAAAAGCATGAAAATACCTTTTGGGACTGAAAGTTGAGCATAGTAGGTCAGAGTGAAAATGGAGCCATTCGTGAGTATTTAAGCCTGAGGCGCTGAAACCTGTTAACCCCTTGCCAAGCAGTGCTAACAGTGTAAACTTGCAGTACAGGCAGAAGACCAAAAGCAGCTGGTTAAGCTATAGTGACTTCACAGAGCAGCTGCTAAGTGAGAAGAACTGCAAAAAGGAAGCGTTGGGCTCCTAGGAAGAGGTAGTAGGTTGCATAGTTTTAAGGGCAGGGATTTTGCTCACAAGGAGGTAACTATACAACCTGCTGCCTTTCTTAGGGCTTTATTTTAACACCAGGAACGTTTTGGCTCCATCCTAATCTCCTCAGCTTTGGTACATGAAGAGCAATGGCAAGCTATTTCTAAGCATTTTGAAGCTTAATGAAACTGGTATAACAGAAAACTTGGTACCAAAATGGAGCATAGTACTGGAATTTGGTGAAATGCTGCATTTGAGGGTGCACTTGGTGATGTGGTGACATTGGGCTGTGGTAAGTAAGAGGCTGCTTTTGGAAGTCAGCTCCTTGAAGAGTAAGATGGAGTTCCCTGCGATAAGGATGGAGTTGGTATGCACTTCTAATGTTAAGCTGAGGTACTTAAACATGTACTTAAACTATGCTATTTACTTAAACAGGTGGCTAAAACACATCTTTGTTCAGCTTTGTTCATTTCAGGTGGAAAAAAATAAACTTCCTTCCCTAGAAGGACCAGCTTGTAACTTGTCTGAAGGCTGTTGGTTTCTCAACAGGTACAGACACTCCTAATAAAAAAAGATCTCAGTCATGGATTATTATTGCAGCCTTGCAGAAGAGAAATTTTTTGTCAGTTAGAAGGAAGGATTGCATGGTTTGTCTCATGAAATTGTTCGTATAAAAGCACTCCACAGTTTTGTTTTTAATGTACTTACGCTACACTGCAGCAATAGTTGTGGTAGGGCTTCAGCTGGATGCCCAGTGCTGTGGGATGCAGAGACACTGAACTGCTGAGCATCCTGTAGCATTACCGTGTTACGGCCACACCAGCTGCTATGTAAACTTTCGACACTAAGACAGAGTCCTAGATTATAAACATGCTAAGTATGCTTCTATTGAACATCCTGTGTGAATTTAATTGTACATGTTTGATCCAGTTAATAAAATACGGCATTTTATGCAGCTTTTACAGTGAATGGACTTTACTTTCTCCAAAATCAGTGAATTTTACAGAAAAACAGTGTCCATGTTATTGAAATAAAGTCAAGGCTATGTTACAAAAATAACAGTGTTAACTAGCATTACTGTTAACCAGTTATTCTGTTGTTAACTAAAACTGTTCTAGTGTTCACCGTGACTTTTAAAGAGCTTTGGTACAAGACTTCACTGGGGGAGGGGGAATCCTTATTTACAACATTGCTACTGGACATGCAGGAACTCTGCTTACTGTAGAGCTGGGTATAAATTTGTCACAAAAACCTCCCCTGATTTTAGTGATATAAAGTGCCTTAAAATTTTCCTATAGTTAACATTTTATAAGTAAATACAAGGAGCGTGCTTATAAGAGTTAATCTGTACTAGCCACTTCCACTGCAATACTTCTATTGTACCTGACGCGTTTGTAAAGCTTCTGTTGAGAGAGGAAAAAAATAGAGCTTGGGTCCTAGATGAAAATTGAGTAGCTGTTTTATGTTAAGAGCAACAAGCAAATTTTAGGCTTGACGTGCCTATTTCTGCCCTTCTGTTATTGTAACACTTGATATTTGCTTCCAGTGCTGCTGGGTTTCTTCTTTTCTGAAGTATTGTCAGTAGATAAAGCTTTAAATGTCTTAGTCTCTGAAGTTGTATACATCTGAAGTTATATCCATCTCAACATTATTATCAGAGATTTATTTAATTTTTTAATTGTTAAAACCAGAACTGCTCTTCACAGGACCCTATGGGTTTCTTAGGCAAAAGTACCCGATTTTGAGACTGTCTCTGTATGCTTCCAGTGTATTGAGAGAAGCAGATACGGCAGAGAGCTACTGCAGTATTGGTTCTGCCACATCAAATATAGCCTTTCTCCTGCAATACAGTAAGTGGCCTTGATCGTGTCATCATAGAGGAAGGCAGTACTGCTCGGTTAATTATTTTAAATGGTTAATTAGTTCCCTTTATCTAAGGATGCCAACCCTTGACCCCTCTCTTTCTACTACTGATTCTGTCTTGCCTATAACAGGTACAGGCATTATTTACTTGTAATTGGAAGCAACCTGATTAAGTGATAAGGCTCAAACCATAAAGGAATTACACTGTGGTTTAGCAGCCTCATCTCCTAAGATTATTTCTTGCCTTACCTGTGGGCTCCACCTAGAAAATGGTATCAGCTCAGCTAAACACAGGAATTGTTTGCTTTTTTCCACATGTATATTCAGAGAAGGGTGCAGGGATGAGGTAACAACACTCCAAGAATCCTTCCAATAAAGAAACAGGGGTTGAAGAATGCACAGCAAACAGTGCAGAAAAGTTTGTAGTAACAGTAGAGACATGTCTGCCACCCATCATGAGGTAATTGTGTCATGGTGGTCTTGGAAACCTTCCAATAGAGCTCCAAAAATAGAACACAGCTTCAGCACAGATCCACGTCCCAGGAGAACTATTTCTGTTCTGTGCCCTTCCATGCAGGAAGGTGTGCTCTGAAATCTCCCTGGTAGAGTGAAACCTGAGACCTGTTGAGGTTTTTCTGGAAGAGAAAACACTACTAATAACCATTTTTACGCTTCTGAAGGGGACTCTGGGCACTTGTACTGTGTACACAGTATATGAGCTTTAAGCATTAAAAGTTCTCTCCCCTGTGCTACCTGCATTAAGAGTAAGGCCTGCGGTAGGCAGGAATTGCTGCTGGTATTGTCTGTTCTTCATGCTATGCAGGAGGTGACAGAGTGCTTGGAGAACAGCTGCCACCAGCAGTCTTCCCTACAAAAGGTCTTTTCTACCATGGTTTCCCAGATTGGCTGGGGGATCTGCTTTCTTAACCATTGGTTTTTCTTTGTGTTTCTCTATCCAGCCTCTTTCCAACCTGTGATAACAGATGCAAGGAAATTAACATCAAATGTTTATAGAGAGATAATAGAATTATGCACCTAGAATTTGTTGTGGTATATATAGATCCCTTGGTCATTTGACATACCACGTCATTCCTATGCGGTAAAGCACATTTTGCTCCTTCTTTTGGTAACCAGCAGGCTGGACTCAGTAATAGGTGCCCGCAGGTGCTTCCTCTTCTTTGGGCTTTACCAAGCAAACTATAAAATACCTGATATACAAAAAGGGGAAAAAGTACCAAGGACTGTTTTGACACTGGTCAAAACAGACACGTATGACAAGTTTAGCTAAGTATTAGTGGTTTCAACTGAAACTCCCAAAAGACACCTGGAATCCCTTGATTCTAGAGGCATCATCTAGATGGCATAGCCTTCAGACCTCTGCTAAGCTTTGGGGAGTCCAGCAGATACGGTAGCTGGATTTAGTCAAGAAAGCGGATTCCACCCAACGAGCTTAGTTGTGTATTTAATGAGAGAGTTCTGTAGAGATGAGTCATGAGAGGAGCTACTGGAAGCATCAGATGTCAAGGTATGTTCTGTTGCAACACAAGAAACCAGATTTATTCTTGCATAGATGGTCTTAATGGAATTTGATTTTTATACTATTTAGTTTCAGACACTCGAAGCCACTCCAGTGAAGAGGGCTTATATGCACTGGAAAACAAGACACTGTTCTATTTCAGCCCGTTGTGTTAAAGTGATCTTCAAAATAAAGCTATTAGAAGTCATATAATGCTAATAAGGACTGTATTTTTGGTAACTGAAAAGGCCTTTTATGAAATAGGAGAATGTTACTTAAAAAAAAAAAGAAAAAAAAAAAAAAAAGCCCCCTTTGACATTAACTCTTCAGTATAAATGCTGTTGAGCTGATTAGTTAAACCCAGCACAGCATAAAAACAGAGAGAAGGATCAACTCATGCAATTGCAAGCCCCTGTTCTGTGAGGGAGTTTAATACACCCTTTAATACCTTACCTCTGGAGATGCCTGTGGTTTTGATACTCCCAACAACCACCCAGAAGTAGCAAGGTGAGAGTCGTAGTAAATCAGTATCCCAACATGCTGTTGCACTTGAATCCAGATTCACATATTGTATCTTTAGTGTGTAAGTAGCTCCTCCTGTGGTATCTCCCTAAGATGAGGAGGGATATGGAAGAAAAGAGGAGTGGTGTATTTTGTAGCCGTTTCTCTTTGCAGGAGTTGGGAAGTTCAATGTCAAAGAGCTGATATCCGTGACTAACATTCTGCCTGATTAAGCCATGACTGATGCTATTAGGACCTTGTGCATAAAACTCAAGTGTACCTTATGCCAAAACAAGCACAGTCAAAGACTTCCCTCAACACTTGCCTTGCAAAACAAGTAAGACTGAAGCTGTTTTTAGAGACTGATGTAATAGAATCTTGACCGTTTCTTCCCCAGCTGGCATATACTGCCCCGCTTGCCTTATAGCACATGCTGTAATGAGAGAGGTGATGCGTAACTGTGCATGGATGGACGGACAGTGCAAAGCCAATTTTCCTCAGTTTTGAACAAATGCAGTCTCTTTCCTTTTCTGTTACTGTTCCAAGTTAATTGCAGCCACTGTGGAGGGTATGGGAGAGCCAGCAGCAAAGTCAATGTGACCACCTGACCTCTTTCTTCCCATGGTGAACAGAACAGTATTTCTGCTGTTCCCTGCTCCACACCACCCCACTGCTGTGCTTGCTCTACAGTGACACAGGAGCTGCTGCTCTGAGACAGTGGCCTAGCACGGATTCACCTGTGGTGGTTCTGGTGCTTACACAGGTGGGAGAGGTATGTCAAACCCCCTCAGACCAAGGGAAAAGAACTGAAGATGAGTAAAGCAGTTGGAGCATTAGGCATGAGAATAATGGTAAATAATGTACAATAACTAGAGTACATGAGTGTCTGAAGAATGCAAACACAGGAACTAGAATTCTTGTTAGGATGCTTGAGAATTGGGCCTGTGTGAACCTTATGCGGTTCAGCAAGGCCAAGTGCAAGGTCCTGTACCTCAGTTGGGTTGATCCCTGGTATCAACACAGGCCAGGGCGGGTGAAGGGATGGGGAGCAGTCCTGCAGAGAAGAACTTGGGGGTGCTGGTGAATGAAAAGCCAGACATGAAGTGGGATTGTGTGCTCGCAGCCCAGAAGCCAGTGGCACCCTGGGCTGCATCCCCAGCAGTGTGCAGCGGGTCGAGGGAGGAGACTCTACCCCTCTGCTCTGGGGAGACCCCCCTACCCCACAGTGCTGAGTGCAGCTCTGGAGTTCTCAGCACAGGAAACACATGGAGTGGGGTCAGAGGAGGCCACAGAAATGTTCAGGACCAGCTGAGACAGTTGGGGTTGTTCAGCCTGGAGCAGAGAAGGCTCCAGGGGCACTTCCTTGTGGCTTTTCAGTGCTTAAAGGGGCCTGTCAGAAAGATGGGGACAATCTTTTTAGCAGAGCCTATTTGTGACAGGACAAGGGGTGATGGCTTTAAACTAAAAGAGGGGAGATACAGAGTAGAGAGAAGGAAAAAGATTTTGATGCTGAGGGTGGTGAGACCCCCCAGAGAGGTGGTTGATGCCCCATCCCTGGAACCATTCAAGGTTCAGGTTGGGTGGGGCTCTGAGCAACCTGCTGTAGTTGTAGATGTCCCTTCTCACTGCAGGGGGCAGGTTGAACTAGATGAGCTTTAAAGGTCCCTTCCAACCCAAACCATTTTGTGATTCTATGCTGTTAAAAAGTCTTGTCTGTCACAAAAATTTGCAATCAAGTATGTAAAACTATTGTGGGGCTACTTTAAATGGATGAATTGCCATCAGGCAGCTCTGGGAAGCTGTCCCATGACAGGAACAAACATGCTTAAACCCTGTTTCAGCTGAAATCAGTGGAAATCCTTTAATCACACAAGTGATTGAAATAAGGTGAACAGATGACTCATTATGTGATTGAGTTGATCATTAGATAAGAGATTGATAAGCATTAGTCATTTTTTTAAAAATCTACTCACAGCTAGGAAAGGCTTGTTGAGTACTGAGGGGGTAGCCAAGCTGAATGCAGGAGGTGATGTGGAAGATGCAACAAGCTGCTCTCCAGAGTCCCCTGCCAGGCCGGGGGAGCTCAGTGGGCAACCACTGCTCGCCTGGGCTGCAGGAGCACAATGAAGTTCCAGAAGCAGCATTGCCTTTGCAGACCTTGACCACAACTGCTGACCCTAACCTAAGCTGTAAGGTGCCAGTCAGTAACCATCTAACACAGAGTTAGTTACTACACTACTGTTAGTTTATTCATATTGAAGTGAATTAGACCACATGAAATTCTCAAAGACATTTAAAAAAAATAGTTCTTGGGTGTGCAGTGAAGTTTTTACTCCTTAAAAAAATACCTGGCTTTCATTTTGCATTTCAGCCCTGCTCGGGCCTGTGTCTCTGCTGGATGGCCATGACTCAGCGCACTCCATTGTGTTTCAGAAAGTCTGAAATGTGGCCAAGAAGTTCCTTCCAAAGATTACCTTGTTAAAGAAGAAACACCCGCTGCATTGCTCGCCCTTCAACTCTCATTCAGTGACCACAGATTGTTGTATTTCAAGTAGGGGCAACACAGGACTTTTCCTGCCAACTTGTCTTGAAATACAGAAAGTAAAATTCCCTCCCTAGTCCCCCTCTACAACCTTTTCTGTGTTTTTTGGAGCAGCGGCGTGGTCCTGTGAGGTTCAGAGTCCATTTCTGGATTCACATGTGGCACAGCTGTGCACAAAGCATCCCACTTTCTCTGCCAATTCATTTCTTTCACTGTTGACTCACGGACAGAGATCCCAGGTATTTGAAGACTGCCTTTATATACAGCTGTGACAGTAGCCAAGTCTAAACCACTCTTGAATATCATTTATTAGCCTTAGGGTAACTCATGTGAAGGACAGTGTTAAGGAGCTAATTTTCAAAAATAAAGATTAAAAAGTCCAAAGTGCTGATCAGCAAATTTGATGCTAAGCACAGTGTTTCACTCAGGGGATAGCTGTGTTGGGGTGGTCACTCTCCAATCCAAACAGCGTTTCCTCCATCAAAATCATCAGCAGCAAATAATCAAATGCTGCTTTTAGATTGAGTAGAAATTCTGTGACTAGATGACTCCGAGACCTCTTCTGTGCAAAGAGCCTTCAACAGCAGAAGAAAAACGTGAATTGTCATATAAAACACCATGTTTCTTTGTTCTGTTCTGTCTTTATTTCGAGTCAGACCAAGAAGGAATGAAATATTTGTACACCCCTGATGCAGTTTCTTTTTTTTTCTTCAGTATTTCAGATTAGACCCTGAAAACCAAAAATCGTGATCAACAACCCAAATATCTAGAGATTTACATGTAAGAGAGAATATTTCATTATATGAAGACATTAGAAAAACTAAGCGATGGGTACCTTTACATGCTTTTATACAACTATCCCATGCCACCTTGCTTCTAGCAGAGTTCACTATATCTGAAATGGAAATTTAGTGTCTGCTGCAAGTGAATGTTCTCAGATCACAATAGTGGATTCCTCAATGGAGGAGGATGCTGTTTTAAAAAAAAAAAAAAAACCAAAAACAGTAGAGAGCATAAATATTGTGGGATAGATTTAGTCCATAAATTGTATTTTTAAGGGAAGAAGAGAAAAATATGTGAACTCATGTATTTTCTCACCTCTTGCCCATTCCAGGCTGTGACTGTGCCATCAGTAGGTGCAGTACAAGTAACGGACATGAACTTTCCAGCACCAAACTTGTTCACTGTTGGACAGATAAGCCATGACAACTGTTTTTCCTACAATAAAATAAGTGTTAGGAAACAAAATGTAATTAAATAGAACCTAAAGGTTTGATTCTCCATAAACTTTGTTCAGCTAAGTGTTTAGAGATGTGGAGCTCAGTACACCCAGAAAAATACCATGCCCTTTACACACCTTATTACTAAGTATTATGAAATAACTACATGTGTGATCGTTTTCCTCTTGGACGGTTACATCAGGGATGATGAACAACTGAGATGTTACTGTAGGTTCAAGAAACAGATTTGCAGTATTAATAGGCAGGTAACATATTGGTGTGCAGATACGGTTCTAATTATTTACTCAAATTGCTTCATGGTCAGGGAAGATGGGTAAAAGACTCTAAAAACTATGCCATTTCTTCACCACCCTAGATGACCTAATGAGATACACTAACAAGATAAGGCTTTGCGTCACCATCTTTTAGGTAAATTCTTTTTTTAAGGCTGATAGGGAAGTGTTACAGTTCACCACTGCATCATAAAACGCAAACACACAGAGCTCTATTTTTAGTCTTCTGGGAATATAATGCACAAATCCTAGTTTTCCAGGGGTGTTACATTGAGTTTCCACATTTCTGCTTATGGCCAGCAAAGTTTTTCTGAAAAAGCCCAATGTGGATCTGAAGCCTAAATTCATGCACACAAATCTTTCAAAGCGTTGTACCTGATACCTAATGTAAAATTCATTGGTAGTGTCTTTTAATACGTGTCTGAGAACACCATCAAAACTCAATTCATTCCAACTAAGCCTTTGGAAAACTGTTACCTACTGCAAGACAAGTAACCAAACAAAACTCTATTTTCTCTACTGTTGAAACCTAAACCATGGTGAAGATACCCCTCCAGTTCCCTTCCCTCAGATTTTTAGATTCTTTACTGGACACTTCTATTGGATCTGTTACAGCTTAGGTAGTCTGTCTGTCTAATCACCAGCTCACCGTCAGGGACACTGCTTGTGTATTTTCATTGTGCAAATCTGTCAAGATGCACCTGTATAATGTGAGTGGTTTAATTTTAGCACTGTACAACCAAACAAAATGGATTTTGATGTTTTGGGCATTGAAAGCAGCCTTACTTGCCTGGGGAACTGCTTTCTGAAGTGTTGCTCTGCTGCCTTTGTGCCAAAAAAATCCCAAAAAACAAAACAAAAAAACCCCCACCAAAACCCAAAGATTTTGGACATGCTGAAGCCAATTCTTTAGCTGTCAAGGAGGCAGTAGCAAACTGAATCTTTATTCTGCCAGTAAAAGCCCAGTTCTTTGAACCATTGGTGTTGCACGTTCAAAGAAACTGTAAATGTAAGCCTAGGCTTGTGGGAGAATTTTCAAAAGAAATCATTGTGGTCACTGTTTATGTTAATTTTTTTCAAAGAAACGTGAGAATAAAATCACCATAATATTTCTCTTTAAAAAAAAATACGAAACAAGTCATAACTATATACTGTGCAATGAAGGGTAGTAAGACTACCATCATGAACCAAATTAAATGATACTCATTTGGTATTGAAAATAGTAACAACAGTCACAAGGAACCATTTCTGTCCCATAAAGATTCCATACACTGGCCTCTGGTCATTAGATAGAGCACTTTGCACAACAGTTTGGGGTTTTTCATACCTGTGATGATTTACTGTCTGGCAGTGGCTGCAGGACAGTGATTCAGGCTCCCTGAGGAATGTGTTCCCCATTTGTTTTGGCTGGTACTTGTGTCAACACTGGGTGTACTGGTTGTCATTTCTTGATATCGAAAGTTATACACCCGTGTTTGGAGATGGGTGTCATATTCCGTCTGTATGTGCAAGGTTCGCAGGAAGAGTATCCTGCTGTGTGAGTGTATTGATTTGATGGCATGAAAATATCCTGATGACTCACTGCGGGAATTTGGCAAAATATGATCAAGTTCACTGGGTGACTTTGTCTAAAGGAGATGGAACAGGCACATGCTGAAGGCAACCAGTGTGGGCACATCTTTGTGCTACCAGGGGCACCCAGCAGCAAGTGTGTCAGAATCAGGAGCATGATGGCTTCTCAGGTGCTCGAGAGTCATAAGGAGCTCTCTGGTGCAAGCAAAGTGCCAGCTCAGCTGCTTGGGTTATGACAGCAGAAGGGGTAGGTTTAGTAAGACCTCAGTTCCTCACTGTATTAACAAGCACATAGTTGTAGCCGGTTCACAGCACAGCAAACTCGCACCTCTTGAAGGGGTATCAGGACCAGCCACAGCTCTTGCCACCTTCATCTTACACCCACAATGTACAAAGAAATTAAGTTGGAAGCTTATGGTTTTTCTCCCTTATTTTCTCTGTCCCTAAAGGGGCTTTACTCAAGACTTTGATTTCCTCCAAAGCACCCAAAGTAAAAATTGAGTGTACTTGGTGGTAGCAGCTTGCCAACCAAACTACCATCAGGTTCTGCTGGTCTTAGCCAGACGCAGCAGTGCGTAAAATTTCCCCACTAATACACATTTCCCATCCTAGCTGGAATTTACGGACCTGCAGCTGCCTTACTGATCTCACCAGCTCAGGTGCTATACCTCTGAAACAAGAGACGTGGCAGCTGTATTTTACAGTGGTCTAGCAACCAGCAGTACTGTGGAACTGTGGGGCAGCTGTTTCAGCATGGTGAGGGGAGGCAGCAGAGCTAGGGGCACCTTGAGGTCAGTTCTGCGCTGGAGGTTGTCATGGTGCTTCTCAGCTCAGCATCGAGGGCAAGCACTGGCCCTGGTCTGCTTGGAAATAGCTGGTGCTGGGGGCCTCACAAAACGCAGCACGGTGAAACCACATGTTTGGGTTTTGCTTACTCCATTTGACCACGTACTCTTGCTTCTGCTGCAGCATATCATTGGGCAGGGTCACCAAATAAGCTGATGAGCCCATCTCTCTAGCATAAACTCCAAGGTTAAACAGGGGGAAAAAACTCTGAAACAAACCCAAACTGAGCTTCTGATCTGGCTTTTTGGTGGCCTCACTGGGTTTCATCCAGCCTTTGTATCCTGATAAGTAACCTGAGATTAGACAACTACAAGTGTTGAGTAACATCTGCCTGCTACAAAATGTGGTGGTTTGCACTCAAACAGGGAAGCACAGGATGTATGAACAGACCCCGACAAGCAGTTTGTCAGGAAGAGCAGAGCCCAGGTCTCCCAAGTGGTAATCCTGTCTATTGGACCTATTCCCTTCCCTATAGCCTCCGGACCATGCAGAACTCATGTTAAAGCCTGCACAGGTTATATTTTTCATTTCAGTAAAATTTGACTCAATTTGTGCCAAAAACTTTCAGGATTCTCCCTCCCCTGTCCCCCATAAATTATGTTTCCTTGAAAAACCACAACCCTCTCTAAGTACCTTAGAAATGCACCATAAGCATAAAGCCAGCACTAGACAATAATAAATGAGGTAGAATTACATGCCAGGATGTGCCGGTGATAACGTTTTCCACTGAAGACAGGAGCAGTGAAATTTTCCAGCACAACAACAGAAGCACCATCCCCCCAGCCCTGCGAGAAACACGAGTGAACTCCACCTCAGCACCCTGCTCCCGTGTGGCCCTTCAAACCGCTACCTGGCTGATAACGTTCCGTAGGTGACACACGGAGCTGCCGAGGTTGGCCAGCCCAGCCATGGCTGACCTTTAAATCCATCTTGTCCTGTCTGCGTGCCCAAGAGGAAATCACATGTGTGGCACGAGCCTGACCCAGAAATATTGCAGGGAGTAGGATATTTTGTGCGAATAAGGAAGGGCAGGGTCTGCAAGATGAATCACCGAAACAATAATTATCCTGAGGAAAAGCCTTGGAGGGTGGATTAACTGTGATAACTGCCCTTTCAAGGTAACAACAATGCGAGCCATCAGCTCTTCTCGACTGCGAGGAACAGAAAATGCTTTAGCAGAAAATATAAAACCAAAAAATTATGGAAGTTCATAAGAAGAGATTGGCCAAGGAGGCATCCTTCACTTCCCAGCGACTCTGACTTCAGCCTGTGATTGTTATACAATCTGCCACAAGGATTGCTCCAGGAATTATTTTTAGCACACCAGTAACTTTCAGTGAAAATAAATAAAGGGACAGACAGTTGCTATAAAGACAGGAAATAAACTTTAGAAACTATTTAGCTTTTGGCTAAGAAGGACAACTGAATTACATAGTTCCTGAGCACGTATGATAGCCTCAGATAAGATGAACTCCAAATGATAGTTTTTTCTTTCCTCCGACCAGCCCAGTTATAATGTAATCGTCAGTGCTTTACAGGGGCTCCACACCTGTAGCACTCACCAAAGCCAGGGATTTCAGGGTGCTGCAGCCTCTGGTATGCACTGCCTATGGCTTTATCAAATACAACCATAGTGTGCGGAAGTAGGGTTCCAAACCAGTGACTCTCACTAACAGTAGTTGTAGTGCTGTGCCTTGCCCCTGCAGGCAACTGTCCCTGGCTGTAACATGTCTCTAGAGGAGTGTCCTGCTCCTTCCCCAGCCCAGGCCAGCTGGTGTATCCACCCTGCCGCTTGGCTTTAGCACAGGAGCAATGGTGCCTCCTGAAGAAGTCAAGGTAGCTCCACTTGTGTGGCACTTCACTGCTCAGAGGAGCCCCACACATCCCAAAGGCAGGCAGAGCCACGGTGGCAGTGAGGGGGACAAAGCGTGAGCTCTCACCCGAGATGGGGAAAGGTGTCAGCACCTCCAGCCACGGCAGACACACAGCGCGGGGAGCAGGGGCAGGCAGAGATGTCTGCCCAGGAAATCAGCGCTAGTAATGATCTGCTGCTAATCAAACATTCACGGCACTGGAGGAGGAAAAAGTAAAGGGCTTAATTCTGTCTCCCAACCGAAACAATATTCAAGTTTTTGTTAATGAGCCAACCTTGTGTTCAGCCTTGTCTACCTTTGCTAAATGCTCCCAGCTACCGATCAGAGCTGATCTCCAAGAGGAGAAAATATTTTGCTGCCTTTCAGTTTTTCAAACAGTAATGTCCCCAAAGTCTGCTCTGAGTATCAGAGTGGCCCACAGCCTTGCCTGTGCTTCACTCTCACCCTCCTGGGCTGGAGAAAGCAGCGGTGTTACTCCTGCAAACGCTGCCCGGCACAGATGCTAGGTGGGTGCTTCTTGCGGCCAGAGCTGGAGTGTAAAAACCCACCCGGGGTCACTGATGCTCTGTATTGCACCTGAACAGAAAAGCTTTCTGCACTGACACCAGTTGAGACAAATAAACCAGAATTTGAAGATGAAACTGCAGGCAATCCACACTCTTCTTCAGAGGCAGAAGTTGACAGAGCGTGAGGCCTCATCTGCCCACGCACGTTCCTCTCCAGCCACGGCAGAGGTTCTACCTTGCACGCAGGCTGTGCTTACAAGGAATGCGCTGTCAGACTCGCACCAGCGCGCGCCGAGGAAAGCCTCTTCCTGCTCTCCTGCGAGACCAGCTGAACGGCTGCCAGCAGCAAACACCGAGATAGCCACGGAAAGTGAAACCACAGCACCAAGGGGGAGAGAAAACCTGGAGAAGGTGCTTCTCAGGCACTGCTTTCGCTTAGATATTGAGGGCTTGAGCTCACAGTTACCACAAAATTCTCATGCCCTTTGCAATTTGTGGAGTACCTTTAATAGTATTAACAAATAGAAGCATTTCCCTGTTCCAATATTATGTGACTGCCTTTCCATCTCACTATTCCTGAATTATGAGAAAGAGTAAATATGATAGTACAACTTACTATTACTAAAACCATTAACAGTTTTATATACTCCTGCTACCATTTCCTCCTGAACTAGAGAGCCGGCATCCTCTCATTGCTCCCAGCAAGTCTTTCCCGAACATCTTGGATGTCTGTTGTTTGGAGATGGGTCCATCAGCACTTGAAGGGTGGTCTGGGGGTAAGGTCAGGTCACATTACTTAAACATCCTACTATTTTATTTGTTTGTTTAGCTGTACGTGGAGTTCCCTCCTGGTCACATTAACGTCCCTCCCCTCTGGTTTTAATTTAAGGTTTAATAAAATGATTTTCTTTTTTTTTTTTTTTTTTTTTTTTTGTTCACAAAATACAACAATAACACCTTCAGCAACAGCTCTTCAGCTTGGACGCTCTCTGTGTCAGAACAAGAGTGAAACACGTTATCAATTTGAACAGACTGGCTTCCTCTATGGTGGAGTTGTTTTCAGTGTGCTGCGATGTGTTTCACAAAAGCCAAAGATATAAATGATCAACTGGAAGGTCGAATTAATTTTCCCTCATGTCTAAATTAGGAGAGTGAGTAATTGCTGCAGTAATCGCAAGCAGAGCCTGTTTATCAATGCCAGTGAATAATTTGCTATTAAACAATAGTGCACTTTGCCTTTGAAAATTCACAACACTCTCACAGGAAGCACACTGCCTGTTTTATATGAGCTTGATGATTGATGAGAGGAGTGGCAGGATTACAAACACGGTTTGGGGAAAAGCTTTCTGGCGTGTCTCCCCCAGAAGCATCCCTATGTCTAAAGAGTTATCCTTGCTGCAAGGATAAGCACACGGTGGGCTTAGATTACGGCATCTGAAGTCACAGGGCCAAAATAGCACCAGCCTGATTCTGTAATCAATCACTTCTGATTGTAGGCAGCCAAACACCGTACCTAGAAATCACAGGCAGGAGCTGCTGTCTGTTTTCTGTTTTCGTACACACGTTTGTCTGTCACCCAGCCATTACTCTGACCTCACCCTTTGTCCATCACAGCATCTGGCCCCGTTATCTTCCTTATGCCCTTCCATTTTCCATGCCAAGCCTATCCTCTTCCCACCACACTTCTCATCCCTTCCTTTGACAACTCTGGATCGAGTCCCTGTCCTCCTGGCATACCACCCTCTCCACCCAGCTACACTGACCCCTCACCTTCACCCGCTTTTCAGTGCCACAATGGCATTTCTTTCCCCTCATGGCTGTTTCTGGGCTCTGTGTGCTCACCCCAGCACCCACAGCTCTCTGGACCTCATCTGTGCTCTCTTCAGATCATCTTCCTGTTTTGTGAGTGGACATGGTGAAAATGGTTCAGGATCCCCCCTGTTCTTGCTGCTTCCAAGCCCTTTCTTTTGCCCAGCCTTCCCCCTTCCTCTATGCTTGAGTCAAAGTGCTTTCTCCTCCTCCCAGATTCCAACATCCACTCTTGGTGGTGTTGGGATCTGATGTGACAACCCAAGCAGTTCCTTACACTGGAAGTCTCTGTAACCTTGTGACTTCAATCAATGTGCACCTCTTGTTTGACTTGCAGTCACTCTGAAGTGGTTTTCATCTCGCACCACTCTTCCTCACCTCACCACTGAGCAATTTCCCCTCTGGTCACTGTTCATCCAGATAATTCAATTAGTTTTTCTTTCCTCCTCTGTTTGCAGACCTCTCCTCCCTGTCCTTTTCTCAATTGGAAAATTGCTCATTTGCTTTCAAGCCTCATTTCAGTCTGGTGTAGACTGCCTGCCCAGAGTCTGGCCTACTGACTTCATTTCACTTTTTTTTTTTTTTTTTCTTTTCTTCCCCTGAAGCTATAAACACAGCAGCAAATTCATTCTCTCCACCTCTTTGTACTGTCACCTTCCCAACTAAGCAGCTATAAGATCCAGCTGAATCTGAATAAAGTATGTCTGCACTTCTGGCTGATGCAACTTCTCACTCCTCAACCACATTCTTCTCCTGGGTCCCCTGTTCTCCCAGGAAATAGGAGCTGGCTGATTTTCCTCATCTCTGTGGTAGGGCACAGGTCTGTTCTCTCTTCCAATGGTTTCTCCATGTCATCTCAGGTTTTTTTCATCCCTTTAAATTCTGATTATCCTTAAATCTCCTTATTTAACCTTGAGTTCTGCAGTTTCTCCTTCATTAACATCCTTTAGCACCTCCTTTCTTTAAGATGTACTAAAAGGTCCTTGATTTCCCCCCTGTCCTTCCAGACACTGTTTCTCTCCCATACCTCATTGCTGTGTATAGTATCCTGGTGCTCCTCAAACAGTTCATGCCCCTCACATCTTACTGAAACTTCTCTGATCGAGGTCTCATATCTTTTTCTTACAAAGATTTCAGTCAGACATTTCCTCTTTATTCTTTTTTTTTTCACTTTTAGCACTGTTGATCAGAGTCTTCTTGAGGTCTTTTTCTCTGGATTCAGTACCCCTTATCATCTGCCTCCTGTTACTCATTCAGCACATGTGCTAAGGAGTCTTCTTCACTGGCATTGAACATGTCTTGTGGTCTTTTATCCTACCATCTCATTTTCAGGAGAAAAAAACACCTACCAAAGAAAACTCACCTCTGTGCACAAACTCAGTGACCACCTCTGCAGAGGTGCCTCCTGTTTAGACTTGATTAGAGTGCTGCTTTTACTCTTGCTTTGCTCACAGCAGCCCTCTGCTGCAAAATTAGTCACCGGCATTCTGACACACACTCCTTTCGCATCCCTCTTCTTTAGCATCAAGCATAAGTCACTTGACTTTGTTTTCAAGGCTCTCCATGATATGCTGTCGCTCACTAATAAGAACTTGTTCTGTGGCTGGTCCACTACAATGAACTTTATTCCTCACTATTGTATTTCCAAGGAAGGGTCTTTCTTCTTCCTCGGTGCAGAATTCCTGCTTTGAGCTCCCTACGAATGCTTGTAAAAGCACTTCATTTCTAAAGCCACAGCAGCTGCTCACTGTACTGATGAGCTTGGCTTCTTTTCTACTCTTGTGTCTTCCACTTACCTAATAATGTTTTTTGGGGTTGGGACCCTTTTTGTTCCTCATTTGTAGATGTTACTGCAGAAATGAATTGATACTACTGAATAGATAGGTCTATATCGCTATCAAGAAGCTCTGGCTTGCAAAGCGCAGCAATCTGTGGAAGATGGAATTACCAGAGTCCTCTTCTACCACACATCCATTATTGGCTGTGTAAATCCTCCCAGGGATCCTTTCAGTCTGTGCCCTCTGCTCAGATTGAGTGCAATGCTGACATCCTTCAAATGGCCCTTAGTCTCTGGTCGACAGGAAAATTATTTCAAAGGACCACAGGAAAATTATTTCACAGGACCACAGACTTCTGAGATGTCTAAAGGGTTTGTGTGTGCACTTATACACCCCCCTGCCACAGCTCCCAAATGCTTCTCAGGAATACTGAGGCTGAATTCCCTGGTGTCTTTTCAGGCTTTCCCTTCTGACGTGCAGCCCAGAAAACTCCCTTACTGACATGAGCACTCACCCAAACCAGCCAGCAAGAACACCACTGGAAAGCCATTTTAAAACAAACCACAAAGTTAAAAGTTACGTCTGGAAGTCCCTCCTAGCTCAGAGAGAAAACACCAAATATTTTGTTTATCCTCTAAGACTATATGATAATCTTAGACCAACACATGAAGATTATGAGAAAAATCAACAATTTTGGCAGATGGACACAAGAACCAATAATTAACCCAGTGAGTGTCCTCACCTGGGCATCAAAGAGATGACCCCATGTCTAGCTCCAGCCTTGGTGACATCCGAGTGGCCCCACAGAAGCTGCAGTAGGAGGGCAGGGCAGAGTAGATAATGCAACATAAAGGAACTTGAGTTTCCAATGCTGTGTCTGCTCATCTGCCTTAACCCAGTAAACTCTGCTGAAGCCAGTGAGGCCAGAACAATGTACCACCACCACAACCCTAGCCCAGCTCCCCCCAGACAACCCCTAGCTCTTTTAGCCTGGCACTGATTTGCCTCCATGCTACATCTTCTCAACTGTATGAAGTCCATGCTAGGACTCCATCACCTTGTCTTCTATATTGTTAGACCCCCAACAGTTTGCAGTCATACATTTGATACCTTGAATCTATTTATGCCGTGGTTACCCTTTAGAGCTGTGTGACCAGAGGGCTGCCTGGCCCACCCTGAAGACATTATCTGGTAAACAGACATGCTTTAAGTGTCTGTACAAGCAGCCTTTCCACAAACATGACCTAGCTTAGTCAAACATTTTCAATGAATGCATTTTTGACAGAGCAGTTAATATTGTTTACATAAATTTAAACTAATTATTGAATGCAAGCCTATTTTGCCTTAATTCTTGACATAAAATATATCCCTGCATAGGTAAGTAGTGAAAGTTCCTGGCTGTGAAAGGAGATGGGAAATTATTGGTAAGAACCCTGATATTTGAAATACAATACCCTTTCCTAGGGTTCACAGAATTGCCCTACATCTGTCCTATTAGCAAAGTCTGTTCGAATAAACTCAGCTCAGTTGGAAAACAAAATCTATTTCAGTGCTTTTCCTCCTTTTTTTTTTTTTTTTTAACCTGCAGTGCTATTTTAAGACCAGTTTTACGGTTACAGTTTAGGCAATGGCTAAAACAGAAGGGAAAAAGTTCCAATATTTCATAAAGTTTATATGCCTTGCTCTTAACTCTCTTACACACCATGATATCACTGCGGCCTCCTGCATTTCTACTGACATCTTGACATCAGCCTTTTAGAAGTACATCTCAAATCCTTGAATAGAGAAAAAAAGGGAAGCTTCAGTTTAGGAAAAAGACAGGTTTTGAGTTCTATTGTTTTGACTGTAATTATACAAAATAGAGTTCTAGTGATATTAAATCTCATCAATAGGAGTAATAGTCTCAAAATATCTTCTGCTGATTGTCATATTTGTAAATATGTGTTAGTCCAAGGTCGATCTTCATTGGAACAAAAAGCAGGCCTGTGTCTTCCTCCCCATCATTCCTCTTTCTCCACCCTCTCTCCTTCCTGCCGTGGACATGAGTTTGCTTCCCCTGATCTCCACATGATTTCCTCATGCTATTTGTTACCCCTTCCCATATCCAATTTTGTGACTCCGCCCTGCGCACATTCAGGGAATAGACAACACCCTTGTTGTCCACGCTGCTGCTCTCCACCCCACCCAGCCACACACACTATCTGCTCTGCACATCTCCCTGCTCGCAGTTTGTCCAACAAAGAGCTCACATTACTTTTGCAGCAGCTGGTGTCAAGCACAGCTCTGCTCCATCCTTCTCCTCCTTCACTGCCCTGGTGCTGTGAGCAACTCTCAGAGTTCAGCACATTTTGTGGCAGATCACTGGTACCCAGCAGATTTTGTCACCAAAAGACACACCAGCAGGACTTCTACCTTCAATGCCAGCTGGCCATGGCTAGCAAAGATCTACACTTCACAACTAGCTTTGCAGCCCAGCTCTCTTTCCTCCATGTGTGCTAGTGCTACTCCATCTCTCTGTAGACTTGGGAAAAATCTGATGACTTTGGAAATACCTTCTTTTAACAGCATCTCTGGTTCTTGCACTGCCTGGAAGACAGTGTCGTATTTGCTGGATCAGCTCCATGGTGTTTAAGACCTTTCTTTGGGAACAAATAATCTGCTTTGACAGTTCATCTTTTCACCTCTGTGCATATTAATAAATGCGTAAAGGAAATGTCAGGTCTTTTTTTTTTTTTTCTACAAAAGAAATAAAACAATAATAATAATTAAAAAGTATTTGCCTGAGCATGTGTTGTGATAATCGAGGAATATTATTTTTTGCAACTGCAACATATTCTCCAGTGTGTTTGTAATGGTAACTTCTTTTGGGGGGAAAAATCAGAAAAGTCTCCCAAAGAAGCTGTACAAGAAAAAAGTAGAAAGAGAAAAAAAAACCTAGCCATTGGAGAACTAGAGGTCTCTGGGTGTTGTGCAACAGGAGGCACTTGCATATTGCTTGAGGGAACAGGAGAAGAAGACCAATGGGGTTTGCATGCTTGTCTCTGAACAACCGACCAAAAGAGTCCGTTTCTCTGATTCTGCCATTGATGTTAAGAATGACTGTTTGAGAGAGCAACTTCATCTAAGTTAATCATTAGGTCCTTCTCTGGTATGTGCAGCAAGGGCAGGGTCCAAACTCCAAGCAGCTGAGATGGTACCCAAGGGGACACAAGCTGCAGCCATAGGCAGGATTAAGCTTGATCCCATTTTGGAATACAGATGCAAGACCAGGCCTGGTGTATGCACACAGGTGCCTACAGGAGCACGGAAAATCACTGGTTCTTTTTAATGTGCTGTCTCTAGAACTCAGTGCCTTACTGTTGATGCACCAAGGCATTTTCAAAACAGCACACAAGTAACCTCCAAGTTCTTCTGCCCCTGTCTTTTTAACACTCAACAGAACCAATGATCATGTCTTCACATTGGGAGATTTCCTCAACTCTGAGTCCCAAAAACCTACAATTTTGCCCGAGAAACAGGGCTGGATGGAGTTCACCAGCTCAGACTTAGAGCAGCTTCGTAAACCCCTGACTGTGTCTTTAATGTAAAGTATTCCTTCATCTGTACTTAGATTGAAAAGTCTGAGCAAACCCAGAGAAACCCTGGACTCACACACCTTGTTTTCAGGAGCTCCTCAAGCTGTATCCAGCTCCAAAAGCCAGCAGACACATTAGAAGCTGCAACAGTGAAATGAGGAGGGTCTTCCTGGCTACTCACTCACAGACATATGTCTGCATCAGATCGGCATAAAACACCCGCAACTTCCAACTCACTGAATGGTCAGGAGACTTCTAAATCATCCAAACAGAGCAACTCCTTCCTTACCCCAAATCTGCTGGCTTCTAGTCCTTCAGCCCCTCCTCATCTAGCTCCTGTTACACTGACCCCATCAGTTACTAACTAGATGAAGCTGCAGGTAATTAGCTCCCAGGTACATGTGCTTGCATCAGCTGCTGAGGTCACCATCTGCCTGGCTTGGATGGACCCCAGCTGTAGTACATCTCAGTGGAACTTGGGGAGGTGAGCTTCCCTCTCAAAGGATGCAAACCTCCACTGGGTTTCTCAGACCCCTATCCTGAGCTTGCCAGACCCCCATTTACATCACCAAGTCAATTGATCACAAGGTGATTGATAATAACAAGGCGTGTGTCATCTTTTTTTTGCCCCAAGTCTTCAAAACCAAACAAGGCTTACTTTGAAACCCACCCCAGTCAGCCCTGCCAGGCAAAGAAGGTGTCTCTCACCCTCCCTGAGCTCTGACCTGCCACAGCTCCTTGCATAATGTACTCCTTGCTGAGAGCAAGTCTGTGGCAGGCTATTTATTTCTCATTTTGCAGCCCCGTGAATATATCTGTAAACTGAGAAGTTCCTGTGGTTGCTGATGATAGGCTGTACTGTGGGAGTGGGCCAAGAAGAGCCCAGGAAATGAACTGGCTTTGCAAATGGTATTTATTTATTGTATTTTTTTTTTAAACACCCTTTTAGCAGGTAGGAGATTCTTAACACAGGGAGCATTGGAATATTAACCTCACTTCTCTCTCTGCTGAAAGGACTCTCTAGTCTGACTTCTACAGGAGATGTTTTGACAACAAAACAGTGCAGCTATGATTAGCCTGATAAAAGGGAGACAGAGTTGGAGTATTGATGGTATGTGCATCTAGGATCTGGTTACAAAATGGGCTTTTAACCACATTCTCCCTTGTGAATTCATGTTATCAGAGGCCATCTTAAAATAAATAAAATAAAAAAGACAAATAACCTTTATTTTTCATTATACATGGGTATGTTTCTTGTATTTCTTTATGTTTATGAAAAATGAGACATTAATAACTTTGACACGCTGCACAGACAGGAGCTGTGCAAACTTCCTTACTGAGCTTCACGGACCCCTGGCAGCACAGAGACCGGGGGCCACCATGGATCTCTTGGGCTAGAGGGAACTATCGGATCTCACTGTGGGTTTCTGAGGGAGTCCAGAAGGATTGTACTGAGACCAACAGACTTTTCAAGCTTCTTTTTTTTTTTTTGATGTAATTTATTTTGAGAATACATTTTCAGAGCTGATTAGCTCATGTACTAAATCATTGCACTGCCTAACCTCAAAAAGCAACCCTGACAAACAATTAACAATAGAAACACCATTGTGGCAACAAGTGATGGATGGCTCCAGGGTGTAGCTTGGGCCTAGTCTTTGTTTGGAAGAAAGTTGCTGCTGCTAAATAAAGAAATGGGTAGTAAAAGGTGAGAGCGAACAGATCATAACTGGGATAAAACTATTCATTCTGCTTGAGGATATGTTTCCTCATAGCAGTGAGCATCTTAGGAGAGACAGGCTCAGGGCGTGCTACAAATCAGAAACTGCCACACACCAGCCCTCTTTCTGCCATAGCCTAACATGAAACAGTCTCTCCAGGTTTCTCCTCTTCCACTGTGGATGAAATACTGTGTCTGCTTGAGTGCAGGCTGGGTGGTAAGGTGGGTGTGACTGTTCTCTCCCAGGATACACAGAATCACAGAATGGTAGGTGTTGGAAGGGAACTCAGGAGATCATCTAGTCCAGCCCCCCCTGACAGAGCAGGTTCACCCAGAGCAGGTCGCACAGGATCACATCTGGCCAGGCCACCTGATGGCTGCTTGCCACATACCGGAGTGCACTCCCCAGGAGCAGGGACAGCTGGACTCTCCCAACTCCATCGGACTCTCAGAGTCAGATTAAAGTGTTTGTCACTTCCCCATGGGGCAGACAAGGGAGCTTCATGGTGTAGCAAAAGCTGCCTCGTCAGTTCCTGTAAAGAGACCGCAGATTTCTCCGAGTGAAGAACACAGAGAGATGGATTTTTACCTGCAGAAATCTCCTTATGAACCAGGAGCTCTGGGATTCCTTTTTTAAGAACATGGTTTCAAGTTCATTTCTACTGCCTTAGGCAATTTCCTGATTCCTACTTTTCAGTCATTAATTTCTAATTGTTCCAAGTTTTGTGTTAATTCACCAGTTTACCTGTAGCTTACTCCTGTATTCTGTTAAGAGTAATAGAATAATTTATCATAACACCTGATATTGTTTCTAATATGCAGAGATTAGAAAGTAATAAATACAAAGACACAGTATAAGAAAAAGAAGCTAGATATATAAGCACTGTAAAACAGGTGATAGGTAAAGATCAGCTACTATAGCCCACTGGAAAGACCACATGGTTGGAAGAACCATTTAAGGCCTACAACATTTTAAACGGTGATTAAAATGTTTGAGAAACTTTGCCAAACAAGACAAACTACCCTTCTGTAATCTGCACAGGAATGTTATTTTACGTATGCTTCACATATGCGCACGCTCACAACCACACACGCTCATGTATACTTAGGTCACAATTTTTTGTAGAAACAGAGTAAGAGAAAGTCATTGATTATTCCAGTAAATTATTTATCTTCATTTTCTGAAGAGACTTTGCTATATTCCACTCTTACTGAACCCTAAACCAACAATTTTCTCATCTTTGACCTATCCCATACCCCTGTGCTGTATTAAAAAGCCAACATGCTGAGGTTGAATTAGACAAAACATTTTGAAGTTCAGCATCAGAAATATTAAAAAAAAAGCAAAACTGACACTTAAAGAGACCTTGGACTGTGTTTCCTGTGCCAGGCCATCATAGGAGGGAGTATGGACTGGAACTCTGAAGCAAATGTAAAGTGACCTTTCAGTTATTTCAGTGTTGAGAGGTTCACTTTGGCGGTAGATTTGTTCTTTGGAAAGCAAGTTTTGTTTCAGGATGAGGCTCCTGAGAGTTTTTGTGTCCATTTCTGCTCAAGGACTATTGAACCAATGTGACCAATTGTACTAAGAGCAACCAAAAAAGCAACAACCACCCCCTCTACCATGTGTCCCTAAGTCCTTTTCAGAAGGAGTGCTGTTTCGCACCTGCAGTAGTTTGGTGGTTGGTTCAGATTGCCCTGTCCCTTAGGACCCTGAGTGGTGGTCATTGTACTGACTTTAATATAGAGTGTAAAAAATGGAAACCTTCATCCAAAAATCCACACAGGCAAAATACACGCCTTGATGACAGGCCACAATGACAGAGCGCATTCTGACACTTAGAACTAACTTCTGCTTGATGTGCAAAGAGGACTGCACTGAGCACATCCACTTTTCCTTACAGAACTGGCAAAATGTCTGTTATGCTACTGGTTATACTGCTTCACGCAGGACCAACCCACCTTGCCTGAACCACAGGCCTGTGTACCCACAAGAGCCAGAGGAACACCTGTGCACCTATTTGCTGCAGGAGTATGTTGTGTGCAGAGCCACCAGTTCTCCAAAATCCTGTTCCCAGTGTTTCCCCATGTATGGCACTGGCAGCAGTGCTGGAGCACAGTGCGCCGGGTGCCTGTCCCAGCATGGTGCCTGGTGCTGGGATCTCTTTTAGCATCCACACAGTGTGTTCCCTGTTGACCTAAGGAGATGATGGTTAAATGCAAACTGGAATGATACCTTTCTGCCTCTTGCTGGCACTGTCCTTTTTACCTGAAGAGGCTATGCCATAAGGCTTGAATTTTCTTCTCATTAATATATGCTGCTGTATACTGGCATGTGTGAGTTGTGTGTGCTGGATCACTGCCTTGTAACTGGTGCTGGGTATGCTCCAGGATTAGGCACCCGCTTCAGCCCACCTGAGGCTGCAAAGGACTTGGGGCAGCTACTCTCACTGCCCCAAATGCCCTCAGGTGCCAGGGGATACCCACTCTGCCAGCTCACTCCACCCGCTCTGCCATCTTTGCCCACTGCTGCTCGCTCTGCCCATTCTGCTCGCTCTGTCCATCCTGACCACTCTGCCCATGCTGCCAGCTCTGCCCACTCTATGCCTGCTCTCTCTGACCACCACTGCTCATTCTCCCCCTCTGCCCTCTCTACCTATCACTGTCATCTCTGCATGCTCTGCCTGCTCTTTCTGCCCACTCTCTCTGCTCGCTCCCTGTCCACTCTTTGCTTGCTCTCGCTGCCTGATCTCTGCCCGCTCTTGCTGCCCTCTCTGCTCTCTCACTGCCCGCTCCCTACGCGCACTCTCTGCCAGCTCGCCTGCCGCTTGATGCCCTCTGGCAGCCCGCGGTTGCCGCCTGGCCGCGCCCGCCAGGTGTCGCTCCGACAAAGACTTTGCGGCGGTGCCGGGCCGGGCTCTGCCGGGGGCCGCTTCACACCCACACCCCCATTTAACACCGTTGCCCGCACAGGGTCTGGACCCGGTCGGCCGCTGGCTCCGGCTGCCCGCGGGAAGGACGGCCCGGCCCGCGGCGAGAGGCTGCCGGGCGCAAAGGTGATGTGGGAGCATCTGCCGCAGCGGGAGACGCTGAACGATGGAGAGGGAGAGGAGGGAGGTGGGGGGGGGGGAGCCCCCTCCCTGTCCTGGGCATTCAGCAGGGACAGGCTTGGCAGCGCTGCCGCCCACCCCTCGCCAGGGCCGGCTGTGACCTCCGCTCCGACCCCCGTTCTGGGGTGGCTCGGGGAGCGGCGGAGCCGTGCGGGCGCAGCGGCGGGGTCGGGCTGTCGCTCCGCTCCGAGAGAGGGGCTTCCAGCCGCCTTCCTAGGAGGGATCCTGAGGGCCTTTCACTGTTTTTTTGTTTTCAGAAAAACACTATCAGCAGAACAATTCCCGCACCACACCCGTGTTATCATTTAGGTAACCTCCCTGTTTGAAATATTTTAAGTGGATAATAAAATAGTCACCATATCCGTGTAAATTCACGCAACGAAGAGCCTGGATACTCCTCTCGGACACGGCCACCTTCCGCCCGCCCTAGGAAGGGGGCTCTGCGGAGCTCCCGGGAGCCGCAGCCGTCGGCTTCCCTCGAGGGTCAGTCCCAGTCTGTCCCACAGATGTAAGCCCAGTGCCATGCAGGGCACAGCCGGCTGCCAGCAGCCAAGCGCCCCTGGCTTTGTCATTAGAAGGGTCAACCAAAAAAACAAGCGGAGAGGGCACCGTGGGTACACGGGCAACACGTTTGGGCAACACGAAGCTTTTTCGTTGCCCGCCGGCTGCCGGGGGAGGCCGCCCCGCCGTACCTGCCGGTACCACCTCACCCGCCCCGGAGCGGTCCCGGGCGCGCTGCCGGGGATGCTACGGGCTGCCCGGGGCTCACCCCGCCGCGCCGGTTCACCTCGGCTCGGCAACCGGGAGGGACAGGAGAAGCACGTTACACGGGGGGGAGGCAGAGCGAGGGGAGGAGCGTCGGGACCGGGGCAAACGCATAAAACCAGCTCCAGGTGCTCGGCAGCCTTGGCAAACGGGCGGCTAACGCGGAATTAAAACTTCAGAGAGTGTGTGTGTGTGTCCGTCCCGCCCTCTGTCCCCGGTGCCGGCCGGCGCGGAGCAGCGCGGGGTGCGGCCCCATGCCGCCCGGCGGGCCGGGGCCAGCCCCGGGGGCACCCCCCGGTGACACCCCTCGGAGCCGTTGCCGCTTTCTCGCGGGCCGTGCCCGCAGGAAGAGCTGCGCTGTCCGCCCAAGGAGGATCGCTGCAAGCCTCCTGGCAGGCAGGTGATCTGTCTGCCATTTCTGGTTACCCTTCTTCCCACCTCCCCCCGCCTTTCTTCCCCCCCGGCTGGACAACTCCCTCCTTTGGAGAACACGCCCAAGTAGCTGAAGAAGAGAGGAAGGGAAGAAAGAAAAAGAAAAAAAAAAAAAAAAAAAGAAAGGGAAAGAAAAAAAAAAAACCCCCAAAAAACAGAGGGAGAGAGGGAGAAGGAGACAGTTAACACTGAACCCGGGGGGAGCGCCCGGAGCCGCCGGCGCTCAGGAGGATCCCGCAGCCCGTACATTGCCAGCGATATAGAGCGACGTGTGACAGGCTTACCAATCCGGGACCGAGGGGACGGGAGCGAGCGGGGCAGGCAGGGCGGAGAGCCCCGGGAGGGGACATGGTGAGTGCCCGCGGCGAGGGGCACGGGGCGCGGCGGGGGCTGCCCCTCTCGGCCGCACTGCCCTGACCCGCTGCGGCTCCGCCAGAACCGGTCCCGGGCCGGCAGCGTGGAACGCATCGTTTCGCATGTTGGGCTGAGACACGGCAAGCAAGGAATATGAACAGGAAAACAAGGCGCTGGATCTTCCACATCTTCCTGAGTCTGGGGATTGTGTATATCAAGATCGGGTGAGTAACTTTTTTTTTCTCTCTCTTTCTTTTTTTTTCTTTTATAACAATTGTGCTCTCTCGCTCTCTGACTAACCTGCCCAGACCTGTTACTATTTAACTCGGGAAGTCTCAAAAAAAAAAAAAATTACGATGGTGGTGGTCACGATCATTTCTTAGAAGACAGGTAGAGCCCCCACACCTTTGAACAACGCCCGGAGGCTCAGCCTCCAGCGGGGCGCGGTGGCGGCCCCGGCGGTGTGCGGAGCTGCAGGGGGGGACCCGGGGGACACCCCCGGGGATAGCCGGCCCTTCTCCGACCCGGCCGGGCGGGCTCCGCTTCCCCGCATGGAAATCCCGCTGCGGCGACGGCCGGAGGAGTCCGAGAGGAGAACAGGGAGAGTGGCGGCTTCTCGGTCCCTCAGCATCCCTGGCCAGGCCTGAGCCGCCCCGGTGCTGCCCGCCCAGGTGCGCCTTGCTGCGGGGTGAGGCGATGCAGCCTGGGGGCAGAGAGCGCGAGTTATCCCCCTTCTCTCCCTCCCTCCCTGCCTGCAACCGTTCAACAGGAGAGAGAAAACCCTCCCAGTCCGCTGCCTGTGCGTGGCCCGGGCACGCAACGCCGCTGCATGCTCTTGAATTTACGAATGAGGAAGTTGGGTCCCGTTTTGGCAGGAGCCCACGTGCTCCTTATCTCTGCTCTGGCTGTGGAGAGAGGGAGAGGGAAGCGACAGAGGGAAAGGGCGGGTGTTTTCCAGGGGCACCTGCCAAAACTGGGTCCTGCAGCGCAGAAAGATGGTGGGCGTTGTGCCCACCTCCGGGACAAACCTCCCCTCAGCTACCCCTCATGTCTTGTCGTTGCAGGGGTTTTTCCTCTGTGGTGGCCCTGGGAGCCAGCATCATCTGTAACAAAATCCCAGGTCTTGCCCCCCGACAGCGGGCAATCTGCCAGAGCAGGCCTGACGCTATTATCGTCATTGGGGAAGGGTCCCAAATGGGCATCAACGAGTGCCAGTTCCAGTTTCGCAACGGGCGCTGGAACTGCTCTGCCTTGGGAGAGAGGACCGTCTTCGGGAAGGAGCTGAAAGTGGGTACGTTGCCTCTCTGCTCACTGCTGCCTGTCTCCCACCTGCATGACACCAAAAGGGGGGGGCATAGCAGGGTGTATCATGGGGCAGAGCTGTTGGTGCTGGGAGAGGTCAGCCAGCTCACACAGCTTGTGGCAGCCAGGGCAAACTGTCGCCTTGAGTGTGTTTGCTGTGGCTGTTGTTACCAACATGACTGACACCCATGCTTCTTCCTGGCAGGGTACCTGCCTGTGCCCTTGCTGCTATTCAGGAAGCACTTCCACACGTGCTAGTTTCCACCACAGTATTTCACTGTCCTGCCCTCACAAAGCCTTTCTGAAAGGTTTTCTGTTTGTGTGCTCAGGACAGGAGCCTGATTCATGTACTTAAGGATGCAGAAAAGGTGTTTGGTTCTGGTTAAAGGTAGTGGTCAGGGACTGAATGCTGAGTGGGGCTAGAATTATGCTTCTGGGGTGCAGGCACCTCAGCAGTGGTACTGGCCTGATGTTTGTGCCTGTCGGGACTGAGGTCTGTCAGTCAGTCTCACTATGGGAGACTTCTGATACATAAACCACTTATTCTATAGCAACTATATCTAGTGCCCTCTCTCCACCAGAAAGAATGGGTGTGTTCTGGTTTGAGATATCAGGGCAGTTACAAAACCTGTTCCAATGAATGGGCATAAGGTCCCATTTCCAGTTTCCATTTTTTTCAGTTATTGCAACAGCACAAAATATATCTCAATTCTTAACCAAAACAGGATTAATAATGACAAACACAAATACCTGAGGAAAGAGAGCTGAGGTTAAAACGCTGATGATCCTGTACCACAAAGCACAAAGTAGCAGAGCTTACTCAGTGTCTGTTGATCCTACAGCACTTAAAATACAAAGACTGAGGAAAAGTGTTTTCCAAATACAGGTATAGCCATTTTTAGACTCATCACTGAAAGCTAGTCACTCACAGAACAGCATTCCGCACCCAGAAATTAAAGTTAGCATCTCCGGTTTCCAGCCTTGAGATCTTTCTGCCTCTTCACCATCTAAAATGTAGATGCAAAAACTAGAAAACCCATCAAACAATGCTTAGCATGGTAGAAAACATGGATTTTTCATGAGAACGAAAGAAGTGACTGAGGACAGAAACTAGAAGAGCCCTGAACAGTCATACAGAAGTTATGCTCTGTCTTCTAGCTTGTTGGGAAATCCTCTGGACTGGACTGGCTCCAGGTACTGTTTAGTGATACTGGACAAATGGCAGGATATGTCCCTCGTACATCATTCCTTGCCTTCTCATGAAAAGCAAGGATACAGCTTTGCCATTCTGCTTCAGAGCTCCTGAGAACACCTGCATCAACCAAATGTGTATTTTATCACATATGTGCACACTGATATGTGTATTTTCCAAAACACAGAGGTATTTAAGGAGAGAACAGAAAGAGAATGGGACAACTACATTTGAAAGCACTGTGTGAATTATTGATCTTTCAACACCTTTGATAATCAAACAGAGTGAGTCAAATAGGGAATGTAAAATCCACCCTGCACAACATTGTGAAACATCTGAAAACGGACCATTTATTCAGATTAGCTCATTGTTTCTATTCCTTGAGCAGAGCTGTTCCTGTCAGTGATCCATGCAAGTGTTTGCCACTGATGTCAGTGAAGAGTCCATTTGGATGGCTGACAGGTTTGGGCTCATTTAGTCTAAGAGTAACATTTCCTTAAACAGAAAATGTGAGAAGGATTTCTTCTTCTCCAGCAAATCATAAAACTGCAAAGTTATTGTGGTCTGTCATATAAACATGCACTCAGTTCCTCCCGCCCTCCCAAAATTGAATTATTTAGCTAGCAGGTTATATTTAGGTCCTTTTAAAGGAAGTCGATATTAAAGGAAGTAGACTTTGATCTGTCTTTGAGGTGATAACTCTTAATACATTCTATCTATCCATCCATTATGAGGCTAAGATGGATTAGGGCAAATTCATCGTTGGTTTCAGAACACAGTCAAATGTTGAACAGCATCCAAATTATAAAACTCATTTAAAGAATAACCACAACCTTCACATTTAAGCTGGTTATACATTTGCATCTGAAAATAAAGGTTGACAAAAATCACACAGGTCTGAAATCTGCAGCGGTGAATTTGACTTACACACAAGACATTCATGGTGTCTCAAGGATAAAAGTACTCAGGCCCTCAAACACCATGAAATATTATAACGTAGCCACTCCTGTTCAGGTCTCCTTGTTCTGCTTCTTCCCTATCAGCATGTATAGAAAACTAGTATATCTGACACAGCTCATCATTCTTCAGCTGCAAGGGAAAAGCATCTTGTTGCTCTCTCTTTCCCTAGGATCTCTGTGTCAGGGTGTGCTTTAGGTTACCATTCAGAGAAATAAAGGCTAATATTTTGTTCTGGTTAAAAAGGGTAAAACCTATTTGCCATGAAGCCATAAGTCAGATTCGGTGCCCACAAACATGAGGAGATCAGGCCTGTGTGCCTTACCTTAAACAGGGAAGAGAGAGACATGTGACATGAAGGACTGTATAACCTATAGGATGTTATTTTATGGTCGTTGTGCAAAAGAACGATCCAGGTTAACATTAAGGCAAGGATACTCTGCCCTTGTAGCTCTTTTAATTACCAGCCACAGCTCTAGATTCTCAGGCCTTTGCATGTTGTGTTTTACAAAATGCTATTCAAACAGCAAGTAATACGTGAATACCTTTTATAGCATTCAAAGGCTGATTATGTTTCTCGGACAATTGCATCCTTAAAGTTATTACCTTGGACATACATAGGGCATCTTTGTCTTGCCACTTGCAGTAAAGTCGTCAGGCCACACATGACCTCATCCCTCTTTCTCAATGAGAGGCTTCACTCTGCTGCTGGAGTAACCCTGATGCACTGGCTCTATGATTAGGAGATGACTTCAGAATGACAGTAATGTGTCTCTCCCTGCTCCTGCGCTGCTGAGTACCAGCGGCGAGCAGTGTCTAATATCAGTTTGAGAGGATGTGCCTAAGTAACTCTTATGCTAATAGGATTTGCGTGTGTTAGCCCATACAAATAAGTTCCCTTGGATACCACAGGTTCTTGTGAACTATTTCCCAACCCAGGACTTTGAGGGCGCACTAAGCTAAATCTCTTCAAACCCAGGTTTCATTACTTTTACCAGTCAATCTGTTTCATGAATATTATGAAAATCTACCCAAATTATTTAAATTCTTTTGTTGACACCGCATGCTGATTCAGGAGGCCTAAATCCTCCTCATGGCCCTGCTATTGTGTGGCTGGGGGACCATGGCACTCTCCTCCTCTGTGCTTCTCTTTCTCTACTTTTAAGGTAACAACAGGGATACTAGCCTTGCTGAAACGCTTTGAACTCAGTGGAAGGAACGCATCAAACAAAATTCTCCTGTTCTAATCTGTAGCATGTGTCTATCTGTATTTTAACAAATTCACTTATAATTAATCTTCCAGTGATGATTCAATTGTAGAGATACAGTTAGCAACCATTTAAATTCATTCATGCTTCATACAGTGTATTTGTAATCACAAGATGTGAATTTCCAGCCTGTTACAGCGTGCTTCCAACCAGTGCACAGCATATACTCTCAATTTTTTGTGTCATTTTATCTCATTTGTTGTCCAAAAGAGAGATTCTTCCATACTGAAATATTTTGGATATCTTATTGTCACAGCTGGTGACATTAGTGTCAATAACATGAAGAGAAATAAGAGTAGAAGCAACATCAGTTTATTCCGGCTGAGGACTTTAGGCCAGTTACGGCAGGAAATGATACAGTTGCCATCAAGATGAACACAAGGACTTTTTTTTTTTTTTCCTAGACAATTCTGTAGACACCTTATTAATAATGTAAAGTCACAAAGAGAATTTTTAAAATAACCATGGAGATGACGCAACACTGCAATTATGGACACTTTTAAAAACAAACGTATTTGTTACAGTGGTCAGCAGTTCTGTTCCTGAAGATAGCCACAATCAAACCCAAGGTTTTAAAGCATGATAGGTTAAAAAAACATCTTAAGGTGAAATGTGGTTCAAGGCTAAACTTTTGAGCAACCAGAGATACCTTTGACAGAATCTGAAAATCAGATTTGGGTTGTAAGATCAAAATCAGATTTGGATCACAGAAAGTGCTATGGCAAAGGCTTCTCACCAGGTGCCTTAGTAGCCCATTTTGCAGGTGCAACCATTTTAACAGGTGGTCAACAGTAACTTTGATGTTTGTGATAATCTGCAGCCAAGGAGTAGCTATCTCAAATAATTGCCTTAGGATCTGCACCATTTCACATTCTTGAGAAGACAGCACTACACTGGCATCATAGGGCAGAAATAAAACCCTGTGTCCTTTGGTGATAACTGAGCAGCACTGCCACTATTAAATGAGACTTCCCAAGTAAAAACAATACAAACTGTTTGACTGCATCTCTACAAAGTTACACAGCAAAGTGGAAACTCATTTCAGTGCAGATCTATGAAGATAAAGACACTACAACCTTGTGGTGGACCCTGCATGGGGGAGGATGGAGGGAATCAGACGAGGGCTATGGAGATGTTGTGGTCTCCAAAGAAGGCTATAACAAAAGTGGTTGAAACCAAGTTTTAATCCTGGTCTTACTAAAATGCATCAATTCCTTGGTTACTTTTACACTGAAAAATGTGTCAGTATAATCACATTGGTACCTTCACCCATCTGACATCACTCATGTGAATCAGGAAAACTGAAATCAAAGTAAGAACTGGACTAAAAACTCGGAGCATGGAAGGGCAGCTCAGCATCTCTGTATGCTGTGCATGATGGCCTTTATCTCAGGGATGGTTGCAGATGCACCCAGATGTGCTCATGGAAACAAGAAAGGCTATTAGCCCTCCTTTAAACAGCACACTTTTAACTCTATGCTGCCCACTGGACTGAATTTAGCAGTGATTTATTTTCTATATATTAAAATAAACTTCTCTTCTATGGCTTCAACAATGTAAAGGAACAGGTAACATTCCCACTCTTGTCTGTTGAAACAAATGACAACTATCTTACAAGCCAAACCCTTAACCAGCTTGTTCAGTAGATATCAGGAACTATCTTGTTTGCAAGTATGCAAAAGAGAACAAGATCTAGCTCATTCTCCTACCTGGAATGGTAGAGTTATAAGAAAAATAATAGAGTAAAACTTTGTTTTGTCACTGTATTAAAGGCAAACACTTTTGAAAACATCCTGGTACAGGTGCGTTCCAGGGAGGATTCAATCTTCAATCATTTTCTACAGCTTTTTTATTTTAAATTCTGGTGTAGTCTCTCACATCAAGTTTTAAAGTTTAGTTCTTTGAATTATGAAATAACAGATCAAGCAAACAAAAACTGGTAGATCATCATGATTGCTTGCTGGTATTATATTGCATGGAAGATTACCTGCACAAGTCTGAAGGAAAATATGCTCTAAGTGCCGCTGCAGAATTCAGTGTAGTCAAAATTTAGGAAGAAGATTGATAAATACTCTGTTTTCTGAACCAGCGCTGTTGTGAAGCCCTCAAGTATACAAAAGGAAACACTGTGATTAACAAGAGTCTTGCTATCTATTCAAGCAAGGTCAGAATCTGCATTTCTGTGCTAAGTTTCCAGCCTTTACAACCAGTTTTTAATGTCGGTATCTTGCACAGTTATTTGTAGGCAAAAGAGAGGCCAGGCTGAAATATGGCCTGAACATCCAAACCCCAGCATGCTGCTTTATGCCAAAAAGTCAATCTTTCTCAGCAGGGACTGTCACAGTAAGATAAAACATTGCCCCAAGGTCACTGCAGTTGGAATTCCCATCAGGTTTTCATACCTGCCTTCAGATGTGTCTTGTGAGTACATGTTTCAGAGAAACAGAAAGATTACATTTCATTAGGAAGGCAGAAGCGCCATCTCCTCTCACAGGGTCAGTGTGCGATGTTTTCTACAGTAAGGCAATGGTGTGGAGGGATCAGAGCCACCTGAAACTGTGAAACTGTTGTTTGAACTCTGAAATACTACTGGCTGTGATTTTTGTAATGTGCTTGCCTTTAAACTTTGCAAGTTTAAAGAGGGTATTTTCAAAAACAGTCACTATACCTGGAGCGTTTCCTCTTCAAGAATTTCATGTGCTGATGAAACAAACTTTAGCTTGTTAAAGTGGGCAGTGACTAAACCCCCAAAGTCTCAAATGCCTCTTAGAGCAACTCATTTTATTAACTAGTACTAATATTAGCAAAGAACATGCTGCCGGTTTATTTTCATTTTCAAGTCCGTACAATATTTTAAGGTACCAAACCCCTCAAAACTTTGAATCATTACAGAAGGGAGAATAAAAATAGGAGGGGGATAATTCAACGATTTAAGCTACCATTTTTATTAATCACACATGCTAGGTTAAAGAAAGATAAAAATATAAAACCTGCAAGACGATACATAGTCTACCAAGGAAGGAGGAGGCACACCCCAAAGTAGGCAGAGGAAGAGTTCTTAGTTTTTTCTAGCTATGAGTTATGACCCTTATAGAGAGATGTGAAGTAATGCTAACTGTGGCACATAATTGGCAAGGTACGTTGTATTTTCCATCTTTATATTTTCACAATCATATTTCAGCTCATGTCACTGCAGATAACTCCCTTTCTAACCCTTTGGCTTTAAATAGCAGAGAATACAACCCATGTTTTCCAGGGAGATAAATAGAAATTTGTCTTTTTTTTATTTCACAACTTAGCCAATTTATGAGGGGGATGGACAGGGCAGGCCAAGCTATTTAGAAACATTCTTAGATCCTGAGAGGTACCGAACTGCTGAGTACCTACCCACTTCCTGCAAATAAATCCACTCCATATCTTGCAGGCTTAGGTCCTGTTTCCCACAGAACACCAAGGTGCTGTGCTTCTTTTTAACACTAACTTCTCCTTCCTCATCAGTGTGAATGAAGCTTTTTATAAACTATTGAAATTTTAAGATTAAACTTAAAAAAAAAAAAAGAAGTTGGCTAAATTAAAACCAGAATGCAGACTGGTGCACAGGCTGCTGAGAGACAGGCAGCCCATTTGCTGAACAGCCAAAGCCCCGTCTCACATCCAGTTATATGAGAAAACAAAGATGTGTGAGTGTTTGCAGGATTATTGCTCCAAAGTACGCCTGAGTTGTATATAGTTATGCTCAGCCTTTGGAGGGCCACCTGTGCTGGTGATACTTATGTTTGCACTTACCTGTGATAATCTTCATGACACCTGACACTCTGCGATGGTGACTGACTGTGCAGAGCTCAGAGACAAAGACAGCTTGGGATTGTCACATGCTACCCAGTGAAGGATCTAAAGACAGGACTCCAGTGCTTTGGGGGACAATTTGCACCAACAGAGTGGAGCTGCAGAAATACTGGAAGCCATGGATGCCAAACTAACTTCCATCAAAGCAAATGGAGCTGCAACAGGCTGTCTGCTTTACTGAAGTCCAGAAAAAAGTAGAAAGAGCAGGGAGATATTTATGCCTGACACATGAAGAAAAGCCTCTCTGTTCATATGGTGCTGAAACACTTGTTTAGGCTGAGGACAGCCCCAGGTCTGGATGGAGGGGGCAGAGCCAGGCTCTTATTGGTGCGCATGCCCCATTGCCAGGCTGGGTGCTGATGGGTGGCACTGATGGGGTGAGGTGCAGGGGGGGGTGTCTCTCCTTTGCCCCCCTGCCCCAGCACATCTGCACTGAGCTCAAACATGCTAATACAGTGGTTATATCTGGAAATGGTGCCATGGTTAGAACCCCCTATAAGATCACAGGCCTCACAAATGACCAGAGCAACCTTTGAAGCACTGCCAGTTCTTTCCTGATGTTTCTAACACTTGCAGTTGAGCTCTGGCCTGTGTTTAGCTTTTGCTTATTTGAGACAATGGGAAGAACGAGTCATTTGGGAGCTGAAAGACCAGCTTACAACTCTGGTACACATACAGCTGACTCTCCACCTTTCTCCACAACTCCTGTAGGCCTCAGGCAATTCTTCTTTTGTCAGTTTACTCATCACAAGTGGTTTTGTGTGCATCCTTTCGAGTCACTGACTGGAAGAGACTCCACAAAAACCTCTTAAGATGACCTGGCATCTGGGATCATGATTCGCACCAATCCTACCACAGAGATCAACTCATTTCTTCATTATATGCATACTTTAAATGATATTTTTACTTTTCCACAAATACTTTAAAAAAAAAAAAAAAATATCAAAAATCTGAGTCTAGTTACAGTTTAAGGATGGGTTCAGTGGGAATTGATTACAAAAAGATTTAATTCCTGGGTTTCCATCCAATGCGTCCAACGAATGTCTCAGAAAATTTTTCAAGAGACAGTTTGAGTAGCTCATGCCAAGAAGTACATTTTATATAAACTCTCTCCAAAAGGTCTCTTCTGATCTCACTGCTGCAAACATACCAGTTTACTCTTCCAGCTACTGTCTGATCTTCCTAGCGATCTAGAAAAGGTAATGAGTGCGGATTAGGTGTTTCCGCACTCTTTCAGTTATACAGAAGAGCAGAACCCTTGATGTTACCATCAGCCTACTGACTGTCTATTTTTGCTAGAAGTGTTTTGCTTGTCCTGGTCGTTAGCTGGCGTGTGCTCTATGTCTTTCATGGGGTGATGCATTGCTGTCAGTCTGTTCTTTCCTCATCTTACCTTTTCTACCACCAATCCTGCTTTGGTAACTTTCCTTGTCCCCCTGAACCAGAAGTGCTGTTCCCACCTGTGAAATATTTTGTGATGCTACAGTCACCATCACGTACAGCATAAAGACAAGAGAGTTTCAGTATTGTGTTGATAGCAAAGCCTGATCTTTTTCTAATGCTAAATTCCTGGGGTTTTTATCTAAATTTTGAGAGGCACAGTTTGCTGTCAGGTGCACATAACAAGTGTAGGCTGAAAAGTAGAAAAGAAAGAAAACAAAGAAGGATCACGTCAGGTCGTTTCCCAAATTGTTCATCTGTGGGAATCCAGAAGTGATGAGGTTGCATCTTTCAACCTACCCATACTTTGAGATTAGACTGAATATAGAGCACTACTTCCCTGGCCAGCCTGCTCTAGAGCATCAGCAGAAGCTCCAAGGAAGAAAATAGTTGCCCACCAGGAGCAGCTGCCTGAGTGTACCTTGTTAAAGCAGCATTTTCCTCTGGGTTCCTCCCAGGCATTTCAACCATCTGCTGAAATCAGAAGCAGAGGAGTAGCCTTCATGATTTAAAAGTGTCAGAAAAACACCTGTATTTATGTTATCCCATTTGGTTACAAAAATTCTATTACACTGTTTCTATATCTAATGCACCATCACAGAAGAGGCTCAAAATGAATTAACCCTACCCCAGCCCTGTATGATGACGTTTCTAGGAGCCAGACAAGGGTAAGAAGCTTAAAAACATGACACATTTACAGAAAACAGGGATAGTTTGGGGCAGATGTGACAAGCCTGTGCCACTTTATCAATACTGCACAAGTGCCAAGGTACTTTCTACCTGCATCAATTCTTCCAGACACTTGCTTTGTTTACCTTGCAGTCTCCTATCTTCTAGTCTTAAAAAGCTGCTGAACGTCTCCCCCAAAGCCAACAATCTGATGAAATAAATTCATTTGTGTAATGTATTTTATGTTCAAGTTTGACATTGTATTCTGATTCTCCTTGTGTTATTTTTATACTCTCTGCATCACATTTTTCTCCCCATAAGAAGAGAAAGAGCCCCTTGATCTTTACAATGTTTAGTGTATCAGATTAAAATGTTCTCCTAGTTTTTTTATTCTTGATCTTGAAAACAACTTGTGCTAGATCAGAAATCATCCAACCAAAGGAAAAACAGAACCAGATTCAAACTTCAACTCAAAATTCTTTTTTTGATGCTGTCCCCTGTGCTTCTTTGTGAAACAGAAATCTGGTGGAATGCATTGCTCCCCTCCGAGTGGGGAAACTGGGACTTTGTGTTGTACCTTCCTCTGTTTATCATTGAATTTTTCATAGTCTTGTACTTAAAATTGTAAGGATATTGTTGCAGATAAATATAAGGAAGAACTAGAAAGATGCCTCGGCTGGTCCTCATGGATTGACTGTGGAGTGCGACCCCACTTCCACCTGCATCTTCTGATCTCCCCATGGGGCCACACAGAGGCTTTGTGAGCACAATGCCAAATACACCTAAAGCCTGGGACCTCTACCCAAAATTCAGATTTTCATAAAAAGCCACTAGTTCTAGAAAGCCTCATCTGCAAAGTCCACAGTCATAACAATTCAACATTTTATGATTTTTCATTTTTTAAATAAGGGAAAATAAGAAATCTTTTGAGGAAATCTGATACTAAAAGTTCCTCAATAACAGTGTGTAGCAGTATCAATGGGAATATTGCCTGTGCTAATAAAAGGGCACCAAGCCGCCTATTACCAGATTTTGATTGTCATCTTGTTTTCCATTTTACTTCCTTGCCATAAGGAAGTGAACATTTTTCATTAGAAGAGCCATTTAGTGACAAGTACAGAAATCTAGATCATATATGTGAAAGGGATGTATCAGAGAATAAAGTGCTTGTAAGATTTCTTTCCCAAGTGATTATTTTTTTGTGAAATCCAATAAACAGCAGCAATGTGCTTGTTTCATATATAATAAACTATTGCCAGCAGCTGAGGTCTGCCAGATCTTAACTGGCGGGGGTTTGGAGATGGGAAGCTGATCTTCCCATCCGCCCTCTCCTAATTAAGAGCCTGATTCTGATCCTATTGATGCAAGGGTACATTTTGTTATTGGAGAAGTAAGAGTATGGGTAATATCTTAGTCTGGGAGGTCCAAGAATTTTTACAGGGCTGTTTGATGTACATGGGCAACCTCTGCAAACCTCCTTACACTTTGAAGGGGCCCCCCTCTCAGCAGAACTGGTTCCAAAAGCCTTGGAGATCCTGTAGGATCCACAAATGGGAAGTCCACACACCAGAATGCAAGAAATCTTAAAGAATATAAAATAAATCATAGATACAAAGTGAGACACTGCCAAACAAACAGAAGCCTGTCATTAGAGCCATATTGCACAAAATAATATTGGCTTAACCACTTCCTCACAGCCCAGTGCTGAGGCTGTTACTTCACCTTGCTTTTGGCATGGTACCTATAATAGGCCAGGAATTTCTTTCCATACTGTAAGAAATTCCAAAATTAAAACCAAAGCTTATTTCATGGAGTTTGCACAAATGTCTGTGTTGAAAACTTTGTGACACAATGCAAAAAAAAAGTGTTTCCGTTCAGCTAGTATCTTTTCAGAACAAGATTTCTAACAGAGGTTGTTCTCCTGTAAAAATACCTTTTAGTGTAGAATTAAGTTTCTAAATAAAGTCCCATTTCTGAGCTGAGTTTTTTAGAAGTTGAATATGGATGTTTTAGCAATTTAATCCATCCTTCCTTCCTTCCTTCCTTCCTTCCTTCCTTCCTTCCTTCCTTCCTTCCTTCCTTCCTTCCTTCTCTTCTAATACCACCTGGAAATATATATGTGAAGTTTCCTAAATAATACTTCATGTCATACTACCTCATGGAGAATTATCATTTTAGAAAGTGAACATCCACAAAAATCAATACTTAGAAGAGACCTGCTTATGCCTGCAGATTTACACCGCTGTTAATAATAGCATTCTGATGTTTTCACTGCAGGAACTTGCCTATCTGTTTCTAACTCATGTCCCCATGTTGTATCATGTATTTACAGCATTGTTTTAATTTCAGGTAGCAGAGAAGCAGCATTCACGTATGCCATCATTGCTGCTGGAGTAGCACATGCAATCACGGCTGCCTGTACGCAGGGCAACCTGAGTGACTGTGGCTGTGACAAAGAAAAACAAGGACAGTACCATAAAGAGGAAGGATGGAAATGGGGAGGCTGCTCTGCTGACATCAGATATGGAATAGGATTCGCCAAAGTGTTTGTGGATGCCCGGGAGATTAAGCAAAATGCAAGGACGCTCATGAACCTGCACAATAATGAGGCGGGGAGGAAGGTAAGTTCCTCTGCTCTCCTCCAGGTGTGGTCATCTCCAGCCTAAGACTGGAGATGAGCTTAGATCATGTACAGTGCCAGAGAACTACAGTGCGCTTTAATGCTAACCTCATTTCACTGTAGACAAGTAGGCACCTTTGCAGGTTATGCAAGCTTGTTGGACCATCCGTCTGTCAAATACTTGTCTAAATGTTACTCTTTACAGCTGTAAAAAGGAAAAAAGGCAAACAAACATTTTTATCTGGGAAGTCAAATGATATTTACGATAAAAAGCTTTCCTGCTACTGTGTGAGTGAATGGGATACTCATCAGGTTCAGACATGAACTTCTCACTCGTTTGAAAAGGGATCATTTTCAACCCAACCATTTAAACCTTGCTCTTTGTGTGAGGACTATCTCGACAAGGAGGAAGATACTTTAGCAAAAAGACCACAGGCTGACTCACTGTTACACCACTATATGGATTTGGTTCATCATTTTGCACAGCAAGATCACCACCCCCTCCCCATTCTTTGGGACCAGATAGCTGAAATCAGGCACTGCAGAAACAGTACTTGGGAAGACAGGAATTCAGCAGTTTCCAACATGTTTCCTGGGGATCCTGGGCACTGAACACCCTGGGTTTGCTGCCTTTGCTGTTTGCTGCACTCAGTCAGATTTTTGATTGTCAACGGCAGCCACTGCCGATGCAAGAGCCAACCTGATCCTTGCAGACCAGGCAGTTGCCAGCACACCTCAGAGCAGCCTCAGTGGTAGAGTGTCTCTGATTTACACCATCTAGGAATATCCTGGGGGTGTCTGTGAGCTCCCCACACAGCCGTGTGCAGGTACAGTCCAGTGCTGCTTTCCCCATGGGAGTTACCAATTTGCTGGTCACATCTTGCAGAATGAATGGAAATCCGCTTGCTTTCTGAGCTCTCTATTTTACCTTCTCCACTGTTTGTACTCCAGTGCATTAATACTGATTTTAGCATTATGTTAGTGTGACTTAGAAAGAAGCAAATGGGAGAAGGAAGTTAGAAACAGAGTTAATATGTGGATACTATTTTTATCATGGTAATTACCTCTAGGCTCTTGAGACAACTTCATTTAGGCTGGAGCCAAGTAGATTGCATTGAAAAAAAGCCATTTCCACCCCAAATAAAAGCCTAACCTTTCTTTTATTTAATGCTGCTGTAGTACTTTTGTAGGTGAGATTACAGTTTTTACTCTTCTAGTATCCCCAGTGCTTGTGTCTGGCTCTCTAGTGTGAACATGGTACTTCAAAACACTAGCAAAATTAACACTGAATTCTGAGAAAAAAAAAAATCTGCTTCCTGGAAAGGTTTGCTTTTATTTGATAGGTGCTGTCAGTAAAAGATTCCCAAGAAATGACACACCAGCCTACAGAGGACTGCAAACAGAGATGGAACCGACTACTGTCTAGAACACTTTTTCTAATGCAAAGCTCAAAGATATAGACAAAAAAGAAGTGGCGTGTTTTTGTCTCTGTTATCACCCAGGTATGGATCTAGGGTAGAGAAGGACAGCTGTCAGTCCTGGAGATGGTCTGTGGGAAGGCAAAACATTCAGCAGCCTCCCCTGGAGGACATGAGCTCCTTGTGTTTCTCACCTGTATGTGAACAATTTGCTGTCCTAAAAGAGCGTGCCTGGAAGATTCAGCTCTATGCATTGTTATCTGGGAGAACAGCGGTGCGTGCTATCTCTGGCCATCTGCCATTTCTCCAGCAGGCTCAGGAACTGTTCTGATCTAGTGATATTTCTACACTTCTTCCTGCATCCCTTACAGAGCAAAATTACTGATCTTTGTTCAAACAAATCTCTGAAATCTTCAGGGGAAAGAAAGAGTAGCATAACTGAGAAGAGGCATGTTACTCCACCATCCTGTAGAGAATGAATAAATGATGTTTTTGCTAGAGAGATTCCTTTCAGGCTTTGCTCTTACGTGAAAGATCACAGTATTTAAAGACAATTGGCAGAGGGAGGCCATTACAGGTATTTGGCAAGCTTGGTCTCTTACAACCTAACACTTTCACAACAAAGACTGTCTTGTTTTGAGGTGGGTCTCTCCCTTTTGGAGCAATATGGATCTTATCAGCCTTCACACAATCTATTCTTGGTGGCTCTCCTCTGGGCTACAAATTCTTGTCTAGTTTTACTCACCCATGTCTAGGTTTTCGATCATATTTATGCACCGAGGAGACAGAGTGGCACCTACTGGGCTCTCAAAAATAAACAAATTGTTCAATTCTTATTGATTTGTGATCTTCACCTGTAGGCACCACTATGCTGTTCAAAAGTCAGTCCTCTCTACTTCTTTGGCCTGGCAAAGTGAAACTGCACTGTGTCCTGTGCCCACTCCCTGGGCACCCATGAATGACCTGTGAAACAGTCCTTGTTTAGGATGACAGCAGCTGCAGGTGATTCAGGATGAATTTCAGTAAATCATAAATATATTATTATCTAGTTATCTTCTTAAGAATAATTTAAGTAAAGTAAATTCTTCTGTTCCATCTTGGTAAGCAAGAGTTGACAGACTTTTCACTGCAGTAGGCAGGCCAGCTGGTCTTCCCAGGGAAACTGAGCATAGGTAGGACTGCATGGTATAAACCAACAGAGAACCATCAGGAAAAGCCTGATCCACACTTTTTGGAGATTCAAGACTTTCCGCCTTCTCATAGTCTTGTTTTACCTAGGCAGATGTCTCTCTGCTTCCTGTGGTGCCAGCAACAGTCTCTCTGAACCTACTGAATGCATAACTCTGTCAGAGCAATAGTGCAATTGTCTGTCAGCTCCTCTAGAAGTGAAAACTGATTGTGTCAAATGTGGAGGATTTCAGAGGTCATGGGTGGAGAACATCCATGTTCCTCTTCCTCAACAGCCTTGGTGGTTCAATGTTTGAAAAACACTTGTGCACACACCCAGGATGCAGCAAGAAGCACTCCTACCTGAGATCAGCATGTGTGAAAAGTCTCCATTTCCAGCTGTTCCCACACTGCAAACCAGTGCCAGTGATGCCAATGGTTCTTGCAGAACCAGCACCCATGATTCTGCTGCTGCTAGGGTGGAGCAAGTCACAGTTTTCCTACTGTTAAAGGACGGGGCTCTAGCTCTCTGTTCCTCTCTCTGCCTTGGTGACAAACCACCAGGATTCAGTTTTGTAGCACATAGGCACAACTCCAATGTTCCCAGGCTGCTTGGAAGGGAAGAGGCAGAGTTCAAAAGACGGGTCACATACACCCTACAAAACTGTCCTCGAGCAGACCGAGAAACCTCACATCATTTATCAAACCTATTGGAGAGCAGCTATTTCTGACTTCCAGAAACAGAGTTTAGGGTGTCTTTCCTCTTTGAATTAGTGTTTCCTGAAATGCTGATTCACTGCAGGAAGAAGCAAGCAGTACAGGGAGAACAGGAGGAGGATTCATAACAGCTGGGTCAGAAAAGAGAGATAAAACTTGAATTAATTTAAAGGCATAATCCTGATTTTCCCTGCAAACTTCCACGTGAGAGGTTATAATTGCAAGAAGGAATTGTCTGTTAGAAGATTTGTCTTCTCAAGTACAAAGTTAATTAAATTACTGTAAGTAACACAGTAACATACGTTTGAGAGATATTTATGCTCCAGGAAATAAAAAACTTATTCTCCAATTTACCCTGCTATAAAATAGCAAATTAGGGACTGAAAACTTCTACATGTTTTGTCTGTAAACTTTTGATTTTGAGAGCACGACAAGGTCCATGACCAGATTGCTCTCTCCTCTCTTTCTCTCTGTGACATTGAAATTCCACAAATGGCATCTTGCATCAGCGTTACATCATATTAAGTATAATACAATATTATGAGTCATTGTTATAAATCATGGGCACAGGCTGCATTAGAAGACTCTTGTAATTCAAGAGCACATCAAGGTGGATTTTTATTCAGTGTTTCTCTTCAGAGGCATATCTAGGTGCACTAACTTTGCAATGTATCTTCATTCCCTGAATCCGCAGCATTTCAGTTCCCTCTTCCAGCTCTGGGGCTCACAGGAAAAGAGCAGTATATGCCTAACAGAGCTGCTGCAAATACCAGGTGAAGCTATGAGAAACCAAAAGGTATTTCTTAATTGGATCATGCAATGATGATAATAGACTGAAGTGTTTAGTAATTTATCATTCAGGAAAAACTATAATGTTATTGAAGTGAAACACCAGTGTTTGGAAAACATGGAGTTCAGGAGTTTTCCCAGGCTATTCCATAAAGCCCAGACTTATGACACTCATCGCCTTTACTTGGGAACATCTCTGACCTCAGAAGAAGATTGCTACTATATAACTTTCCTGAACCTCTTCCAGTTCTCCTATAGTGTGTATTGACCACACCAAGTCAAGAATTCAACTGCCTTCCAGAGCAGACAGCTATTCCTACTTCATTCAAGATATCTCTTGCTTTAACTAGCCTATTAGCCTGACTACAAGGGGCAGCACGGGACACAAGCTCTTGCAGATGAACCTCTTGAAAGGTTGAAAGCACCTAGTGCATTGTTAGAAAAGAGACAAGACTAATAAAAGAAGCTGCCAAACAATTTAATATTTATGATTTTTGCTGAATAGAGGCATGAATTCTGGAGATTTGATAGTTCTGCCTGAATTAAGTCTTAAAGCACATGAACACATGACACTATTCCTGCTTGCACCTCTGGCTTGGTTTACTGTCTGCAGCTTGTGGTCTTGCAGCCCTGCCGGGGTGGCACTGCCCAAGGAAGATCACAACCTTCCAGGGAGAACCCAGCAGACCAGTGGCTCCTGGTAGGAACTCTCTTTCCAGAATATGATCAGGGATCATACTGCCTGGCAAGCACAACACTAGTAGGGTATAGTTGGTGTGCCAGGAGGATGTGGGGGCCATGGTGGAACCAAAAGATTCCTTCCCACTTCTATGTACCAGCTGTAGTCCGGCCCCAAGAAATCTCTGCACACTGCGCAACTGGCTGATAGTAACAAAACCCATGTATTTCTGTATTCAGCAGTCTCTCAGCTCCATCAGAAAGAATATCTCTAATGGCACACGCACACCAGAATAAAGCTCGCCTGTGTCTGGAGCTGCTGAAAATTACCATAGACTCCAGAAAGTCTAGGACACCAGCTTCGAGCAGAACAGAACTGGGTGAGGCTGCCCTGATACTCCTGGCAGCAGCAATCAAGTGATATTATAGTATCAGCAGCACAGCCACATCTTTCTTGGAGTTCAGAACATAACAGTGCCCTTGCAATTGCACTTAACATTTTCCAATGGTTCTTTTTTTCTCTTGGCACGGCACAGAAATGTTCCTGATTTTTGTATTCAGAAACTTCTAGTGCTTAGTGTTAGGATGCTCCTTAAATGCAAAGCTGATGAATGATTTTCCTCTTTAGTGGTAGATACTCAGTGTTTATGAAACCATCACAGCTGTGGTACATTCCTGATTTAGACTGGCTTGAAGCATTTTTCAGGACTGCTTCTAGTTAGAAGTTCCTGTGAGGGATCCTGAAGAGATCACTAGATCTGATCACTAGATCTTGAGCCCACTTGCTCAAGAGCTTGTTCATTTACATCCAGCTCCCCTTACTACTTCCTCACTTGAACCTCCATCATACACAGATGTATTGAAGATGTTAAGTGCAAAAAAAGCACAAAGCTTAGCCCTGTGCTACACTTGCAACACATGACTGACTGAACCCTTCCAAGATTTTTTGCCTGGATGATAAGAGAGCAGGAAAAGGCCTCCTATGCATCCATTGCCATTGGAAGATGTGGAGCTCTGTCTGTTGGCAGGTAGTTGTTGACAGTGGTAGTAGCAGTTCTGACAGACTTCAGCTGTAGCTGTTTAGACCCCTGACAGATGAGGTTGTCAGACATAATGTCATGAAGCCTGGCAGTGAAGAATGAGGCAGGGCAGTAGCACAACTATAGTGGAGATAGACATGCCTAAAATACCATGCAAACAATCTTTGGCAAAGCAACAAACACTTCCACTCACAAAGCAATAGTAGTCTTAGCAAACAAAAAACACAGCTCCACTACTAAACCATCACAAACATTTAGAAAATCTGGTGTTAGGAACACCAAATACACCTGTATAGGATGTCCTGTTAGCTGGCTTGCTTAATTAAGCTGTACAATATTTTGCCTAGATTAAGCATAGCAGATGGAGAAGGTTTAGGAGAAGGTTTACACACGTGGCTTGTGCCTCACAGTGATGGAATATGTAAAAAATGCTTCTGACAAATCTCACTGACATGGCTGTAAGATACAGGCAAAGATAAGGAGAGTCCACCACAGACCTGCGTCCAGTTATATCACGTTATCCGAGGTTAACCCAGTCCTGTCTCACCCTACAGTCCCTGTGCTTCACAGACCTCCTGCTCAGAGTATGTCCCTTCTCTCTGAGAGCTCCAGTCTCCAGCCTGGCAACGCTGCTGTACTTCAGTACAATTAGAAAAGGAGCGTTAGATGCAACAAAGTCTTTCCTGGCAACTTTGTCACCACAGATTTGCTGTGGGGCAGCAGGATTTCCAGAAAGTCCAAGCACTGAATTTGGAGGAAGTCCAATTCACTGAATGGGAAAACTCCCACTGAGGTTGGTTGGACAAAAGGACAGAGCTGAGTGCTTCCAAAAATCCTGTCCCTACTGAGTGTTTGCAGGGCATGACACGACTCGTGTGAACAAAAATATACATCCTGGACATTCTTACAGTATTTTGTTTGAAAGAATCAAAGTACTATTTTATGGTTTCCTACTTATTTTAGATAATAGTCTTAAAACTAGTCCAAACTTGACAGACAAGCTCTGCATCTTCTCAACAGCCCAGAGGAAAGATAAAGGGAACATTAACGTTAGTCTAAATTATGAGAGGGAATTGGACTGCACAAGAACTGTAATCTACAAGAATGAATTTTCATTCCACTTGTCCTCCACTTTCAGCTAATCAGAAATCGTGATACACGGTCCTACTTGTATTTTGGCTTTCAGCTCCCTCCTATATCTTATGTGGTTGAAAACTGAATTCCTGATTTATGCTGAAGATTAGGGAATGATAAATGCTATCACTTACCTACAGTCGCAATTTTAGAGGATTCTGGCATTATGAGCAAAACATGCATTTCGTGTATATGGTTACTAGAGCTGACAATCTGTCATGCTGCTGTCAAAGAGAGCTGAGACTGAACGCCAGGGTCTGTTAATAAATAGCAAAGATCTCAAATTCCAAATTTAATATCATGCCCCTTTTATAACTGAAATAATCAGATCCTTGCTACAATGATTGATTTGCTCAGCAAAGCCACTGCCAGGGTCACACGTTTTTGGACATTTTCAAATCCAATTCAGTATCCCTCTTTGGACAGTTAGCAACATTGCCCACAGGGCATACAATTGTCATTCAGTACTCAGAGGGGAACATCATTTGGATGAAAACAGTTGCATTATAGATTATTCAGTTCTCCCAGTGTTTTCAGCACCTTTGGGTGGGCCCCTTGGTAGCATCTTCAGTGTATCTCACATTGTAGAACAAAATCCCTCTTTTCTAAACAAACATTACTGATTTGAAACAGATGCAACTATCACAAAACATAACCACTTCAAAGAAAATACGTGCTAGGGTTGGGTATTGCAAGACTTATGTTGATCTTCTAAGAAAAGTTGTAAGAAAGAGAAAACAGTGCCTTTTCAAAACTTTCATAGAATAAGTTGGGTTGAAAAGGAACTTAAAGATCATCCAGTTCCAACTCCCCTGCCACATGTATAAGCACGGCTGGTTTACCTTGTATTCTTTCTATTAACATGTGCCTTTTGATATTTTATTGAGAAATTAAATCATAATCCAAAATTTTTGAGCTTCATACCTAAATCTAGGCATAAGCTGCTGTAAAAATGTCAGAAATAGCTGATGAGAACAATTCTGCTTCTCCTGTATTTCCTAGATGGTATTTGTCACTCTTCAAATTTAGGCTTTCAAACCTGATTTCCTTGCATAAAACTAGGTACTTCTGTTTCCAGGTTTTAGCAATTTTAGCAAAACTTAACAAAAGACAGGTATCAGCCAAGGTAGCAGGAAAAAAATGGTTAGGTCAGGCTCTTCACTGAGTTCAGATTACCTCTCAGTCTTCTCTTCAGCCAAACAGCCCCAGGGCTCTTATCCTTTCCTCGGCACAGAGATGCTTCAGGCCCCTCAGTATCTTCATAGCCTTTGTTGGACTCTCTCCAGGAGCTCCTTGTTTCCCTTGAACTGGGGAGCCCAGAAATGGACACAATACTCTAGAGGTGGCTTCTCTAGAGCAGAGAAGATGGGGAGGACACCCTTTCTCAACCTGCTACATCTCACTAAATTCATGACATAACTCTAGGTTTCCATGATTGAATCTCTGCTACTATGCTGTGTCAAGGGGGACTGGAATCTTCTCCAGTTACCATCTCAGCCTCTATAGTCTGAGCTGAAAGTATCTCCAGGAACATTTCCAAGAGCCTTGAAATGAGTCAGTAACATGAACTCAGTTACAGGGGCTAAGTAGAGACATTTGGAAAAATACGTAACAGGGGTTTTGTTAAAGAAGAAAGTTAAACCAAGGTTTGGTTCAAATGCTTGGTAGCAGAACACTTGGTTAGCAGAAGACTCTGATGTCATGAAGCCCTGAACAGTCACCAAAAGCCACAATTGCTAACATTTGCTATAAAAGTGGAACAGAGTTTTGCTTTAATGGAAAGAATTTCCAGGTATTTTGAAGTAAACAATTAAAAAGATGATTAAATACAGAACAACCTTTTAGTCCAAGGACACAAACAAGGCCTGTTTTGGTACTGGAAGAATGTAGAATGGATCTATTAAGGGATAAGAGTTTCAGGTAATTGCAGAGAGGTTGCTTGTCTCTGCATGCCCAATTAGTGCCAGAAGGCACCAGTATTAATTTGCATTAGAACTGGTTATTGAAACGACCCTGAGCCTTCTGGTACTTAAAAGTGATCTGCACCTAATGGACTGCATGTAGTCCTCTAGGACGAACAGAAGGCAAGTGTCAGTATTAGTAGACTCCAGGTCAGACCTTAGACAGCACCTATTGCTAGTGCTCCAGCAATAGGTTCTGTTGGTAACATCAGATGGTGGCCCATAGTAAGGAAAGTAGCCTAGCCTTGAGTGTAGTAAGTATAAGTCCACACACAGTTATGAGTACAACCATGTGTTCTTTTACAGGGCCATTCCCACATGAGATTTTAATTAAGTCATAGCACATACTGTTATCTTTGGGTACATAGATCCTGCAGTCATAAAACAGTTAACTATTGAGATGGCACAATAGTTAGCGTGTAAATAAAGAAGTTCAATAAGGAGTCAAGAATATGTCTCCAAAAGGCTTAGAATAATACTCTGGTTAAAAAAAGAAAAGCCCCAGGAAATGTAAACAGTGGAGGTGCTCTCCTGCAAAAGCCTGTCTCACAGGCAATGGCAAATTCTTTGTTTGTGAATTGCCAAGGTTCTAACACTAACATTCACCCTGCTGCCTGGAGTATCCATACAATCTGTGCCCTCCCTCTGTCTTCTAGTTCACAGAAATTTCTTCAAGAGGTCTACTCTTTTGTCATATTTGGTTGAAATTACTAAAAAAGTGCCTCCATTACCAACGGGACATGGGAAGGTAGGAAGGCAGAAGGGACACAGGCACTAAGCGAGCACTTACACTTTGTTTTGTCAGGCAATCAACCTGAGAAATCTGCCTTGCAGACTTTGCTGGAGCAAATTTAGACTAAAAGGTGTAATCAAAGTCTTAAAATATTTTCCAGAACAGTACAGATTTAAATAACTATGCTAAGGAATACCTTAACATTAAGATTTTTTTTGGTTTTGTAATTTTATTTAACAAAATCATGTTTTGTATTAAGGTTCCTCTTAAAGAGAGGTTTATATACCTAACATCTGATTAATGCATTAAACATGTGCCGCAGATACACATAGTTTCTTTTATTGATGGGTTTATTTATTGGTGAAACTGGTACTTGGAAGCTATTGTTACAGGCATCCTCTTGACCCAAACTGAAGACCTAGAGCAACTGGTTAACCCTTTATTAAAACCATCAATCTTGATATCAAGACCCATTTATATATGGCTTATGAAGAGGAACTAATAACAGCATTGTTGGATATTACAACTTAACTCATATATAAGTAGTAAACAGGTAGATGTATTTACAAAAAGCAACTATGTCTGGTCTGGAGGGTGAGCTGACTGAGGGGAATTACATACAGCAATATGGTGCACCTAAAGGGTGAATTTCTGTTAATATGTTATTCCTCACCTGCAAGACAAAAGCTTTAGCTGTTGTTTAAAATACCTGTTAGGATGAAAAGGAGAAAACCCAAGAAGCCAAAGAGGTTTACTTATATACTGCAATAGGCATTATGCATAAAATTAACAAATTCCACTTTCTTCTGTATAGGAGGAAATTTTCATTGACAACAGGCCAGAAGATCCTTGTTAAAATTCTTGGCCTGGATATGGGCATGCTGATCTTGGCAGCTGCTGGGCTACAGAGATAGGCTTTGCTGGTAGGATCATATCTCTGATAAGTGGAAGCTATTTGAAAACATGGAAGTGTGGATCTATTGTCCCAGCTTCAACTGGAAGGGGAAAACTCTTACGTGTAAAGCTTAAATTGAAATTCATCTTTGTGGAATAAATATTCTCACAAGAATATTACAACTAACACCGAAATTATGTTGCTTTATGATGACATGAATTTTTTGAATTATAAACACAAAGTGTGTGGAAACATGTTCATAGAACACAACATGTTATTGTGATGAAGTTTCTGCCTTATGGTAAATAACTTAATTGCATTCTGATTAACTGGAGGAGCAATGGGAAATTTCTCTTAAAATGACAAGAATAGCTGTCACTTTCCTGAGCAGCTGTTGCTTAATGTGCCAGCACGATGATATCCCACTCAGGCTACAACCACCCTTGTCAATGGGCTTGAAGTGTCTGCCACAGTCTGGGATGTGTTATCACCACAGAACAGTGTGACTGAGGGGAATGGAAATGAGTGTGAGATAGCTCAGGTGCTTTTTCCTACTGAATACATGATAGGTGGGCAGAACAAGCAATGGGTACACCTCCAGATGTCACTTGTGAAAAGTATACTGGGTATCAAAGCTTGAAGATGTCTCTCTGTGAATCAAATGTAAAGATACCTGGTGCTTTTTTTCTAGACCAAAGGAGTTAATGAAGAAGTTAAGCTAGGAAATTACTGCATTTTTATAAAGTCTGTACTGAAAAATTGCTGTGTAAGTACTTTGAAATCACCTGAAAAACTGGATAGAAAGGAAAACCACCCTTTGTTTACTAAAGCTGCTGGTTTGGGGAATGAAAATTTAGATAAATTTTGCAGCATGAGAAATATGCCTTGAATAGTATTATTTGTTGAGTACTCTCATAGGGTTAAGTCTCACAGGTTGCCATGCAGCTAAATGAACCTATAATTAACTGTGTGTGTCTATTGGTTAAACGTGTTTGGAAGCAACATGAAGTGATACTGTTTTGTAACTAGTACTCCTGCCAGTACCTGGCTTTATTAGTTTAGCACAAGAGGTGTTTACTGATGAGTTGTCTGAAACAAGTAAGACTGTTATTTTGGTTTCTATCATTCTTTGGAAACTTTTCTCTGAACAGCTTAAGCATTTGTTAAAATGCTCTACCTGGTTGCTCCCAGTTCTCTACTTCACAATGCCAGCACCATTTAATTTGAGTGCTTCACTTCTTGTGGGGAGAGTTACACAGAAAGTAAATTTCAGTGGGAATGAGTCAACCCTGTACCACTCCTCTCTCTGTGTACACATTACCTGTGACAAGGATGAAGTCCAGTTGTGTCATTTCCTGTTTCACCTGCATTCTTTTTACATGAAGAGTGACTCGTTCTCATGATATAGCCCAAAGTGATGGTCAGCAATGACATCCCTGCCTGAATAACCCCCCCAAGATTTTGACTCATTGTGTTTCCAAAATGAGGAGTGTAAACAAGTTTTAGTTCCTCTTTTCTGGGAGTAGTCCCAGTTTCTTCTGAAGTGGAAAGCTATATATAAAGTATAAGTACAATTTCTTTCATTCTTTCATTCTTTCGTTTGTTCTCTTCTTTCATTCTTTTCTTTCTTTTTTAAAAAGAAGCTACTCCATCCTATGTTTTAATGACAGCTTGATGCATTGATATTTAGAAGCCCAGAATATGTATGAAGATCATTGTTCTAAGATCAAAACTAAAAACAGACACACTGGACATAGGATACTAGAAGAATTATATTGACTTTGAAAAGGCCCAGGTCAGCAGACACCCCTCAGTTAAGATTTCATTGACTTCATAACCCTGATCTATACACTGACTGCAGGATTTAGCTCCTAGACTGAAGTAGGGATTAGGGAAAATGGCATTTTTAGCAGTGGATGTTCATCATCTTTTTAATACATGGCAAAATACCACACAGATCACCATTTTAGAGGAGCCTGGTTTAGAAATATCAGTATTTTGGAGTGATTTTTATTTTGTGACCAGGGCGTAAGGAAGGTAGATACAATCCAAGAAGAAATGTCATGGTGATAACACGTTCAAATGCAGAAGATCTGGTGTCTTGTTTTCTTTGTAAATTGTCTTAGTGACAGTGAACATCATATTTCTTATTTTTATTATCATCATCTTTTATTCATTTCTGGCATGAACATCTATCCAGAATCTTTTTGGAGAGGAAGATATATACTGTAGAAAACGTACATAGTGATAGGAACCTAGACTAGATAATATAACCAACAACTCTAACCGTATTTCTGTAACACCATCCCCTTTTCCTGTGTGTTTTAGTTTCATTGTACAAAGTGCCCAGGTAGGACAGACAACAAGACCATTCAGTATTTCACAAGCTAAAATCCATCACATCCACAGTGTCAGTTTTGCTTGGACAGCAGCAAGTAACAATCCTAGATAAATTTTCACTAAATCTCACAATCCTATTTCAGCAAGGGGCTAGGAAATCACACTTAAACAAATATAGAATATAAAATAACTCTGTGAATGTCTTTAAGACAGTTTAGTTATATTCTAGTAACAGTGAGTGAAAACACATTAAAAGCAAGCAGACTTTTTTCAGAACTATTTTTTCCAAAGCTCCTTTTTATGACTGATCTTTAAACTTCCTACATGATGACACTTACTTGGCATTGCATTGATCCAGTCTAATCTAGGTGATAATGTGTCTCCCAAGAGTTATTTTTCAAATTATGTCTTTTTTTTTGTTGTTTGTTTGGGTTTTTTTATGTTAAAATATTTGCCTTATTTTAAATAGAAAAGTCCACAAAACCAAAATGCGGATCAGAGCAGTCTAGCAGACAGATGTACCAAGAAGCCATCACAGCAGCAATGCCTCAGTAAACCATCAAGCCAACATCCAAGTACTGAGCTTTTGTCATTAGCAACTCAGAAAACAAAAAGTTCCTCATCAAGGAACCCCTGTCTCACAGCCTGTTTTCCAACAGACAGCAGGAACATGCTACTTTCAGTCTGTTTCCTGACGTAAAACTCACCTAAGCAGTATTTTGGGAATCTGTAGTTGAGAAAAATTTTATAATAATATAATCTGCCAACAGAAGGAAGGATGGGTAAGAAGGATTTATATTTGACTTTACACAGAAAGCTTGCCACCAGCCATGTCCCTTAAGAGCATGTGAAACTCATCCTGAAGCAAATAGTTCCAGCTCATGAATTAATGGTTTCGATTTACATTTTGATGACCAGAGAGAGAGATGAGGGTACAGGTACTTTTCTCTCTGGGGAAAACTGGAATGTGTTTGTGAGATAGGTAAAAAGGGAAGGAATCCCACACGCTAGCTTGCAGTGGTTATCAGATACGATGGAAAAGGGAGGGGGTGAGGGAGAAGAGAATATCTGGCATGAGACCTGTTCTGAGAAAGGACTGTCTGACGTGGCAGTGTGAATTTTTTCATGGATCATTTATCTCAAATCCATATCAGATTTTTCTGAGCTATTAACATAGGTGTTGCCACATCATGCCCCCTCTCTCTGCAAGCAGTACCATAATAAACAGAAATAAAAACTCAAGAACCTTATTTGACTTTCACAGGCCTCGACTAAATCTGCAGAGCTGTCAGAGAAAAATATCGAGGAGTGACCAAGTCCAGTGCAGACTCTGAGCCACATACATGGAATCCACTTTCATGGTTACCTTTGTAAAACAGGGAGGGTTTGGGCAGACGTTTATCCCAGGAGCAGCTCTGGTGGGGTATAAGGTGTTGTCCTACAAGGATCCCTCACTGACAGAAATATGAAGTATTATGATACCTTGTTTTATTTCACATAGCAGTGCCTACAGTTTGAAAAAAGCCAAGGGCCCAGTTTTATGGTTTAATTTGAGAAGAGCAATATTAAGTTGTGTGAGAATCTGTCTCATTAAATCTCTCTTTTTAATATCAGCTATGTCCTTTTTGTCCTAAGCCAAATAGTCTTCAAGAATAACATGATAGCATCCCATGACATTTATTTTCTACTGCTTTTTTGATTTTTGGTACCAGAAGTGGTGATATATTGATTTAGTACATGGCAAGTTATGAAGGTTATCAGAAGTATAAGAAAAATATGCAGGAGAAAATATTTTTTGCTGCATTCCTCTCAGTTTTTTACTGACCTCCCTCTCAGACTTCCGTGTTCATTTGCTAGTCTGTACAGTGCTAGTCACTGAATGAAGGGCACTAGGTCTTCTGTCCTCTAATACAGACAATACAGCTTACCCAGGGAAAGAGAAGAACATGTCCCTCAGTTTGCGTATGCTGACAACAATGCATGAGTACCGTGACTATATACAGAAAGACTAATATTTTTTGCTTTACTCATTTGATATATAGAAGCTGTGCTTAGAAACTAATTGCTACAAATGGCCAACTTTTTATAAAGGCGAAGTAGAGGGTCACTAATATTCAAGGGAAGAAAGTATAAAATTAGTTAGAAAACTCTATAAACGGCACATAAGAAATGTGAGGAACCTCCTGTTTTGAGGTGTCTTAGAGAAAAGTCAGAAGTAGTACACAAAAGGATAAACTTAACGAGAGTGTAAAATTTCTGAAGTCATCATTTTTAAGGGTATTGTAAATTAGAATCTGGAAAAAGCGTTTCTGCTCTTTAAACCAGGCTATCTGTTATTGAAGGTAGATGGTAGTATTGGGAAATACTACCCATCTGTGGTGCTTCTCACATGATGCGATTTATCAGCATTCTCTTGGCTGTCTCCATAATTAGTCCTCAGACCAGCACGTTGCCTGATTTTCTTAGACACCTATTCTACGCAAAGTGCAGTGGTGATTTGATTGATGTAGGTCACATGATGTGGTGATTTCCAAGTCATTTTCTATTTGAAACAAAAGATCTCTTGTAGGGAGAGAAATGGTTCAACCTGCCAGGGATAGTAGTATTTCTGTGATAGCCATGGCTCACAGTATTCTGTGTACTGAATTTGTTTGATCCTGACTTCAGATATTATTATTTTGCACAGATTTACTAATGAAAACTGTGAGAAAAAATAGTCTTTCACAGTGCTAAATAAGCTCTTCATAATATGTTCAACCCAAATATGAAAGAGAGTCTGCAATGAATCACTCTTAATATGGGACACAATCAGTTCCAAACTCATCCACAGTTAATTTGGCATTGGATGTCAATACAAAAGATATTATGTTTCTACACAATACACTTTACAGCAGCACTGTTAACATAGTTGGTGAACATTCTCTCATGGGAATCAATATTTTCTGCTTGAATATATCCTAGCTAACTTTAAACTTGCATTTGGGTACTTTGTTATAATGCTCTTTCTCACATTTCTTCAAGATTTCATAAGGTTTGTCTTCCACAGCAGTGAAACCATGCTCTCTCATGGTTATTTTTCCAATCAAAAAGCACCAAGTGCTATTTCTAGAAGTTCCAGAGCTCTGTTAAGACAGTCCTACAAGTTACTTAAACAGCAGCATCTCTTTGAGATTACTGTCATGCTTGAATAAAAAAAGGGGCAGAGGCATTTCAATTAGACATAGTCTTTCTAGTGCTTGTCAAGTCAATCTCATGTACCCATTTGCTGTCCTTTTCTATGCCTAGTCTCACTCTAGACTTGACTGCCAGTTGCTCTGGATAAGATTTGGTTCTCAAGTTAATTTGTTGAAAGACTATATATGACATGGTTTTATTGTATTGGCTTAAACCAGTATTTTTACTCAATGAATTCTTCTACAGTGAAAACTGTATCTCAAACGTAATTCCTGAAGATTGAGAAGCTTTGTCTGAAAGGTAGAATTGCCTCTGAAGGTAATATAAGTCACAAATCCTCATCTGTGAGTGAATGGGTAGATGCAGGGAGAGCAGTGGATGTTGTCTACCTTGACCTTAGCAAGTCTTTTGACACTGTCTCCTGTAACATCCTTTTGGGTAAGATCAGGAAGTGTGGGTTAGAAGAGGAGATGGTGAGATAGATTGAGAACTGGATGAATAGAGCTCAGAGGGTCGTGATCAGTGATGCAGAGTCCAGTTGAAGACCTGTGGCTAGTGGTGTTCCCCAGGGGTCAGTACTGGGTCCAGTCTTGGTCAACATTTTCATCAATGACCTGGATGAAGGGATAGAGTGTACCTTCAGCAAGTTTGCTGATGATACTGAACTGGGAGGAGTGGCTGATACACCAGAAAGCTGTGCTGCCATCCAGCAAGATCTGGACAGATCAGAGAGCTGGACAAAATGGAACCTAACAAAGTTCTACAGGGCCAAGTGTAGAGTCCTACATCTGGGCAGGAACACCACCACACACCAGTACAGGTTAGGGGTAGATCTGCTGGAAAGCAGCTCTATGAAGGACCTTGGAATCTTGGTGAACAATAAGTTATCCTTGGATAGCAATGTGTCCTTGTGGCCAAGAAGGCCAATGGTATCCCGGGGTGCATAAAGAAAAGTGTGTCCAGCAGGTCAAGGGAGGCTCTCCTCCCCCTCTACTCCAGCCTAGTGAGACCACATCTAGCGTTTTGTGTCCAGTTCTGGTCTCTCCAGTTCAAGAGGGACAGGGAAATACTAGAGAGAGTCCAATGGAGGCTACGAGGGGATTACTATTAAGGGACTGGAACATCTCTCATATGAGGCAAGGCTGAAACACCTGGGGCTGTTCAGCCTGGAGAAGACTTATTAATGTCTTATTAATCTTATTAATGTTTACAAATATCCGAAGGGTGGGTGTCAAGTAGAAGGGGCCAGCCTCTTTTCGATGGTGCCCTGTGATAGGACAAGGGGTAATGGTAGCAAGGTGAAACACAGGAAGTTCCACCTCAACATGAGGAAAAACTTTCCTGTGAGGATGATGGAGCACTGGAACAGGTTGCCCAGAGAGGCTGTGGAATCTCCTTCTCTGGAGACTTTCAAAACTGCCCTGAATAAGTTCCTGTGTGGCCTGCCCTGGATGATCCTGCTCTGGCAGTGGGGTTGGACTTGATGTACTCTGGAGGTCACTTTCAACCCCTACCATTCTGTAATTCTATGATTTACCAAAAGCTGAAAGGGACAGGGTTGCCTCTGCCCACTGGCCTCCCCAGCTCATGGAAATGTGCCCACTCTCCAACCCTTGCCATGTTCTTCTCCAGAGTGAAAAATGCACTCTTGTTTTGCCAATAGTTGTGTTTTCTCTGACCAGTAGTAAAGGTACGTGTGCAGGCGCTTGTAGGAGACAGGTATTTCCTGACCCAGGTGATCTGATGTCAGACAAAATTAGGAAGGATTATGGCCTTAGTGGGATAGGAATCAGTGTCTGTTGTCTCACTAATTACAGCTGCTTCACAAATAGACTGGAGTCAGAGTTATTTCTGATGAAGCAGTAAAGGGTCCCTGGCCCCAGGCACTGCAGTATCGACTGTGAGTCAGAGTTTAGTTTCTGTGGGAATCCTGTCGGTGAAGGAGAATTTGCTGGAGGTGTGGTGGTCACTGCATTTCACACTCAATCCTTCAGGACAGATTCACATAGAGTGCTTTAGAGTTCTGGTGACTGTGCAGTGCCTGACCCCACCTGAATGGGCACGTGGGGTCTCAAATTGCCCTGGCAGATGCATTTGGAAAGTCCTTCAATGGAATAGACTTTGGAAAGACGTTCGATGTTAGAAATCCAGGGAGGTACACACCACTGAGTAACTCAGGTAACAGAGTCACTGAGCTGAGAAAACCTGCTGTATGAGGGTGACCCGTGTTTCTGAGCACACCAGCCACATAACCACCATTCCATCTGCCCAGACCTGAGAACCCGCAGCATCTGCCCTGCCATCCGGAGAGCATATTTTCTGATACAGCTGCAGGGCAAAAGCAGCAGCACTTGTAAGCAGATCCTAGTTCTGTGCCAAGTCACACCAGCCAGAACTTTCTTCTGGTTTCACTGGAAAGATGGACCATTGGCTCAGCCAGCCCCCAGCCAGGGTTCCACTAGCAGGCGTCCTGCCTGCTGCAGGACCACAATGCTGGTACCAGCCCATGCAGCTTCTGGGCTGCAGGGTTCTCCAGAGCTACAGCTTGCCACCCTCACATGATGCATCCTGCACATTCTCTGCAAAACTAAAGTAAAAAAAACCCCAACATGTTAAGTTCCTAATGGCAGTGCCCAGAGGTACTATACCTGAAGATAACATCAATAGAGAGAGCCAGAGCAAGTTCTCTTCACACAAACTATTTCCCAGAGGCTAATGGCAAGAGGGAGAGAGAGAGAAAAACAAGTACTGACAGTTTACTGTAGGAGCTCAAAGAAAAAGTGGACAAAGCTAAAAGAACTCCAGCTCTTTGTTCGCATTTAATCCAGTTCAGAGCATTCACTGGTGCATACAGATTTACTTTCCATGGCTGACGGAGCTGGATATGGTCATTTGGTAAGAAACAGAGAATCTGGGATTTAAATTTTGTGCTGTTCAGGCTCTTACGTTTTAGGAAAAATTAGTCTATATTATATATAAAGTTTTAATCTAATGTAAAAACTGTGAGCTACTGGCTAATACCTTCAGAAAAACAAATCTTGATCTTGAAAGGTGAAGAACACTTTCTGTTTATAACACAGAACATGTTTTTAAGGGGTAAAGCACTTCTTTTGGCCCATGGAAACCAAGGGGAAGACTGAGGCCTCTTATCCCTACCCAAATAATATTTTATTATTTTATTTTAATTTTATTTTATCTATTTCTTCCATATTTTATTTTCTTTCTTCTCTTTTCAACTCTCATCTTGACTTTATAAAGGCACTGATTTATTAGAGGCTACTAGAATAATGTAACGGTATTAAAAAAAACACAAACCACATATTTTAATGCAAAAGAAATAGTGCAAGCACCTGATATCAGAGTACAATAAACCCATCAAATCACCATTGCAGGCTTTTGCTTCTGCTGAGGATAGACGGTTCAAATTACATGTGGCCTGTTTTCTAAAGGCTATAGAGTCAATTCATCTCCGGCTGAATTTGCAAAAACGCCGCATTGAAAGAAAGCACCAGCGAGGAGGATCTATGTACAAGAACAGAACCAACAAAAGGGTTTGTGAGTGAAAGGTGGAGGGGCTGGATTAGAAAAGGTGGAACTGGAAGGGAAAGTTCAATTTCAGAGTACGGCAGACCCAAACTGGGCAGATGTGTTGCAGCAATTTTAGCAGAGTGTATTGGAAATGCACCTCCCAACAAGTGCATAGAGAAAAGGGAGGGAGAGCCAGTACATTTAGGGGAAAAATAAAATGAGAACACCACAAGTGGCACAGTGTTAAAAGACAAAACTCTTCCTGAACCCTCTGCCCACTCTCCTCTGAACATTTTTGGTTGTCTAAGAAGGACCAATAGCACTTGGGCTCAACTAGTATTGCTCAAACTTCTCATGTTCAGGCAAAACCAGACCTTTTTATCCTAACCACTCATGCCCAGCCTTAGTTGAGACCAGAAAAGCAGAAGCTCGTTCTGGTTGGCATCGTGTCATCCTCAGCAGAAGACCAACACGTGACATGAGGCCACCCGCTTGCTGAATGGCTCCAGTTGCTTGCTCAGCTCTTTCCCATGTAACTACTCATTCTCTCAGAGATTGCTGGCTGTAAATGGGATGTTAATGAAAAAAACCAAAAAGCAATTTAGGCTATTTAACTACACTTCAGGAAAAAAACCCTACCTGGATAGATGACACATGATGCATTTTGTATGAATGTTTCAAGTCAATTTGGCGGATCCTGATGGTAGGTGAGTTAGAAATATTTTGCTGCAAGTTTGAACATCGTACCAGGGTATAAGGGCCAGCCACTTGAACAAGAGCAGTGATTGAATTAGGGCTGAGAAATGTATCCCTGGCTAGTTTCAAATTAAAAAAAAAAAAAAAGCTTTCAAAAAGGCACAAATGAGGCTAAAAGAATTTATGCTATTTTTCCGGTTTCTGTGCTATAACTCCTTTTCCATCTCCTCATCTATCTTCTAAGAGTACTACCTTATGAATGAGTGAGCAATAAAAGAAGTATGCAGTGGCTGAGAGACAAACTCAAGATAACAAGATAATGCAAAATGTAAGCCAAAGCTTGAGCAGAACTGCAAGTTAAGATGTAGATCTGAATAGAAAAGTTTCTCACATCTGAGTTTTAGGGCAGTCATTAGATAGCATGCATAAAAAAGTAATTTAAAAACAGTAGCACAGAATGTGATCTAATATATGCTAAAATCACATCTGTCAAAGTCTTGGACCTATACTTTCTAGGAGTTTTAATCCTGTCTTCAGACCAGATGTGATGACACTTTGTTCATAGGCTGAAATAAAAACAAAGCTATTTTAATACCTTTGAAATCCCTAGCATCACTGAAAAGGGTCAGGGGAAGAATGACAAGTAAAGAAGCAGCAGGCTATCCTAAGGTTAGGTGATAGCAATTCCTGTGCCTAGGTGACACAGGAACAGCCTCAAGACCAAAAAGCATGAGAAGCTACTACTATGTGCAGTCTAAATGACATGTTTTAAGGCCTCCCAGAGCAGGAGGAGCTCTGTTAGCATTAGTGCACAACTTATGATCTGCTGGCTGCCACCAGCAGCCACCCTCAGTTTATGCTGAGCTTTTAGACTAGAAGTTCCAGCACACATCTAGCCTTTAAGCTCGGCTTGGTTCCTTCAGTGCAGGTTGCCATTTTCAGCAGCAGCCAGTGATGGTGTCTGCCCAGTAAGTTTTCTACATGTTCAAAACCAAAGAGAGGTGGGTTTATAACAAAGGGTTAATTCAAATTCCCCTATCACCAACCTCCTTCCAGCTTTCTAGGCTGCCCAGGTTTGGAGCTGTACAGATCAGCTGGGGTTTCTCAGGAGAAAAATTATGTGGCCACTCCCTGAACCTAGATAATCCCTCTGGCTGGGCTTTCCACTGCTGGTATCTGCCAGGTTAGGCAGAATTTAATCATCAAAATTATTATGGTGTCTTTCAAGAAAAGACCAGTAGGAAATGAATTGCTGGAAATAGGTATGTTGTCTTGCATTAACCCAATGTATCTGCAAAGTCAGGTCAGCTACAGGGCTCAAAAGAGACAGCAGGGAACAAGCTGGTCTCAAATTTTATTTATCAAAGACTGGGTTGGTAAACAAACAGCAGGATGGAGAAGATACAAAGATAAAGTTTCAAGGGATGTGAAGGTTGAAGGGAAGATGTAGCTTGTTATCTTCAAAAGGAAAGTAGTGACACTCAGGCATAAGCATGAGAGACCCTTACAAAGACACCATGTGACAAGGTGGAGCCAGCCATGATGTTCATATGTTTGAGATGCCTTTACAGTATTAAGGAAGTAGAATTTTTTAACAAGAATTGATGACAAAACATGAAAACAATTCCTTATCTTCACCTTTATCTTTATGTCCTAAGCCAGACCTAGTTTTCTTGCAAAGTAGCTGAGGCATTTTGTATACTCCATTATCTGTGTGAGAGGAGACAAAATACTTCAAACCCTGTAGAAAGTCTGAAGAACTTGACTATGGTATATGAATATAATAGTTAGATTTCCAAAGTGGAACGTTAACTTGTGACATTTAGAACAGATATGAATCAAGATCACTGTTTATTGATGTGGGACCAACAGGAGGGAAAGCACTGATAGAATTTATCTGCTTGTTTGTATCTTGGACCAGATTGTGTAATTTTCAGGTGCAAGAAGTGAAATGTAGTTTATTTTTCAACCTTTGTCTAAAAAAATCAGGTTGTAGTACCTATTGTTGAACTTTCAAAGCATTCTGTGTGTGTCATTTCATATGAAGGTGTGATTTTCTGCCAATTCCTAATTTCACCATCATATGCCAAAAATTGCAACAACCAACAAATCTGGAGCACTGGACAATCACATTGCAAATGAAAGTGAAGAAAAGCTGTGGTTAAGGAAGGTCCTGTTTTGTTTTTCATCTATGGGCTGCGAAATTAGGCAAAGTTATCATAACTGCTTAATTCAAAGTGCAAATGGGGAATTAGCTTTTCAGGAAGAACACAGTTGACACTGATGAGCATTTGCTACCTGGGACAACAGTGTCACCAATGAAGCAAAAGCCCCAGCTTTGGTGAGAATGTGGCCTGTGTCTGGTGGCAGCTCATGCTGCAGAGCAAATGTGGCTATCATTCAATATGCAACAAATAACCCTGTCTTGGGGGGGACTTTAGCTTGTATTAATGAATCATTCTTTGTTGTTCCAAATACAGATTCTGGAAGAAAATATGAAGTTGGAGTGCAAGTGCCATGGGGTCTCAGGATCCTGTACCACTAAAACATGCTGGACAACTCTGCCTAAATTCCGGGAGCTGGGCTACATCCTCAAGGACAAATACAACGAAGCCGTTCAAGTCGAACCAGTGCGAGCAAGTCGGAACAAGCGTCCAACCTTCCTCAAAATAAAGAAGCCACTTTCCTATCGCAAACCCATGGATACAGACTTAGTGTACATAGAAAAATCTCCCAATTATTGTGAAGAAGACCCCGTCACTGGCAGTGTGGGAACACAGGGAAGGATGTGCAACAAGACAGCCCAGCAGTCCAACGGCTGCGATCTGATGTGCTGTGGTCGGGGTTACAATACCCACCAGTACTCAAGAGTGTGGCAGTGCAACTGCAAATTCCATTGGTGCTGCTACGTTAAATGCAACACGTGCAGCGAAAGAACAGAAGTATATACCTGTAAGTGATAACGTGGCCGGGCAGGCTGACGTGTCCCTGGCCATGACTACATTTGCACATGCACTCAACACACCTACGCAAGACTATAGGAAAGACCTGCTCTCCCAGAAGAAATGCTGATGAATGGAGACCTCTCTTCTCATGTTTCATTGCTTATGTGGATACACATTTCAGACTTTTATGAAAGTCAGCCAAGAAACAAAACCAAACAAACCCCACCCCGAGCCACCTGACACACAAAACAGAGAGAAAAAGATCATCTCAGTTAATCTGCACCTCTAAAGCAAGAAGCATTGACTGCCTTGTGAAGAGACACTGGTCAGAGAAAAATCTCCAAGTGTGGCAGCTGACTCTTGGTTTGGGAAAAAGATGGTCGAAAACTTCAGTGTATAAGGAGCAAGAAGGGGTAGGGGAGAAATCTTCAAGGAAGGGCTTTGCACAGGATGGGATGGAAAGTGCCCCGTCATGAATTGCCCATGTGAGCGTGTGGATGACAGATTAAGGCTTCTACACTTGTGAAAAGCTTCTGCTGGTCTTGCCCATCTTTCCACCTCATACCTTTTGCTACAGCGAGTAGAACTGTTGATGTTTTCTGTAGAGACTGCTTTATCTGCCTTTTCCATGTGTGTGTGTGCGCCACAGATTTTAGCACAGGGATTTGGGACACTTGGGCATAATAATAGCAATATTTAACAATTTATTCAGATAAAACTAATATTAATTTATTTAATTAAAAAGAACTCTTCCACCACTTGGGGAACTATTCTGCAATTAAAGTAGATAGCTGGCTTTCTTTGTGGAATAATTTTGTAGAAAGAGCAAGGAAAAACTGGAGCTGTATATATTATTCTTAACTAGGATATTTCTATTAGTTGGACTTGCAGGATATGTTCCACAGTACTAGATGTTTAAGTACAAAAGCTGGCATCTTTATATATATGTACATACACAAACACACACTGTTGTTTTTGGGGTTTTGTTCGTTTGTTTTTGTTTTCTGCTGTTTGCTGCTAGTTGTCTGGAACAAAAGTCAAGTGGTAGGGGTTACAAATCTTTACCAGATTTTTTTTTTTTCCTTTTTTTTTCTTCAATTAGAGAAAGAAGCATTAATAAAATCCTGTTTGGAATATGTCTAAAAATAAGAAAATCCAGACAAACTTCCATCTTTTGGAAAAATCAACCATAGGATAAGAGAGTATATTTTGTAAGAGACTATTTTTATATAAATATTTTATTTATACTACGTCTGCTTGTTCAACCTGTACTTTTTCTCAAAACAGGCATACAATTTGTAATTCTTAGGCTATTTAACAGAGAAAGGGTAATTAGTCTGTGGACACAACAGCAGCAAGCTGGCTACATTCAGCTGCAATTGGTAGATGTGTCAGAAAGCAGAATGAACTTTCTCTCCGGATGTGTGTACAAACTGGCTCTTTTCCTGCAGCTCGATTTGCAGAATATGCAAAACAAGAACAGGGTATGTAGCACCAATTCTATCACATGGCTTGAATTCATGATTGGTATTAACTGGATGCTCATTTATCCCATTCAAGAAAAAAAAAATTCCGAATTAGCTTCCCACATGCGTCAGTCATTAAACTGTGGCGTTATGACTAGCAAATGTGCTGTGTGTGCTGTCAGTTAAACCTCTATATTGTGTTACTGTCAAATTTGATTTTAATCAGTGGAAGACTGTAGACTATGACTGTAAAAACTAGCATGACACACATCGTCTGATTCTCATAGATAGGATACAAAGCTTACTTTTTGTCCAGTTCTTTTTGGCATTTACATTATTCTTTCCCCTCAAAAGGCCAGAGCTCAAAAATCCAGAAATATATCTCGGCAAATTTAAAGACGACTCACTTGTTTTTCAGATCCTGACAAAGTCACTTTGCAATCTCTTTATGGTATTTCTTCAGCTATTTGAGTGGCAGATATTTGTGGGTTTTAGAATCATTCTTTTCCTCCTGCTTGATTCATTTGTGACTGATTTAAAAAAAAAGAAAAACAAAAATCTAATTTTAATCCTGTTTTTTCATTGGGTAAGAAACATGGCCCAGCACTACTGATGATACTGCATGTTCTGTCTAGGACAGACTGGATTCTTCCCTACTTCCAGACAGGATCTCATGCCTATAATGAGTCTAAAGAGGGGCATGAGGGAAGGAAACAACCCCCCACTCAGCATCCGGAGCACTGCACTGACTCCTGCTGACACCAGAAAGTGTTCCAAGGAGTAGATGATACAGGTTCATCTTGTGTCCATTGATCTTTTGGGAAGAAAACTCCCACCTAAGACTGCAAAAGCATAGCAAGTTTTCCAAGAAAGTAAAGAGAAGTATCACAAAAGATGTTGCCAAGTTTCACTATAACAGTCTAACCTTTTAGAACTTGCCAGAACATGGCATGTTTGTTGTTTTTTTTAACTCACTTGTATATATGTTATTTATGTAAGAACACAAGCCCATGCAGTACCTGGTCCTAGCAATGTGTAATTAGGGTTAAATATATGGTTTCTTTGCTGACCACAACACAAAATATAATTTTTATGTAATTCAGACACCAGCACAGGATATCAAAATAAAATGATTAACATAATTTAATTTCAAACTTATGACTTGTCAATATGAAAGCAATTTTTGAGGGTAATTGAATCATTGCTTTTTGTTCTTCTAAATTCCACACATCAAGAATTGCTAAGACATAAACTTCAATGAAGTGCATAAAGTATGGACATTAATTAGAACACTGTATAATGGTTAAATAGTTCAGATCTAATATTTAATATTGGAATCTTCCCCCTCCCCAGTTTGTATTGGTTTTTTACTTAGTGGATACCATATCATAGTCAGAAGTGTTTTGTCTTCACTGATTAGAGTTACTTTACAAGTTATTACTTTTGCAGCATGTTTTTGCCATAGCAAAGTGATTTGTAAAACTCCTGCTTCCTGTGTATTTCAGTATGCAGTGATGTGCAATGTACAGCTAGCAGATTAATCATCGAAGGACAAATAATCTTTAAACAGTTTTACTTACAATAATAAAGAACTGGATGCACAACTAAATGAATCTGGTACACCTTTTCCCTGTATTTTACAATATTGATGATGATCAGTGCATTAATTAGAGAAAACGTCAATTTGTTTGGAGAGTGAAACATCTGTTCGGGAACCATGAATCAAAGAGCAAGGAAAACTAAACACTGCATTCAACTAGAAAGTATTTGGAAATTTGGCTGCGTCATCTTAGGAGAAATCTGGCCCATCAGAATCTTCCATGAGTCTGGAGTTAATTGGTCATCGCTAAACGGGCTTGAATGGAATGAAGAATAAACAGGAGAAGGAGAAAGATTTACGATTTTGTAGATATTCCTCCCCCCGACAACAGTTTGTTCTTTGTCCTCAGGGATAGAAGAGCTCTGTTTTTACTTGGTAAAGAACCACACAATGGGAGTGAAATGCACACAACTGCAGAACAATACAGCTCTCAAAAGAAAATACATCTTTTCATCTCTACTGAGGGAAGCACTGGATTGCTGTCCACATCAATATCCTGGATGAGGCTTTTAAAGAAAACATACATTCAAGAAGCATGAAGAGTAAGAGGAGTAGGAAGTGTACAAGAACAAGCATAATTGCAAGTTGGGAAGCTACTATCTTTGAAATCTCACTGCCTCATTTGATAGGAGCCCTGATTCATGGAAATGAAGTGCTTCTGCCTTGTGATCCCTAAGAAGCTTTTAAGGATTTTACCTCTCAGCCTTTTTAAAAGGAGAACTAACCTGAATACAGTTAGCTTGAATACTCCAAGTACCTACACAAAACATGAATCAGTTAATGATTAAGTTTTCTTTGCCATGTATGCACAAACCTAATGGAGATATGTTTTTCAACAGTGATAATTAAACTGAAAACATCCTTAAAATGTACTCTTAAGTGGCTCATTTGGTAAAGTTATTGTAAAGGTTCATAGTTACTTAGAACAGGAAAATAATGGACATGTGCCATATTACATGAGGCATCTTAATGAACTATCCTGTGGATTAAAAAAAAAATCTTAAGTGACCACATTTAAAAATCAATTCGTTGAATACAGAAACATTGCAGACTGCAGTCTAGGTGCACGTATTCAAATCAAGATTCAGCATAAGTATTTCTGACAACATTTTTACATTTATCATTTAATAGATACCAGGAAATATGCACTGTGAAAGTCCAAAATGAGTGTATGAACTAATACAGCCCCCCAACTTCTAACCCCAAGAGGTCAACTGAACAACAAGTTCTACAACTCTGGTGTTAGTAATAAGGACTAAGCTGCAGACTTGGTGACTGACATGCCTAGACAGGGCTTGCCAAAGTTGGCAGATACTGTTGCTGAGTATCTATGGCACAGTGGCACAGTCTGAGTCAGGTGTGAATGCTTCAAAACTGTCCAAAATTGAACCAAGTACAGGAATTTTATCACAGAGCAGAACTTCATGAAGTTCATCTAGATTCCAAAATATTCTCCCTTAATTCATGGTATCTTGGATAGCTGACACCATGGCAAGTGACCCAATTTGATTACACAACTGATGTTCTTCTGGTCAAAATCATAACAGTAATTCCTCAAAGGTGGGCATTTTAATCTTGAACAAAAATTAAGGGAATCCTTTCTCTGGAAACCAACAATTAACAGCATATGATTAAGTCAAAATGATGAATCTAAAGGACTCCAGGTGTTTGAAGAAGGATAGCAGAACTTTGTCCAGAGAGGATGCTATAAAACCCTAAAGGCTTCTTTTGATGCTTTGGAGTTTTACGAAATTACTGACATTTTGCTGTTATTACATATTCATAGATTAATCACTAACACATATCATGTAATTTGCAACTGGGAGGTCAGAGACAAGTCATGGAGAAATCTCAATGTAGCACAATATATTTACTACATACAGGTTCATATAATTCCTTACCTCAATCTTGTATTTTTATTAGCATCATACTTGTGTTAGGAAAGATGCCTGCTTTGTAAAGAGGTTTGATATCTCTGTGAGAAGATGAGATTATATATATTTAGAGAAATATTTCCAGGATTGTGTGCACACAAAAAAAAAAAAAACCCACAATGATGTAAAGAGGATGGTATCAAAATTGTACCACTTACCTATGATTATTAAGACACAGACAAACTCTCTAATTAACCCTAGATTTTGTGTTTTCAATGCTAGCTTACATCCATTCCCTATACCCCCAAAATCCATGTTTTATCTGTCATACCACATCCACAGTTGGCTTTGTGATTGATGATGCAAACAATTCACTAGCAATACATCACAAACCTAATGCTACCAGCATAGAAAACCCTGTGCACCATTAATTTCTAAGAACATGCTGAATTTCTTGGAAACAACACATTGTGCATAACTTTGTGTTCCTGCAGTGTTTTGCTTTCCCATTTCTGTCGGCATGCCTGCCTGCAGCACGGTGTGAGTGTTATTTTATTCTTTCCGAGCACTTGGAGTTTTAGCTCTCTACAGAGGTAAGCTCTCTCATCCACTCCCAGTCACTGATGGCTTGTGTGTCTTGATTTTTGGTCTGTGTGTGGGGCTACAATACAATAGAGGAGGATAACACTCAACATGAAAAGACATTCATCCTCTGCCCGCACACCTTTACTTTTTCAGGCCCATACAAGAAATATGGAATTACTTCAGACATCTAATACACCATGTCCTCCTAACATGCCTTTTCAATATTACTGAAAATAATATTTTCAATATTTTTGAGAAAGTTCTTCAACTGGCTAAACTTGCATAAGAACTGGTAGCAAAAACCTGTAGAGACAGTACTGAGTTTTGTTATTCATCAGGCAGACTCATCAATTTAAATGGAACTTCACATGAAGTGCTTCATATTACCAGTTAATCGCAGTTACACATTGTTCACAATCCTCTTTCAGCTACTAATTTTTCTTATTCTCTCAATGTTACCGAGCTTGCTTAACTCTCATGATGCCAGCAAATGCTGCTTTAGCTATTAATAGTTTACATATTATTTTGGCAGATTCCCTCCTGTGTGTCTTATGCCATTTCTCTTTTTATCCTGAAATACTTTTATTATTTACACAATGAGAGGCCATAAATGCCATAACACTCTTAACATTTTGATTACAGAAAAAGCCCGAAGTTATTTTTTGGTCCCATACTGTTTAGAAAATAAATGACATTAAAACCTATCAGTTTCTAGTGTTGTCCCGAGAGTTACATTTTACTCTCTCAGCTCACTCTCAGCTGAGGACCATAGAGATTCTCCAAATGATGGCAACAGTGTCTTGAAGAAAAGTAATTTCTACCAAATTCCATCAGTCTGCTTTTTAGTAAAGGCAGAAAAAAGCAGTTCATTAGACAAGAACTAGTCTAACTAGGAGACAGATAAAGAAACTTGAAGGATAAAGAAACTAATGGCTATTATAGATAGGGTGCAGCCCAGAAATGCTTTGGGAAACAGAGTAAAACCACAAGAAGGAAAACCCTGCAAAACTCAATCCATGGAAAGCACACTATTGAGTCTACCAGGGAATACAGAGAGGACTTGGCTAAATAGACAGGTTTTAGCCAAAGCTAAGCCTGCCTGGTTGTTCCACAGCTCATAGCGCAATTTCATTTGGCTGAAGCCAAATCCTAGCATCTGTTCCATTGAATCACCAAGACACCTGTTTTGTGAGTTGTTTCTTGCACTTAATTCCTTTCCCAGCAACTTTTCTTTTGCACGCAGACCCATGGAAATATGCACTATGAGCATCGCATCTGCCCACATTATCTTATTTTTGAGATTATTTAAATTTGATCTGAACTGTTTTAAACCACAGTGAATATTTAATGCCTGACACCTTAAGGAAGATGTTAGCAAAGGACAGAGAAGACACAGGTACAGGTAGCAGTGTTAGACCATAATGCCATCGCATAGAACTGGAAGATATATAATTTATCACTAAAAAAGTTTTTTATATATATTAATGTATATATAAAAATCCCAGGATAATTCCACTTAGCTTTCTCTAATGCTATGGTGTCAAGTTGTACAAATGTTCTGTGCTGAGCCTGCCATCAGCCAGCCACTATTATCCCCATAACCAGACAGGAAATCAGGACACACAAAGCACAAGAAGGTTGGCCAGTGGGCACAAAAGGAAGTCTGTGAAAGAATTAGGACTACAGCCCAGATTTCTCAGCTTTTGCCATCCTGTTTTAAGGAACTTGAGCAATGACTGATTTACCTCCCTTTATAAAATACATATCCAGATTTGAGTGTTTTGGAAAGGTATTCATTGCATGTAGTAGGTTCAGTACGTGTTCTGTGTAGCTAATGTGAGGAGACTCCTTCTTCCCAGCCTCATTAAATGCTAAGCACACAGTAATTAATATACCCTCCACATGAAGTATGAGTCATGCACCAGGGAAATTGTAGAAACCTGGTCTCATGTTTTGTCTCCTTAAGTCAAATGGTTAACAAGGGTGTGAGGTAAAGGAGGAAGCAGAGAGAAGTACATGGACAGTAGTTCCGCAGAGGGAACAAATAGTCTCTGGCAAGCTGAAACTCAGTGCAAAGTCTGAGGGTCTCCAAAAAGTATGAACAGGATGCTGTGATTATTCTTCACTGAAAGCATATTAAAAAGTTAGCAAATATTCTAATGGAAAGCATTTAATAGGATGATGCTAAACTGCATCGTATTTTCTACCACCAAGAGAGGGGGATGTGAGATAAATCACTTTGGTCACTGAGTTGTACCAACTAAGTAAAACCTGTGAGAGTTAGAATAGAAGCTAAAAAACCAATAAAAGCATTAAAGCCTTTCTAAGAAGTTGTAAAGGCAATTTATCTGCTTCTATCTCTCCTTTTGTACTCAGTTTTGGGTACCATTTGGAATACTTTGATACTTGACCATCTTTAGTTGCAAGCCACATGAGCTGAATTCAGATTAAACAGTAAAGGAAAAAACAAAACAAACCAAAACAAACCCTTCCCAGAATATATATTGTGTTTATTTAGGCCAGACCAGCTTGGATGAAAGTGCAAAATCAATCAAAGCCTAAAAGGAAATTGGCAAACTGTCAGTGTCTCAGCACATCCTTGCTGCGCTTCCTCCATGAGAAAGGCAAAGGTGAGAGGCTGAGAAATTCTTAGCGTTTATAACTTTACATTGGTTTATATAATAACAAGATGAGATAAGGTGATACACGGACTTTAATTAATGACTACACACCAAAGTTGTCATTTTGATGACTTGTTTGAGTAGGAGTGGTAGTGGCTGGTGATAGATTATTCTCCCTTTATCCTGCCACAATGACATCTGCTTTATTCACAGATCAGCCACCAGTTGCTACAACAACGCCAGTGCGCTTTAGAAAATGTTGTTGAGATGCTGAGAGAATCTTGGCTACCCATTAGCAAAATGTTAACTATGCAAAACCAAATAGCATTTGGTTTTGTTGGACGAAAGAAGTCACTGCTCCGCAATAAGTAAGAATGTCAAAAAGAATTTACATTCAAAAGGTAGAGAAGGGGTTTAACCCATGATATCACCATGATTCAAAAATCCCCCTGGAATTCATTAGTGAGACATTAGGCCTGAAGAATAGAGAAAATAAATAACGAGCTTTAAAAAGAAAGAACAAATACACTTTCCTCTGAACAGCTTGTCGTCTGCAGCATTTTAACATGTCAGTTGCCCCTTCACTTTTCCTGTTCATTGTCTTAGATTTTTACACAGTAATCCTTTGCTAATAGGGTTTTATTTATTTTTATTTATTTCTTTTCTTCCCACTTAGCACTTCGAGGAGACATTAGATGCTGTTAATCCACACTAGGAAACTGCTTTGGCTGCCAGTAAATTCCCTTGCTCCCACTTCAAGCAGGAGGTGAGAGAAGCTCACACTCCAACATATTCCTTAGAAAGTCAATTATAGGAAAACATTTGCAGGTGTCTGTAGGAGGAACAGCTTTGTCCTCCAGGCAAAGAGTGCAGCACCGTGTCTGAGAGCCAACCAGGGAATGCCATGCCTGGGGGAACAGGAGCAATGCTGGGAGCAGGTCCCCCTGGTCAGTGAACTGAGGCTGGTACAGTGAAGACACAGAGTCCAAAGCACTGGAATCTCCAGTTGCTCAAGCAGCTGCTTTGTGGAAAAGGCATCCAAGCTGCACTGTTTAGAGTGAAATTCGTCCAATTTCTAGGAAAGCGTTGTTTGTCATCTCCAAAGTTATTCATGTCGGGCTGCCTGCTGCTGCTGGTGGTGCTAATATATATTGGACAGTATCTAACACGGAGAGATTTTCCCTGCTCCCAATCCCTGCTTTCTTTTCAAATAGAACGAGTCTATCTGTCTTGGTCATAATTTTTCATCTGCCTCAAAGTTAAGTGAATATAATTCTTAATTTGTTTTCCAAATGACTCAAATAATTTTCTTTCCTTTGTCTCCCCAGCAAGATCAGATCGATTTTACAATGTGTTGTACTTCAAATTTAACTTCATTAAATGTTTATAACATTAAGAGACTAACAACATAAGCCCTGTCTGCGGTATTTATAGGCTTTATAAAAACACTGAAGACCTGAAAGGACTGAAGTTCAAATTACTTCTCTGAGAACCAATTTCAACACCTATTCCTATCTCTAAAACACAAAATACTACTAATATTTCAGGGCTATTGTGTTAATTTAACTGTGCATTTATCAACCACATTTACCATTGAAGTTCAAAATCTGAAACCAGCCCACAATAGATCATAGGTGTATTGTTTTTCTGTCATAGTAAATAGGTCCCAAATGCCAATCTAATGATCTAGTTACATAACCAAGCTCAAGAAATTTTAAGCTACTGATTACTGGAAGAATATATATGAAAAACTGTCATAAGCCTTTTTTGCTTAATTCTAAACATTTTGTTATAGGCCCTTCCCCAAAGTGGCCCACGGGGTTGTATGTGCCTTCAGTTTGTTTAATAGGCATTTTCACATTATAATTGCAAACCCATATTTTTAATTGGAGAATGCACCTATATTTTACTGCTCAGCACCATCCTGCCCAACTGCCATTTGTCCCTTTTCCCTCCTTGGTCCATGAGTTTTGTGCTTCTTCCAGAGAATTCTTTGTAGAGCTGCTGATCTTTGGTCTGCGGGAATTAAAGGGAGATCATGAACACTAGCACTAATGCTGAATTAGCACTGGTGGGATCATATTCCAATGAAATGTTAATTTTCAAGGGAGTACAACTGGGAAGTGGTTCTCAGTTGGTTTTGAATTTTTTGTTGTTTTGGGTTTGTTTTTTTTTTTTTTTGGTGTGCTTTATTTCATAGTATAATCAGAGCTTCAGAAGTGACAGTGGACAACTGTGTTCAGAAAGTGATGGCTGCTGGCAGCCATACCTGAGCCTGATTCTCTGAGTGCTGACTGCCTCAATCACCCAGGGGAGGCACTTCTGAAGCATGAGAGAAGACATACCTCCAGCGCTGCTGCTATAAGCACTCAACGGAGTCAGCATAAAACAGGGCAATAGGTGTGTAACAGGTGACTAATGGGTTGCTTGAAACTTTTTAATATGTTAGATCATACCTTGCCAATGCTACCAAGGAATACCAGCAGATGTTTTAGTGTAATTAAGTAGATTAAATTCAGATTTCAGTTGGTATCACATATATCTGGAATGAGCATACAGGACTTGCTGTTGTTCTTTCAGATTTAATGCAGTTCAAGACTAAGCTGAGCAGCTCAGCACACCCACCCAACAGGCTGGCAATTCACTCAGGGGTTCATCATTTCAGAGGCTAAAGTTCACTTTCAACTTTAAAGAAAGAGCACAACACAAAAGGTAATTTTTAAAAGGACTCTGTGTATCACAGGTACAGAAAGCAAGAGGAAAGAGGTATTTGCCAGCATCGTTGTCATGACTACAAATTGAAATCTCTACCTTCCACATGTATGGTATGTAATCTGGGAAAAGTCCAAAGAGCATCCTTAAAAAGCTACTAATATCTGATCGCAGCCCAGAGCCTGGAGCAAGAAGCGGAGGCAGTCGCGCCGGCTCAGCCCTGGAGCCAATCTGCTCAGTGAAGCATTGCCGGCGGGTGCCACGCTTCTTCAGCCACTGCTGGCCCACACCAACAACCCTTCTTTCCCCATGCGTAGGTGCAGTGTTGGCCAAGAGGGCAGTGTCTGTCATGGCTATCCAGTTAAAAACAGCACATATCCCTCCTGCCCTATGGACTGCCAATTTAAGCTAATTATATGCTAGGAACTTTATTTCCTGAAGATGTATATTGCCTTACCAAGAGGTATGGATAACATCTTCATCTGCCAGAAACAGGATTAGTTTTGACAGAGTTATGTTTACAAACATAAAATTTATCACTTTTTTCTTTTTTTAAATAGCACCTGTGTACACCTGGAACAAGACAGTACCTAATGATTTATGTCAGACAGTAACAACGGCTGGTTTTGCTGGAACTGTGCCATAACTTAGTGTCTGTTACTCTGCCCTATTGGGTCAAGCCAACACATCAGTCAAGTAAATCACTTAAGTAAATTATTGAGAACTTAAATTGACTTTTTCTACATAATATGTAATTACTTCCTTGAACCAACATTCCCTTACATCACTGATCTAAAAAGCTTTCTATTTATTTTTTAACTGAATATTGATTGAATTTAAATTACAGCCAGCATGTACTATTTATCTGAAGTTCAGATTCTAGGGAACAAACTTCCCAACAGCTCTGTTAGCCCTTGCTTGCAGTTTCTTGCCACCCACACATCCATGTCACTCAGCAGAGTGAGCCTCAGAGCTGCAGATTCACCCATCACATTCACAACACAAACAAGCTTGGTGCATCTGCTAAAACTACAGTGCCAAGACATGAAATTAAATTGCTGGGAGGCCCAGAGATGCTGAAGGTAGCACAGCAGGGAAAGATGAAAGACAATTATGCAACATCAAGTTCTCACCACGATGTTGTGAAGCAATGAGGACTTTTGCTGTAGCCAGTAGGAGAGTTAAAGCCCAGACCTGAGAATTGCAAACATAAAATCTCCATGGGTGCCACAGAGATTTAAACTCCCACATGGCTGTATCTCCTACTGACTGTGCCTATACTGCTATCACAAGTCTAGAAGAAAAACAAAATATGCAGAGAATTCTTCTGTCATTACAGAAAGACAGCAAGAGAGATTTTGGCAGATTACATTCTGCTCCTGGGCTCTCGTTCTTCAAACACAGGGTGCATGTACACGGCATTGCAATAGTGTCAGAGCTCAGCAGCCCTGAGTCAGAGAAACAGGCCCAGGTCAGCTGCTCTGCAACAGATTTTTGACCCATGATCTATAGTGTGAAGGAAATTCAATTAATAGGATGTGTGTCTGTATCACTGTAATCATCTCAGGTCTTAGGAAAAAAAAAAAATCCTTCGAGTCCAAATGTCTTTCCTGTCAGATAGTTATTATGCCCCATCCTCAATCATTCTTCCCAAAATTACCCTTAAAAAATATATATATAAAAAAAAAAAGCCCCAAAGCTTTGTATTTTTCCTGCTTTAGCAGGTGATTGAGTGGAAACAAATGCCAATAATTTTCAAAAGCATTTCCATGCAAGCTTGGTGGAGGGGAGGAGATGAAGGAAGATGACTCTGGACTTGAAGAAGGAAGCTGTCAAGTGGAAGGAGTCTCACAGTAAAACCTCTCCACAGAGGCAGAGATCACATATCCTCTGCTGCTTTGGGTGTAAATAAAAAACTCCTTAAATTTAGGTTTCAAACTGTGGTTAAGCGACCCTCGACTTCAAACTTTGTCTGTCTGTAAGAGAAGGCTAGGAGATGGCTGATGATCCTGGCCAGAGGGAGATCAAATTTGTCAATGTGCAACATTTAATATTCCTTAGTCAGAATCATTTCCGGTTAAAATTGGCAGAAGTGGTGAATATAATTCTCTTAGTATTTTATTAGTGAGATGGGAAGTTAATGGGAAAGGGCGGCTAAAAGTACTTCTGCTAAGGCTAGAAAATACATTAAAGTCAGCGCTGTCATGGACTACACCCAAGGTCACAGGATTCAGTCACAGGAATTGATTAGTGATATTTACAACTCAACAAATTGCTTTAAGCAAGTGTGACATCATTGCCCCACACTATTTACCAGAGGAACTACATCCAGCAAGGCTATAAAATAGCTCATCAGTCCGCAAGCAGGTTAATGTAGTTGGTGTAATCTTCAGCCTGAATAGGTATAGTTCTGCCCTCCCAAACTCTTATTCTGTAAGAAGCTGTGACTGTGTGAACCTGGGAAAGCATGAAGGGTGTTGTTAGTGGAGGTTACGCATTCCCAAGTGCTTTGCTGACTCACCTTTACAGCAATCCCTTTTATTCAAATGTGAGACTAGAGAAAGCCGCTTTTCATTTAAAGCATTTAATTGTATTTTAATTAAGAATAATTTCAAAAAGCAAGGTCCTACTTGTATCTGTTGCAACAGCATAAAGCAAACCCTCTCAGCATATCGGCAGGCAAAGCATTGTGCTATGGCCGAGTCAGCTCATGCGTCTCTGCTGAGAACCTCTCATTAGCAGACAGTTATGGACACTTGGACTAAAACTTTGGTTTACACTGGGTTAGTTGCACATGTCAGTGCAGACAGACACTGAGGTATCCCAAACTGGGAGTCATTCATAGGCTGCCTAAGGTCTCTGAAGCCAAGTAGCTGGAGGAGACAATTCCCCACCTGCCCCGGTGGGGTATGCAATGGCACAGTTTCTCCCTGAAAGCCCCAGAAGAAATCTGAAGACAGGGGCTCTCCCAAACCCTGCAGATAACCAGGAGACAGAGCTGGCTTTGTCTCAGAGCACCAGCCCGGCCCAGTGGCTGAGGGAACGGTTCCTTGGTGCTGATGTTTGCTCCACCTCACGCTCTCCATGCTGCCCCGGCATGGTACAGCTCCTCTGCTCACCCTGGGCTCTGTCCCAGTGCACCCCACCGAGCTGCTGTTTTTTACTATTAAAAGGGCAGGTTTTTTCAATTGCCCAAAGAAGAAAATTCCCTTTCATGTAATTGCACGTGCTTCAAGGTGCTTGTGGACTTTGACCAACTGGTTTCTACCATCAGACTTTTTCTCCTTCCTGTTGGAATTTGTCATTTTCTAATGCATTACGCTGCAGAGTAAATTGAATGTGGGTTTGTTGGGGTTTGTTGCTAACCTTTATGAATCCTCTTGAGTGATCTGTGGATGGGATCAGCAAACAAATTTTATTCTAGCTCTCCAAATCCTGACACATGAATTGATTTCAGCAGGACACATTAAGTGAATGATGGATCTCTGCCAAAAGGGCATGTAGGATTTTGCAAGGGGGAGGGGAAGAAGAAGGAGACTTTGCTTTCTCCCTTTTTTCTCCTTCTTAGTCAGTCTTGTTAAGAAAGGGCAAAAGCACTTAAATTCATTGCTCTCAAAGTAGATTGGTTTGCTTTTCTACCCTCTCAGAAGTCCTTTTTCTTCTGGGCTTATTTCATTGTTGCTTTCCTCATCCTTAAAGCAAAAAGAGGTGAGACATCTGCTTGCCCCCAGAGCCGGGTCTGTCTCGCAAGCGGCCATAGTGCTGCTCCACTGAGACATGCACTTCATGTGGGTCCAGCTTCCCTGGCCGCCTTGGCATTGCCATCTCTGCCATTTGCTTTCTAAGGCTCAGCTGACAGTTTCTCAGGCACATTAAGGCTGGCAACAAGAGCAGGGCTGTTGTAATAAGACAGTAAGATCACAAGCTTGAGGGAGCTTGTTCCTCTCCATTTGCAGCTCTCTTGAGAAGTTCTCAGAGGCTGTAGTAATCACCCTGTTCTGTATGCCAAGCCAGAGCTTCTGATGCTAATTTGTTGGCACTGCAAACTCCCCCTGCAAACGATAGATCCCATGACCTTCTTCAGTTACAGATAACACAAACTACAGTTATATTTAAGTGGCATATTGGTTAACCTCGATGGCTTGCAATACTTTCCTTTGACTCAATTCTATCATTAATAAAGGGTTACATTACAAAGGCACCTTGGAGTTTCTTGCAGGGAAAAATAGCCAACAAGCTCTTTCTTGTGAACAGCTTTTTGCACTGAGCTTTCATTTTAGCCAGATTTTTACAAATGCTCTGAAACACCAGAAGCAACAGCGACGTTAACACTGCATTAGGACAGGTATTCCAGCAAAATCCTTTCAAAATTGGATGTACTTTGTAGTAACTATTATTGCTGCTATAACTTTCAAGTCCTCTGAAAGGATTTGTGGACAGAATTACCACATAAAATCTGGTTGGGCTCACCACATCCAGTGGGACTATTGGATAAAGACCACTAACAAAAGAATGGGACTGGAGGCATGATTTTTGTCTTCAAGAACATGAGACACAGCTACCTCACTAAGAAAACCCGTGAAACCCAGCTCCTCTTCTATTCTGGGGGAGTCGAGTGGTGTTGCATTTTGTGGTCGGAATCCGATTTTCTCACACACGTAGACACACATTTCAACATTTAGTGGCTTGACACCAGGAAGTCTTTAACACAGTCCTTGAAAACTCTTTGCTGCCCATCATAAGCATGGACACACCAGCTGCTCCTGGCTGTGTCAGTGGAGAATGCAATGGCTTGCTGCAGTAACACTCTTAGGAACCTATGCCGTGGAGTAACCAATGACTACGTGTCAGGAAGTGCATTATATACGCGTTACTTCTGTGTTGGTTCATGGGAAGAACGAATGTCCCCCTGAGGCTTGTCACAAGGTGGTGACAGCATGTCAGCTTCTGAGGAAAGCTGCAGACCAAACTGCCAGAGAGTCTAGAAGCATCAGTAGAGATAAAAAGTCCAAACCAACAAGGAGGTAGAACTCTGAACCAACAAGGAAAAAAAACAACTCTGAACCTTTCTGGAAAGTCTTGGACAAGGTCCTTTGATAGCTCTTCCACTCTTAAAGCCAATACATTCCCTTCTATTAAGGAATATAATTCTCTTTCCTACTGAATAAAACCTGATCTTTTTATATTAATCTAACCAAGTGATATGAAAGCAATGAGGGTTACTAGAGAGAAAGCCAAGTCCCATTAGTGTATTTTAATAAGCAACAGAACCATATATACCATACTTTCCTCTGGATACTGGACACATGGATGACTAAACCAAAACTTGCAATACTTTCCACCATAAAGGCTTAGGACACACCATTCTTCAGTAATATTCCCAAAAACATATTTTCTATAACCCCAAGCAGGCCTACAATACATTGTTTTCACAAGTAAATACAAAAAGTGTACTTCTGACAAGAGTTTTATACTCGCCTGGTGCTCAATCACACTTGAAGAAGTGTTGACTTCAACCAAATGCAAAAGTCAAAATAGAGTTATCTAGATTTTTCTGTTTCTCAGAAGGACATTCAATCCTAGAAAAAAATATTCAGCAACTCTTACGTTTTACTTCATGTGGCTATACTACATCTGTAACTGCTTTTACCTGTAACTATCTAAAACTCTATAGAGGATTTAATCAGACAATGAAATTTTTGTCTTAGTGGTACTGGTGGTGTGCAGCCATAGCAGATTTAGCCCTGTATGTTGTAAACCTTTTAGCTTGTATGTTAATAATGGCATCATCTTCATCACAGAAACACTATTCCACATTGGAGGTGAATCTATCACTCTAGATCTCGGTAAGTCAACATTTTTTCTGAGAAACAGCCCAGCAGGACCTGCAGTATGTTGTGATAAAGTTTACATTAAATGCATGCTGGGTTACCAGTGTTTCAGAATACCATCAATCTGTGTAAGCAATGACAGAAGCCCAAAAATGGAAAAGTATGGAAAAATATTGTAAAAACTTTTAAATCTCCCATACTTAAAGTGTGGGTTCCAAACATTAATAATTTTGTTTGTTTGTTTTCTTGTTTTGTTTTAGGTCATTCTTTTACAATTCAGTCAACATGGCACATCATTTCTAGCTGCCCTTCACTCTGGGGTACTGCTACCAAAGGGAAGGAAGGTGCAGATTGCTTCTCATTCTTTCCCATGATGAACATGTTCTAGATCATTTATCTTGTTTAAAGACACATAAAAGAGTCTAACAAGCAAAACAGTTACTGAAAGGAAGCTTTTCCCTCTGAAAAACACGGAAGAAAATTAATGGGTACCAATCCTTTTGGATAGATTTAATCTACAACTGTGGTTCTTACCCATTCCCTGCTATTCTCCATCTCAGTACCTCCATTTTTCATGCACCAGTTCCTCTCCTCTTACTCATTTATTTTCAGTAGTACAGTCTCCCTGTTCACTTTTTGACTATACAGAACCAGGTAAATTCAATCTAGTGAAGCCAATCTGCTCCATGTTCCCAATACATTGCATCAAAGTCAATTACATGCCAAACATGCCTGAGACCTTCTAAAGTTGATGTAGTTACATAAACAAAGAGTCATTATTGAATTGGCTACAGATCTGCTCATTCATCTAATTCCTCGATAGTTTGTTCAAGAATGTTAATTATTAGAAGCTTATGATTAACCATCTTGCTTTTGTTACCAAGATTTGTCTTTGGTTTGCCAGGGACAATACTGTTGAAGTTCTCTTCTGTTGTCTGACTTGCATATGGTTGAAGGTTATGAAGTGGATTTATACAGCTTGAAATGATGAATGGGGATTGAGTCATTTCATGTATTAGCATTTCATACTTGCTTAAATGAGACAATTCATTAAGATAATTCCTACAACACGTGTAATTGTTCCTATACATCTTAAGTAAAGAAATATTACAACTTCACTATGTCGTAGTAAGTCTGAGCATCCAAATATCTTTTAATCCTTTCAGTGAGATTTATGATCATCCAAATGATACATATTCTCCTTATTACTAAAATAGGGCAGTAGCATATGATGGAGGTGCCAGCACCTGACACATTTAGAACAACATTTATACTCACACAGCAATGCACCTACACTGCAGTGGGGGCATTCTTAAAGAAGTGATTCTTATGGAAAAGATTTTTCTCCTTTTTGAACTTCCTGGAAATACTTATCATCAACTCAGTGTAGTTAAGGAAAGCATTCTGCTTTTAAGTGTGCTCTGTCAGACTATGCTGCCAGTAAACAGGGTACTAGAGTGCAGTAAGACACAGAAGAGGTAGAGTTTGTATCTAGTCCTATGCTACAATACATGGGAGGTAGAGAATTGTGGCAGTTTATGAATGCAGGAACCATCCACTGGGGACAAGTTATCTGACTGACTATCCTTTTTCTCCTGAATATGGGTCTTCACAAATGCTCAGTACTGCCACTCCATTTCTAGACCACAGCAGAGAGAGGGAAAAAGAGAGACAGATCTCCTGGCTTCCCTGAACTGTGTATAGTGCAAGGCTCATTTTGTGACATCCCACTCATCTGAGTGCTGTAGGCAATGTCAACAATACTTGTATCTTATGCAGCTGCAAGCAATATTGCAACTCTGCACTATTCTGAAGCAATCCTTCAGCTACTGTGCTCTTGCCTTTTTATTCATTACTCCTGGCAGACCCTTGCGCCTCCTTCTCCCCATGCACATTGCTTCCTTTCTCCACCTTTTTGAAGGCTGAAGCACCTTGAACCCTTTCTACACTAGCTCTATTTCCTTTCCATAGCAGCCTCCATACGAAAGGTACCTTCTTGGATTGATATTAGTAACACAGTATTTTGAGGTGGTTACATCAGTTTGATGCCCTTGTGCTTCGGATATTGCTTTGGCAATTAAAAAGCATTAACAAAGTCAAAGATGGGTAGGTTTACTACCAAATGACTGAATATTTACAAGTATATTGTACTTACATTATTCCTCATCTTTCAAGAGTAACTATTATAATGTACATTAATGTATTACTTTGAGCACTTCCTCCTATTCGATTCTAATGTAATAAGATAATTTTCTTCCTTAAAGAGTAGCATTCATATCATCATAGGAGAGAAAACACATTTGTGTCTTTCCTCTGTGTGTTATTTGGAATAACTGTGTAGTCCATTCTTACAATGGTTATTAAAACAAAGGTAGCTCAACTCAATGAAGTGGACTGAAATCACACACAAGCTTGAACAGATAAGGAGTGCAATCAAGTGACGCTTTGCTACATTTAATGATGGAACAATCAAAAAACAAATCCCCCAACCCCAGATCCCTACAAAACCTGTGGCCTTAAAAACCACATTACTATATGAGACATCAAGGTGTGTATTATTTTTCAGGACAGATGAATTCACACAGTCAAATCTCATTTCATGTTCATTATAGTACTTAGGTTTGCATTTTGTGGGTGGCCTATTATTTCATGATTTAGAGCTTGTTGTCTCATTCTCTAAGTTATAAATCATTACAAATGGGATTTGCAGGGTGGGTGTTTCAGTTTTTAAATGAAAACTTTGCTATAAAGCAAGTAAAATGAAGATTTGTACATCCAAATGGGAAGAGTGGAGACAAGGACAGCATAACCATGATCAGTTGACTCCTATTTGACTACTTATTCAGGTTACAGAATTCTTCAGTAGAAAGATATTCCCTGTAAAGAAACAGACCGAAACTGCTCCCTCCGCAGTGAAATGCACCTCTAATGTAAGACTGCATAGGAAAACTATTAATATTCTCTACAAGGGCTAAAGGTCTTGCCTGGTGGGCACTGAAGAACCATGACTAGGTGCAGGGCTTTCATTCTGCAAGACCCTTGTGTTCACCTAAGCACGGCTTAGCAACTGCTGTCAAGAGACTCATTCTAGACCACATAATTCTGATATGTCCTGTCACACAGATGTGCCAAAGTCTCATTTTTGCATTAATGAACAGTGACCTGGACTGTGATGTTGATATAGTCTCACACTGAAACGTAAAAAACTTTCATTTAACTCTCTTTCCATTCTTGTGACTTTGAGTATAGCAGCCAAAATATTCAAACCACATAAGAAGCTCTTTGAATTTTCCAACTCACTTTTTGAAGAGAAAATCGGCACAGACAGTTGTGTCACAATTATCATCTGTCCTGAAACTGAACTTTCTGAGCCATTTCACCACAAATTCTGAGGCTGTCCTTTGAAACACAGATAAAGTCCCTGACTAATGCTGTTGTGAACTAAAGTAAATTCAGGTTCTGTCAGGGTGTTTTGAAATGCAGGATTTAGCTCAGAACAGATTATCTTACAACATTTAAACATTTCAGTCTTTTCTTGGATTTCATTGTCTTTCATTTGTTGTGATTTAATCCAGGAACAGGGAATGACTGGGTCTTTTCGAACTGCCCCTTCCGATGGCTTTTTTTGCCACATCATTCCCTATTCACTCCGTCGCTTGTGAAACCATTAAAAACATTCTTTTGATCTCACTGACCACATGCATTTCAATCACAGGGACCTCCTTCTGCTTGTTCCCCATATTGCATCTTACACCCGGACTTAAGCCGGTTTTCAATTCAGAAGATTTTCAGAGACAAGAGGAATGGATTCATTCTGACTTTACAGATCACACTGACAATTTTGAGTTCCAGCAGAGGGAAAAACAGAATTACAGCTTGTGACAAAACAGAGTAGTCTTTCTTGAATTTCATGGGTTGTACAAGTTGCTTTTTTTTTTTTCAAATTCCTTAAATATCTTCAAATTTTTCCCACAGCACATCTTTACTGTTTTCACTGAAGTCTTTAACCAGTAAGCAGTAACTCTGTCCAATCACAATAGCATCTGAGAGATGTCCAAAGTGCTACTTACAGTCTCCATGTAATTACTCTGTTGGTTTGTCACTTCTGTCTTGTCACTGTTTAAGACCAAACTGATGTGGGAAGACTAAATGGGTTTGGATAACAAAGCACTCTGGTCTCAGATGTGTACAATCCTATGAATTATACTACTTCCCTTTCCCATGGGAGAGGCAATGCCATTCAGGAAAAGAGTCTGTCAGGTCAGTGGTGTGGTAGCAGCAGTCCTGGTGCAGGGTTGTGTGTTACCTCAGGTTCTCCCTCCCTCTCAGTGCTGGAAAGATCACTCCAAATTGTGATGTAAGACATTGAGGTCCCCTCAGACTATCTCAGGTTCTTTCTTGTTTGGATTCCCTCTGAACATTCTCTCCTGGCACCTCTGTCACCCCTAGAGTTTTCTGAAAAGTTCTGCAGTTTCCCTGTCTAGAGGATTGGGCAGAGAATACCTGTTTGGTGACCTGTTCAAATCACATTGCTGTATTCTAACCTCCTGCTGTTGTCGTTGATATTGTCTCATAATGAAACCTAAAAAACTTTCATTTAACTCTCCTCCTGTTCTTGTGACTTTGAGTACAGTGGCCAAAATATTCAAACAATATAAGCAGTTATTTGAATTTCCTAACCTGCTTTTTGAAGAGTGAATTGGCATAGATAGTCACATCACAGTTATGTGACATGTTATGCTATCTATCCTGAAACTGAACTTTTCAGGCCAGTTTGCTTGATCAGAACACCTCTGGACAGGCTTGCACTTCTTCATGATGAACATGTTGTTTGGATAGTTTTGCTGTTTTTCTCCTTGAGCATACAAAGACTGATCAAGTCTTTTTGTCTTGGATAAGGGGTTGGCCCTATTTTGGATACTTCCATTAAAACATTCATGTGAGATGGATAAATTTATTTTGTCAGTGAAGAATGTACATCTAAAATGTGATGTATGAAGACTTAGATTTAAGTTCTACATTTCATTAAACCTACAGAAGCATGAATTTGGTGCTCAAGGACAGAGTGTTGATTAGTAGATGAAGGGAAGTGCTCACACCAGGCAAAGCAGAGAAGTCCCACAGAAAATACATTAATTCTGTTGTCAGTGTCCCATATGTTGAAATTTCATTGAAGCTAATTTCAAGCCAAAATTAATCTGCTGAAGTACTTTTCACATGTACTCACAATGTGTGCACTAGAGATAGCAAACTCTTTAGAGCTCTTCATGTGAGCAACTGTTAACTGACTTGCATTTGTAAACACTTAAAAAAATTCTTGCAATTTAAGGAAATCTTATTATGATTGGGGAAAATTCCTACCCTTTCTCCTCATACTAGGCAGCAAAAAAATGAGGCTGCTTTAAATTCCTTGAATTTAAAGGAGTTTGAGATGTGTCTTTAAACGAGAAATGTATTTCCTCTTCCTATCTCAATTTCCATTTATTCTGAATGTCTGAAGTTGCTCTAAAAATATTTTTTATATTTATAATATATAAAAAATATATTTTATATTTAACAGAATAGTTAACAGCAAACAGATTCAACACAGAGAATTTAAAAACTCAGAGCATGTTTTTTACTTCCCTCCCCAGCATCTTCTATGCCAGTTAAAAAAAGGTGTTATGAAGAAAAAGAAGGTGTTATGAAGAAAAGTCCAAACCACACCAGTCTTGAAGGTGTATGCATGGTAAAGGAGAAGGGACATGAGAGGAAATATGGTTCTCACTCTTTCTTGGGGTAAACCCAGGAATTTTTCCTTTCCTATGTGTGACAGCACCCAGCCTTGGTGAGCACAATGACTCTCCCCCAAACCTGGTCCTTCCACAGCCCCTCTGTTGTCCTGACCACATCATTATTCAGAGCTGAATAGACAAAAAAAACCTTCTGGCACTTCAGTTTAAATTAGGTTTCCCAACTGTGCTACAATCAAGTGAAATATAAGACAGGTACATCCAAGCTATTCAGAGCATCTGGGAAGCATTGCACCGTGGAACACAGGAGCTTGCCCCAGTGAGGCAGCACACCGGAGCATAGCAGGCTCTGTCCAGCCACAGCTGAGGTGTTGGCTGGTGCTGGGATCATGGTCCCCAGAGGAACGCTCATTCCTTGCATTTTTCAGGGAAGCAATTCTGACACTTAACAGAAGCAGAACCAACAGTTGGTTGTTTCTCCTCTTCTACCAGTAGGTGACTTTGAGCTGAATTAAAATGGGACTTGGAATGAAAACTAGCCACTTTTGTTCTGCAGCCTGTAATTACTCAGAGCCATTAAGAAGCTCTTGTAGAATGGAAAAGCTCCAGTGTTGTTTTCATTTCTCTTTCCCCTTGTTGGTAACCTACACAGCATCTGAGGGGCTTGCTTTGTGCACACTGAGCTGGATCTATAAAACAAAGTCTGTACAACACACTCCATCTAACAAAGCTCTTTGAGGTAAATAGCCCCCTGACAACCTTTGAGATTTTCTTTCCTCTTATTTCTCCTAATTTTTTTATTCCATCTCAGCTATCACAAGTGCTCTGTCTGAATGTAAGGCCCTTCCTCTTCAGAAGCTGATTGTAGCAAGACTTACGTTGTTGCCCCTTTTGAAGAAAAACGCCTCTTGACAGGTCTTTGGAATGAAGGGGGAGTTATGTGCAGGGGTGACACTGGCAGAAAGAGTTGGCTCTCACCATTTCTTGAAACTGCATAATGAACGAAATGTTTAACAGAAGAGAGGATGTAGGGCTGGCAACACATATTAGTTAAAGGGCTTTTTGAAGCCACCTGTCCACCAGCTTGAGCCACTACTGAATGAAAATTCATTTTGAAAGTAAAAGGGATGGACACTCTAATCTTCCAGCTCCTCATCCTCCACTGCAAGCCTACCAAAGGTACTTGCAATACTCCAAGAAGGAACGTGTTCCTCAGCTAAGGAAGGACTGCTTTGCAATCATACTAAACTCTTATGCTGAAAATATGTACATCAGTTAACAGTATTTATAAATGCAAAGTACCAATAAGGACTGAAATGATGAAAGTCAGCTGCATAAATATCATCTACCCCTTGTGTACACTTCAGGGTGCAAATTAACACAATTTTAGATAAACCAAAGAGAGCTTCAGTCTCTTTTTCAAAAATAAAACTGTGGGTGAGTGTGCCAGTCAGTAGTTTTGAGTACAAATTGAAGACTTAAAAGCTAACAAACATCACAGTTGTGAGCAAACAGTAAGAAATGGAGATCATTTCACACACACCAGAACAGGAAAATGCAGTTATTCTCTGATGATACTCATCATACTTGAGAGCCACTTCCTACCTAACACTGTGCACTGTTGATCCAACACAAGAGCAAAAGAGAATGAAACCATGTTTAACTGCTAACCCTATATAACCAAATGTGGGAAAATGATGCGTTAATTTATGCAACAGGATCTGAAGAGCCATGTTAAAGAAAAGAAAACCATCCAGGCAAATGTCTTGGGTGCTCCCTGGCCTACTGGATCTGTGCACCTGGCAAGTCAGCAAACTAAAGCAAACAAATGTGGGAAGTAAGTTCATGTTTCTGAAGAAAAGAAAATAAGACAATTTCCCTCGCCCCCATTCTCGGTTTGCATTATTATACTTTCCCAGGGCTATTCCATGTTAGTTGTTACCATCCTTCACAGATGCTGTTTAGACAGCTTGAGCAGTAGCAACAGAAGTGAAGTAGATATTTATGCAGTCGAAACTATAGCACACAAGTGCACCTTTGGTCCTAATTTCAGCAGGAAGAGATTATACAGAGAGAGTTAAAATGGATATAAAGTTGAGAGAAAAAAAGTCCTTGAAAGCTTTGTCCCTGAATGTTAAAAAGTACTATTTGAACAATGTGTTCTGTTAATGGTACCTCACTGTTTAGGTTTCATGGTTTGCAGTATGGAGCATAAATAGCTCACAGAAAACTACAGTCTAGATAAAAGCCTGTGGAGCTCCATCCCTGCTAACAGAATATTTGCAATCAGCTTGGAAAGGGTCTATTTGTTAGTTACAACATGTATGTGCACGTGCCACAAAAAAATAAGGTGACATTTGGAAATGCTTGCACTCCTCTGTTGGCTAAGCAGTGAGAATCTGTGTGTGAATCACATACCTGGAGGGACAGCTTTGGGACTTGGGGCCTGGAAGGCATTACGCTGAACCATCAAGAGGGTTTGGTATGGTCCCACGCAGGTGGCACATAAACCAGAAACAATGCTGATCAGTGCCCCAAGGGCATCAAAATTGAGACCCTGTGGTGAACCATCAATGTATCTCTCAGGGGCCTGGAAAGCTGTGCTCAGGGGACTCTGGCAAATCTGAGTCCAGGTTTGTCTGAAGAGCATGAACAGACAGAAGGATTTGGAGACCTTTGGAAGAGACCCGGAGGAGTGGTGTTAGGGAGGAAGCTGTAGAGCTGCATGGCCCAAAGCACAGCAAACAGCTATTACTGTTGCTATACTTACTGCCATCGACCAAAATATTGATCTGCAAAGCACAAATTTATTGAAGAGCGTAGTCCTTTGCTGTACTCAGACTACCTAATAATTACCGGCCTTTTCAAAATAGTACATTTCAGGAAAACAAAGAAAAAAAACCTGAAAGTGACAGGTACCATCCACCAATTCCATCAGTGATATACCAGTTTCAGTAAGTGTTTGTGTAGTCAACTGTAATTCACCACTGGGGAAAACTGGTCACTCTGACTTGTGTGCTACATTCTCCCTTGCATTTAATTTAAGCAGGGCTGGACAGAACAGAGTACAACATAATACAATGAAAGACGGAGAATGTGCTTTGTCCATGTGGAAATGTAGTTTGAATGAATAATTGTATAAAATAAAATGCGTATTCTTGTTTATGTGAAACAAGTATCTATGGACTAAAATGACTGAAAAGTATCTATATAGGTCTATTTAAAACTGGAAAGAGAGAGGCAATTTGAAAAATAACTATTTCATCTGCTAGCTAGCTGATAAGGGAAGTGATGTGACTGAATGCTGCTTTTGTTTAAAAGCAACTGAAAAGATAAGAACCAGGATCCTTGCAGAGATGTGTGGCCAGGCTACATTACTAGCTGGACACCACTTAAAAAACCCAACCCCTAACTAAAATGGCAAATTACTTACTTGGCAAATACAGAAACATAGCCCCGGCTTGTGCCAACTCCCAGCCCCAGCTCCACCGAGGCACCTGAACAAAGGCCTTTCATAGGCAGTGTAATTTAGGCTACCCGAGGTAGTCAGGATGCTCAGGTGTATAGAGGGGCCTCACGGAGCGCCAGACAGAGACAAATTCACATGGAGCAAGCGAAGCACTTTGCTGGCATGTGGACGTGGGTTCCGGAGGCTATTCCCAACACAGAAGACAATCACTGGCAGGTAATAAAGGAGGCATTTATGCGATATGTCAGCGGTTAGTGCAAAGCTTAAAAGAAATGAGATCATGTGGCAAGATAGCATTCTCTGCCTTTCCCCCAGGGGAAGGAGCATTACTGTTATTACTATAAGCCATTGTTACCGCTACTTCTTTGAAATAAAACGTGACACAGTATCGTCAGCTGATACTTGTGCGATCGCAGCTATCATAAATTGTGGTTTCCAGAATATTACTCTCCGGTTACGCTATGCAACTACCACACAAGTGTGCAGCACAGAGACAGACAGATTCCTAGGAAAAAAACCCAAAAACTCCAACAACCCTTGGATAAGGCCACCTCCCCTAGATTGTGCTTCACTTTGAGCTTTCAAAAGTTAACAATAAAAAGAACAAACCAAAGTCAGAACAGCTTAATACAAGATCCACTTGCCCTCTTGGCATAGACAGTGTAGCTGTAGAAATTCGTCCCAAGAAGGTCAAAAGAAACTAAAATTATCTTCTTCTTCATGCCCCATTTACTAGACTTTATCAGACTAATTTTACATCTATTTTCTATTTTTAAATAGCAAAAAAAAAAAGCTCTAAAATAATCTTCCATTTGAAGAGCAAAACTAATCGCTTTTTGTAATGGACATGACAGGCGCAGTGTGTCTCCTGTTAAGATAAACTATCTTGAACAAAACAGCTTCATCACAATTTCTTAGTACATGGAGAAAACATAATTTAGTGAAATAGTGTAAATATTGAAACATCTGCACTTATTTGAAACTCCAAAGTAATTTTAATGTTATCCATAAAAGCTTAAATTTTTCTCCAGAAAAGTCATGGGCATACTATTCTTTTCTTTTAAAACTTTAAACGAAGAGTATGCATCACAACTGTACTTAAATTAAACTCACTGAAGAACAGATGAGCGCCTTCTGAGATTGAACTGTTGCGTATCTATTAGCATGCCTGTTAAACTGCTAAATACAGGGTTTCAAAAGATAACCCTGTCAGTTTAACATGTAACAGGTCACTTTAGCTATCATTTAGCTATGTCCAACTAATGGTAATAAGGTTTAAAAAGTATTAAAGCAGATTAAATTAAAACAGTATGAATGTTTGTATTTATCCCTCTGTGACCTGCATCTATCCTTTTTGTGTGTGTGTGTGACAGTCATTTTTTTTTAATTGTGATAACTTAATTACATCATTTATTGAATGGAAAAGTTTTTACCCATGGATTCCAGTCCATGAATCAATGGTGTAAAAGTAAGAAGTACTAGATAGATCTAAATTTCTAAACTGTGGGAAAAACCACACTGTTTATCTTCAACATATGTATACAGTTTCCCACAAGAACCCCTAGCCAATTCAGTAAAGAGTTTATGTTTGGTTTCTCAATTACTTCTGCAAAGACATTTCCAAAAGACTCCTTGATCACTGTTTAGGTACCTGCCAGAGCTGGTCCCAGTGAAGTATTTGTCACTAGCAACATTCAGGATCTCCCCAACAACAACAGTGTCGTACTTTGATCTGTAATGATCAAATATGGAATAAAGGCAATATGCACAGTCACAGTTTAACTTCTATACAAAACACTCCCTTGTTTTCCTGAACTTTGCAGTAACGTGAGAGATGAGCAAAGAATGTCCTACAGTCCAACAGCTACTGGGCTTATTTCTTTATCTCCAGGGAACAACCTATTGCATGTGTAGAGAATGCTTCCCGCTGTAGGAGATCTCACAGCTGACAAACTAGCACAGTGGCCTCCAAACTGAACTAAAACTGAAGGGAAAGTGGACTAAAGCATCTATTTCCATACTGTAAAATATTTCTTACTATAGAATTCCACAGAAAAAGGCTTTTGTGTATATTCTAATGCAATCAACAGACACATTTTTCTAAACATAACGTGGTCATAGTTTCCCCTCAGGACAGATCTTGAAGTCAGGTGCATGGTAGGATTGGATTGAATTGATAGAGACATGATTATGCCACATTTATGATTAACAGTGTAAGTGTACTTGGTCAGCTACCTCCCTAACTATCTTCAAATTGCCATCTTACGACAGATCTCTCTAAAAGGGGCTGGAAAGAGGGTCCTAGAAGATGACAAGGTGGGCCACTTTTGCATATTACGTGTTTCCCAGATCAAGAGCAGACAGGTGCAGAGGGGTAGAGGCTTCAGGTTGAGGATGTAAAGCCACCAGTAATATTGGATCGAGAAGATTAGTTTTGTTAATCATTTCAGTTGCTACCTGTTACCTTACCAACCTGAAACTGAAGCATAGGAGAAATATATGGTGAAATGGAAGCACTTGTAAGCAAAAGGAAGTCAAAGGTAGATTGCTTTACAATGACAGAGAACAGCCTATGCTCCTTCTGCGACAAGACAGGGAGCAGGGAAAAGATAAAATATGAACAGGGCAAAAGTGGTCAGGAAAAGACAGAATCAGCTGATACATCTGGAGATATGGAGAGTATGAAAGAGATATGGAAGTTCAGACAGTAAAAATCAAGGAAGGGCTTAACAGATAAGCCGGCACAGGAAGGCTGCAGTGCTGGATCGTGGTGGGGGAAAATTAAAAAGAGCCAGACTGTAGATTGCGAGTGAGGGATGTGATCTGTCTGACTGGGGGGTGACAGCAGACAACTGTAAAAGATCAAGGAGGAAGAGAACTGACCTACCTTGGACAGAGGAAAGGAAGTGATCAGCAAAGTGAATTTGCTAACTCTTTCTGGTAGTATAGCAGTGCAGGAAGGAGATGCTGGAGATAAAGCAGAATTAGTGAGATAAGCTGTGAGAGAAGAAAAGACAATGGCATAAAACTCCAAGTGGAGCAATTCCATAACAGTAAGAGAAGTGTAACCACGAGCCAAGGAATTACTTGTGTTCTTCATCTGCTGGGAAGGAATAAAGTTGAAAATGACGTAACAGACACAGTAGTGAGCTCTGCAATCCAAACTAAACTCTTTCTTTCCCTTTTAATCTGTCTTAATTTACAATTCTATTAATTCCCTTAGCTCACTTTATTATTATGTTCAGGCTGCTTCATTTTGTTGATAGTATCTTTAACACGATGATAAAAGCATGCAAGAGCCATAACATGAGAGGTTTTAACTGTACATATTCCCTTAGGTACAGGGTACTGCTCATCACAGTCCTCACACAGTTTGTATACAGTGGACTAATGACCCAGATGTTCATTGCTCTTAATGCCCTGCACATTAATTTGGGAGTTCTGCCACCATCCACTCTGCTCTGCAATGGAGTTTCCACCAATAACTTCAAAAGCTTAATGGACTCCCAGATATGCAGACAGAATGATACTATAGACTCATGCTTATTTTGGGAAGCGATGCGTTCCAGTGCACTGAATTTTACTGAAAAATCCCTACTTCCCTCCAGGCAGCTCACAAAATTAAGAAAGCAAGTGGGATTTCATTTCTAGCTCATACTTGGCAACTAAATCGCTATGCAAGCTTGAACAGGAGATCCAAGTTTTGCCCCCATTTACATTTGTACAAGGGCACCAGGTGGGAAAAGTGAAGCAGCACAAGCAGAGCTGGTGGCAGATTTCATCACTGAGCGTGATGTGCAAATCCAGGAGCAATTAGAAACTGCAGAGCAGAGGTTGTGTACATCAAAGCAGCACACACGTGAAAACAACTGACAGCTTCTCCTAGTAAGCAGGGCTATCACAATGTGGGTTTATTGACTTGTTCAAATAATGGCTACTATAAATCACGTCTTTCAGATAAGAAGCCTCTTGTATTGGTGGACAATCTCTGCAGTTCATTTGAGAGGACTCCCTCAGAACTGTTGCTTCTGGAGACAGATGTCCAAAAATTACAAATTTTCTTCCATGCTCCTCAACCAAGGCCAGTGAAGCTAAGATATACCTTATTTCAGTCTGCTGGAGGAAAGATCTATGATAAGGAAGAGAGTATAAAGGAAAGAAAACCTAGAACTACAATGTAGTTTAGAAGCAAGAGTCAAAGAGCTACAGGCAGCCAGATGTGTGTAAGAAGTCCATCAACTGAGAGACTTTATCTGACAGATCTTCCTTTGGAAGATAACCGCATTTAATAATCAGAGCACATCTTGGGCTTGTGGCAGTGTGCAGGCTGATGCAGTATAATACAAATTGTCCATATCTCAGAAAAGCATATTTTGCCAGAGTTTCACACACCATGTAGCACAAAAGAGACATCACAAAGACACCAGGTAGGCTCGCAGAAAGCCAACAAGGTCTCAGCCACCCTGAATCCTGATACTAGGAGGATGACTGAATTGTTTTATGACAGCATTGCAGAGGTGTTTCCAGAACCAGTATTGCTACAGTTCCCCAAGTTATCTGTCTTTCTGCTTTTGATTTTTTCCTTGTTAAAAATTAATTTTGCCTGATCCCAAGCAAGATAATTGCTTCTGGTATTCCAGTGGGAGTTTTAGATCCCATCACTTGTCTTCATGAATATAATAACCTGACCTATTGACAGGACTAGCAATTTTAAAAATAATGTGTTTTATATATATCAGATTGTAACTATGGAAACAGTGGCTGTATTTTCCCCTTTGATATTATTGCAATGAAATCTAAAACATAATCACTAAAAAAACCCAAATATTCTTCATGATCTCTAATTAAATGGAATTTTCTTGTTGATACAACACGTGCAGATGTTCATCTTATCTGATCTACCTCAAATACCATTGGATGTAACTTTTGTTATTCTCCTGCTTTTGACCAAAACCCCCAGGCCTTACTTAAAAGAAATCAAAAAAAGACCTTCTAGAACAGCAGCTCTGGCCTTGCCCAAAGGTCTACTCATTCAAAGCTGATTCCCATAAACTGTGAGATTTGACAGAAATCGCCTCTACCTCCCTAGAATCCTGGGAATAAGTCCAGTTTCTGGAATAGTCTTTAGTAATGAATTAGAAGAAATTTCTTCTTTGGTTTGTTTTCCCCTTTTTTTTTTCCTTCCCCACCCCCCCCCAAGTTGAGCTTCAGTCAGCGCCAAACAATTTTTTTAAAATAGGGGATTAAAAATTAGTGTGAAGATGCCTCATTACTTCATAATAAGTAAACAGATTTAAAACTTTCTTTTTAAAGATATAATTCTACTAAATATTAAAAACTGCAGTCTTAAAGAGAGTGGGAAGCCTCATATGGACTCCCACACAATGACTCCTCCTAGTCTCCTACAACAGGCTAACTGACCTTGATTTTCATTATGTTTTCAGCCTGGGACATATAATTCACTTTGTGGTTAATTATCTTGCCCTAGAGTCCATGACAGTGGTTTGAGTGTAGAGCTATTGTGGGTATAACCAGATCCATTACAGTCTCACTGAGTATGGGACCAGACCTAAGCTTAAAAATTTGCAAACTCACTCGGTATAATTACTGTCAGCATGAGGCTGGCAGGCAGGTAGGTATGGGAGAAGGAGGAGGAGAAGGTTTTGGGGTTTTTTTTCTTCCCTGGAAAGTGCCTGATTATAAATGGAAGGCAGCACTAAAGTGAGAACAACCTGAAATTCCTGTATAAGGAGGTAGGGTTTTATACATTCCCACTCTTCAGTTTCTCCTTCATGTTTGCCACGTAGTAAATACCTGAGCTAACCTGCAAGTAATTAACAGACAGCTTAAGCAGGGTTACTTTTTTTTTTTTTTTTTTTTGCAAGAGGTGAAAAGTTAAGAATGTGCTGTTTCAGAAAGGTGGTGAGCAAATATTGGGGAAAAAAGTGAGAAGATGCAAAAGATACAATGGGAAGAATTGAAAGGTATTTCTGAAGCAGCAATTGCAACACTGCAGACAAGTCTTGGCATAGAAGTCAGAACAATTAGAGATCATTCTAATTGCATTTCAAATATATTGAAAACAGTCTTGTAGTTTAACATATATATTAGGTAGGGTTGAAGTGCATGCAATTCCCTAAAGAAAAGAGGCAACCTCTGTAAGAGAGCAGGTTCCTTTAGCAAACATGCTTACACAGAGTCACAGGGTAGTGGCAGTTGGAAGTGACCTCTGGAGATCGTCTGGTCCAATCCCCCTGCTCCAGCAGGGTCACCCAGAGCATGTTCCCCAGGATCACACTGTCCAGGCGGGTTTGGAATCTCTCCAGAGGAGGAGACTCCACAGCTTCTCTGGGCAGCCTGGGACAGGCTCTGGCACACTCACAGGAAAGAAGTTTCCCTTGTGTTCAAGATGGAACCTCCTGAGTTTCAGTTTGTGCCTCTTGCCCCTTGTCCTGTCACTGGGCACCACTGAAGAGTCTGGCCCCATCCTCTTGCACCCCACTCTCTAGATATTGATAACCATTGAGAAGATGCCCACTCAGTCTTCTCCAGGCTAAACAGCCCAGGTCTCTCAGCCTTTCCTCAGCACAGAGATGCTCCAGTCCCCTCAGCATCTTTGTAGCCTCTGCAGGATTCTCTTCAGCAGTTACCTGTCTCTCTTGAACTGGGGAGCCCAGAATTGGAAAAAATACTCCAGAGGTGGCTTCTCTAGGGCAGAGCAGAGTGGAAGGACAACTTTCCTTGACCTGCTGGCCAGGCTTTTCTTAATGCACCCCATGATATCATTGGCCTTCTTGGTCATGAGGGCACATCACTGACTCATGGAGAACCAGGACTCCTCAGAGCTGCTGTCCAGTATGTCCACCCCTAACCTGTACTGGTGCATGGGACTGTCACCTGGGCTTAGCTATCACCTGGGCAAAATTGAAAGAATGAAGGCAGAAGTGGCCCATTTCTAAAGCAAATCTATGTCACAACACTGCTGCTTGATAAAACTAATTAGCTACGCTCCAGCCAGGGTGGCAGCCAGCCCGAGGGTGGCAGCTTAGAGATCTTGGCCCCTCCACAGACACCCCTTGCTGTTAGAGACACTCTGCCTTTGTGCATGGAAGAGGATTCACTGGGGTCAGGGATTGCCCTGCTGTGCCAGGGCCCATTGAGGAGCTGTCCATGTCAGAGGAGCCAGCAGTGGTCTGGGCTGCCTGCACACCTTGAGATACTGAGCGGGAGCTGTGAGCTCAGCTCCTTTCTCCAGAAACACCCTGCTGCTTCCTCAAGCCCACACAATAAGTCCCACAGGCTTTGGTTGGAACAGAAGCTGCTGAGTTTCATTCTGTAGTTCCCAATGACTACAGGAGCTGTCCTTCAAAGGGCTTCAGCACCAGCACATGGTCTCTTGTACCTCCTGGAAAGTACATGGCTTCTGAAACCAACCAGGATAATCATGCTGCTTGAAAGTGTCACTGTTATTAAAGGCTACAGAAGTTCAAAACATACATTCCCTTAAAAATAAGAAAAAATAATCTTTTCAAAGTGAAATATTTGTCAGCCACTACATAATCTGCAGATTTGCTTTACAGAAAAGTGACAGAATCTGAAAGCTATTTATTTTCAATCAGATGCGATCACCAAAAACAGCTTGGACAGATGCCACCCTTTTTGTTTGACAGTAGAATTTCCAGATTACTTTTGGTTTTTGGTGCTGCCACTATTACCATATGAAATCTTAGCAACCGGGGGCAGGAGGGAAGAGAAAAAAAAAAGACTACACAAATCTTTCAGTAATTTTTTTCCACAACAAGTGCTGAGCTGACATGAGGACAGTGGACTTTTTAATCCTTGACCTCATGTCTATCTGCACATGCTTGCATTAGAGGCAGGTACGTCTCAACTATATTTATTTGCCCCCACTGTTATAAAGCATCCCCAATGTATTTCCATCTGCAAGAAGTTAGTATGAGGTAAGTACAATTGCATTGCTAATATTTGTGCCGAAGTGGTATTTTGATATCTGTGAAAAGAATTTCACACCACAAGCTGAAGATGTGCAGCTCCTGAACAAATTTCACTTAGTATTTTCCACTGGGAGAGGCAATGAGTTCCTGGAGAGGCCCTTTTAGCTGCTGCAGAAGGCTCTTCATCCTGTGCGCTGCTATCCAGTACAGCTCACAGCTATGGGACAGCAGAGTCAGCCAGCTAAGCAGCTCTGAGCTCCTGTGATCCCACTGAGCCCCAGTTTGCTGTCTCCTAGGAGATCCAATCCCTCATTTCCCAGTACCTATGTTTTACTCGGTAGCCTCAGGAAAGATTCATTCAATGCTGTTCCACAAATACTTTGAATATCCAGTTTGCAACAGCTTTATTGAAGTCTGTGATAAAGCTTTTCAACATTTAAGCACTTGTTGGGTTTCACTTGGAATTTACTTGAAGTATAAAAAAAATAGTACAAACATGACTTGTGCCTATATAAATATTTGCCCATATTTGCTAAATGCTTATATATATAATTTCTGAAAAGCTCCTCTTATGATAGCAATTTCAAGTTTTTTAAAAGAAAAAATATCTTTCCTCCCTGCTTTATTCGCACTGTTACAGGAAATCAGTGGTTAAGCAAACTTTCTTAAAAAGGCTTAACAAAGCATGTTTTTGCAAGTTCACTTAGTTTTGAACGAACTTGACAAATTTTGAAAGCAAACATTGCTGGAGTTTGACCAGTTTTGGAGCACCAAGAAAAGCCTTCTTTGCTATTTGAATTTTAAAGATTGGCCAAAGTCTTCTGTCAGCTGCCTTGTTCTGTAGCCTGTCTTTGAATCCTCTTAGGAAAGTCAGGGATACCCACAAACAATAGAATTAAAATCTGTCTTTAGGGCTGGCAAACCATTCAGAGTTCTGTCTAGCTGCTTAGCATAGACTGTGCGAGGCCTCAAGAAGAGAATAGGCCCCTAAAGAAGCAATAATTTTCAGATTGTTGTGTACAATGCAGTGATAAAGCTCCCTGTCACATTTTTCTTCCCAGTTACTGAAGTTCCCATTCAGATGAATTGTCACAGCTTCTTCAATCCAAACAAGCACCCTTCCGGCCTTGTTTGCATTAAAATGTGATAAAACTAAAGGTGACTTTAGCACAGCTGTGCAGAAAAGTGGATTAGGTCAAAGTGACAGCGTTTGTTAGGCCTTGCCACAAAGGTAGTTCAAGATTTGTCTAGAGCGCTAATGTGGGAGAAGCAGAAGTTTCTTAAACCCAGACATTTGTAATAAGGCTACAAACAAAAAATAGTATTTCTTTCATCCAAACATAGTTTCCCAATGGCAGTAGGCCAGCCTGTTGACCTGTTGTCACAGAAAAATTTGGAATGGCACCACAAAACAAAGTGCCTTGTGTTTTCAGTCATTCTCACCAGCCATCATGCAGAAATCAAGCACTGCTGTCAATACCCAAACCGCTGAAAAGGCAAGCACCAGAGCCCTGACAACACCGAGCAGTTCAGGCTCCTCACAGACAGATGCTCACTCCAGAGCCCTGCGATGAGATCCCAAAATGAAAAATGGTTTGTAACAGTATTTTGGAGGGAGAAGTAAGGAAGTCCTCTTTTTCTTATCCATGGTGCAGCAGTAGTCACCAGTCTTCCAGCAAAGAGGGCATTTCTCACTTCACCATCTTTTAAGCTCCTATTTCTATTTTATTTTACTTTTATGGGAAAACCCCACCAAGCAAAAAGCCATCGGAAATAGCACCCTTTGCATGCCACCTGCTGGCAATTTTTTGTATTTGGCTAAGGTGGGGGCAGAGTATAATTTTCTCCATGACAAGAAACACTTCTTGTGTCAAAGGTTGACAGAATAATCAGGCAAAGTCCTATATACAAGCACATTGAGCTCTCAGAGTAGAACCGGGAAGAGGACATCAAAACCCACCTTCTCTCCACAATTCCACTATTAATTTCTTCAGCTCACTTATTGTTCCTAACCCTCACAGAGACACAGAAATATGCCATTAATCTTCCCAGTGCACAGTTAAACACACTGAAGAAATACACAAGACACTATTGTACAGCAACAGGATTTATACCTCAGGTTCTACCTGATGCACTTTTACTAATTAAAGATAATAGAAAGCTTCCATATTTAGAGGATTTACTGTCAACATAGATTTTACAGATGTCATAATTTCCATGCCCTGCACTAGAGCTGCTTTCAGGAAATGTGGCCTCTCAGCAGAGGTGGTCTGTGCCACAGGATGCTGCTGCGTCACATGGGACCAAGAAAAACTGCTGGGTGAGGTTTCTCCCCATGATGCTAAACTGAAGGAAAAATGATGGAGGGCACTTTAAAGACTCTTGGATAAGTTACAAAAGTAGGAAATGTCTGAAAGAGCAATCTCTGTGTCAGGTCATTCTTGCTAGCAGAAGAAAACACTCAGCTGGTCTGCTCCAGTAAAGGTACTATAAACTGCCTTTGATGAAAGTCACTCCTTGAACAGTCCTGATGAATGCAAAGCCGAAGCATATTTTTACTTTTACATGTATAATCCAGGTTAATTGGACACAGTTCTCCTCAAAGGTTTCCTTTGGCTGGTGAGAGCAAGAGATAAACTTGTCCCGTTGAAACAAAGACAGATCTTCGTAGCAGAGGACAGACACCGCACCACTGGTATGGGAGCTGCAGCTCCAGGCAGCTGCTCATCTGAAAAGGGCACCAAAACACCTGGGATTTTGATGAAGTGTACTGATTTATTGGAGGTGGCCTCCTAGAATGAAGAGGTTTGGCTATTTTCAGACGGCTATTTAATGTAAACTTAGACAATTTATGACAACTTGGACTTTCTTGCACCCGCAAGAAAGTGACTGTCTTCTGAACCTGCAGAATGAAGTCCCTGTAGTGAGAGCAACTCTGAACACACTGGAAAGAAAGTCCAGGAAACCACTGCCATATGGAGCTGCCTATCATCAATGTAGTCTCACAGCGAAAGACAGAGGAAACAAAATCCACTCCTGGTTTATCACAGGGTTTCACAACCCCTTCCTTATGGAGAAAGGAGCCTAAAAGATAGGTCTGTCTGGGGTGGGGTTGAAATTTTTGGAAAGGGTTCAGGAATTCCAAAGGATAGAACCTCAAAATAGAGGGAAAAAGTCTGACTTTAGAAATAAATATACCCTGGAAGCCAGTGCATCTGAAGTGTGGTCAGATAAGAAGCCAACTGACATTTGAACAGCTCTGTAGCTTGGCAGATGCTCTCAGCTAACTACAGGCACAGCACTGATCTAGAGGTGTAAAAACCAAAACTTTCTGGTGCAGCAGGAGGAAGAACGCAGCTCAGCACATGGTCCTGCTAAGGCCAACCATGTAACAAAACAAAGGAGACAGATTTTAATGACAAAATTGTCCACAGTATAACATATAAATGTATTTTACACAGAAATTAACCCCAAGACTACCAATAATCATGGGGGACTGCACAGCTACTGGTACATTTTTCTCTGAAGAGAGCATTATCTGCTAAAATGAAGGTATTTCTTCTACAGAAAACATTTCAGCTCTCAAACTTCAGGATCCTTCTCCTTCAGTGATAATTTTTCCCCACAGAAGATGCAAGACTTACTCCCTTTCCATCACTTCAAATATATTGCCAGGCTTGAATTTGAGCTCATGTTAAATTACTACTAATTAACTCCAGCTCAGTTACACCTTTATAAACACTAATTAGGCAATCCACAAAGTGCAGATGTGCACACGTTTAACCCAGATGAAATATTTGTAGAGCATCTAATTGGTAGTTCTTTTTCCCCCCTTTGGAACACAGCTTGGTGAGGTCTCTGGAGAACCACATAACACAGCATAGCAAAGTACATGGTCTGGGTTTGGCACTGTAGCTGGACCTAGGGAGGCTTTAGGTGACTCCTCCACGGAGATGCCTCTGCACCACATTTGCCCACACCTCTGCTCCTGGAGTTAACAGGAGAGGAGCCTGATGAGGAAGGAGCAAACCGGCTGCCGGCAAACTGAACTCCAATTCATGGTCATCAACATTAAGGGGGTTATGCAGTGTTTCCACATTGATCCTTCAGGACTAAGCATGGTGAAACATTTTACTGCAGCCCATTTAGCTCTCAATAATGAAGTATGTAAAGATACTTTCCATGGAAGTTCACTAAGGCAATATTGCTAGGGTGATAGTACAATAGCTTAAAATGGGTGTCAAGACTCAAACATTCACTTGTTTTGGGAAGTCTGGATTAAAAAGGATGAGCATTAGTTTTCTCATTTGTTGCATCTTGTGAAGTTTTCTGCTCAGTCATCATTCCTTCACTACTGAGGCTGCCTCTGTTACAGTTTCACTGTCAGTCCTCCATGCACAAACTGTGTAAGTATTTATTTTACAATCAAAAGCTCTGGACTACCATCTTTACTGGCTTTACACAAAAGTACTTGAAGGTCGGCCTGTTGCAGTATGTTGAAAGGTTGGGATGTATAACGTTGCATTACCTTCTAAAAAAAAAAATATAATCTATCCCCATTATTTCTCTGTTAGGAAGGCCAGCTCCTGAGTTTTTAAACAGCAGATTAAATGAGCGATGTGTTTTCTTAATGTGTATTTAAGGTCCTCCACCTGGGTTTGGACAATCCTAGGCACAGGTATTGGCTGGGCAGTGACTGGATTGAGAGCAGCCCTGAAGAAAAGGACTTGGGAGTGCTGGGGGAGGAGAAACAACATGAGCCATCAGTGTGCTCTTGCAGCCCAGAGGGCCAATTGTATCCTGGGCTGCATCAAGAGAAGCGTGTCCAGCAGGTCGAAGGAGGTGACTCTTCCCCTCTACTCCACTCTCATGAGACCTCACCTGGAGCACTGTGTCCAGTTCTGGAGTCCATATTACAGGAAGGATATGGATGTGCTGGAACGTGTCCAGAGAAGGGCCACGAGGATGATCAGTGGGCTGAAGCAACTCTCCTATGAGGACAGACTGAGAGAGTTGGGGTTGTTCAGTCTGGAGAAGAGAAGGCTCCAGGGAGACCTTATTGTGGCCTTCCAGTATCTGAAGGGGGCCTGCAAGAAAGCTGGGGAGGGACTACTGTCGGGTAGTGATAGGACTAGAGGGAATGGATCAAAACTAGAGGTGGGTAGATTCAGATTAGACATTAGGAAGAATTTCTTCCCCATGAGGGTGGTGAGACTCTGGAACAGGTTGCCCAGAGAGGTGGTAGAAGCCCCATCCTTGGAAGTTTTTAAGACCAGGCTGGATGGGGCTCTGAGCAACCTGCTCTAGTGGGAGGTGTCCCTGCCATTGGCAGTGGGGTTGGAACTAGTTGATCTTTAAAGTCCCTTCAAATCCTGACAATTCTATGATTAATTGTAAAGCTGTTGATAAGACATCCTTAAGTTGTGTTTGAGGAAGTTTTAGAAGCCACAAACTCTATGTTTTCATTTATAGAGGCACCTAAAATTAAAAGGCCAATTCCTAATCACTGATCATAAAAACATATGTGTGTGGAAGGCATTACATAGGTTAGTGTGTTTATATACAGAATCACACAGTCATTCCTTAGTTGCAATGGTGAGATTTGCATTCCTTCTGAATAGCACTTCTTAATCCCAAAACACACTCCAGAAGTGTTTGGTATCATGACTTAAGGAGTTCGTATCACATCATGCCCTTAAGAGAGCCTAAAGAAATTAAACACTGTTTGGCTGGAGACAGGTCTTGCAGTTCCTGGTTAGAAGGGGTTTTGCAGGAGACAAGCTGAGAAAGGTGGAGCTCCCTCAAGTAAGCAAAGGGTGAGAACGCTGCCAAGAGAGGCAGCCCAAGGCCTTGAAAACGTGATGCCTGTTAGTTGCCAGGTTCATGAAAGCAGGAGTGGCCTATGTTACAATGAGAAAAGGTCCCACTGAATCCGCTGACACCTCCCATTGGCCCCAGTGGCAGCTGTAGAGGGAGCACAGCACTGCTTGGAATTATGCAAGCTCTGCAATGGCCTTTGAGCATGTGTCCAGAGTTTGCAGGTGCCTGCCCTCCACCAGAGAGTCAGTCTTTTTGCTCCACCCTTCCTAACCCTCGACACTTCCTGTCCACTTCTGTGCCAGGGGCAGCCTTTAGAAACCTCTCTGTGCACACAAGTGCATTTCACTACAGCATTCGTAATGGAGATCTACACACACCTTATGCACACAAAACATAAATATGCCAACATACACCTATAGAAACCAGATATAGGAAAATCAGAGTAAGTTTCCATATGAAGTGCAGTATTTCTATGGAAGCTCACTAGTCTGAGCAGCTGGTACAGTGGGTGTTTTGAAGTCAAGGAATGACATTTACCCTACAGACAGAAAAGAGATGCATTGGCATCCACCCCCAGCTCTTCTGATGCTTGCTAGAAACTGTGGGGAAGGAAAGAAAGGGAAGGGAACAGGAAAAAAATGAGAGTAGTACACCAGTATGTTTTCAGTATGATAATGGAATCACACCTAGAAATTATTACAAGGATTCTATTCTATTGTGCAAACAGCACAGTGTAATTACTTTGCTAATTAGCCTGGTCAGGTAGAGGGCCAAGCTGTTAGCACTGCACAAGCACAAGACACAAAGATGGTCCCTCCTTGACAAGCTGTTAAGTCTGAACTGACTGGTTTTAATAACCATAGTATCATAGAATCATTTTGGTTGGAAAAGACTTTTAACATCATTGAGTCCAACTATTAACTCAGCACTGCCAATCCCAACACTAAATCATGTCCCTCAGCAACACATCTACATGTCTTTTAAATACCTTCAGGGATGGGGACTCCACCACTGCCCTGGGCAGCCTTTTCCAGGGCTTGACCACATTTTCAGTGGGTTTCAGAAGTTCTTCCTCACGTCCAGCCTAAACCTCCCCTAGTTGGGACCATTTTCTCTTGTCTTATCACTTGCTACTTGGGAGAACAAACTGACCTCCACCTCGCTACAGCCTCCTTTCTGTTAGTTGTGGACACTAATAAGGTCTCCCCTGAGCCCCCTTTTCTCCAGACTAAATAACCCCAGATTTCTTAGCTGCTTCTCACAAGATATGTGCTCTAGAACCTTCCCCAACTTTGTTGCCCTTCTCTGGACACACTCCATCACCATAATATCTTTGTTGTAGTGAGGGGCCCAAAACTGAATCCTGTATTTGAGGTGAGAATTGGTACAAAGACATGATTCTGTAGTTTAAGAGCATGATTCTTCACACTTGCACTCGTTAATTAAGTACAAACTGCAAGTCTGTAAGCATGGTATAATTTCCTTAAACTGAGTCTCACTCCTAAGACTGACCTTGAATTTTGTATTGATTAAAAATAATTTCTTTTTATGTCATTGAGCACATCCCGTACTCTGAGCACTGCAAGTACTGTAATGACACTCCCAAATATTTTTATCCTTTGGTTTCTTAATAATTATGACCTTTATTATTCTTGTTGGAGGGATTTTCACTTTGTTATAACTGCATTCTCCAAAACAAGAGAATGAATTTATTGTCTTTGCTGACTCTTGCCTGTTGATGCATGCCCCTAGGTCAGTAGTACACAAGAGCTCTAATCATGCTGAGATGACTTTAAGTTTTTCCCAACCTGAAGGCAAATGCCTTCTTCATCACCAAAGTGCACTTTCCTTTCAAGGCATCCAAAGTTAAACCTCCAGGCTTTTGATTCAAAGTAAATGCATTAAGCATATAAGAAAAAATGTAGTGCAACTGTTCGAGGATACACACTATTTAACCTGCAATCAGGGCTTTACCTTCTATTTTCTCCTAGGGAAAGAGAGAGAGAGAAAAGAAAGGGAAAAGGAAAGGGAGAAGGAAAAGGAGGAAAAGGAAGAAATGGGATACACTTTCACAGATATGATAAATGAAAACAGTTCAACTTAGCTTTCTGTTTCAAGAAGTGCATTTTTACAAAGTCAAGCAAGGCAACACTTCATTCTAGAATAAACATTGGGATATTTTACATGCAACTTACATAAACTTTTCGTTAAGTTGGAAGCTAACACTTTAAAATGTCTTTAGTGTTAATGATTCGAGAATCTAACATATCCTATGTACTATGTATAACTTTCTGTGGTTCTCTTAATGTATCCACTTGCCTCAAACAGAATATGTACGAAAAACCAAAGCCCAGATAGCAATATTTTGTAGCTACTTTTCACAGCTTGTGCATGCGCTGATAGAACTTTGCTTAGATACCAGATATTACAGGGAGAGGATCATTATTAGCTTTAAAGCTTTCAATTTGTGCAGTGAATATTTTACTTGATCTTTTCCCTTACTCCTTCTACGCTCCCAACAAAAATCTTAAGCTGAAGGACATGGGATGAGTCGACAAAAGATGCTGTCCTGTAATAAGGTAGAGAAGAACTGTGACAGTTGTCTCAGGGGGTAGAGCACTGGCCACAAAATAAGTCCCTCCTATGTGGTAGGCTCCCAAAAGGGTTTTCTAAGAAGTCTGAAAAGACAACTCTGTGTTCAGCGTGGTATGCAGGTGAACTGTGAGGTAAGGTCACTCCATCTCCTCCCTGTACAACACTTTAACTCCCTGTAGGGCTCTTCAGCACTATGCTGCTGCCTCACATACTTGCTAAATCAGTATAAACATACTTCAGCATTGCCCAAGTACATCACTTTGAAGGGCTGGTATTTCAAGAGGAGCCCTGCTGCCTTTTGTCGTACTGCAGAAAGTAGAGTAAGAACAAACTGTTGCGTTTCATAAATCTGTGAGCTTGAACCACAAATAGTTGCCTGACTGCAAGTGCATCACATGAACACACAATCAGGCACACACCTAAATGCAGACACAGAGAGTTCTGCTTTTCATTTGGGAGATGACCTTTCTTCCTTGGTATTCTTTCTACTCAGCAAGAATCACTTCCAAGAATGGTAATAAATGATATTCCTATGCCTTCAGTTCCATCTATAAACTAAGAAAAATTTGTATATTAAAGTCAATGAAATCTAAACAAGTGCTGAGAAGCTTTCTCCAGCTCTGAACTTTGATATGTGTGTCAGAAGCATTGTTGCAGTTACAAGCACACCAAAATATCCATCTTTGAATACCAACCTGTCAAATGGCAGCCCCAGATTCTCTCTGTCTGCTGATTTCAACAAAAGATCACCAGCTGCAGAAATATCATCTCTATGAAAAGCTTTAAAATGACAGATTATCATTCCCAACAGGCCTCAAGGTCTCTGAAACTTCATGGAGTACTTTAAGAAGTTGTTATCACTACTGACCTACCACTCTGACCCAAACAGAAATTGATAACAGTCTAAGCCTCGCAAACTTAACTAAGGGAAACCTTTCTACGTTGTTTCATAATATTATTTAAGTATGAGTTTGTCTGCTATTTAATTGGAATAAATAATTAAGCAATAAAACAGGCACATACTAGCCCAAAGCGGAGAAAATTGCTTATTTGTCCGGAGTCCTAGCAACAAACTCAGACATTATTTAGACATATAACTAACTTATACTAGAACTTCTTTCAAGAGTTGCATAAAAGCAGAAACAAGATAGCCACAATTTTAAATTATTTTCCTGTATAATTTACTTCGCTCTAATAGAAAACAAAAAAAAAAAACCCAACAAAAAATCCCAATCTAACAAAAAAACCCAAACACCTCATACAATGTCTAGCTGGGAGACCACACCATCACTTATAGAATATCTCATGAATCAGTTGTGTATTATGACCACTTTTTAGACATGCAATTAGATCAATATTTTCAGAGTAGACTTAAAATTTTAAAAATTCACCTTGTTAAAAAAAGGGGTTTATCCTCTTTTTTTTTTTTTCTCTGCCCTGCCCCCTTCCCCCCAACTGCTTTCCAGTGGGTGGAGAGTAAGAGAAAAAATCTCTGTAATTAAGAGACCACATACTGCCAACTCTGATGTTCCTGTTTCATCTGGCATTTCAAAATCAAGTCTACTTCATCATCCATTTAAACAAGTCATTGGACTGTGAACTGCAGTGGTAGAGGAGCCGCTCCCAGAGAGGGCAGGGGTACAGCCAGGGTGGGTACTACCTTACGCCACAACACAAGAATTGCCATAACCCCTCTGATAGAGCCCTAAATCGTGTACCTAAAGCTGAAGTCTTGCAAACACTTGGAGAAAATGCACATCAAAAGTGACTGACCTGAGAAAGTGGCAAACGAGAGGAATTCAGGGAATTTCAGTTCTGTTCTTAACTGCCTTCACCGCCTTCCTCAAGTACTGTTCAAAGATGTTTCAGAGATCAGTCAGATATCCTTCAAACTTAAATCACCATTTTTCCATACTACAGTGCCTTTAAAGTCTACTGAAAATGTAAGTGACTGTGGGGAAACCAAACCTGAACAATGAAAACCACTCTAGAAGTCCATTATAAGCATCTTTGTAGTAGAATAAGAAATTGTCAAATACCTACTGGGATTTAGAAAAAATTGAGGAAGTCTGATAATTCACACTAACGTTGTGAAGAAATTCCATAAGCATAGAGAAACTTTCTCTTACTGAAGCAGTATACCTCAGATTAATCATCATTTCAAATTAAAAGGGGATTTCTCTGCTCTTCCATTTTACTAAGTGTGGTATAATGTTTCCATCACTGATCACAGATTTGCATAAGCTATGTTAATAGAGATTAGGCTGATTATTTTTTTTTTCATTTGAAAATCTGTAGTTGATCAGAGGGTATCACTATTATGAGCTATATTATCACATTCTCCACTCTTTTTACACTGAATTTTACCACCATGTAAGTTGCATTGTATGGAGAAGGCAAAGGGTTTACAAGTAAACTAGGTGTACATTAAATTTTCTATATAAGGACAGCCTTATCTTTAGTTTTCAGTGGTACAATATTTCTGGGAGGCATCCACCTCTAGAAGTTGTCCAGAGTTCAGGAAAGTGCCCAGCAGATACCTCCACCTAGTTTACTCTTCCCGTGAAGGGTGTGAAGTGACTCACTGTGGGACAAATAACAGATGGGCTGGTCATTGCCTGTTCAGCCTGCTCTGGCAACTACAACATTCTTATTGCATCACTGAAAAACTAACTACAAAAGAAATCAAAAAACAAAACCCCACCACTTGTGGTTTTGTTTTGTTTTTTTTGGTTGGGTTTTTTTGGTTGGGTTTTTTTTTGGTTTTTTTTTTAATAAGAGATATGGGGATTTTTGGGCTTCAGAATGTTTTTGGCTGAATTTTTATGTTTCATTACACAATACATTGACTAGGTACTGAAGAGAGCAAGCAAAATACCTTTTCTGGAAGGTATAATGGTCTTGATTAAAACTTACTTTTTCAGCTGGTCTAAAGCACTGAAACCCTTCTGCAAGTTTGAAGACATAGAAGCATCAATCTTGGTATCTAAACACAAGCTGAAAGCAATCACTGCAAAGGCAAGGGCTGAGACCTGCTCAGCACTGAGCTGGTGAGCGAGAACATGCTGACTATTTCAGCACACGTCCATCCCAGGGCTTCAGGAGGCCCTTGAGAAGAAGTGATATTCTGTAGTGCTGTAATTACCATGAGAGCCCTGAGGCTCCCAGGAAAGAGCTACCCAGAAAAGATGGCTTCAGTATTTCTCCAGACTTTTGAGAACAAGCCATATAAAAACCACTACATAATAATTACTGACTCAGATAAAGGGAATAATATTTAAGATTGCTTAATTAGAAAATTAATCAGAAATTAAGATAAAATGTGTCAGAATTTGTAACAGCTCTCCTGCGCATGTGCATTATTGCAGTTTTAACAATAGAGATAACATACTTAAAAAAAACAAACAACCCAAACCAAAGCACTAGGATCTTTTGTGTTTAGTCACTAGCATAGCTTATATTTATTCAACAAACTATTCAGCATTTTTCAAAATTTGATTGCTCAGTGTGTGGCTTTGCTAGAACTTTGTAGACCCAACAAAGGCATGTTAAGTGTATGTTTCCTAAATACAACATTGTCAAGGCTGGCAAATGTTTACACCAAAACTTTCTTGCCCTTCACTTTCAAAAATCTCTTCTTCAAATCTCAGACAGCCTGAAATGTCTCAATTTAAGCTTTTTGCACAGGCAGAAATACTTAATTCTTCACAGACAAGAATGAGGCATTTGTATGGAAATATTCTAGGTATAAATAATAATAAAATATATCACTGAACAGCACAAGAATTGCATCATTATTTCCACCTTAGAGAATTTCTAAGCTTGGTCAAATTTTGACAACTGATAAGACAGTCAGAATATTAAGGCTGTGCTAGCCACTGAGGATAATTCCTCTCTGCTTCCAAAAAGAATTTCTCATTCAAAGAAATCACAGTATTTCCTAAACAGGTAATTTAACTTCACCATTCCAATGTGTGAAAATGAGTAAATAGGCCAGAATTTTTTTTTTTTCCCTTTTATTTTTTTTTAAAAGGGCAATTGTCACCAAGGCTCAGGTTTTCCTTCTTTTCTATTTGCAAATAGGAAGGTGAGCCAGGACCCTTCCCTCTGCACAGTCAGCTTCCTTCTGCACTCCCATCTGCACTAAGGGGAAAACCTCGCTATGAAGAACAGATACAGAAAGTCACAGGGAATTTATATGAATAGAAAAGGTAGTTTCTGGTGTTTAATAGTTAGTTAGTATGAGCACACATGAAAATACATTGAGGCAGAGTTTGGCTTGTTAATTTTTGACACGTTCTGAGCGAGGCATTTTGTCATTATTTAGGCCTAACATAAAGTGACATCTACATTGTTGCTTTTACTGTTTGCTTTCTTATCATTAATATGACTATGAAACACTTACAGATCTTACTACAAATTATTCAGAGAAGAAAATAGAGGGTTTCAAGAATTTGCTTTCAAAATTCTGCTGAAACAAAGCCAATCAAATACTAAAACATAAAGTGCACTGAAACACAAGAATTTGTTTCTATCTTATACAGTTCTGTAAATACAGTCCATCATTATATCCTTCCAAAAATGGGGGTTAGGCTTTCAAAGGACTACGTAGGGGATTTAGCCACAAAGTTTCCATTAACATCAATGACTCACTCAGCACCACTTTGAAAGGTTACCCCGGGCGGTTATCCTTCTCTTATTGCACAGGGGTTTTATACCCTCAGCTCCTCTTAATGTTAGAAAGAATTAAGTTTGTCTTTTTTTCTATTCCCTGATCAGAGAATAGTTTTTTGTAACTTCTGACTGATAATTTTCTAAGTCCCAAACTTAAATGGCTGTTTTGCTTTAGGGAAAGGAGGATCAACAGGCTCAAGGTTTTCCACCCTTAATATCCCTCTTTTTAATGTAAAAGAGGGCAGAACATTTATTTTCAGTATTGCTGTTACTAAAAGTTTCATTTAATTAACTATATGCACATAGAGACAAATCAATTCTGCTTTACAATCCTTAGCCAAAGCCACATGTCAATCTAAAAATAAAATAATAGAAAACAGACATTTAGCTTAGTTTATATAACCTGACAGTACTCCTATCCTTCCTCTGTTTCACCTAGTGTCATCTTTCAGTGTTCCTCTCTAATTTTATTTGGAACAAAATAAAAAGATTAAGATAAAATAATTCCCAAAAGATAATTGCAAAATGATTTATGTGCAGGTGTTAAATTATTTCTGGCATTGATGTTCCATAGAGTGCAACATTACAACATTATGGTATTCAACAGAGCATCGACATTTGATAATCCTGCTAATCATCAAAAGACACTGGATCTGAATCCCGAAGGCAATGTCACATTTTGATTAAATTTTATCATCTGTGATTCTGTTTATGGTTCACTAAGGTATGAATGTCTTTCACATTCCATTGAGTTTACTGCTTATTGTGTTTGACTTGGAACACAGTCAGTTGAAGTTTTCTAAAAGCCATCAGTTTTTCAGCTACTGCTTTTGCACCCTTCAGACACACCAAACAATTCTGAACAGAAACAACTGAACAGTTTTGCAGTGTCTCCTGTTAGTGAGCTCTATTACCATAATACAACAGACAAGATGTCATCCCAGACTGCTCATCAGGTCCTCTGAGACACACAAAATTTGTTCTCATCTGTCTCTTTAAGAGACAGTAAAACATGTTTCTGAAATTGCATTGCCAAATGATAGAACAACTCGTATAGCAGCCTGTTAGCATATATTAGTATTGTGTACATTGCTGCAAGTTGTGTAGTAATGCTTGAAAGTGCTTGTTGTAATTAAACTCTGCTCCTTCAGAATCTTAATCCTGAGGCTTTCTGATTTGCAATTCCACCTTCATGGCTGCACAACCAATTTTCTATTCTTCAGCTGCCGTAACACAGCCCTAGGCTGCAGTATCTTTCCACAGCAGCCACACAGCAAGCAAGCTACACATGACAGTAGCTTCATTTAGAAACCGTATGCCTGGATGGAAGAGCCAGTGCTTCTGAAAAGCAGCTTGGTGCCTGTGGTTACTCTTCACAATTATTCCAAATCGAATCACTGTGGTTTCACAAGGTTTCAAGCTCTTTTTCCCCCCCTTCTTCCCTTTCACGCTGCACTCAGCTTGATTTTTACACCACCTTCAATCATTGATTTCACTTGCATCCATGCTACCTCTACACACACAACTGAGAATATACTTGGCAACTATATACATAAAACAGATTCAAATGTAGTTCTCAACTTAGGCAAGAAGACTGGGGAGGTTGAAGGAAAGGAAGTGTTTTATCGGCAAGCTGGGATGCACAACTAGACACGTGCACTCAGTTGGAGAATGCAGTTCATATGAACAATCAGCCACTTACAGCAGCAATTCTTCTAAGCAGAACCACATGAAAAAAAGCCAAAATAACTAAACAAGAACCAACCACCAAACCTCTCCTTGCCCTGGAGGGGTTCTCCCATTATTTGTGCTAATAATGATGCTACCACAAGAAACCCTACAGACTGATGAGCTGGCTGCCAGCTGCATATAACAGGCTGCTCTTGCAGTATTTAGGCTGAAGCTGTGTCACTGTCCCATCGTGTCTCTGCTTTGGCCAATGATAACTGGGGACACACACCATTGTCTGCATTTATGCCATGACAAGTAACAAGAGGGGGATTTGGCAATTTAGACCTTGGCACAGGAGCTTATTTTTGATGTATCATAAGGCAGCAACAAGACCCCTGGCTGAGGGAAGGCGAGAGGAAAACAGGCAGACAGCTGCTTCTTTATATTCTTAACTTTAGACATTTCTCACATTTTGAGGAATAATTTTGAGTTGCTTTTTGATACAGTAGCAGTTTTGGTATCAAACAAATAAAGAATAAAAAGAAAGGAAAATGCTTAGAGAACAAAGAAAAATGCCTTTAGCAATACAGGTTAAAAAAAATGAAAATATGACTATGAACGTTAACTTTATTTTCAACATTCCTTGCATTTTTTTTGGTGATAAATGACTTCACATGTAGTTGCCTTCAGGGTTATATCCACAGCATCGTTTCATGTTATTCTAAATAAAATTTAAGGTGGACACTAGAAGAGGCTTTGCTAAAACCTGACTCTGTAACTGGTACTTGCACAAAATTTACATTTGATTCACACAGGGAAGAAAAATAGAGTGAGAAGTAATTCATGAAACTCTTTTGTTGTGAGCAAATCTGGTATTTCCCTCTTGCCTAGAAGGGCATTATTACATGATTAGCCTTTTCCATATGGTTAATACAAACTTCAGTAGTATTTACTCAAAAGGTGAATAGTATAAGGAATCAAGCTATTATGGGAGGACTAGAATTTGTGAAGTAGCCTTGATTCTTTCCTGCATGCAAATAAATAATGATTTATTGTAGCTTTAGTTACAAGAACAAGGTAGAACTGAACAGAGAGAATGGTAAGAGATTCTCATATTTCATCGCAGCTAATGAAAAATACCAACTTAACACCTGTAACATTCTGCAAGTCAGTCAATGGGGGCACACAGCCAAGCAGTGTGGGGGACGTGTCATTAGTCCTTGTTTTATGAACCTGTTCAGCTCCACTTAATTGTTTCAGAGGTTCGGTTTAAAATTCACACAAATATTTCTTTATTTTCTTTTTTTTTTGTGTGTGTAAACAAACAGTTTGGCATTCACAAACCTTCATAGCTGGCACCTGACAGCCCACAGTACAGGAGCAGCTAATTATTTCACTTGTAGTTGTTTTGTTTATAGTTGCATATAGGCGGCAGGAGAGGACCTGAAATTATGTTCACTTTTCAGTAAATGCTTTTGCTTTTAAGAAATATTGGCGCAGCAAGCACAAGAACAGCTTTTTTATTTTTCCCCTCTGTGGAAGGGTTGAGATTTCTGTTACTGAAAGCCGCTGTAACTTAGTCCAATTACCATCTTCCAGCTGAAGTGAGAAAGTTGGTCCTACCAAAAGGTTGTGGTTTACTTCCTGACCCAGCTCTGTGTTAGAAATATTTAATGCCCACAGCCAACAAGGGTTGTGATCTACAAACTTCAGCAGCCTGCAACACCTTGTAGGCAGTGGTCCTGCATGTGGTCTCTCCTTATATACAGCCAGATCACTGGTCACTATCTCTCTGATGGTAGCTTTAGTCACGAAGTACACGCAGGCATTACTTTAATCTGACACTGTCTGCAGACAGGCTTTTCTAGCTCAGTCAAGTGGTGCTCTGAACCCACTTTGGCAGGTGATGTTGTTTAAAGCTTCAGGGTTGCCAGCAACCCTAATCCCCACAGAGGACTCTGATACCCGCTGCTGATAATCTCACTCCTGTGGTGCAGCTCTGGCCTTCTGCACTAGGGTGTGACTGTAACATGAATAAGGACAAGAACAAAGCTGTTTTTACTTGAATTTTATTGAATTTGCCATGTGCAATAGCTGCGCTATTCTTTGCAGAACACTGACAGGAAAAAAGCCCAACAAAAATGCATATGAGGAACTTGTCATGCATGCAGATGCATCATTTGCAGCACAGAACTTTGCAAGAAGAATATCAAAAGACTAGCAGAGATACACAGACTGAACTCAAGAGTGTATTAAGAAACACAACAGAAATGTTAATCACAGGAATAGAAAAGAATAAGCATGTAGAAGTAAAATAATCCCCATCACTGAACTACGGAGACCAAGACTAGGCTGAGCTTGGGATAGTGAGAAAGTTTTTGGTTTTCAGTAGGGAAGCAGTAAACAGGCATAAGACATAAACTCCAACTTGAGCTTATAAGGAGATTCCAATGTGATTTAAGTAACTTATTAGTGTAGCTTCTTTGCATGTCTATGTTTGTAAGTAATTATTCTTTTATGCCTCAAGGCTAACTTCTAATAAAGTTACCTCAAAGGTGAGCTGCCACACAATGTTCATTATCAGAAGGAAAGTTGCAATATAAAGTGTAGCCTGGTTTTCACAAGAGTCCAGCTTCTTGGTATATGTATCCCAAGAAACACATCTTGTTCCCATAAGAGTTGCACAGGTTAGTTTAAAAGATATTAACAATAACGTCCCATGGCAGGGGAGTTGGATCTAGATGATCTTTAAGGTCCCTTCCAACCCAAACCATTCTATGTTTCTGAGATTAATGCAGAGATCAGGAAAGAAGACAGCATCTTCTAATGCCTGTCAATATACATAGAGAAGACTACCACTATCTGTAGGTCCTCTTTTGTAGAGAAGTAGAAGGGAGCACACCTATTTCTTGAGCCTCAATGCATGTGCAACATGAACTCTACCATAATGAATGCAAATATGTTCAGACAAGACATGAGTTTCTGGGGATGTTTCACGCAGCAGGCAGCCATTTCTGCTGAGAACTTTAGTACAAGGTACCCAGGAGCGACAGCACACAAGTGCCTGAACTGGGACACTTGCAGTCTAGAAACCCTATTCTTATCTGAGTAGCTTTCTCTACAGCTTCCCCACACAGAGACGGGTTACTTGTGTTGCAGGTCATTTCATATCCTTGTTACTGACACACACACAAAAATCAATTCCAGACACAAAAGGGTCAGAGTCCTTCCAGAGTTTGTCTTAGGGTATTGACAGTAAAAATGTGGAAGACTACATAAAAGCAATAGCAGAAAACCCCCAAAAGCCATCAAGGTCACAGACTTTTGATAGCTACTGTCTGCTTGAGGCTTTCAGCATTGCTTTGCATTTGTTCTCTATCAGTAAATTTTGAATTTTCCTCCTCTGTTTCTCCCCAGAAACTTTCAATGAACATGAATGCTTCACAGACCAACCAAATTCAGATGGGCTACAAGCATGAAGAGTCCATTTCAGCTGGAAGATGCTTTTTCTCATGTCGTGGCAAGATTTGATGCATGTGTTCCATTTTAAAAAACAATGTTAATATTAACTCAGTTTCTGCTTGTACATCAGATGTAAAAACACTTTAAAACAACCTTTCTCCAACTGGGTGTTAAAAAGTGTTTCCCCAGTACTCTAAGATTGTATGTTGCCCTATAGTTCTCTTAAAGATTTCCATATTGTGTTATAATTAACCAAACATCATGATGATATATCAGAAGAGAACTTTACCACAGTATGTTTTATTTGGAGTACTGCGCTTATAAGGCTTAAGTAAGAGCTGAAGAAAATGATGACATGAACTGTTGATCAGATTGTTATCAAAACATGATCTCTATAAATATCTCTACATTATCTCCTGCATGTAATGCAGCTTTTATACCAAAATGGGGGGGGTGAGGTGGGGAGGTGGGAGTGGAAGGAAAAAGCAAACAGTAACCAAAAGCTGACAGACAGTTCAATCTGAACTTGGATCATCTGTAGCCACTTCATTCTTTCTTTGAACTCTGCTGGATCTTTCTACTCCTTTTTAATTGTCACGCTGACAAGCTGTTAGGAGACACAGTCAGCGTAAGACCATCCAGTCAAGAACCACAAGTGGAATTACCCTATGAACTGTAATTGCAAAGTTAAAACGCAGAATGGTCCAATTTTTATACAAGTTAAATATGAAGATATACAGAGAAAAGTAAAGATCAATATGTCATTAGGTGGGACAGAGGTTTCAAACACTACTTGTTATTCTGATTGTTTTTGTTAGATCACAAATAATTCAGAAATAAAAATATCTGTACCAAAGTGAACACACTTGAACCTGCATCACCTTCAAATGAGCCGTTTCCCTGGTTGGAGAAACAAAGTACGAATTGTGGAGCAAGATGGTAAAATTTTATCTCTGCAGGCTGCAGTACTTAAGAGCTGAGCGTTACTGCTGACAGTAGGAGAACAAGTATAGATTCTTATCTTCATAGTAATGGAAGGAATTACATTCATAGCAAGAAGTTTGGGAATTCAGAAGAATGATATTCTTGCCTTACATTTTTTTTTTAGTGACGAAAGAAAAAAAAGGAAGAAATAGCCCTAGGAACAAAGATCCTGCTTCTCTCTGAAAAGATTTGAGTCAGGTTATGGTCATTTTGAGTCAGTTATCTAAGAACACCGGAGGGACAAAGATTATGGGGATGAAAGGTACACTATTATACTGTTTATATGATCTGTCTTCTAATAATCTATATTGAATTCTGTAGGTAATTTTCTGAAAGATGATGCTTACTTATTCAAACAAATTTAGGAAGTCCTAAACTGCTTTCAGGCAGCTAAGATCACTGTGCTATTACATACTAGAGTACAGCTGAGTATCCATTGCTATGCTTATCAGAAATCATATTTTTAAGATGTGCAACACAACCATGTAGTTGTCTGGGAATAGAACCCCCCTCAAAGGAAAATCCTTGCTACTGGTCATGTAGGTTTAATACCCCTCCTGCAAACAGTTGGCAGCTAATGGCTTTGGACTCCTAACAGTCCATTTGCTAATGTACAAATGAGTTAAGAGGATCAAAATGCAAATAAAAATCCCTTCTCTCTAATTTTATCTGCAACTTTGCATAACTTGGATCCAATTTTTGTTAACTTTTGTGTGATTTATTTCAGAAGCCACTGTAAAAATCTTTTCTTGGTAGTAGAACTTTATGTGATTGGAAGTCTATCTTGTTCTTTACATATTTGCAAAGTAGATTTTTTCAGGCTTTCCTTAATTATAATTAGAAAACAGACTCACACATTGTTCTGTAGAGTAAAAAATAGTTCAGATGTAAACAGATGACAGTTCTGGTGAAGAGAAAGTATTGGCATAAACTCATATCGATAGCAACTTCGAGACTGAAAATAACAATATGTAATGAAAGGGAATAGATATTAACATATTAAAAAAAAGAAGCAAGTCATAACTGGCCAGTAATATCCTTTAGATATAATATAGATATATTTATCTTGTATCACTCACACTTGTTTTCTATATGCAGAGATGTAATGCCAGTGGTTACTCTTTAGTAAAAAGATTGCACAACAGATGTAAAATAGACTAGATGATATGAGTAAATACAATGGGGAATGCAGAATCCCCAAGACATGTTGCAGTCAGTGCTATAGAAGGACTTTGATGGAAATAGCAGGAACATGTCATGCCATTACCGCACCCGACAGACAACCCCACTGCTGCCAACCTGGCAGCACTTGGTGCTCTAGCAGGTGACATCAGCTCCTCGTCACAGCAGACCATGCATAAAACCCCCGGGTTGTTTTGTTCACGATCTTGCAGTCAGGGTGAAAACAAAGATCAGTCCTACTCTAAAAGAAGAGACTGGAGTACACGGACTCCTGAGGACCTTTGCATGACCAATTTTAGGTGGATCTGCAAAGGTGCAATTGACTTTTGCTCTAAATGTGACATTGCTTGAGGTTTTTTTTTTATTTAAAGACAGTTTTGTGTCATCCTCATAAAGCCAAAGTGAGATGTTATTTCTTAGGAAGGAACTCACTGGTAAAAGTAATACAAAGATAGGGTCTTCAAGTAATAAAATCAGATTTCTAGTTTGCGATGCAAACGGTTGCAGATTTTAGTTTCACTAACCTGGCTTCACTTAGGAGAGCTGCAGATGTCATGTGGTTGAGGTTTTAGATGCAGGCAAGCAGCACATGCTCTCACAGAGATCTATTAATATTCCGATAACAGCACCAGTAGATGGCGCTCAAGAACACACAGCCCAGCTCAGGTGATTTGCAGCACTGGTAGAACCCGTGCACCATAACTGGCTTACTCTGACATCTTTTTCCATGAATGCCAGAAGTCCATAGTTTTAACAGTATTAACTGTGGACAAAGTTTGGTCATTAGCTCACCCTCACCAATAACATTATCCAGGGCAGGAGGTTCACACCTGGGAGAACCTTCTACTGCCCAGACCATGCTGCTATCTCATACATGAGAATTAACATGATCAGGATTACAGAAACAAATAAAATGGCAATGACTGCAAACTACAAAACCAAAGTGCCTACAGAAGAGCAGTCTGGGGGGAGGTTGAGGTTGCAGGCAATGTGCTTACAGAGGTGTCACTAAAAGTTGTGCACAACTTATCACGTTTCACCTGTTCCACACTATCAATACAGGATGAATTCAGGTGTGAAACTGGTGCATTTCAGGCCCATCTCGCATGAGCAACATTAAAACTCTTCCAACAAGAAACAATAACCAAAATTGATCACAGAATGATAGGAGTTGGAAAGCACCTCTGGAGATCACTGAGTTCAGCCCCCGTGCTAGAGCAGGATCACCCAGGGCAGGCCACACAGGAACAGATCCAGGTTGGTTTTGAAAATCTCCAGAGTAGGAAACTTCACAACCTCTCTTGGCAGCCTGTTCCAGTGCTCAGTCACCTTCACAGGAAAGAAGTTTTTCCTCATGTTGAGGTGGAATTTCATGTGTTCCAGTTTGTGACCATTATCTCTTGTTCTATCACAGGGCACAACTGAAAAGAGACTGGCCCCTTCCACTTGACACCCACCCTTTGGATATTTGTAAACATTAATAAGATCCTCTCTCAGTCTTCTCTTCTCCAGGCTGAACAGCCCCAGGTGTCTCAGTCTTTCCTCATATGAGAGATGTTCCAGTCCCTTAATCATCCTTGTAGCTCTCTGTTGGACTGTCTCTCTTATTTCCCTGTCCATCTTGAGCTAGGGAGACCAGAACTAGGCACAATTTTGATGCCAAGAGCTCCAACATAAGCAAGCAGTAGACCTGCCTACTTATAACTGATGCCCATCAAGTACTTAGCAACTTACAGCAGGAGCAATTTCCTCCAAAAGAATGAGTTAGTGCCAGGCTGTGTAACAATTTGTGGGGGGAGGTATTTTTGCAGTAAAGAGTCAGAAGTTTCTTTCTTGAGTGTTTTTCACTCATGTCTGGATGACCTCAAGGGTCACTCAAGATGCCATGCAGTTCATCCCTGTCATGAGATCTAGCACAGCAAAATGGTTATTCTTCCTGGGAACAGCACCTAAGGTCTTTGCCAAGGAACTGGTATCATCTTTTTGTGTTTTTAACTTGGAGATTTAATGTTAAAATCCATTAGAGACAGAGTCCTAGATATAACACTCAAAACTGACTGAAGTCAACAGCTTGAAAGACCTGCATCACTTCTACCTCAGCATTTATAGGTTGTTACAAACTGACAAATTCAATTACAAAAATTGTCACTTCTTATGATATCTAGCCTGTAAAAATCACATGCAGGGTTCAAAACACTTCTTATATGTTCAATGTTACCTGTCATTTCTTTTTTAAGCAATGAAATATCTGCAGTGTCATCAATTTACATACAAATTAGCCATTGGCTACGCATCAACGATCTAGCATCCTTCTACTTGAAATCTTGTTATATTTTTACAGGAATATTTGACTGGTAGAAATGCATCTTTAACCAAAGCATTTGGTAAGATGGCAAGAGATCAGAGGAAATGTTTTCTTTTTATCCACAAGAAAACTTGCAATCTGAAACCTTGTACTGTTTCCTAGTGGCATTCCCTATACAGCACACAGGCACACAGCCAGGATGGAGTATTTCTTCCTAACACTATTTTTTTTTTTAAACTCATTGAATGCCATCTATGAACATGTTCACTGACTCAAACTAAAATATGGTGAGCCAAAAGCGAGGGGAGTTTAAAGAATCTGATGAGGGGAAAAGGTGGTTGGAAAGAAGTGAGACACAGCAAAACCTATAATTATCAATAGGATGGATTTTCTTCCCTTTTTGACAGGGACAGAGTTATCAAACCTATCATTACTTGGTCCTAATTACATATCTCTGCAACAGATCACTCAGTTAAGGAGAAATATCTACTGACTGGGAAACATCACTAATTGTTCCTTTTTTGTTGGCATACTATCTGATTGGAGTAATTATAGAGCTACTTCCCCATTCTCTTTTGCTCTGAAGATTTTGAAGACATATTTCTTTACAGATTGCATAGAATCTAGCATCCTGAATCTCTTGATTTTGGCTTTTGTGTTCCTCTCTCCTACCTTTTCTTCACTTTGACAGTCTCTGTTACTGTATGTGGAGAAACCTGTCGCAACAGCTTCAGCATCCCATCATGGTATGCATTGAACATTGTACAAAAAGTCCTCACTTTCAATCTTTATGAAGTTCTTCTTCTAACTTGATAAAAGCTTTTGACTTCCAGATTTATTACATGTAGGGGAAAAAAAAAATTAAACCTTTTAAGTGGCTTATTTCTTTAATAGAAGCATTTAGCTAATTGGTTTTGATATACTGAAATCAAGTTTTTACTGTCTGGGACATATCCATCTATGGTATGTCAATAAGTTATTTAACAAGGATCTGCAAACACAGCTATAGCTACCATAGCACACACTTTCAGACAGGTCACACATGAACACAAAAGCTAAAATACAAAATCTCAGTAGGAACATACTTAATGATATATATCTATTATATATATAATATAATAAAGGCCCTTTAATAGGCAGGACTTACAGATTTTCACTGATTCTTGCACTCAGCCCAATAGGTTGCATTTGTCTTTCAAACAGAATCTGCAGAAAGACATCAGACCATGACAGAACGATCCAGCAGTGCTGAAGACCTCCAATCCCTTTTGACAGTTCTGTCCTACCCAACTTGACAGTTCTATGTCCACCATTTATTGCCCCCTTGAATTAAGATAAATTAAATCTCCTGACATAAATTTCTCCAGCTACAGTGCTTCTTATCCTGACTTGCACAGATCATTTTATTCCAAGTACAGACACAGATCTTTATTAATACTCTTCAGAACAAATCTTCGCTCCTGCCATGTTTTTGGCTTTCCTTTCCCTTCTAAAAAAATTTGAAGTACAAGGAAAAGTTTTATACCAAACTTCTGGATTTTTCTGTAGAAATGAATCAGAGTTAAAGTCTCCAACACTTACTTGATTACAATTTTCCTGAATGTGTATCTCTGGAAGCCACCATTCCTCTATACAATCAGATGCTTCAAGGGCAAGTAAACAAAGTTTTCTTTTACTGGCATCAGAGTTCATTTATTCCATGAAAAATCACCATAAGAAGATAAAGTTCTGCAGTTCCTCTATGTTTCTCCTCATCCTGTACCATGGGCTTTAAAATGGATTAAAAAAAAAAAAAAAAAATCTTTATCGCATTCACCCTGACCATTTCATACCAAGTTTCATTTTGTCTGGGTGCTTCTGTTCAGGTATGTATGAATAGAAGCAGCAGAGAAGACATTCAAGGGCTTTTGTTTTTATTAAGCAAATCTTAAAACTAGATTCAAACCCCAGTCTATTCAGGGGGAAGGCTTATACCATGCACAGGTAATGGACAAGCCTTAAGTCTGAGATGATTTTGTTTATTTACTGGAGCTTTCTCCTACCTAAGAAATGCTGTAAATTTTCCAAGCATCTACGTAACCTGGTGGTATGAAGTTCCTTTATACAGACGTGTATCTTTGGAGTAATGAATTTATTACATGATGGAACTGTTGCCCCAGTTACTACAGAAATTATTCAATAACAGAGCAAATTGGTATGTAAACAGTAACACTTATCCAACCTATTGGCACAGAAATAACTGCTGACAAGTGCATTCCGCACACTCCAAATGCCCTATCCAGCTCCAATGTACTTCCTCTTTCAGAGTCCTCCTTTATTCAGATCCTATTCCTTATTTCAGTGAAGTGCTGCTCAGCATCCTAAAAGACCCTGATAACACCAACATCAACAGTATTCAGCTGCTAAGAGAATCTGTTTTCTTGGAGTAGGGTTGAATGCCATCCAGACATCAAACACATGGAAATAATGTCCAAGTACTGCATCCTCTATCCATCTGATGTCAACAGCAGACTATTCCTTATCAGATTAAATTCTCAACTGAGAAGATGATTGCTTGGAAGGTCAAATAACCTAAGCTTATTGCCCCCCTCGGCTGGCATTTTTAATAAAGTATTCCTGGTGTTGAAAACAATGATCAACAGAAACACAAATTCCTTCCCTCCCCCAGATGGGGTCTCCACAGTAGAAGCCAGACCTTGTGTTCATAGAAAATAATATGGTCCCACTATGTTCAGCAGGGTAATAGTCATCGCAGGAAATATGTGACTTCAGCTGTGAATGCTTCAAACTCATTTTCACAGAATAAATTATATAGAGAAGCAACCACGTTGTTTAAGACTCATCTTTTCCCACAGCTCACAACACACCAGCGTATGTTTCTGACACACTACACACTGGGCTGCTGAGCAGCCATTTTTGTGCAATGCTGAAGGTATGTGCACTTTGCTATTTTCTTCTTCAATTACATGAGTATTTTTTTATATTGTCTACAAAAGCATAGCCAACTACTACCTCAGTAACTATCACAGAGATTACAGAGTGCCTTTTACCATAAAGACTGCCTGTACTTTCAGTAGAATTTATTAGCTTCTTCTTAGGACATTATCTATAACAACAATTCTGATTTTTTTTTGTGTCTGTGCTAAGTTTCAAGAAAAGACTTTACGGTTTCACAAAGAAGCCTCTCCCAACTACTCAAACAGTGCTACATTAAAGAATGCTAATTAATAACCCAATTATTAATGGACTCTCTCAGAGTCCACAAAGTTTCCTTTATAATATACAGACCTGAATGCCCTGTTACTCTCCAACTTGGTCCCTTCTGGGACTTCCTTCTAGAAAGAAAGGATTCTCTCTTTTTGTCCATTTCTCCCTAAGAACTCATCTATGTAGGAACTAGTTTTATCTAAAGACCCAGAGAAGATAACACATTAACATCATGTCATGTTCTAACAGGACTATACAAGGCAGATGTAGCCCCAACTAGCTGGATCAGGAATGGACTATCTAATCTCATGGACATGATACACCATGCCAGCCAATGCTAAAGCCCTTTTCTCTGCTCTTCTAGGTCTACTCCACTGAGATGTCTGCACTTAAGTTACAAAACATAAACGGCAGCTAAGAAAACAACTTGGCCTGAGATTTATTCTAATATGCCAGATCAAAAACATTGTAAAATTTTCCAGTGCATGCTCTACAGGAAAGCAAAATCCCCCTATGAAAATCTAACTGCTACAGATATGTGTATAGTCACAGGATGAATTCCTGTAAGTGACTAATTTGTAACAGCCATTTCTATGCAGTGACTTAATTAAATCTACAAGCTGGGTATGTGTGCAGTTGAGAATGTTATTTCTTCATGTTGTGATGCACAAGATAAAATTATTATGAAAATGTGGGCCTTGACTGTGTTTTAGCACCTCCCTACCTACCTGACTGTTGCTCTTGTTTTAAAAAGTGACATCAAGAAAGTTGCTATCTTTTTAATCTGCTAGAGGAATTGAGAAACTCTATAACATAGCACAGCAAAGTTTATTAACTATTATCTTGTTCACATAAAAGTAGGACAGAAAATTTAAAGGTGAAGCCCAAGTTCAGACAAACTAAGATGTTTATTTCAACTGGATAAATTTAGACTGATGGGGTAATGAAAGGGGCATTGACAACCACTTGTGAGCTCCTTTAACATGTCTATTTTCAGGAAATGTAACATCTGGTGTATACCACATCCATTATCCTATCTGTCCAACTTAAGTGCACACAAATAATATATGTGCATGACTGATTTCCCTGCTGATGTCTTTATTATTACTTTGAGCAGATGAAATCTAGACCACTCTTTTACTGTTACATTTTATTTTCTGCATTCCAATGTCAAATTGCTTAATTATGTGATATTTGGTCACACTTTGTAAACGTTTCTTGCTGTCATTCTAGTGTCCAGTAGTTAAAACAACAAATAGAAAACCAAGACAAAGGGAGAAACAAGAATTATTTCATTTCAAAACTGTCTCAGTTCATAACTGTATCACTTACAAAAAAACAGCAGCAAAATCATTAATGATTTGACAGAGACACAGCAGCTAAAACTAGAAACTGCTTCCTGTGATTACTGGGCTAAGAGCAGAAGGTCCCATCCCGATCTCATATCCCAACTTCTGACTTGCCCCAGGTCCTGAACTCCACCCCATCATGTCTGCCTGGAGCCCATGATTTCTTGCTGTGTTTTTACAACTCATTTCAAAGCCATACAAACTTGATTAAGTAACTTCACTTGCCATAGAAACTACTGCAGCCCAGCATGGCAGACTGCTCCGGTGATGCAATACCAGCATATGTGAACACAAACATTTCCACATCATATTCTATGTATTTAAAGAGTAGATGCTCCTGTGATTAGTAACAGTGAAAATAAGTGATCCTAACTTTCTCCTTATAGATATTTTCTCGGACTGGAGAGAGAACACACTTATGTATAAGAACAATTGTTTTATCAAAACTGAAGGGAGTACTTGTTTGACTTTATGGAACTGTATGTTCAGAGCATCTAAACTTCCATGGGATAGTGCTTCACACACAAGTAAGAACCTTAACATGAAAAAAAATAGCCCTATGCTCATCATACCTTCCCCAGTAACTACATTATTATATTTTTACAGGAAAACAGCTCTTAGAAGCAACTGCTTTCAAATTTTCATGTGAAACCTACATTTATCTCAAGTTTTTCAAGCTGGCAAAAGTTAAATTTCACAGTGACCTGTATCACAATGGAACCTGAGAGCTCTCTTACTGCTTCAAATGAGAAAACAAGAGCACTAGCACAGGTACTCAATTCTGGGAGCTGGCTAACCACCAGCAGCAACCTGCTGTCACTGGGAAACTCAGGACCCCACTGCCCAGCCAGAGAGGTGCAGGCAGCCTCCTGTTCTCCCAACAGCACCTCCAGGATGCAAACAGCATTTCTCTGGAGCATGGGAGTATCACAGCCCAACTCCTCCTCTAGAGAGCTTGCAGATGACACCAAGCTGCACACTGCAACTTGCTGTTTGCTCCAGCACCATGGGGGACTCACGTGGCAGCAGTCCCCAAAAAACAAACTTATAGATTAAGAATAATACTTTAAAAGTGCCCTAAAAGCCACACACAAACTTGGAAGCAGTACAATGCAAATTAAATGAGTGGGAAAGGAAAGATTTTAATATGCATTGAGAGCAGTATAATTTTGAATCAGTCACACCAGTCATTTCTTGGACATGGAGCTGAGTGCCAGAAAAAGAACCAAGAGCCTGAATACTGAATGTTCATCAGAGCCCTAGCATTTGCAAATAAATCTCTGGAAGCAGAGCATGAGGAGGCAGAATGGTAACAGCAGTCATGAAAGTGCATGTGGACATAAGGTTACAAAGGGCTACTGGATTTGGGTGTTGTCATTTTTTTGGTAATCTTCATTCCCTGGCTTTTGCTTCTTCAGAACAGAGGGTAAGAAAAAAGAACATATGGGAGCGAAGGAATGAAAAGCTAAGAAATGATGGATACAGAATTTCTTCGCCTTCACTTTTATCTCAGTTTTATCACATTCCTGCTCCTGGGGACATCTCTCTCAGTTTCGACATCCTCTGTCCAACTCTAAGCTTGTAGAGGTCCTCAGTAATGCTCCCTGTTTTGTGAGTAGGAAAAGGGGACTTAAGCAGAGAGAGGCTGGAGACAGAAAGGATGCAAGCAGTGACAGAACGCTATAAACTGAGCACCTCCTTTGATAGATATGGGCATTGTCAAAGGACCTAGGGGAAGCCAAAGGAAAATACTGGGCCATATGTACACAGATGCTTTAAAATTAAGACAAGGCAAAAAGTCAATACCGAACACAATGTTCCAACGGGCTCACTAAAAATACTCTGTCTTCCAAGCACTGAAGACGTGAGGGCTTGGACTCAGGTTCATGGCAGCATAATAAAGAAGGATCACTGACACCTGGCCTGTTTGTACTGAAGACTTCCCAAAGTAACTGCGTGCAAAAATCCTTCTAAAACATTCCCTTCACTTAACAGCTAGTGGTCTAAGAGTTACATCCTCTATTTTGCCTTTCCTGAGACAAGTTATGAAAGTCAGCCCTGAAACAAGATACACTTGATCTCTCAGGGTAGGTACGTACCTCAAACCACATCTTTCTTTACAAGACTGAATGAAAAAGAAAGAAAGAAAAGAAAAAGTAAAGCAATTCATGCAGTGCTGCCCTAATTTCTCCTTTCAAGCACGACTCCACCCAGCAGGTACTGTCTCCTACTCTACTATCTGCATCAAATAGATGCTTTGGAATGGAACCCAAAAGCACTGAAGGATTGTGACTTTTCTAGCTATAGTAGATGGTAAACCTACTATGAAGAACTATCTACAAATGGTTTACATTTGCACCCCGGCAAGATGATACTGTTCATTACCTACCCATAAGACTTACCATCTATTGCATCACATCCACCCCAGTTTAACTTGGGACCAAGAGCTGGTGTATCTAGGTACGAAAAGTGAAAGCTCTTCTAAGAGCAAGAGGAAGAAAACTCCTTCACTGACACCAACAAATGGCTTACCATGCAATATGGTGTGACCAAGGAAGCATCAGACACCTGGAACTTGTGGACAAAATATTGAAATTCAGATTTTCAGAATGCCAGACAACGTCTTCATCTCAGTCCTTCCTCACAAGTAATTAGTTTGACAATGTCTAAAGTGAACTAGTCCAAGTGAGTACGCCCTCAGGACTGGAAAGACATGGCATCCTGTGCAAACTTGACATGCATCTTAAATCTGTTTTTCTAGTTTCTCCAAAACATTGGGTCTGTGTTACATTTACTCTGGATCTGAGAAATTTAGAAGCCTCAGTGAAGATATATTGATATTTAGGAATATCATAAGTCCTCTTTATGAACTCATAATCTTAACTTTATTATTATCATCATCTGTTTAAACCATTAAAGGAGCTGTTTTGTGTGTTATATGACAAGAATAAAACTAAAGACTAGGTTTTTTGAAAACAGATCACAAATATCCAGGTCACCTGCTAATCCTCAAAATGTTTTTTTTTTATTTTAAAATAGTCTGAAAAGTGCTTTTGGAATGGTATCTTCTCTGTTTAGGAAAAATGTTACTGAAATGCTATTGAAAGAAGAAATGAAAAAAAAGCAACTTGCATTGAACGTTGCAAGAAATCATGAGGACAGAAGGATTTGAAACAGCAAACACTGGCCAAATACATAAATAAATGTACATGTACGACATTAGCAAGGCATTTAGTATAGATGCACAGCAAGCAAAAATTCAGCTAAGTCTCTCCCACCCCTTTAATTAGCAATATGCATGTCATGTCATTCTGTCTACTTCAATGAAATGAAGGGCAGCATGTGTAGAGATGCTCTTCTCTGAATCCAGATGCATCTGTGTTTCTGAACTCTAAACCAAAGAATGACCCATATAAAGGCACAAGTGCATTCACAACAGTTGGACTTTTATGCTGATGCAGAATCCCTCATTTCGTTACTTGATATGGAAGCCAAAATAAACATGGATGATGAACATTAATATTTCAAGATGCATATAGACACACAAAACCACACCAAATGAGCATGTTGAACACTGCTATCAAGGAACCATTCTAATCTGTCCCACCCCCAATCACTCTTTCCACGTGAAGTTGCTATGGTGATGATAATTATTCTTGATCAGCAGGATACAGTAATTATTGCAATAAAAATCACTTAAAGCTTGTCACTACATGTGTGAGACAGGGATTGTCTCTTCAATTATGCGCCCTTCTCTGCCCTCCCCCACCTTTTAAAGTAGGGATGTTGGGTTGGGGGTTTTGGCACTTATGTAGTAAAAATATGAAATTCAATTATTTCTTGCTAATGTCAACTTTGCAAGAGATTATAGGCATTTGCTAGCAGCTGTTTGGATGATTCCAATAAGGCGGTCTCTGGTCATTTCCACAATAAAGGAGGTAAACAGGATCTGGTTTGAGAGAATTTATTGCAAAAAGTTCAATGGCTTAGTATTTTGAAACATATTCTGAAGAGCGTTAAATAGTGGCCTAAATGTTTGCAAGCTATGAAGTCCCTCACTTCTGTTTGATGCTTACTTAATGGATGCTCTATCTTAAAATTGACAGAAGAGTCCTTGTACTTCTAGTGCATATGAAGGCTGCAGTTACCTGCTCGATGTGTTTGCAGTGAGGATGGTGCCAATACAGCAGGAACCCTGGTTCTAGAGCAGTACAACAGACCCAAACTTCATGGCTGTTGTTCTTGCCTGATCTACAGCAACTTCCCCTAAGACTTGTTTACCCCCTATTTGTGATTTTAATTGGTAGAGCTTCATTTTCAAAGTTGTTGCAAAAATGCTATGATTGATGGAGAGAGTAACATGATATCAATATTCTGAAGACATCCATCATCTTATATATAACTATACATTGAAGCCTTTCTAGAAATCAATCTTCTCTTTTGTGTGCCTAAGTGCATGTACATTGTTAACATATATGTTTATACAAAAACACTGCTTTAGGATATCCATTCTATGTGGAGCTGGAATAACCACTGGTCATCTGACTCATTCTTGACAACCTTTGAGTATCTGATGCTTTGGATATTGCTTACAAACAGTGCTAGACATACTGCCCAAATGTCTCCATCTCCCCTGAGACCATAAACTGCAACCCTTTTGTTACCTGTGGATCAGGAAGAATCTATCTAAATTGCATTTAGCAATATCTTGTGTCACCTCTACATTTCAAAAGAAGTGGAGGGAAAACAAATCACACAGTATTTTCAGTTCGCACATTGGACAATAGCACAGCAAAAATCAATCAGAATTTCAGTAATGCAAATATCTTAAAGAGCAGAACAAGTTGTTTATGCTAGTGTAAGTTCTGCTGAACCAATAGGTTTTTAAACACTGCCTTAGGAAGGTAACCATGGCTGTTTTAGTACCTATATGACACAATCTTTTGTTTAACTTCTCTATGACATAACATTCTGTAGTCATTAATATGGGAAAAAATCTTTCAGGCATCTCATCTGCTCTCAGTGGAATAGGAACAGGGCCAGATTCTTAAGTATGCAAAAACCCAAGAAAAAGATTTATCTGTCTATCAGCATGTATTCATTACATCACATTTATTATTTGCTATCAGTGTAACCAGTACTTCACAAAGTATAGAAATTAAACAGACTCTATCAAATTGACATGGTAGGTTCAGGGGAAAAATCCAGAATCCTGCCTCCCTTGAAGGTAAGTCAAGACCGAGAAGCTTACGCTCTAAGGTATGTTTAGGGAATGCAACTGTATTTTCCCATATTCTAGGAGACAAATGAAAGAAAAGCTGGCAAATTACCTGTAAATGCTTTTGACAGGTTTATTTGGTTCATGCATTTGGCCAGTTGCAATTTTAAAGCATGAAAATTGCAAGTGTCTCTCAAAGCAATGTAAACTGGTATTTTTAGATGAGGGTCCTGAAGTGGTCTAATGCCCACTTACCGTGAGATTTCTCTGTGATCTTGACCATACCACCAAAGCTTGAAGTCCCATAATTTGAAGATTTTCTATTTTGTGAGGCTTTGACAAGACACCCAACTGTCAAGTGAACAATGTCTGTGTTCTTCTTAACACATCACACATCTTAAACATACAGACCCCCCAAATGTTTATAAAATACTTTAGAATCACTTAATACACAAGCTATTACAGCATGAATTCAGCATCATCTGAACCAATAGGTGTTTGTCTTTTGGGCAGGCTGACCTCTAGGAGATTCAGCTATAACTTCAAATGATGTTTCTCAATTACTTACCTAAATCTAAACTCATACATACAGCATGCTTCCAAAATTCAGCCAAATACCACCTGGAGCTGTAGCCTTTCCATCAGTTTGCTGTTAGTTTCAGTCTCAAGTTACACTCCAATTGTTCTGCTTTCTAATAGTCTAGTTCAAGTAAAACAATGTTATTCCTGTCAAAGATAACTATCTTTTGCACATGAATATGCAAATACCCTTCAGATTCACACGCATACCCTAGGGCTGGCTGGACAATTAATTAACAGCTGCTTGGATAATGTGACTTTATTTTTTTTTATTTTATTTCCCCTAGCACATCTTATTTTTTAATTTTTACATCCAGCTTACCATAGAGAAGGTGCCCAGTGTTTTCCTATCTATGTGAAGTATGCAGACCTCTCTGCCCCAACAAGACAATTTTTCACTTGTTCACCTTCCAAAAGGGATGGCTGGAAGATGCACCAGCCTTCCGCAAGGAGATCAAAGAGCTGCTAAGTCAAGTAATTCCCTTTCATCTGAATATATTGTTTGTGAACATATCCCTTTCTTAAAGGTTTCTTAAAGGTGAAGAAGGTTTCTAATCATTGCAGGAAGAGCACTCAGAAATGACAGCAAGAGAAAAGGAAAGATTGAGAATTGCTTGTAAGCAGGCTACTATACGGGAATAGCAGGTTACACAGAGTAAACTGGATATGGGCTTGAGCAGCAATAAAAAAATTAGAAATTCACAGAACATAAAAGAAATAATTGTTAAGCTTTGATACTTTATGATGTTACAGAGGTTGCTTTATTCCCAGTATAATTATTATACTGTTAGATATGCTATTTGTTTTGCATTTCCAAGAATTAACACTGCACTACTATAAAAAGGACTTAAATTATTTGCAGTACACTTCTTTCTGCAGAATCAGAGAATCTCCAAATTGATAAAGCAAAGCCATGTGAGAAAATTCACCTGTGTTCTGATAAATCATATTGTAGAGAAACTGTAAATGAGACAAAAATTTCTAAAATGAAAAAAAAACCCAAACCCAGAACATAGAATTTAAAGTTTCTTCTAGTACGAGTTTTCTTTTACTTCAGTAATTTAATTTTAAAACACCGAATGAAAATTTATCCAAGTTTCCCATTGTTGTTAAATAATCTCTCGTAACAAAGCAAGCCAAACTCCATCTACAACTCAATTGCTTTACAGTTGTGTTCTTTTTCTCTAGAAGGGGTCTGGTAAGATTTCTGTAATTCAAAAATTCAAAGGAATAAAGATTTTTTTTTTAATTTTATTCCTAATTTTCTACACTGTGGCAATGCTGAAGGAGTAACCAGTGAGGAGCAGTGACCTAGTCAGAGGTTGGCAAGGCTGCTGACAACACGTACTTGCTGCCCCAAAGATGAAGCCAACAGCAAAGAGCACAAGCCCCAGCACAGCTGATTGCAGCACAAGGATCCATGTGCCTACACAAAGCCCTGCCACTTCAGTACCCATTTGGGACTGACCAGCAGGTAAGCTGTGGCAGAGTTGTGTGACATCATGAGGGATCCGGAGTGAAATGTGTTTGACCTCCAAGGATTCAAGCTCATTCAGATCCATCAAGTGGTTCAAGTGTAGCAAATGTAGTGATTGAGGGCTGAGACAAAGGGCTGCTGCATACCTGACCTCTCCAAAAGGAAGCGGGGAAAGTCCTTGAGATTTCCCAGGTCCCCCGAGGCCAACCCTCTCCCACAGTAACATTCTGTCAGTACCCTACAGCTACAAACTCCTCTAGATTGTTGCTGTTAGAGAAGTTCTACAGTGAATAATCAGTAAAAGGTGTTAAATCTCAAGAAGCAGATGGACCTGCTATGTATAGATGAGCTACATCATATTTCTGTCCTGGTCTCTTTTAATAGTAATATTTTTACTAAGACAAGATGAATATAAGCAGTATTAAGTGCAAGTATCTCCTGTATAAATATTTATCTAAGGAAGAAAAATTGTCCTTGTGTGCAACCACAGGTGCACAGACAAACACCCAACACCAAATTCCATAAAATAGCCTTTGGACAAAAAGCTGAGCAGTGTTTGGACAGATGGCCAGTTTTTCTATAAATGCTTCATTTTACTTCCATTGTTTTTTTCAGGGCAGGGTATTGTACTGGTAAGAAAATAATCTATAGCACCCTTTTCACTTAGTACTTCCCATGAATTATACAAATAAGAGTTTAACACAGTCCATGAATAGCTTACAAGGTCACTAAAACAGGCATGCCTTTCCACAGAATATATATAGCATCAAGCACAAGCTGTGGGAGACCTGCTTGCAAAGGAGCAACCAGGAAAGTTGAAAGCTGCCTCAGGGATTCAAAACTGAAAGACTAAAGAGTCTCATAAAAACTGCAAGAGGCATATTAAAAAAAAAAAAAAAAGGAAAAAAAAAAGGGGGCATCAGTGAAAAGTGTCAGTGAAATCTGAAATAGAGGAAAAAATTCTTTCCACTGCTGTAGCTAGCTGAGGCAAGTTCCTTGGTATTTCTTGACTGGGAAGATTCTTCCCTTTGGCTATAGAGCAACTCATGCCTACAAGAGAGAAGAAAGCTGATAACTAGGATTAGGAGAACTGGTTTAGATAAAGAACTGGCTTGAACCTCTGCCCAAGGTTTGAACCCAAGATTTGCTTTTAAACTCAATATTAAGAGGTAGTTTTTCTCCTATCCTTTTTTATCTTGCTCCCCCTTCTCCAAAGCTGCTCTTTCCCATTCCTGCTGAAATCAGAATGTTTGTCTTCAGTTTGACAGTCTTGTAAATCCTGTAGCTCCTTGTCAGTCTCCTGATTTTCCGGATTTGGGAAATTTTGCTGAGAACAGAGCTCAGTCATGTAACTTGAAATTGCTGGTCCCAAATCATGTCACCTTTATCTCATCATCTGCTTCTGTAGACAGCTAGTGATACTTCAAACTTGATCACCAAGGAATCTTTGGATAAGACTACTACATAACATAAAAACAAAGAAGAAAAGAAAGATTTTCAAAATATATGGAGGTCCAGACAATATCAGCTAAGAAGTCATTTTGACATAAGCTGCTCTGTGTATACAATGCACACAGCACTGCTGCTTTTGCTGTCTATAGGCAACGCACTGTGACGAGTAAGTTAGCTAAGGGATGAATTTTTCCTGTTGCCACAGTTGATGCTGCCGGCCACAGGCTTGGTATTTTTTTAGATTTTAACTCTCTCCTTCCAGTATTCTGTGCAAGTTGCCCACCCTTCAAGAAGTAAGATGCTTATACACATGAAAAGGCCAAATACCACTGGTTTTGTGGTGTTAAAACACATGCTCTTGGCAAAGTGATAATGACATTTTATAGTACTTAAACTGCATAATTCTTTCAAAATATCAAGAACGTAAGTTGGGATATTTTTCCCTCAATGACTTAAAAAAGCATCGTATTTCTGCTGCAAATCTGTTCTCTCAGTTAATGCAGTGACATGAACAGACAAAATGGATATGTCTCTCCTCATACTCCTATTATTTTCTGACTTTACTTTGTCACACCATAACTCTTTGCCTCTGAAAGTAGCCAGAAGGAAGTGTTAAGCAGCTTCAGGAAGGGATGTAAGATGAACAAAGAATTAGTTTAAGATAGTTATCTAAGAGATCCTCATCTCTGAGTGCACATTGTTGTGATGCCCTTTGTCTGAAAGTGTCATATATCTGTCCCTGTTTAGCAACTATCCGAAGTGGACAAACCATTCAGGAGTTTATCTATCAGCGCTTTCAACTCTACTCTCAATCTTCCCAAACATGTCACCTGGCTGTTGGAAGAATACTACTGTATCTTTATCGTCTCAGATTTGCTATGTTGCAAGTCAGTCTAGGGTACAGACTCCCCAGAATTCTCCTGCTCCTTATCTGTCTGACCAGACAAGACAGGACACAAGCAGAACCATCATGCAACTACAGAAGGTTGTGGGGCAAGAAAAGCAGTAGCCGTCAGAGCTACCTACACAAGCTGATAAAGCTTATGGGACCAGTGAAGAGTCATCAGTGGGGATGTCACCATGAATGAAAAATATTTTCCCAGGAGAAAAGAAATATTAAAAAACCATTACATGGGAAACAGGTAAATAGTGTGTGCTGATTGTGCTGATTTTCAAAGGTTGATATCTCTGTTCTCCATCTTGGCTAAGAGTCATTATGGTAAAATTATGTTTTATGGTTTCTTGAAAGGTATTTGGTGAAATACTTCAAGCTTTAACAAAGAAACAATCCACTAACAGGCTATTCATTTCCAATAGAATTCTGTCTAACAGCTAAAGGAAAATAGCAGTCACCTCACTCTAACATTGCTTTATTTGGAAAAAACCCACCTTGCACATAAAAAGAAAATCACTGAATTTTATTAAATTTCCCTTCTAATTCACCCAGCTTTCTTTCGACTGTGTAATGAATGTTATTAGCAAGATAGAACTGCTTTGAAAAACTCTTGGGAGTGCAAGAAATTCATCACTGATGCAAGAACACCGATTTCTTAAAAACATTTCTACACATACACTAATTTTGAAATATGAATTGGAAGCCCTCTGCATGGTAAAGCATGCTTGTGGAAAATGTACTGACTGCTGATCTCAGAAAGACTAAATAACTAAATGGGAGCAGAAGGTGATGTTGACAGGAATTTGTTCGGCCACATGAAGTCTTCACAAGCAGTTTAGATGCTCTGCAGATGCACAAAACAGTTCAGTAATACTGAAGTATGAAAGCTGGTCCTGTATCACAGACATGCTGGTCTTCACATCAGCTTTGGAAGCAATCTGCACCTCGCATGTTCCTCTCTCAATGCTCCAAATCCTAAAACCTCTGAAGAGGTTCTGGTATTCAAGGATTCTTAAATCATGCGGTCATGATAAATATGTGCCATCCAAAAATTTTAAGTAATCTCACATTTTTAGGGGCTTATGTAGCCACAACATTCCCAGAACTGTAGGTAGACTACATAGCAGTGTTATGCATGAAACTACTGCACATTTGAGACCTTTTTTGAAGGCATTTAATAACTAGCCCAAGCACTGCTGATGGCTTCCAAAAATCACATGCTGAATGCAGTTTAAGAGCACATCTTCTAAAGCTACACTGTGTGTATTTTAAGAAGATAAAAACTTATTCAATATGTGATTACACACTTAGAAAAATCTATAAAGATGCCAGTCAGGCATTACGTATCTATTTGCAGATAGTCTCTTTTCTAAGGCCAAGTGGATAGTATCAATAAAAAAAAAAAAAAGCCATTCCTGCTTAATTATTCTTTAAATATTTAGCCAATTTAGGAGAAAGGCAACATCAAAATGCAGAATAATCAATATAAGCTAACACAAGACTTAAATTTTATCTGCCTTTTCCTCTCTCTATTCCAAAATATCAGAAGATTGATGAAATATGGTTTAAATATAGGCATACTCAATATATTCTCAAATGAACAATAAACAGCTGGAACAAGCTCTTCAGACCATTCTTCTAAAATGTGACTAACATGTAATCCTACCAACACTTAACATTCATTTGAATATGAAAAGACTTCAGGCTAGAGGTGCTAATAAGAACACCCCACACTTTGGATTTAAACAGACATAGCAATTAGTATTTCAATAAGAAAGAAAGAAAAAAAAAAATCACTCTTTAGTCTTGAGGAGAGAAATACCTTCACTCCTACACTGTATCCATTTACAGTACTTACATGCACACATTTTAGCATCACTAATGCAAACCAGGCGTCAGGAAGACAATTTAAATTGCCCTTCAAAAGGCAGAAAAAGGAACATATCATTAGCATGATGTTGCTGTGTCTCTTAAATGCATGAAAGGTCAGTTGTGCTGCATAAAGTTACAGGTAGATGTAAATGAAAAAATACATTTTTACATGGTGGTAAGGGAAATTTGGAAACAGAAATGTCAGTGTGACAGATTGTCTTCTGCTTTTTCTCACTCTTGAGATGTGACAGCTTCAAATTGAAGCAACATTATAATAAGGTTGGAACCCTTTACCTATTTGGAATGTAGTACATATATTTGCTGCCGCTGTAATCAGGAAAAAAAAACCCCAAAAAAACACAAACCCACAAAAAACCAAAAAAACACAACAACAACAAAAAAACAAACCAAAAAACAAACCCAAAAAAACCCCACCCAACCAAAAATCAACTCATTGGCAGCACCACATTTTGCTCTTTCATTTCTTGTGAGCCTCGTCAAGGTTTTCTGTCTTGTCAAAGGAAATGTGAATTGCTACAGCATGAAAATTTTCATGATGCTACTTTTTTTGAGCCACATCTAACTTTGGTTCCTGTACATAGAAGAAGGTACTGTAAGAAACCTGGAATAAGATTTGAAAAACAAATCCTCAAGAAAATTCAGTTTTAACTGTCATGACACTTTTATGTGATTAAACGATCACCTGAGTTTATCAAAAAGTCATCAGGAAAGCCAATTCACTTTTTTATGAACATCTCTCATTTTTAACTTATCAAATCTAGTTTAATTGACAAATAGCTACTTCTAACAGCAAAATCATATGTCTGTAGTATACAAACATTTGCTTTAAATATCTTAAATTCTCACTACAAGAGACTGGAAACGAGAAAAAAATCAGGAGCACAAATTGCAATGAGCATATCAACATTATTAATTTTTCTCATTATATAACTCAACTGATCTATCTTAATCCTTTTAGATTTTATCATTGTAAATTCAAGGCACATGTTTGCTAACACTGTTCATGGAAGTCACAGACTCCACTGGTGTTCTTAGGAAAAGACATTTGCTCTATGAAAATTAGTGCAGGCTGTTATGGGAACACCTTGAGCAACTTCATGGAAAACCTCATGATCTGCCAAGCCAAGTTTTAGGCTACAAAGGGGAATGACAAAGGTTAGTAGTTCTGATAATATGCTGCAGAAATAAAAAGCTGCACAACAGACCCTGTACTTCTTCCTATGAGCTAAAATAATGAGAAATTGAAGCTTGTAAAATTGATTCTAATATTAAATTTACTGATATAAAGTTCCTAAAGTATACAAGTTGCTAAAATTTTCCCTCTCTACCTTAGGCATGCATACTGATTTGATTACCTCCACAAACCTGGATCTGAGACATAAGAGATTGCTGCTGCTTTCCATTTTTTCTTTAGTGAGCTTTTATTATTCCTGCAACTCTTATGCTTTTGCCACTGTTTGAAAGTACCTTCTAAAATCTGATGTAATAAAGACAGAATTACATCCCTAGGCCCTCAGAAAGATCAATAAGTAAGTTAATTTCCTGAGTGGCCGTACCGATTCTGGTTTGTAAGAGAGGAAAGAGGACTAAAGGACACAGACATATGGGCCCAGAGAGAGACAGCTCCAGCAGCAAGTCCGATTCCCTGCAAATACCCATGATACTCATGCTAGAGTCTGCTCTCCCTAAGATATATGCACTTCTGTCAGAAATAAGAAGCAAGGGTCTTATTCCTGGGGTAGCATCTTTTGGGACCCATGATAGGGAAGAAGAGAGAAGGGCAGTGAAGAGGAGACTTCTGGGAGGGCTTTGCCTGCCTCCCACCTCCCCATCTCATGGTTTAGTGCAACGCACCATCACCTGAGCCACACAGCAGCCACATGCCTCCTGTTCAGACTATCACTGCCCTCATGGACACCTATTTTCATCTCCTAGGAATGACAGGCTATGGAGAAAAAAAACCTAATCACAAAGAAAGGGAAAGATCACTCTGGTGAGCAGTTGTGCTATTCGTTTTTTGGACCATAAACAGATGCACGCAGGGAAGCACACCAGAAAAAGGGAAGATTATCAAAGCTTTTTAATGAAGATATCCCTGAGCTTTCCCACCCCTACAAAACCAGCTCCTCTTCTCTATCCTCAGCTAAGAGCCTCCTTATGCAACCCTTAAATCTATCAGACCCAACTGGGTCCTGTTCACTTGATAATTGGGCTAAGATCAACTGCAGCAAGCAGCCAGCACATCCCCACTTGTGATCTCAGTGCTGTTCTCAGGCAGAAGAAAGCACAAGACTTGCATACGCAGCTATCACCAGGTAGAAGACAGCAGTTGCTGGTTAAATGGAATAGCAGTTGTGCATGTTTCCACACACAAATTTCAGTTCATGTTCAGTAAAAGATGTGAAGTCAAAACAACAATATATTCTTTAAAATTCTCTATTATGCAGAATGTAACTGCCAGAAAATGATCAGCTACTTGCACAGTTAGAGGCTTGGTCCCAGACTGGCTGAGATGTGTCTTAGCAACCAGCTCTGTCCTCTGCATCAAATGTTCCTCAGTGTCAAGCCTTTTCTTTCTATCGTAATAATAAATAACAGAGTAGCATGGGTCAAGTCTAGTAAGATTGCTTCAAAAACCCATTTATTCATTGATACTTTCTAGTTTACAGTCAAAAGTCTCATTTGATCAGATTTTAATCCATCTTGAATGCACAAATTCCTTCCATTGTTCCAATTCAACCCAGGAACACTCAACCCAAAACAAACTGGTATTTCCTATTACATAACTGATTAACAAAGCTTGTTATGGTCTACAAAGCTGATACCTAGGCATTATTTTCCTTGAAGCCACGTTGGGTGGCCAAGACAGAAACGTTAATCTATTCAAATACATAAATCATATATTTTGTATGTAACATGCTCCATCTAGCAGTCAATTGTTTCTTTAGTCATTCAGTTTATGCATTTTGAATATAAAGTCCTGGTGCAACACCAGAACTTCCTAGTTTTCCCTGAGCTGGGGAGGGTATGAAATTTGTGAAACCACATATCTTCCACCAAAAATAATAGTTCATAGGCATCCTTGCTGAACTCTTTGAAAGATTTTGGATGTCTAGCACCTAATCACATTATGAGACACTTGCTTTTTAGCACATTACAGTTTCCTGTTAGAAAAGGAAGTACTCCATTGTCCCACTACATGAACACATCTATTTTTCCTGCTGGGAATTATGACGCACCTGTCTGGATTGTCAGTGATTTGGTAATAGTACTGTAATAACAGAGTAAAGTATAATCAGAAATCAATTTCCAATTGCTCTCAGGAAAAATGGAGTTGCCTTCTCTCTGGCCTCATATTGTTCCTTACCTCCTTTGGCTGCCCCCAGCAATCACCCAGAGAATTCACCAACAGCAGCCTCTTTGCAGACACTTTCATTTCAGAATTTCTTTTCATTTTAAAGGGAAAAAATAGCTTATCACAGGCTTTTCCCTCAACAACAGCTCAGTGTCTTTGTAAACATCTGTTGAAGTATCATTAAACAACTCCCTAGTATTAATTGTGGGTTTTTTCTATCAAATACTTGCTTTCCTCCCAGTGGATTTGTTTTAGTTACTACTTCGCATTTTGTGCAGTCAACTCCATGATGTTTTTTGATGCAGGAGGGAAAACAGAAGACCAACACTGTAGATAATTGAGAATTATACTGGGACTCACAATGCAAACACCTAACACAAGAGAATTTTAAACGTACTTTGTCTTCTTTGTGAAAAGGAGTCACCTTGACTGTCTTCCTGTGGAAGTGCATCAAGGCATCAAGAAGGGGAAGGGAAACTGTTAGTAAAGGAAAGTTACTCACTCTTGTGGCTGATGGATATTAAGAAGGTTCATTTTTTCCTGCACTACAATCACTAAAACTGAATGCTCAGCTAAAGACTCCAGGCTTCACGTAACTTGTGTAACATCCAGAACCAAAGAGACAGATACTGGCATGGAAAAGTGGAAGAGGCTTGTCTATTGATAGCTATTGCACAGCTAGTCTTACCAAAACCCAGTTCTAACTTGAGAGGTGCCTAGAGCATCCAGCAGCTAGTGTGTCATATTTGTCTGCAGAAGGCAGAGTTTTAGAAATTGCCACCTGTGTACATTTCAAGGAGAGAACATAATGAGTGCTGAAAAAAACCCATCAGGTTAAATTTAAGGTAACACATACAGCTTCTGCACTGTTGCCTTAATTTTCAGTTTTCAGGGTTCAAATGCAGTATAGAAAAAGTTCTAAGAGTAATCAAATCCACTGTAACGAGCCTTTAGTATAAAGGGTAACATGAATAAGCTTTCCTAAGCAGCCTAAAAAAAAAAGTTTACATTAAAACATGTAACAGATACACAGCTATGCTCAAATATTTTTATTTGTCTAACATACGAAATAAAACAAGTTACAGCAAAGCATGAAATCTGATGAGGATTCTACCTTAAGGAAGAAAAAAAAAAAAGTTGTCTTTTGTAATAACAAATAGTTGGAACCAGCAGATTGCTTTAGCGACATTGTTCCCTTCAAGACAAGTCTAAACTGTTCAACATTATGAAAACTCTGCCTATTGCTTTGTACCAGAAAATTTATTACCCCCAAATCATTTACAACAGACAGCATGCATTCCAAAACTGATTTGTTACTTTAGGCCACAACAACTCACTTTCAAAGCTTAAAGAATCCATTATATTGTGCAAAGGAAAGAGCATGAACAAGACACGTATCAGAGACAAGTTTAAATGGAATTCCATTTAAAAGTTCAGATCGAGGAAGCCTACAAACGTGGCCATACAATTCATTTGAAGCATTCTTGGCACAGTGGACTGGGGAAAAAGATTGAACACAATTCTTATTTCATAAAGTGTGCAAGCATTTGTCACAATTTCAGCAACCTGCTTTCTCAGTTGAGAGAAGGAAGCAAGCCAGTTAGAGAAGTCAAATATGATTAACACAGGAACTCTTCTGTTTGGGAGATGTTATTACCTACTTACATAGTACGTGTCATTTATTTTACTTTCGTGCAGTGCAAAATGTAATACATGTGTTCAGCACTATTCTGTTCTTATTATTTTGTTATAAGCAACAATAAGCACTTGAGTCAGTGGGAGCCATTTGATTAAAACCCCTTATATGTTTTCCAGCTATGAAGGCCACTGAAATTTAACAACTGCTTCCCTCATCTAATCAGTTTTCCTATGATCAGAGAGTATTACACCTCAAGAAGCAAACCAGCTCAAAGGGACTAAGAAGTCACAGAAGTCTTTCAAGAACCCTAATATTGCAAAATACACCATTTTCTCAAGGCAGGTTGCGAAGGGGCCACAGGAGACTGGTGATCAAGGCAAAGGGTGCAGGGCACTGAACTGAGCTAAAAAGGGTGACACAGGGGCTCAGGTGTCAGCTGATGCTGGACTCTAGTGTGGCACTGGACTGAACATCTGCATTTAAAGATCAAAGAACATCTGCAGAAAGCCAAGATTTAGAAAGTTGCCTACATGTTTGATTTATAGACTCTTTAATCACAAGAGACAATTCTCAGGATTTTTTTTCTTAATCACTGCAAATTCACATCATTAAGAGTCTATTTTCTACGAAGTTCTTACAACATTTGAAAGGTAGCATAGAAACAGAGTCTAGAAGTGATAAGTATTTGGTTTGGTTTTTGTTTTCAAGTCTTGTATTTCTTTGAACTGCAGCATATCCAAACAGATCAATCTATGCTTTAAATTTTGTGTAATTCTGTATAGCCAAAATACAGGAACCTCCTTTTGAAAAGGAAAAAAACCATCCAGCACAACTGCTGGTGTAAGCCCACAACAGCAGGTAACTGAATTCTTTGCATGTGACAGTGATGTTCTGAGTTTATCACATGAGTGTTCACAACTTGTTTTTGTATTCAAAGCCATAGGACAAAGGAGTCCCAGCATCACAGAGTCTGGCTTCTTGGTCTCACATAGGAGCTCTTCATGACCTCCTAAGGGACTGATCAAGCAAAAAAAATGTCTGGGTTCTTTCATCCACTCTCGTGATATCTGCCCGGAGTCAGGTTCTTCTAATCATCCATTCCATAATTGCTACTGATGGAAGTAGATTGTTTTGGGTTTGTTGAATTTCATTGTTAAGTTGTTTTTGTCTGGTTTGGTTGGTTTGGTTTTTTAGTTTGTTTTGAAGCTGTTAAGCATCTGTTCTTCCTTTAGCTTAAATAATTCCCCTCTCTTTTCTACTTTATCCAAGACACACACCTATTTTGTTTTTCTGTTCTCAATTGAAATACTGACTGTTAAAACACAATCCAAGCTATTCCGAGCATACTAACTGTAGAATGAATTATTGAGTAAAAGTGAGCAGATTATCTAACATTTAAACGATGTCCTTAAAGCTACCTCTTAGGACCTGGATCTTCTATGATCTTTGTCCAAGAAAAATCATCAGTGACCCTAATGAGATTAATTTAAGCACGTAGATTATAGCATTGAGATGACAGAGGACTTTAAAATACACGGAACCACCTCTGTTACAGGTGAGCATTTACATTCAGTAACAGCCAGAGGGGCTAGCAAATAAGCTTTTATCCAGCTGGTTTTTTTCTTCCCTTCAATAATGCTACTTCCTAGTGCAGATGAACATCCTCAAAGAAAAAGTCTTATTTGCTCATAACATTTATATTTTTGCATCTGGGTCAACGGCCCACATGCATGTTCTAAAAACCATAAACAAGGGCAAGTTATGGACTATAAATTGACTTGGAAAGAGGAAAGCAGATTGAATCTAGGCCCAGAACACAGATTTCCTGAGGTTTGGGAATCCAAACACTGCAATTCAAGCACATGCTGCAACACAAAATGCTACTAGAAAGCATCCAAACCCAAGTTAGTATACGCCCCAGACTCCTGCTTTCCAGCCAATCTCTGCAGTAAAACCTCCATGAGGTCAGATGAGGAAAATGCAATAATGCTTCCAATAGAAATACATCTTCCAGTTCCTACTTGCAATTTGCCGTGTCAAGTGTTCCACATACCCCCCTTCAACTCTGTGACTAATGCTGAGCTGCAGTTTGTAAACTAAGAGTCAACAGAGCGTGTTTTGAGCTTCCAAACCAAACAAGTCCGTAGAGCTTTTTTTGCCTCTCTGTAAGCAGCAGCTTGCCGCCGGGTAGGCGGAGATCAGCACCACGCAGCACAACAGCACAGGGATCACTCCGCAGCCTTTGTTGCACCAAAGCCTTCCTAAAGCTAGGTGTTGAAAATACAGGTTAAAAGGCCAACTTTTAAAGTCCTGAAGGGCTGTTCCCTGACCTCCCCCAGTTTCTCTTCACATTTCTGGTCACTTAGTACTGTAGCAGAACAATGAAAATAAGTAGTATTGGGTTTTGAAGAAATTATTTAATAAGACAAATGAAAAACATTCATAGCTTATCATAGTCATCCCTGGATACCAAGAGCTCTCGTACAGCTGGCTATCTTGAGCATCTGTGAGAGTTTAGGGATACATCCTCATTAAATACATATTCACAAAGCAAAACTTTCAACTGCATGCACATGTGAGCACTGTGGTAGTAGAAGGGACCAATTTAGAGGATGCTGAAATATAACTACATCATATATCCATTAGAAGGATGGTCTCTGCAGCTCCCAGAGAACTTGGCAGAGCATTAAAAGCCTGTCAAGGTTGACCACACAGTAACTGAAGGGGAGGAAGAAAAAAATGCTCCAAACCACTGCAAAAAACTGAAAAAGTTTCTAGTATGCTTTTGTATTTTTGTCTTTGGTCTAAAATAGATGTAGTATTCTGGAAGTATACCTAAGATAAAATAGTGATTAAGTACCCACTGTATTTCCCCCACCACTTTGCTTATCCCCCCAAAAAACAGAGGGGTTCTTGGCAGAATCTTTTCCTGTCCAAGGACAACCCTTTTGTTACACATTTCACTGGAAGGTGGGAGACAAAAGTTCAAGCTTCAAGTATAAGAGTGGAAAAGCTCTGCAGAACTGCTCCTGAAAAGTTCTCCATTACAGTCCCAACGAACCATCCATCTTCCTTCATTTTAAATCCCCAAATTGTTCCAAACTCCTGTTCAGAGGTTTGTCTAAGGGTCAGGGAAAAGTAATATTTCTGACCAGTTTTAACTGTAATATAATGAAAACAGATTTTTGATCAATTCATACCCAAGTTGAGAGTTTGTACAAGTAAAGAAAACCATCCTTGCTCTCGTCTTCCATTTTCCACCTATTGGTAGTCTCCAGCCCAGCTTTAGAAACCTGAGCTCAGGTTTGGAAACCAAGTTTGATTTTTGCTTTGAGGATGCTGATAGTAAGTTGTTCTAACTTGTTCAGAGAACCTCCACACTTGTTCAACTATGTCACTACTAACAGGTTTGCCCAGCTTCATGTCCCTTTACAAGGGTCTCCATTTATGGGACAGGCTTGTTTTCCTTGTTGCTGTTCTGCAAATTAACAGGCTCAGTTGTGTGTTTGTCAAGGTCCCCTTCTCTTCAGTATGGTGTCCCAATTTCTGCCTGGAGAGCTTTCTTTCTGCTTTTCTTAGTACCATGCCTCCTGCTCTTCTGGTACTAGCAATTTATGTTGGAGGAATAGATAAGAGAGTAAAGAGAAAGTTCAAATCTAGAGCTACCTGACATTTACAAGTTCTAGAGAGAGTTTTGGTTTGATTTCCTGCAGGGAAGTGTAATTTTGATTAGATTTGCAGTTTATAGCTTAAATAAATGGAACACGGATCTCATGCTGGAAAGCTAAGTCCTTCTGCTCAAGTTTAGCTTTTTCAGCTAAATTGGACAAATACAGGTTCAGATAAGCTTGGGCTCCTCCTCATACTTTGTGCTTCTGCTAAGGTTTGTTCTGAGCCTTCATCACCAGGTTTGCCTCAGAGACGGACACTTTTTTCAACCCTTATGGCTCTGCACTGAGCTTGCATAGATTAAATTTTCTAATCCCATCTATTGATTTCTAAGCATGTTTTTTAAACATTAAATTATTTAGATCCTTCAGTTTGACAAAAGGACCTGGCACAAGGCCTTCTCACTCTACAACCAAGCTGCTGCAGACGCAGAGCAGACTGGAAGAAAATTGCAATGGTTATGTCAAATCCATGAGCTGAAAATGGTGTCTCAATAGCAGTATTTGCTGACCAGAGAAAGAAGATGACAACCAAAACACATTCATGGCTGAGGTTTACAGCTGTTTAACAAGTTACAAAGTCTTCTCAGCTAACTTCCATAAAGGTCCCTAGGGACAGGGAAGTCAAAGTAAGGCCCATTCTATGGAACAATTATCTTTTTTGCATCTTCTTGCCTGAAAAGAATTTAAGAAGTCTACTATTGCCATCAGTCATTGGGAGTTCTGTGTGTGCAAGCAGCTACCTTTAGAAGAACAAAAGTCCTTAAAGAATTCAAACCTAGCTTTGAAATGTTAATGAATGTTTTGTCATAAGCAGCAGATGGAGAAGGGCCAGATCCCAAATGTGTCATGGGTGTAAATGACAAAATTGAGCATTTCTGTTTCTGCTTCTTGATTTGACGTTTTGATTCTTTAGTGTTTACTTAGTGCTACCTTCAACTGCATCCAGTACTTACTGAATTTGGCTTTTTCTATAAAGACCATCTCCAACAAGAGCCCTTTTTCAAGCAGAGAGGCAAGTTTTATTTTTAAGCACACTTTTGAATAGGAATTATTTTATGATAATTCACTGTCTTATTACTGTTTAAAGCATTTCCTGTCAGAGAAGCTGGTCCAAAGGCTGCCCTCACAAACATATGGCCATCTCAACACCACCATATACATTGGAACGCAGAAAATGCACAACATATATGAAATAAAAGACATTCCCTAAAATCTATCTATTACTGTCATAGGATGAAAGCCCAAAGCTGCATATTTATTCTGTCTATAGTAGTTTTATTTTTGCAAGAGTGGAAAGGAAAGAATACCAGTCACTGCCTGACCCTCTGTTCCACTTATTGTAGACAGGATCAGAGAACAGAAGATTTGGATCTGAATACCAAGTGTCCTGGATGAAAAGTTTTAAGTTAATTTAACCTATCTGTTGGTAACTCCCTTCTTTTCCTTATCCGAAGAATTACCACACCTTTATTACAGAACTGAATTTCTGAAATGTGAACAAGCAACCAAAAAAACATGTTTTAACAGTAATCTATTTTGAATTTTGTCTCAATACAAGATATCTCAGCTTTTTTGTGACAACACAACATAGAAATATCAAGCAAGTTTTTCTCTTCTTCATTAGTCTTAAAAAATCCCACACCCCTCCCCGCTCCACCCCCCCAAAAAAATGCCAGACCCTAAAATAAAATAAAAAAAATCACTGAAATAAACTCATCCAAACTCCACCATCCAAACCCAGTGCTGTTCACCCTCTGCATCTTCCAGACTAGGAAATTAGTTTTCTACCTCTATGAAGGAATAAAAGACTAAGCCAGAACATTCAAACTTTCTTTCTTAACATTGATAAGGGTACTAATCCAGATACTGTTGTGTGTTCCTGGTTCCCACTCCCCAGAGAAACAAAAAAACTACAAATCTTCATATAATTTCACAGAGATCAGTAATCTTTATAGAATATAAAGAGTGTGCTGTAAATTAAAATAAAAATTAGCAAATGCACAATCAAGATTTCTCCATTGTCTTAGAAATTTTGCATTAGAACTGAAGTCAATTTGTATTGCACTGATAAGACAAAGTAAAAAAGAAAACAAGATGCATGCAGTGAGTTTTCTATCAGTCTTTTCAGCTCTGTCGTTAGCAGATGAACTGAAACGTAACCAGCTCCACTAGATGGCAATAAGCAGCATTATCATCCCCTACCTCAGCACCAATATTCTGCATTTCAGACTTCCCCCTCTTCTGCTCTGTGTCAAATTAATATTGATCTTTTAGATGAAACAGAACAAGACTTATTTAACTGTGTGATTTTCACAACTAAAAACATTGCCTGAAGCGTCATGGTATCCTGATCTCACCATGCTCCAGATGTGCAGTTCTGCTTCAACTCAGAGATTCACTCAGCTCTCATGCAAATGGTCAAAAGGGTGAGAAATACAATATATTAAGTAGGTAATTATGCAAGAGTGGGTGTACGCACAGAGGGAGAAATGAGAAAATCCACCAGGTAAAGGCTGCCATATTCACACTCATCATACATTGCTTCAGGGATAAGTATTTTGCATACCCTGAGAATGCCAAATCACTGCTATCTTACCCCTTATATCAGTCTTTTAATTTACAAAAGATGTAAACTTGCCTCAATGTGCCAGCTGCGGAGCGAGTCAGCCAGGAAGACTACTGCCAAGAATAAAACTCATAACCAAATTCTGATTCTTAACAATGCAAGATTGTCAGCCATATAATGTAGCAAAATCTCCATGTGAAATTTCAAAGCCAGCTCTTCCTGTTAGGGCTACAATCCATTTCCCTCCCATCATCACTTTAGAAAATTCAGAAATGAGATTTGGTTATGCTACTAACACACTGACAACAATTTAACATAATTCAATAATGCTCTCTTCTTTTATTGCAAACCAGTATGTTCTACATGCAGGCAGAATTGCTTTATAGATTATGCTGCTTTTGATGTCATCTTTGATCAGATTTACTCCTTAACTTCAATAGAGCTATTTCAGAGCAGCACCTGCTCAGATGACATCAGAAACAAGACCAACACATTAACATTTTTTTAATTTGTGCATTGACTGAGAATATTTGACCCTGATTGCAACAACTGCAAATAAGCAGACAGATGTCTCCCTAAAAATAGACAAAGTGCAGCATTAGCAGCACATCCTTCCCACAAACTGCACTTTTCCGTATTAAAAATTTATGAAGTACAAAACTCAGCACCATACAAGACAAACCAACACCAGTCTCTGCCCCAGTGAGTTAACTTACAGGATCTTTCACACCCAGTGTCTGTGAACCTTTAGTACATGTGCTCCCCCTGTCATGGGAAGACAAGTTAGTGAAGAATTAACTATCAGAGAGAGCGATGAAAAACCTGTGTAAAGCATATGATGAGCAGAACAAGGAAGAGAACCAAAAATTGTGGTTACCATGCTCCAATATCGGCCTTGTGGCTCATAAGGATGCAATATAGACAGTGTCACAAACACATATACACACACACAGAAAGCAAGCGTCTTGGTCTGAACTGGTTTGTATATAGATATCTGCTTTTCATCCACTTTCAAAAGAGCATCTTGCTCATGGTCCCATGACTACGTAATATGAAAGACACACACCTGGTACAACTGTGATTTGTAAGCATACATTCCAGTTATCTCATTTAAACTTCAATGCAAACTATCACCTATCAACTACAGTTACATACCCACAACATGCCACAGAACATTTCTTTTAACACAAAACTCGGTGCTTTTTTTGTATCCTGTTCTAAGAAGGCTTACAACCTCCAAAGTATGAGACAATGTAACTTAACATAGGCGACCTAGGAGCAGAAACTAGAGCAAGACTGGTAGAGATCCTAATGACATCAGCTCCAGGATTTCTTGCAAGCTTTTAGTCTGGAGGTGCATTCCCATAAACAGTGTAACGTTTCCTTTGCCACTACCGTTCAATCCTGGAGAATACAAGTTTATTAAGGGCTGCATTTTAACTAATGGTACATCATCTAATGTTAAAAACATTTTCTGATTTTGCAATATTTTTAAGAGAAGCAAGATAATTCATTACAATCCAGTCCCCACCAGTTGTTCAACTTTTGATCTCTTTAGGTTCAGGGAATTAAAACAGTTAATCCATCTGATAAGAATGGAGTTAACTACCAATGCTAGAAGGAATGTCTAATTTTTAAATCAAATGCTCTTGCGCCAGTAAAACTTCTGTTGGTTTTATTTACCTCCTTTTCAGACAAATATTTCAACAATAATAATCTTATGCAGAGCTGGGTGTATGGTCAGAATTCAGTAGCAAGAAAAGAAGTTATTGTGCAGAACAGATGGATATTTCTGGGGTCAGAACAGATGAGCTACATACAAGGTGACACTGAAAAAAAAAAAAAGAAACAACAAATCAAATAAATTTACAAAAACACAGCAAAACCTCAATATGTTCTTCAGCAAGAAACTTGCTCAGAGGGCTACAAAACCTCACATAAAACCAGCAAGCAGTTTGATTGGCAACTGACTAAATCCGCTGCTTCATTCCTGTATGCCTGAGGAAGATTTTTAGGTTGTGACAAATTGTCATCTGCTGGTAAAGGAGGACAAGGCTGCTTTGAACCTTAGGATGCCACACTGCTTCACAGCCATCTGAATCCCCTGTGAAAAACTGTACTTCAAGACAAACAAAACCACAGTTCTCCTAATATCTACAATGGAAGTTTTGAAGGGCAAGAAGCAAATTCTCCAGAGCTGGTAGGAAACAGCACACTGAGATATGCTGTTAAAGCCTGCAGAAGAGGCATGGAAGAAAACAAGACATAACTTTTCAACGTGTCCAGATGGGGGAGGGCAGATAGATGCCCTTCACATAGTGGTTTCTGAAGTATTGTCCAAAATGTGGTACAGGGAAAGTGGGGGGTTTTGTCTGTATGGGTGACAGCACCCTTTTAGTGTAATCCTCTTTAACAGGAAGGGCAAACAACTTTTTTCACCACAACAGTTTGCTTTTCCTGACTCTTTTTCAAACCTCTTTTGTTCCTACTATACCTGTAGATGACTTTGGCACTTCTGTGCACAGTGCCCTGTAAGCCCCTCAAACAGGTTTGTTTTAACATCTTTTAGAGAAGGACAGCATGAAAAAGTTCTACAATTTCTAGATAAGGAGAAATTAATTTATTTGCACAATGACTCTATGGACATGTAATAAGATGAGGCACAATCAGGAACTACTGAGGCAGAATTTTGATTGGGGCAGAACCTCTACTGGAGAGCTGCCAGATAAAAGACTATTTGGAAAGGGAGAAAAGACAGGAGGACAGTTAATTAAAAAAATAAGTCAAATCCAGGAAACCATAATTTATGTTTAAATTCAAGAGAAATGCCTAATTTTGCCATAGTTTTAAAATGGAGCAATGACACAGAAAAGACTAAGAGCTGCTACTGGTTAAGTAAAGGATCAGGAGGTTCAGAGAACCTGTGAGAAAACACTCCACAGCTGATCTCCTCTGAAGACAGCAAAACAGCCATAGACCCATGTTTACAAACACATTTCCTACATGATCCCATCTGAAAATACAGTCTTTAGAGCAATAAACTTCCCAGAGATAAGCATTCTGACTGAGGAGGTGCTGGTGTGCCTCTGCCTGTGACACACAGTCTTGGATGGACGAGCAAGAATGCCACAAAAGAGCATGCAATTCAGCTGGCACCTGATCCTTTCAGTGCATGTAAAGGAAGGTGATAAATCATTTAGAGCTTCAGGGATTAGGGACTCCTGACAAACCCTCAAAAATGCTTGAAACTTGATAAGACAGACAGAAAGAAAGAAGACAGAAAGAAAGAAGACAGAAAGAAAGAAG
>JANVCC010000057.1:4669662-4951216 GCA_025345505.1 Todiramphus chloris collaris | reverse complement strand
GACAGAAAGAAAGAAGACAGAAAGAAAGAAGACAGAAAGAAAGAAGAGTCAATACTATGTAAGCTCTATTTCTCTAACTCAGGCAATATTAATAAAAAAAATTATCTGGGTATTTTATACAATTTAGCCAATATATCATTATTGTGCACAACCTGAAAAAATACTGAATAAGACTGATATTAAATCCCAAGTTTGTACATTCAGTTATTTTAATGAAATCATATTATGTGTAGAAGTTGCCCTTTATGATTTTCCTGCTGTTATGACAAGAGAAAGAGGATGCTTATTAGATGCTCCTGGCATAAGTTTTAATTCCATTAAGCTAATTTTCAAAACTGAAATAAACAAGGACTCCAGAACTGGACAAAGCAGGATCAACTTGTTTTGCTAGAACAGCTCAGATTTTTTTTTTTTTTTTTTTTTCTTTTTTTTTTTTTTCCCTCTCCTACCAAATCTGAAGAGTTACATTAGGGAATATCTGAACAAGTCAGCTTACTGCCGGTCAAATTTATGTTCTTCTTTTGAGTCAGCAGGAACACACCCATCCCCCAGCTTTCAAGCTTCTGTTCTACAATTGGATGCAAACTCCCTGTTTGGCACCCGTTAACACCTGGAGTTTGGGCATATAGAAAAGTCCTGTTTGACTGATCCTATAACAGGTAAGTAATATTGCAGAGTTTGCTAGTCACAAAGTTTCACTCTCTGGCAAGCAAAACCCCAGAAATTCAGACTCCAGCTCAGCAGTCAGAGCCCATAAAAGAAGGTGTGAAATGACTGCTGGGGCTGGGTGATGTTCTGTTTAGTTTGGTGTTATCCCATCCCTCCAACTGTGGCAAAAGAAATTGTTGCTCAAGATGTGCAAGCCTAGCCACTCCCCTTGTACATCCCCAGCATCTACAACTGTTGTATTGAGGCTGTTAAGGAGATATCCCTGCCATGTCCCCAGTGTCTTGTCCATCAATTTGTCTTTGTAAAACAGCTGGTGATTTTTGTCTCCACCAACCATTGCATTGGGCAGCCAGTTCCAGAAGGTTGCTACCTGCTGTGTAGAGAAGTATTCCTCCTCCCGGTTGTTTTAAGTTGGCCTTATAGCATTTTCATCACATGTTTCCTAGCACTAGTGCTACAAGATTTGGTGAACAGTTTCACACTTGGTTCCTTCTGGGGTGAGAAATCCCTCCCAAAAGAACGCACAGAAAATGCAACAGAACATGAAAGTGACAGAAGCTCCACTGATCTGTGCCTAAATCATGCACAACATTAATTCCACAAGACATTCCAGCACAGGAAATTGTTATTGAGGATAATTTACTGAACACAGGGATATTTCAGTTCCAAAAGAAGTACTCAACATGTAGATTTACATATAGTAATAATATGTTATATAATAAACCTAGTATTAAAGAAAATAAAGTCTAGCTCAGCCACAGCAGCTTTCAACCAAGACTGAACTCTGTACTGCAGTATGAAGGACTCTCCTCTTATGCGTAAAATACACATACCTTTCATGGATGCTAGACTGCAGAGTGAAGCACCAGGATTTTTCCAGAGCACTGTTAATTTTAACTCCATATGTGAACCATTCAACGTGGTACTTGCTAGCACATCAAGCAACCTGACAGAGGGATTGTCACACTGCTGAATGACTTGCCCCACTTGTTTGTGGAGAAACTGCTGCATCTCTTCCAAGTAATGATTTGCTCCATCCCATAAGAGCAATGAAAAAGTGAAGATTAAACACAGTATTTTAAAAGCGGAAATTAGAATGGCAGTAAAGCAAATTCTATTTGAAAACATGACAATTGCTCAAGGCATAGGAAAGGAACAAAGTGGCAAATCCTATTCCCCAGAGTGCTGGGATCACTAGCAAAACCAAAGTAATGTTCACCTCTGCCCCTATGAAAGAGCTGCTGGCAAGTAAATACATCTCCTGCTTCATTAGTATCAAGCACTGTTCAGGGCTCATCAGTCGCGTGTTCCTCTTCCAGAGCTTGAAACCAGAGAACACAAACATCAGTGCCATAATGTGTTGTTTTTTTTTTTTAATAAAAGACTCATTTTAGGTAATAATGAGGACCTGACATAAAATGCATTTATAACTATCCTGATTTCCAATCCTAAACCAACTCCAGAGGCCCTAGCCCTGAATCACAGTGATAATTTGCTCTGCTACCAAGAGATGCTGGGTTTTTTCTGCTCTTTCCACACCCACACGTATACTATGAGGCTGACTCACTTGAGACTGGTAACTAAGCACATATCTGGACTCTGCACTGGTTGAGTGACCACATATCTTTATTCCATTTAATCTAATAAAAGAACAAATTCCCTTGATTTCCTTCAACATCCTTTTCCTTAGAGGAGCACTCTTCAAGCAGCCAAGACACTAAAGCAAAGATCTGTTTAGCCTCAGGAAAGTGCATACAATACCTGCCTGCCTCCCAACTTGCTCAAGCTTGCTCTGTTTTCCTCTGTGGTCATGAAATAAAATTAAAGATCAATTTAATTGCCTGGAAGAAACAAGCCTATAAATAAGTAGTCATAAAACGTAGAAGACAAGACAGGAAGAAACAAAAAATCTAACAAACAAGAATAGAGGCTGAAAATTTAATTCCAGAACTAACTAAAGAAAGTGCAAACTTACTATTGAATAGTTCTGGGAAAGAAAGTAATTTACAGTTTTTCCCGGAAGCACTTGTCAGTCACACATATACCCTGAAAAAGGCACATTCATCTGTCTTAGGCTATGGTTTGTTCACTCCAGTGGAAACTAGCAGTCCCTGCCCTGAAGAATTTACAGTCTACGAGTATGTTCACAGTGCTGCCATAGGTGGGACACTTTCTGTATAGAACTCTAAACAAACAATATTTCATTAGTTGACATTTACATAAATAATCAACCATTCTCTGAGAACTCCTGAATGAGGATAACATGTCTCAATAAATTATAGCACAAATTCCATATTTCCAAAACCATATGCAACTGTTGGAAGATGTTCTTATTCAACCTGTTCTAATTCAGACTGTTAAAGTATCATAGAAAAGGTACAAAGGAATTGATCTGTAACTCAGACATTTGGTGAAAAACTGCTGGATGGCACACACTTATGTAATTTTTTCATGGCATTTTACAAGGAAACGTAAATTGCCAAGCTGAAAGCATTGCTTCACTAAGACAGTAACAAAGCTCCTACCAACTTCACTAGAAACAGGATTCATTCTCATGAAAGTAGTATAAGAATCTTGCCCAAAATTCAGGTTATTCATAAACACTGATGACTAAGACAGACAGAAAAGCTGCTCATTGCTGCCAAAAAGAAAATGGTATAGTGGAACCCAAAGGAACCTACATGCATCTCCTTCTTCAGGACAGCAATTACAGTCTTATGATAGATTAAGCAATATGTTCAAAGGGTGAGGAAGAGGGAAATCAGAATATTACTCAACTCTTTTGCAGAGCAATTTCTCTTCTTAATGTTTATTTTAGAGATTTAATATCAGATATTCCAAACTGCAGTTCTGATGCTTCTTGAGCTTCATGGATAACTTATTAACCTTCTAGATAAAAATTTTTTTAACCTCAAATAAAAAACTGGATTGTCTGATTTCTGGGTTGGCTGACTGCCTATATTCCAAGGCAAGCTAAACTTGTATGCAGAGACCTTGAAGTGTCTACTCATTTTGGGTGGGGAATTCTCTCCAGAGTACATATCCCAAGGGGTAAACATTTGTTGCTGTTTTTACTGCTTGCTGAGTGAGTATTCTTCATTGCTGATTTGCAACATGACAAAAAACAAAAGTAACTCAGAGTAAGAAGGACCAATACAGAAACAACTTCTGTCTCTTTCCTTAGGGTAATAAAGTGTCTTGACTGTTCACTGAACACTGAGGGGCTGTAAAGCATCGAGATTTTATGTGTTAGATGCTTTGCTGATTCAAAAGAAGCTTTTAATGTCACTTTCAACTGACACCAAAAACTCTTCTGATGCACTGAAGCTTATTTTTAACCAGAAAGAAATAGATCAGAATTTTCTCCGAAGCCTGTTGTTTTTTGAGGAGAGGAAAGCAAGGAGGAAGGAAGGAAGGAAATTAAAAAAAAAAAAAGTCTGAAATTCCTTCTTCTTAAAGGGTATCTGTACCCCCAGGAGTTAGGTGACACTGTGTGACTGCATTAAGAGGCAATGTATTAGGGGTCCTTCAGGACTGTGTTTCACCTGGAACCCTCCCCCCCAGTAGATGGCCTGCTCCTGCAAAGTTTGTCAAATAGTGAGTTGCCTTTCACCATTCTAATATCCTAACATCTGAGAGAGAAAAAAGGAATTAACCTAAAAATTTTAAGTGCACTAAGCAAAAAAAGTTGTTTCTATGTGGTTCTCATTCCATCACTTACTAGAGTTTTGCTATTGGTAACATACAAGAAGAAGCACAGCATCCTCTGCACTTTAATTTAGGTAATTTAAATAATCCTGATTCCAGAAGATTCCTTCCATGCCAGGCTCCAAGTCGGCACAAATACAACCTTATACAACAGTATTCAGCTATAAGAAGAGATAGAAAAGTCACAAGCGTATCACCAAACCCTTCTTTGAGAAAGGGCCTCAAAATAAGGTAACCTTGGTAAATGAACAAGGGAAAAACCTACATACAACATAAAGAAGGCAAATCTCTGTGTCTAGCACACAGAGCAGCAAAGCCAGCTTTTTAATTATGGGATGAACTTTCACTTCTGGTTGTTGTCTCTGAGCAACTCATTCAATACTTGAAACTGTATAAAGACATAATTATCAAACAATCTGCCTATCGACAATACCACCTTAAAATAGCTGTTCTCCAATCATCATGCCTACAGATTCTAGTATTTGAATCACCAAATTCAGCCACCAAACAACTTTATCTTTGCACAAAACATTGTTCTGGTTTTATGGTTTTTTTACACTTATTCCCTTTCGCACTTCAACCCTCCACCAGCCCTGAGGAGTCCTCCTGCTAAACCTCCAGTGGTGCACATGGCTGAGCCACACGAGCTGCAGGCTTTACAAGGTTATTTATTGAAAGAGAGGTGTAACCCTGCCATGGGGCAAAGCAGCTCCCCAAATGCTGATTCTTCTACCTGTGCAAAACTGCAATGTAACAAAGCCATATTAAGACAGAACTTAAGTCAATTAAAAAAGTCTTAAGTAATGAACTTCTTTCAGAATATTTCTGCAACTGTCTATCTGTATTTCTGAAAGCAGAGGTGAGACTGAGAAGGGGAAGGGGAACTTCAAAGCTCCAATCTACAGTTCTCTCTGAGATTTTTGCAAAAACCACCTGAGGAAATATGTCAAGTGGTGGGTGTTATGCAGTGATTTTTCATTAATTTTAATTACTGTCATTCTATAGGATAGTGAGCATCCTCAGTCCTTCGCCTTCAAATTGCACTGGGATTTATGCCAAATTTCTTCTTCTTTGGTCCCCTCAAGCAGTATTTAGTAATGGAAGCGCTTTAACATGTTTAAATAAGAAGTGTAAATGCCAAACACTTCTCAATGAGAAGGAACCTGTATCTTAAATGGCATATGAAGCTTTTATTCATAATTCTATAAACTAAAAACCTGGACTATTTGGGATCAAATAAAAGGCTTGATCAGGCTTGCAAAGAGAGTAGATGGAACACCTCCATTTAAGGAAAAGCAAACCAAAACACAAAGCAATTCTAACTTTTCATAACCATTAAAAGTGCATACTGGGGGTGGAAGAAGAGGAAGAGAAAAAAGCTCACAATCAATTGCCTTGATGGTAGCTTATTGTTTTGCTTTAAAAGAATAAAATATTGTCTGCATCAGATTTACAATACAGGTGACATAATAATAATAATCATCATCCACTCTTGGCTTCCTTGAGCCATGGTGACTCCAGATTCTATTCTCCTCTCACATTCACCACCAACCATCTAAGAACTGCTTTTCAAACTCAGGCCTCTTTGTCACAGTGCTCATTTCCAGATAAATTGGTCTAACAGGGCAGAAGTCACCTGCTTGCACGGAGCACTCACAATGACCTGTGTTTGGAGCTGGCCAGACATGAACCACAGCCAATCCAGAAATAGCACAGCCACATTAGCATGGTCTTGAGTCCAAATTAGGTGCATATCCCCTAGGAAGCAAGCAAGGAAAAAAACCCCAAAAAACAAAGCCAAACCAAACAAACAGTGAAAAGGAAACCAGCAAACTAGAAATATCATCTTGGGTATGATGGTTTATGGCTTTAGAACAAGATCTCACCGGTTTGTGAAGTAAAGATTACACTAAAACATGAATGTTAACTCGGAAGCTTAGAGGCAGAAGCCTGACACTTCCTATTTCCTATTCTTCCACTTGGATAGTAGCTGATGAGGCAGAGATGGTAATTCCACCTTGATTAGAAGTATCTCATGATAGCTGTTATGTATCTGACAAATCAGAGATTTTCTTTTCTGAAAAGTAGTATTTGTGAAGATTGACTTGAATGAGACTTTCACGCAAATCTGTTGCATAAAGCATTGCAAACAAAATTAATCCTCAACACAAAGCAACACAGTCAGACTGAATGCTTCCCATGACAGTCAGTTTTCCTGTGGAGACTTTCCACACTTCTAAAGAAGACCACTGAACAAACGGCCATCAGTTTTCCTTAGCTTTCCACCATTAACCAAACAGCAAGTCATCATTTCTTTTTTTTTTTTTGTTTGGTTCTTCCACACCCACAAGTGGAGCCCAGCCACAAGCTCAGTCATTTTTCCATGTTAACAAATGCCAGTCAAAAAGGGAATACCTTCTGCTATCCAGAAAAATGTTCCAGCTTGGGAATATTAATTAAATACAGTTACCATTGCTTTCCAAACACACCTACATTATCTTCTTAAAGCTATTCGAATCAAAAGAAGTCCTTCATCTATACTTCTCAACTCCCTCTGTAGAAAGCCTCCTTGTCATGCTTCCCTGGCCCCAGGATTGCTTTGCCCCACCTTCCCCAATTCTCTTACTCAATTTAGGTAAAAGTCAGCTGTGTGCCAGACCCCAGGCTTTCACAACACCTTTTGCTCAATATTTTCTACAAAAAGCCTCCTGAATAGATCATTCTCCAACTGCAGAGAAAGGTTTGGTTTGTTGAGGCTTGGGTTTTTTTTTTTTTTTTTTGGGGGGGGGGGGAGGGCATCTCTATATAGGTGTTTGGGGTTTGTGTGTATCCCATCCCTGCAACTGTAAAGTTCTCCCTCCATCATCACCAGACCAAAGAAATCTGACATTGTGCAGTTACTCCCTTTGTGGTACAATTTTCCCAAAATGACTTAAAATCTCAGGGCAGAAACAGTGAAATTTTGGGAACAAATACATACTGGAGACTATTTAGAGACGTAAATTTTAGAGAGATACATCCAAGGCTGAGACATGACTATGCTACAGAAATAACTCTTCAATATTCAGGATGAAGATATTAGAAGTGATTTTCTCATTCACTCTCCAAGATGTTTTTCACTTGTAAAATATATCTAGTTGTCTTGAAACTAAATTCAGCCATTTTAAATTCAATTTAAATTCATTAACTAGCACTGTATGGTGGAAGGAGGCAGTAAGTGCACAACACCAATGTAATGGATACATTGTCCTTCCTCCTCACACTGCAACTACTACTTTAAATCACCCCAAATGGATTTGGAATGAAACCTCCTTCAATTTCTGCCCAACTTAGAACAATGATTTCAAGCCAAACTCTACCACATGAGTCTGTCATGGCTTCCAGGATATATACCTTACAGCAAGGTCCTGGCTGTACATCTTTGAAGATGGGACATGACAAGTTGATCAAGGTAGTTTATGGATAGCACAGAAAGAGAAGGTCAACCTGCAACAAAACAGTGATCTCAGAAAACCAATGAATGCTTTCATGCAGTGAGGAGCTGTCCCTTCAGGTATTTAAATTGAAATCTGAATTGAATTTCCATCTTTAATCTGAAATTTCATCTAAAGACAGAAATTATATTGCTTGGGAAAAAAAAAACAAACCACAAAACAAAACAAAAAAACAAACAAACAAAAAAAATCATACTGCCCACCTTCCCTTCCCCCTTCCCCCTCCCAAAAAAAAAAGTTTCAACAGTAGGTTTATTATTATTCATTTTTCTGGGGAAAAGCAAAGCAAAACAACAAAAACAACAACAAAAAAACCAAACCAAACAAAACCAAACAAAACCAGAATGGAAAATGAGTAAAATTTATTTTTTTGAGAGAAAAGATTTATGTTATGGAGGTTAATTATTACCTTGGAAAAAACCCAACAGATAGCTATTTTTTTCAGAACAGAAACTGCAGCAATTGAATTTAAAAACTTTGGAATTATTCTTTTTTTGACCCTCCTAAAGGTTTTAATGATGTCAGTTCTTGGCTGAAATATTTACTTGTAATTACTGAATCTCACTGTGGTCTGTGTGTTGAAGTGTCCCTTAGGAATTCATTTAATTCTGGTCACAGCAGAATTTCAGCTTCGTTACATCTCATTACAGTCTTCAAGTCTGAAGTATTTTTAACACCAAAGAGATAATATTATCTGGAAGGGGAAATTCTTACAGACATAGCTACATAGCAGAAGACATTTGTAAAGATGTAGAGTGGCACGTGATACCAACGTGTATGAGATCTTAGATACAAAACAATGAAGTCTGCATTAGAAAGAAACAGATCAGGGGATGCAGGAAGAACAACAGAATGCAGCCCCCGTGCTCTCTTTGATTTGATAATGCAGAGATGAATTTTCTGTAGGGAGGGGATAGTTCCCTATGCAAGTATTTCATATGAGTACATGGTAGCCAGTGTGAGATTTAAATTGCAGTCTGGACCTGAAACGGTTCTGCATTCTCTTAATTATCAAAAAGGTAACACAGAAGAAGCACGAAGAACATCATTATTTCCTCCAATCCCATGATGTACTTTTTTGTAACAGTTTCCACATGGATTCACAGATAAAACATTAATGAGAATCCTTCATATTCACCTTATCAACCGTGTAAATCCTTGCACTAATGAGGAGGAAGGAGCACTTTTTACACCAAGCTGTGGTGTTTGTTTACCTTTGCATGACACATTAGAGCCCAACCTCCAAGAAACAGAACAAGGTCACTCCTTGACTGGTATCCTCTGTAGCTGTTTGGCACTGAGATCTGGACATGTGATGAGACGCGTCTTTCAGCATCAGCAGATTTAGAGAATACATGCTCTGCTTTGAAATACAGGAAAATTGATCCTGCAGGGCTGTTTACTTCATCAACACACCTTCAAGTTCTATCAGGGCACCTGCATGTTGCATAATTGCTCTTACTTTCTCAACCAAACATCAGCAAAATTTGTAGCAGGTAAAGGTATAATCATAGGGAGTGCTAGAGCCAATTTTCACAGTTCATATTTTAAGAAAGAAAAAGGCTAATTAGCAAGATCTACTCTGGAGCCTACCTGCTCTCTTCCTTTATTACATGCCCTCTGAACTAGCATTAGCTTTGGAAAGGTACCTTGAGTACATGTGATAACCTGGTACATAAATACACTTTCTTTTGTGTTCAGCTTTCATACAAACACTCAGATTAATAATTATTCAGAAATACTCAGTCTTCCCCAGTATTTTGTGAAAGTTAGTTTTGTCTGCATGGTTTGGGTACAACCCACCAAAGCAGTTTGAGCAGTAGTATGTTGCCCTTCTGAAATTTTTTACCCATCACTTCCCCTCCCAGTTCCATCATTGAGGCCTCACAGCTGTTCAGGAAAAAAAGGCCCTCTTCTCCCACTGAAGGCAGCTTTGAGTTGAGTTTGTGACTCTGCATTTAATACAGTGACTAGACAGTTAAGTCATGACCAGTCATCAATGGCATCAAGCAAGGATGAAAACCCAGGTCAGCCCTCATTAGACAAGTGTCAGAAGATTGCAGATCACCTCAGCTGAAGCAAAACAACACATGACACCACAGGAAAGAAGGCATTTCCAGAAAGTTATACCTTTAACAAGGATTTAAGTTTGAAAAAAAAAAAAGTAACAGTTTGGAGACTACTCTGCATTTGAGAGCACAGATTTTAAAGGAGAAATCAAGCATTACCATCCCCATTTACAGCTAAGCAAATCCATAAAGCACAGACACACAGAAATATTAATCTGTAGTTACCGTACTGACTCCTGGTAGATTTTTAAATAGCACAAACTTCACAATTTAACACAGAAGGCCTGAGTGACCCTACATCACTTGATACATCCACCAATGGTAGGCATTTAATAGATGTCTATACAGGTTTACTTTCCTGAGCTCTTAAAATAGTTTTTTACATGATTCATTAGCATTATTTATTTCTACATCTACACCTCGAAAGTTAGGCTGTCCTGTTAATGGTGTTCTACTTCCTTGACCTTAATGAAGATGACCCTCTATTCCCTGTAACTTGTGGCTGGGGAAAGGGTCAGTTTATAGATTAGAGTCTCCTTTCCTCCAAGCAAAAGTCAAAGCCAACACCATAGCAATCACTCTGCTAGGAATACCTCCTTTGCATGAAGTGCTACATTTTCACAGCATGGTTAAAGCAAGATTCGAGTTTCCTTTGCTCTTTCAGCCTGCCCACCACAGCTCACATTTCTTTGCCATGTTTTGTACTGTATTGATCTAGACAGACTCAAAACTAGTAGAACTAATCTAGGAAAATAAATGCAATGAGATTTCAGAATGAAGATAATTTCTTCTATACATTCCACAAAGAAATATGCAGATGTTGAAATTCTTGGTTGAGAAGACTTCTTCCCCCGCACTTTTTGACTCACATAATACAATTATGTATAATATAATTCCTTGACCTGACTTCATGCAGGTGTTCTTTTTAAAATGCACGGGGTAGACTACAACATGCAGCAGTGGTGTTGCTCAAAAAAAGACCCTGGTCTTCATGTGTGGACAAGCTTACGCTGCATTTTCTGTACACGTAAGACAAAAGATTTAGGAAAAAAATTATTGGAATACTACTTTGGACCAAGAATATAAGCTTCATTTTTTTTTTTTTGCAGGGTCTCATAAATCTTTCCTTTTGCCACTTCCTTCTATTCCTCGTGAAAATACTTAAAAATACCAGAAACAAAACAACAAAATCCCAAGCTTTGGGAAGATTAAAACCAACACATATCCTCCCATTGCCACACTCCAAGTTGAGTGCTATGACCCAGTTCATCAGTCTCAGAATTGGGTCAGTGTCTGGCTTCAGGTGCATCTTCAAATGCACATAGATAAGATGCTGCCTAACTACTAAAATAACGAGCTGCAGTTTAACTCTGAGGATAACATAATGGTGGAACGTATACAGCGCTTGCCAGAATGAATGTATGGATGAATAAGGATGCTTAGGGGTATGCAACAGTAAATAGATATTTCTCATGTGACTGATCAGAGTAAAAACTATATTCCAGTTTATTACATAGCCTGGAGACATAAAATTGAATAGTAATTGTTTGAACTAGATTCAGCAATACCTACCACGATCCACTAATGAAAGAGACTTGTGTTGTCTTGCATTTTTGGATTAAGATTGTTGGATACATTATATTTTTAGAACAGCATTAAGGTTCTTTTACATTGCTTCTGAAACACATGACACAGAAGTTTAAACAGGTAGAACAACTAGCCTGGCTAGTAAAGAACCTCAGCATGAGAAAAGCTGGGGTAAATTTGTCTTCTATGTGTCACAAGAGAAAACTGCAGTCTAATTCAAGGTTATTCTGAGCACACGAAGAACACATACTGGTTTCACTGGTTTTTACTTAAGTCTACATTAAGGCTAAATGAGAAAGTTACCAATTATACTCTGTAGAACAGTTTTGTGATTTGTTTGTTTTTTAGTCTGGGCCTGCTTTCCACTGAAAGTCCCTTTAAAACAACAAAACTTTCATGAGTTTGCATAACACATACAAGAACCAGATAAAAAAAAAAAGTACAGGTCTCCACCTTGTAAAAAAGTTTGGGAATATTTATAGGAAATCTGTACAACCTTAAGCATCTAGCAAGAATGTATACAGTGATTGATAAACTTCTTCAGGAGTAGCTGATGCAGAACAGCACCTGATGAAGTCTGGCTTCACAATCTGCTATTAACACCAAAGCACAAGAACGTAAGCCTGAGTGCCAACACACATCAGCTTTATTATTTTGAGAAAGCAGAACATACATTTATCATGGGCAGCACCGACACATCAAAGTGCTGGTTATATGCCACTGTAGGGTTACCCAAACTTAATTGCTCCATGGTTGTCTGACATCAACACTGCAAAAACGTTGCAGACAGACCCTTGTTCATTCAAAGGAAAGGACACAGCATGTTACATCAAAGATGAGGTGGCTGGAGTGGAAAGACAACAGCAAGAAAGCAATACCAGGAAAACAATCAAACAACCAACTCCAGTAGCTTTAATTGCTTCCCTGACTATTCCGTGCAGTCCTTGTTCTTACAAGAAAATCATGCCTTAAAGAAAGCTTGGAGCAAAGCAAATGCACAGCACAGGAAAGGCACTAGAGTGTTACTGTAGACCTGCTCTGGTTACACTCAAACCAGAATAAAAAGATCTGAGCTACCCTATCATGCTGGGAGGCTTCTCAGTTTTCTTTTAACAGTTACCACTTAGGTCCCCCATTAAGAGTAATTATACTTTAGAGAGAAATAAATAAATGAAGGAAAATTCCGAACACCACATGACATAGATAGATTTATCACTTCCCAGTCACCAAAACCACAGTATGTATACAGAAACCAGCAAAAAGAGGCACCATTATCCAGGAAGAGATCTCCAAAACAACACCAAGACAAAAAGCTCTCAAAAAAAGCAAGGTGATGTGGAAAATCAACTCTTTCAAGGCTGTAGCACTTAAGAAATCAGTCAGGTCTCCGTAACTATGCAGCAGATGAGCAAAGAACAGTATTATAGTTTTCACATTACTTATTTCCTAAGCATCGTTATTTGACACAAGACCACAATTATGAGAAAAGGGTGAATCCAAAGACATCCCTCTCTTCCCACAGGCTGTAACTTATCATAATATGTTCCTGCATGGAGCCTTAGCCATGAATCTCACAACTGCTGTTTCTCCTCCTGAAGGACAGGAATCATATGTTGTACAATCAGAGCTTTCAATATAATCAGAGGAGAAAGCTTCCCAGAATTATAGACAGCTAGCAAAGCTGGAAAAATAACACCATAATACTGAATAACTTTAGTTTCACTCTCAACAGGCTCAGCTGTGTCAGTCAAAAGCTAGGCTTACCCACAAACATCGATAAATAAATGTGGACTAGAACACAGAGAGAGCAAGCAGCCATTTCTAACCCAAAAGAATATTTGACAGTCAAAGCTATTTCTCTGAAACACACATGTCCTGGTTTGAGTGAAAACAGAACTAATTCTGTTCAGTAATTTTACTTTTCAGCTCGGTTCTTTTAATTAACTGCACTGTCTGAAGTCAGCAGCCTGTTCTCACAGACAGTGTCTGCTTCTAGCAGTGATAACACCCCATGTTTAGAGTTACTACCAAGGACTGGTGTGCAGACCAAGGCCACTGCTGGGTCCTGTGTACCACATTGGGGGGTGCAGGAGGTGAAAGGCTGCACCTGCAGGGAGGAGCAGACAGGACGGGTGACCCTAAACTGACCAACGAGGGATTCCATCTCATATATGGCATATTCGGCTTAGAGCTGAGGGATCCGAAGGGTCTCTGGGCTCTTCTCTCTTGGACTGCCTTGCCAGCCTTTGCTTGGCTTGCCTCGGGTCCTCTTTCGGTTCCTTCCTCGGAGCACCCAAGGAGGCCTCTGTCCGTTCTGCCTTCAATCCGATCTGCGTGTTCCTGAACCTGGTACCAGAATCCAGCTCCTGAACACAGCTCCCGGCTGCTGCTGGGCCCAGTCTGGGACTCACCCGGTGCCTCCACAGCATCAGTGGTGATGGTGATGTAATTACCATCAGAGGGTTGGGTTCCATACTGGTTTTGTATATATTTGTATATATTCCATTTTTATAATTATTATTTTCATTTTCATTAAAGCTGTTACAGTTTCCTTTTCTAATCGCTAAGTCTCTCTCCCTTATTCCCTTTCTCTTTCCCCTCTGGGGAGGGATGGGGGTTAACAGAGAGCATCTGTTATAGGTCTAAGGGGCTGCCTTGACCCCAAACCATGACAACACAATAGCTGCTCAAAACCAGAAAGAAACCCACTGCAGAACATACTTGCTTCACTACCACCACAATGACTGGACCGTGGGAAGCCATAAGGCTGTTGGGCTGAGGCTGCTCTGAGCTCAGGAGATGTCTGCCCAGCTCTGGAACCCCCATTTTGGGCCACAGCTGAGGCAGGGAAGCAGCACTGATTTCCACCTGCACCCAGGAGCTCCTGTGCCAAGAGCCCACCGCAGCCCCAGGCCTCGCCAGGTGCTTTACTAACATCCTCTTGGCTTTCATTTAAGAAGGTTGTTGACAGAAATGTTTTTCTCACAATGAAAAAGAAGAGAAACTAAGGGAGCATGATAAATTGTGAAGTGCAGAGGCCCTATACCAATGACAGTGGCTTCATTACAGTCACTCTTCACTTAATGTGAGTGCTGAGATTCTTATTAAATGTATTCAGCAATATTTTTTCTTAAAACTGAACTGATGCATAGTTCAAGGCTGCTCACTATTGGCCTCAGAGCCCTACAAGGTGGCTTACAAACTACATAGTTTTGTAAGAAAAGGAAAGAACATAAAATTGACCATCTTTCAAATAGCTTTTCATTATTTTGCTTTTATAGTTCAGCCCAGATTCTGGACTGAACTCTAATTCAGATTCTGCTCAAATTCTGGCATCTGTAAATGTACCAGATCTGACATTTACAGGCATTGCCTAACATTTGAGTGTGCCAATTATTTTTGGAAGAAGCATTGCTAGGAATTAATAAGCATGGATATTTTCTGAAGGAAAAGATGTGTTCAAATCTATCATTTTCTTGTCACTTATACATAGCTTGTGGCAGGGCATGAGCTGTGGCATAAAATTCTGAGAGAGGAGGAGAATAATAGTGACAATAACAACAGGATACAGAGTGTAACTGGATGCTCTCCTTTCACAATATCACACTTGAGCAGTACTGTGTTGTGTACCATTCTGACACAGCACAACTCGGCACTGCACCTGAGGCACAGCACCCTGATCAGGTTTTATGGGTCTTGAGATGGAGCAGGAGTTTACTTTATTCTCTGTAATATGTCTACTGTGATTGCAAACCACAAAAAAACCCCAATAAAATGCTTGAAGAAAGTCTTATTACAGAAGTCTTATTACATTTATGGATATAACCTGTGTAAAATAAGTAAATGACATCTGTTTCCAAAAGTCAGTTAAACCATGAGATTAATTAGACAAGGCTCAATTATCCAATGCTTCAGTATCCAGCGCCATACATATTTTTACAGAAGTTCAAGACTGACACCAATGAAGTCCTTGACAGGATTAATACAGTAGCAGTCATACAGTTTGGCTGTGAGTATTTTCATGGTCATGAAAATGGGATAAATAGGGTTAGGATGACTGATAATGAAATGTAGTTGAAATATATTGTTGGCTGTTGATTACACATTGTTTAGTCTTTCAGTGTGATCTTGGAGAAATTCATTATTATCCATATACTTCTTGCAGTTGTTTAAGACCATTTTACAAACCTTTTGAAATTTGTTTATAACACTTTCTAAGTGATTCAGAATGACATTTTCCATTCTGTTCCAAAGCTGCTCTACTTTTTTCATTTGCTGATGGCACATTTCCCAGAGATTTCCTACTTACTGGCAACCCCTGCACTGGGGTAGAGCAGAAAAACAGCAATGTTTTTTTGCTACTGAGTCAAAGGTATAAATTTGAGCTTTGCAGTAAACTGGTCCAGAAAGTGATACCCAGGCAAAATCTAATGCTTATGAACACAGGACTTTCAGGTCTGGGCAGACAGGTTGCCAGTACACCCTTGGTTGCATTAGTTCCTTGCATTAAAACAGGTACAAAAAAAAAAAAAAAATAAATAAAGAAAAATGGTGTCTCTCAAGTTAACCTGGGGGACCATCAGGCACTTGATCCTGATCAACATCATCATCTCCCTGAGTTTATCAATACAGGGTTAACTTTCCAGCTGCTACAATTCTATTACGTTTTATAGCACAAATAGAAGTCTTTGGTATTTTTGAAGTGAAAATGCTTCAAGATTGGAGGGTATTTTTTGGAAACTTTTCCTTCATGGAGAAAAATAAGAACATAAAGCAATGGGTATGATACAAAATATGTGGTTTGGGCAATTTTCTCACAAGAAAACGTACCAGTCAGAAAACATTCCTGGTAACACATCCAAGAAAGACAGGTATCTTACTAAGTTCAGGACATGGACAAAAAGTCTCTAGCAAAGGACTTGTTCATTTGCATTGAGGATGGTATGTATTTCTGTGGCAATAGTCTCCCAACTTTCTCCAAGTTATTTAGATATAAAGAGATTGGGAAGTAGAGAAGAAAACTTCAGCAATTAGAATTATACTAGCTTGAAACTGGCCTCATCAACTTGTATGCTTCACCACCATTGCCAGGAGAAGCAGGTCTTGTAGCACACCAAGGAGAGTAGCAGAAACCAGAACATCACCACAATCTGGTGTATGACCCTTACATGTAAATTAGCTACAGAAACTGTTGTCTGAAGTCAACCTCCTACAAGTATTCTTAGGATTTGACAGTGTCTGTGTGAATTTCAAGAAGCAGGAAAGTACACTTCTATTTTCTGTTTGCAGGAGCTGAATTTAGTCAGCTCTATTTAGTGAAAAATGAATGGAAAACACTGAGTTGAAATGTCATTTCTGAACTAACTTTCTCCTATAAGACTCTCATTCGGGGTAACAGTGCTTTAATATTTTTTTTTTCCCCTATTTCCTTTGCTATCTCTTAATCCTCAAACGCTACTTCAAATTTATGAGTCTGAACAGAATTGTGTTGTTTGCACCACTGCTTGAGAGCAGTATCCACCTCAGACCTCACATAATAGTAATAACAGTTGGTAAGAGATCTCAAAGGGAAAACACACTTTAGATTGCAGCGGGGGCTGTGGAGAGGCTGATGGGCAGATCAAGAAGGCTGAGAAGGAAACACATTGAAGACGATATGCTACAAAAAAGACGTTCCCATTCCTTCAGCACATTCTGACTTGCAATCATATCTCACTGTATTTGTAGGAAGCTAAAGAGCTACACACCCTGTTATAAATATGGACACGAAACTCCCAGTGACATTGCATCAGAATATATTTGTCAATAGAAGCAAGAGCCTTTCCTAAGGACAAGGGAAGCTGCACCCTAACGCAAAAGAACGGCTGAAAATTGGACAGAGTGCTAGGGTACAGGAGAGATGGGCTGTCACACCACAATATTAAATGGCTCTTTAGGAACGTAATTCCTAGCATTCTGATTCACCCCGTTAATCCTGTTCTGTTATCAAGGAAATAAAATATATACCAACTTCTTTTTTCTTTTGTTTGTTCTGGCTCTTGCACTTCCATACCAGTGCCTGTCTCCAGTGTTAAACACGCTGCTCCTCCCTACCCAGCAATGCTCTTTGTTGCCACCTTTTCAGTCGCTGCTGGCATTTGTGCTAAAATAATGCTTGTGCTAATAGAATCACTCTCTGAACAAAACAAGGGCAATGCTCCGACACCCATATCTAGTTTTTAAACAGACAAACTCCCACCAGGTCTGGGAACAGGAGGATTGCCAGCAGCCTGGTGTCAATGGCAGCGGGAGGGAAACACCCTCAAATTGCCCTGATAGTCTAGGCAAGGAGTGAAGCTGATACCAGCAGCACCCTACTAGAGCAAGGACTGGGTAACCACAAGGCTCTGTCAGGCATACACACAAAACCAGCTCCCACAGCCCAGCTGAGGGTATTTTCTGTTGTAAAGTAGGAAGTGGGTAATTAGAACATAGCAAGGGATGGGATCCAGCTGTTTTGTGCTCACTTGTGGCTCTCTGGATTAGGGAAAATTTTGCCACCATTCAGCTTCTCTTTCTGTAAGCCAAGTATAGTGATATTCACCTCTATTTGTAGCAGAGTCAATGGGTGTAGTTTCATAATCTGCACTGGAATTTTCACAAAAGGGCTATTAGTACGTCAGCTATATTGTTCCATTTACATCTGGTTGTGAAGGGAGATACGGAAAAGATTCAAAAATAAAGTGTTAATCAAGTGCTAATCTTGCTGCTAATTATTTTAACTGCTTACATTTGGAATTTCTGTATGTGTTTCTTTTACTTTCCTTCTCTAAATGGGAGTAAAATGTACAAAAGGGCAGGTATTTCCTCCTTTCTAGTCCTACTCCACCTATTTATTGGGCCATACTACATGCCTGGGAGTTTCATAATGGGAATTGGAAATGGAATTAAAGAAAAGGAAATTGCTACAAATGAAGCAATTTCCTGGGTGTAAACAGTGCTTGTAATTTTGAAGAACAGATTTACATGAAAACATATTTTGTTCTGTCAAACAAATGTGATGCTTTGTTGTTAGACACTATTTTGCTGAGAACATTAACAAATAACCTCATTAGGATTGCTGATGACATAAAAGGCTGAACTGAAATGAAATCCTAATTTGGGCAAAACTCCAGAACTTCTATAATATTTTTGTCTAAGTAATCACATTAGGATCTGGTCTTGGCATGTTCCAACTCTAATGGGTAACAATACACCCTGGACTAACTTTTCAAAAATTTGGTAACTTGCTTTAAAGATGAAATTGAAGCTGGAGGAGATAAATCCCATTGAGTTCCACCAAAAGTAAAACATAGTGTGTTGGTTTATGACACCATTTAGACGCCTGAATATGTGCACTAAGTATTTCCTAGGATCTCAAATACATAACATGGATAAGCACTGAGCACCTGCCTCATCTGGCTTCTGTGGAAGTCTCACTCTGGCTGCATCCTCATTTAAAACAGACTAATTCTGGTTTCAGGCCACAGGCACCATCTTACTGCAGCAATGCCCTCCAAGAGCTCATATTCCTGTGGAAGCTTCATAGTTCTTTTTGGAAATCTTTTGAAGACTTGGGATCAAATTTAAAGGTATTAAATTCCATTTTAGCCTTTGCTCTTCTAAATCCTGTGTCCTGGTAACAATGTACATCATATAGGCATAAAACAGCGATGTCAAAAGCCATCAGAGAACATACCTGCTGCAATGTGTGAAATGAATCCCACCACCATAGACTAATATATCACTAAGGCATAACATCTGGTTAGTTGTCTATCATAGCAGCAAATCACATTTCAGCAATCCTGGATGTACTAGAGGTTACAAAATCATTCATCCAAGAATAATCAACCTCTGGAAATCATTGGCAGCTACTATAACTGAGCACAATGCCCAGCAATTAGTTGTGCATCATTGCTTTCAAATTGCACAAAGCTGACTGCAGTGGGAGTGGTGAATGTTTGTTAAACTGGGTTTTATATGAAATAAGAGATCACCTGGAGGAGGAATATTACTGGAATTTACGTTTCAGGTTGTATCTGGGAATTTACATTTCAGTTGTAGAATGTCTCCACTTGGCTTTCACAACTAATGATGTCATAGATCAAAGACATTGGGTATCTTAGAAAGCCCTGCTAGAGAGATACAATGAGTAATTCAATGTTTGCAGACCAGCTCCTACTCTTATTTGTACAGGGATTTATCAGAACTAATTCCACTGAAACCACAAGAAAATTTTATTCTGGTGTGAAAGATACCAGAATGAGAGAAACGCCCCTGAGAGAATGAAAGGCTGCACCCATGGTTTTACTGCCTTCATCATGGGTGTCAGGCCCAAATTCAGTCCAGCCAGGTTTAATGAAATAGAATCACTGGGCAGCTTGTCCCAATGCCTGACAGCCCTTTCAGTGAAAAGTTTTTTCCTAATGTCCAGTTTAAACCTTCCCTGGTACAGCTTGAGGCCATTCCCTCTTGTTCTATCCCTAGTTACTTGTGAGAAAAGACCATCACCTACTTCTCTACAACATCCTTTCAGGTAGTTGTAGAGACCAATAAGGTCTCCCCTCAGCCTTCTATTCTCCAGACTAAACAATCCAAGTTCCCTCAGTCACTCCTCATAAGACTTGTTCTCCCTGCCCTTCACCAGATTAGTTGCTCTTCTCTGGACCTGTTCCAAGCACCTCGATGTCTTTCTTGTATTCAGTGCCCAAAACTGAACAGAATACTCAAGGTATGGTGTCATCAATGCCAGGTACGAAGGACAATCACCTCCCTGGTCCTGCTGGACACACTATTTCAAATACAAGCCAGGATGCCATTGGCCTTCTCGGCCACCTGGGCACACTGCTGGCCCATATTCAGCCGCTTGTCAATCAGTACCCCCAAGTCCCTTTCTGCCAGACTGTTTTCCAGCCACTCAGCCCCAAGCCTGTAGTGTTGCCTGGGTTTGTTGTGGCCCCAGTGCAAGACCCAGAACTTGGTACCGTTGAGGCTCATACAACTGACCTTGTCCCACTGACCCAGTCTGTCAAAGTCCCTCTGTAGAGCCTCCCTACCCTCAAGCAGATGAATACTTCCACACAACTTGGTGTTGTCTTCAAACTTACTGAGGGTGCATTCTATCTCTTCAGCAAGATCATTGTTAAAATTATTAAACGGAAGTGGTTCCAATACTGACCCCTGAGGAACACCACTTGTAACTGGCCACCAGCTGGATTTAACTCCATTCATCACCACTCTACCATAACTTCCATTAGTTTGTAGGCATTAATACATCTCCTTAATACAGAGCGTCCACCCCACCACCTTTTCTTCCTCACCTATGCTTTATGAAAGGATGGTAGCCACTGATTGCAGCACTCCAGCTGTGTGAATCATCCTACCAGGTTTCCATAATGGCAGCTATGTCAGAGTTTTCTCACTGCACAGTGGCCTGCAGCTCCTCCTGTTTAGTGACCATGCTGTGTGCATTGGTGTAGATGCACTTCAGCTGGGCTAATGATACTGCCATAATTTTGGGGGGAGAAGCCCTATTTCCCGCATGACTGTTCTCAGCCACTTCTATGGTTAGTAACGTAGCAATGAGCCTTGTGCTTTTGATGGCACTTGGATCACCATCCCCCACCTCCACTGAGACAGCAGACTGGAAGACCTTACCAGTACACTGTCCCAGAAGCACCAGCATGCCACTCCCAGGCTCCTCTCTAGCGACCCCATTTTCATTCCCATCCCCCTTCAAATCTAGTTTAAAGCTCTTTAAACCTTGATAATTCTTGTCCCGGGCTCCTTTTGCACCTTGTGGGGGAAATACCCAAGCTTTAAAGCTATCGACTGCAGTCCATGAAGAGGGAAGCACTTTGACAGTGAAGTACAGAAGATTAAGGCAGCTAAACTCACTCAAAAATCTCATTGAAACATTTGATGATAGACCAGATGAATTCATCACACAGAGTAAAAACAAAGAAAACAGACCTGAATAGTAATGAAGTGTCTTCATTTGGATGTAATACAAATGAGAGCACTATTCTTTTTTATGAACATTTTGCAATGGCAAAGGAAACAAGCCTGGTAGTATTTTGTAATAGGCTTCTATGGACTCCTAGAAAAAAAAACAAAATAACAAATCCATGAAGAAGTGGGTATTAAAGGCCCAGGTATTCTCATAAAATCTGTAGTTGGATTGTACCAAGCATTGCCATTTGGCACTCTCCAAAGAGTGTACACACACTCCACGCTCAGATGCACATGTCAAGTCTTTACTGGCAAACTCATGAACCACTGAGTTCTTCAACTACATTTGGCTTCAGTCCCATAGAAAAGTTTCCAGCTGATGCCCTTTCCATGCTTTCTCAGTCAGGTTTGTCTCATGAGTTTACTGAAGAAGGGACAAGAGAGACAGTGGAACCTGAAGAACCACCTCTGTCTAGCCAGGTACCTTGTTAGATACAGAAGACTATCTTCTAGTATTGCAAGTCTAGTCACTCAGTTCATACAGGTCTAAATCATTTTTTTGTTACTTTTTCTTTTTTAAGGAGGGATTCACACATGACTCCTCATGTTTGAATGGTCATGTGGAAGCACTAAATAATTCATAATCAATCCATCCAGGCTTTGTGCGCCTCTTACCTTGAGAAGCTTGCATTACTAAAGGAAGTAGACATGAAGGTGAATGCTGCCATTTTTCACAACAGAAGAGATCCTATTGGGACACGACAGACCAGACTACCTCAATTACTTATTTTCTATTGTAAATTGAAAGCCTCTTGGAAATATGTTTACACAAGTTACACAAAGAAGGATATTACAGGTTTTTAACACAATGCAAATGCAAAATGGTCATAATCATTGCCTTCCCCCCCCTTAAGTCAAAACACAGACATAATTATTAGAAATGTCAAATAGCAATATCTGCTGCTCAAACCTTGGACAACACCTTCAACATATGGATTTCTGGCTCCAGTAAAATGAATAGGAACACAAATTACAGCAGACAATAATCTAAGGGAATACATAATGGCCAAAATTAACTCTGAGTAGGAAATGACTATCAGAGGATAATCCTTAAACACAGCAAAAGAAGTAAGTCTGAAAAGAACAGCTCTTTCCATATGACCAGTAAGGAATAAAAAAATATCATGTCATGCAGAACATGAAAGATGGTAGGAGATACTCTTTTCTGGCATTTCTTTTTCTTTTTTTTTTTTTTATCCTAATAAACAGAGACAGCAATTCACAAGAAAAATGACAAAAATGACAATTTAAATGAACTGTATCACAAATTCCCTGCTATAACATATCACTATGGACAGTGTTATTGGTAGCTCCTGAGTGCATACAGTATCAAAAAGAAGTCTTAAGATGCATTACATTATAGTTCCTGCTCTGGTTCTGTGCCATGATCTGCGAAGACTGACATGTGACAATAAACTTCTGATGGAACTTAAACAAGAAGTAATTGATATCTTCATAAAAATACAAACTTTGATACAAAACCATCTCCTATTCAACAGCTGAGAAAAAAAAATATGAAGCACATATTTTTTTCCCAGCCTCAAGCAATTTGTGGCTCAAGTCTTCCTCTACACCGAGTTTCTCTGTTGAATTTTCCTTTAACAGTCTCCTCCTACTCTTGTCTTCGCTTCTTCTATCCTAATACTCATCCTAGAGACAACCTCCCCACTCTTGAAACCTCCAGAGGATTTCTGACTTTTCATTTAAATCCGCCACTTAAACACTTTTCTTCCTGGAAGTTGTCTAAGAATGCTTTACTGTAACTCCAGCAACCACACTGAAATTATTCTATCCTTGGTCTGCTGTTTGGTGTGAATGGCTGATTCTTTTTTCACAGGAAACTCTACATCAGTCTCTATATTGCTTTATGCTACTGTGCAAGAACTATTCCATTGACACTGCACAGGCAAGTAATACATCTCGGTAAGCTAATAGAAAAGCACCGCATTACAGCAGACCCTACAGTAAAAGAAGTAATAAGGAGCAATAAATACCATTAACATTTACAATATATACATTATCCACCACTCTCATAGTTCAAAAGCAAGCTAAGAACTACAGAAGTAGGCTGCTTTGTTTTGATTAATTAGTTTTATAAGAGAACATTGATCAAAGGCACTGGTAGCAAGTTTAGTGAAGTGTTCATCATGTACAAAGTCACTGGAAAATTGCTCAGACCTGAACTCAGCTCAGCCAAAATCAGGTAAACTATAAATAATCAGGGTTAAAGATGAACTGTTAGGTCTGAACAAAGGAATTCCACAGACAGGATGGCTGTGTAGCAAGGCTACAGTCTCTGTAACAATGGATGGGTTTTAATGGGGACATTTGAAGGACTTTAGACCTTCACTACCAAACTACCAGCACAGTTGTATGAGACATGCTCTGAATAGCTGCTTACCTCTGGGCAGTGACCAGGAGATGTGCTTCATACAGCAAAGAAATTTTTGAGGAAGGGAGATCAGGTGACCTGTGTGAAAGTTGTCCAGTGCCACAAGAAACCTGCAATAACAGAAATGCAAAGTTTCTTGATGTCATCTAGTTTAGTGAAAAGACAGTGAAATATTGGAGATATGGGTAAAGGTTCATAATATTTTATTGTGAACAGGGAGAACAATTCAGGCTTTCCGAAAGTAATTCTTTTCTGATCATCCTGATGAAACATGGATTAAAGTCCCATTTATTTCTCAGGGCTGCCCAAATAGTTTACTGCAGAAACTGAAGTTTAGTAAGCAGTTGTCTTTTCTATTTTTTGTGTGTTTACAGCTAGGTAATGAAAGGCTCCCATAAAGTGAGCAAAAACATTAATATTTCACATACCAAATCTCCTATATCTCTGAAAAACCTGTCACAATCAGCCTTTCTGTTCTCCAGAATTGCTGTCAGGAGATTAACTGAGAACAATTTGTGATGCTGGTTCATACTATGCAGCCATGTTTGGTAAGGAAGTGGACTAGAAGCACTAACTCATTTCAGTGAGCACCTCTGGGTCAGTAATTTTTGACCCTTACCCATTTGACTGAAAGTGAAGAGACTTTATCCTTCTTAAAGTCACTCTGACTTGTAGGCACTACTGGATATTTTTAACCTAGAACCACTTACTTAATTACACATAATAGTTTAGAGCTAATATTTTTTTGTGCTTTTAATTAGAGATGACTACTTTTCCCAGTACGTAAGAAACATTTCTTTGACAATAAATAAACGCAAAATTTCAAGTAATTCAACACACACCTGCTGAACTCATTGTAAGTATATTAATGCCTTATTCCACCTGTGCTAACATTAAAAATGTTCTCTACCCAGTCTAGTGATATAATCAATAAAAGTAAGTTAAAGGAGGACAAACTAGATGCTGCTTGAATTAGTTTCTAGTGCCTAGGACCAGTTAAAGAAAAGCTCCTTCCAGAAACTGAGCAAATGCCAGCTGAAGTCCTCTTGTTCTTTTAATGCCACCACGAACCTACTGGCTAGAATTTGTCATGAAGAAAAAGTTACACTTTCTCATTCGTCATTGAAGTTCATGTTCAAGACAAAACTCCAAGGAACTGAATTTGACCTTGAACTGATTCCAAAAATTCGGCTGTGCACTCTCAGTTGAAAGAAAAATCTAGGATCCTGGCTCAAGGGTAAAATGGAAGCCTTGTTTGAACTATAAAATTAACGCAGTTTGAGAAAAATGACTGTATAGTAGAGGAACATAAATTAAAGGTAAATCAAGACAACAATGAAGTTTAAAAAAAAAATAAAATCACTTTCCGTTAAAAGTCAATTATTTTGCTAGAGGGTCAAATATTTTTTCAGTAATAACACTGTTCACTAGTAGACCATGAAGACCTGTACACGTCTGAAATATGTAGATCTTTTAATATGCACAACAGAAACTGGATGTTGGAACAATGTCAAACGGTGTCTCCAAAATTACAATGCAAGTCAGACCACATGAAGTAATCAAAGTCTCAGTTTATTAAAATGTGTTATTTATGACTTACAGAAAATATTTCTAGTCTGTGAAAGAGAAATGAGCTAAGAATTAACCCTTTTAATATTAAAAATGTTTCTTTTTTTATTACATTTATAAATACTGAATTTTATTCATGAAGCAGGCAAAACAGAGATGCCAAGTCTCCCACATTATCGTCTACTGGATTCATTCTCTAGCTAATAAATCTTCTGATTCACATGTTCTTTTTACAGAATCGTAACACCTTACCCTGCTGGCCAAGGTTGCTGACATCCTCTATGTAAAGATTGCCTTGGCTGCTAGCACTGTATGGCACTGTACCATAACTACAACTAAGCAAACAGTGATTTGAAGGGTTGCTTTAAAATGGTTAATGGTTGTCTCAGACCAATGGTTGTCAAGAGAGATTGACAAAAGCAAGATAAAATAGGTTGGGTCCTCCTGAATCAATCCAGTCAGCATGAACACTTGTTTTACGGGGGGGGAAGCTTTGACAATCTTTTATTGTTTATTTTAGGGACCAGTCTTTCTGTTCACTATTATATCTTAGCCAACAAATTTAAGGACAGTATAACGCTCCCCCAGCCCCTGTATTTAGTAAGATATTAAAACAGCAATAATAGTTGAAACGCAAATAGTCCATCACTGCTTGTGATGGCTCAACCATCCCTCTTAGAGGGATCCTCAGGACATGGTGCCTGCATGGTGACAATGACCAATTCAGGGAGGACATTTGCACCTCTCATACGTGGATATAATCTCACCTTTTTTATTTCAGTTTTGATCTATAATAGTTTTTAAGAGGACTTAGATTTTGATGTGGAATGATAATACTTTATGTCTACATTGGAATTTTTGCCCTTTCCAGGCAATTTTCTGCTTTGTCTCTTATTCCAATTTCAACTTTTCAGCTAAAGTTGAAAAAAAGGCTGTATTTTTTACATAAAAGGAAATGCAAAAAAAAAAACCCCAAAAACCAAAACAAACCAGAATTCACAGTGCAAATCATTACAGTTAATGATTTCCTAGGGTTTCCTGGTTAGGCCTGGGTGGTTCAATATGTCTTGACTAGGTCAGGTGACAGCTGCATTAACATGATCAGCAAGTCTCAAGTCTGTCCAGAATAAATGTGGAGGATGCAGGAAATACCCACTGCTCTCTGCTTTCTTTGGTCCTGAATACACTGCTGACAAAGGACTAATCTTGAATATCTGATGAGTCTTAACTTATGTTCCAACAAGATGGCAACTTTAAACAATTTTGCTGTTATTGCCCATGTTAACTGAAAGTGTATTTGAAAATGGTTTCAGGCAAGGGAAAGAAGACACTTCAATGGACTTTACTAATTTCAGTGCAGCAGCATCAATCTGGCAATGCCAGAACAAATAAGACTTTTAGCACCCATCCACAGCTGTACATAATTTTAAAAAACATCTTAAGTTGGAGTTCTTATTAAACTAGCATGGTTATATTAAAGAGTTACATAAAATACACAATTAGTCAGAGAAATTGCCTTCGTCTGGTGATTTTTTTTGTCAGAATACAGGAAAATGCCTTTAACAAATAACAGTTACTTGCACTGTATCTGTTCAGTGTGGTTTTCTTTGCTTTTTTAAAGTCACAATATTAAAATGATAGTGGGTTTAACACTTTGCAAATGCTTTCAAGTCTGAATACTTCAGACCTGAAGTAAGTCTTCCCTTAGGGATTTAATGTATTTAATTATCTCTGAAGTTTTATCCATCATAATAGCTAAGTGAAATCATTGCTCTTGTATAGAACAAAGGGAAGCCAAACATATAAATCAATATTTGATTTTTTAAAGTTATTTACTGGAGTAACACATGACAGACACTGAAAGAGTAAGAGAATTCCCCAATAATTATTTTTTTACAAGAAATGAACAAAGGGGTATTTTAAAACAACAAAATTCAAGGCTGATTACTCCAGAGAGATGGGAACTCAGCAGCATGGTGGGAGAGACAAAGATCAACAATGGAGACTTTTAATTACTTTTGCAGTAATTCCAACTACAGGGTCAGGTAGGACTTGACTAGTCATTGCTTATATGAAAGCAATCTTGAACTTACCTCAAGTCACAAAAGACTTTCACAAAAGCTCAGGGTAGCTAAAGCATTTTTGTGAGTATCATTCTACTAGGAGCTTCGTACTTCTTTACTTTTTATCACAATTTAATGCAGTCTCTGGAGATTTGAAAGGGCATGGTGACATCAGTTGTTTTCCAGTTTTACTCCTTCAAGCCTCCCATCACCAAGACACACAAAACTATAGATCCCAATGCAATCAGAGTTTGAAACTACACTTAGAATCTGTTCTCACTTTTTACCAAAAGTGAGATTTTCCTTATTATTTTCCCCTCTCAGCGTAGGGTAAAAAGGCTGGAGACAAAGATCAGATTAACAGTCCTGTTCTAAAACTTTAACGTGGTCTGGAGCCAGACTTGTGTGGCCCAGTCCTATGCTCTCTACCACCTGCTCTCATACCACAAACTCTGATCTCTCTCTGAACTAAGATCCCAGCCCAGTTTTCTGCATTTTCTGCTTCTCCAGTCACATGTCCACATGTACCTGAGTGTACACCCAGGGTCTCATCCTCCATGACCTGTATGGCCTGAACATCACAAAACTTGCAGCCTTTTACTTGTGTTCAGTGTGTATGATCCCCCACTACTTCAACAGGCAAACAGCCCTGCTGCAGCCCACTCCCCATCTCCCCTGTGTGTCCCTATCCTTCCTTCCTAAGAGACTTCTTGTTACCCTCTGACCTCTCTATGGCCTGACATAGACTGTCACCTCCTGACACATCAGATAAGATCAAATGAGAGGGGGCTGGGGCGTGCCGAGCTGCAACTTGCTATCTGTAATTTGGCCACCTCTATCTTAGGTACGGAAAACATGAGGACAGCTTAATTCAGCCAGTGTATCTTTTTACATTCCAGTTTAGCCCACAAACACTATATCACATCTCATTAAGCCATACATTACTACATGCACAACTTCTATAACATTTGAACATAAATTGTGAACCGTAAATCCATATGGTATTCAGGGGATTACATAAATGTTGTAGAATGTGTCAATTTACTTACTACTTTTATTTCCTATCATATTACTAAATACTGCCTCTACAAGGGGTATAATTTGAATCATTTCCCAAACAGGCTAAAAGAATGGATTAATTCTCAAGTACATTAATCAATGTTTTGCCTCTTGGCATTAATTCCCCATGTCCATCCGTCCTCCCTCTCCCCTCTCCCACCCTGAGTGATGGTGCTTGGAGCTGGCTGTCACTGGCAGCCAGCTGCACTGCCACAGAAGCTGACAGCTGGAGCACCAGTCGGAAAGAAAACTATTATATCAGCATTACTGTGCTAACACGCCATTATTGAATCAATACTGGCATAAAAGTGCAGCAACAAAGTGGAGAATGAGGACCTGAATTCTTCCTGAATCTCACATCCCTCCTGCAGTACCTGCAGTTTGTGTATTGTCCCTCCAGGATTTGAGGGGCTTGGGGATCAGCAGGGTCACACCCTGTTCAGAGAGACAAAGGCAATGCCACTCCCAGATAAAGAACAGCAAAGCATTTTCTTGGATTTATCAGCTCCCAAATTTCCTGGGCCGTGCAATTTTTTGCTGGTGGATGGTATGATCTGTCTGTCATCTCCTGTGCTATTGCAAAAGATACAGAGGAAAATGCATTACCCCACAAACAAAATATAGAGAGATTTGACAGAAATTAGCAATCAGTATTTTATTCTACTGGCTATTACCATTGCTGACAACAGTGGAATAACAACTTTATAGAGGAAATCCATAAGAAATCCCAATTTACAAGCAAGAACATTGGGGCATACGGAGGAAAACAACTTGCACACCTTGATAAAGGGAACCAGGACTCCTCGGGAAATAGAATCTGAGAGTCTATGTCATAAATCAGTTAGATGACATGCATTTGGTAAATAGAATGGAAAATAGCAAATGGTAAATGTAATATATTTCAGATAGGCATTAAGAAACATCCTGGTTAGCGTTCTTGTTATTTATTGTGAAGAAGTTACAGCAAAGGACCATAAAACTGTGCCACATATTGCAGGGTCAGTTCCAGATGGAAGCTGTACATATAAACATAAGCACAAACTGACCAAGCAACAGGACGTTACGTACATTTACCGCCAACACCCGGAGAGACATTCAATTGAAGTAAAATAAATTATCCCAACCAGATTGTTAGGAAGTGAGTTACTGGGCTGGTTTGATTTTTTGTTTAAAGGCAACCCTGCAGCAATTAGATACCAATCACATCACCGCCACACAACTTAAAACAGGAAAAGAGCTACAGTCCAACATATGCACCCAGGTTTCTTTAGTCCTTTTTCCTTTCAGGCAAATTCCAGACTATTCCCACCTGCCTGCTGTACCCGCACTGATCAATTATCCTGCTGAACTGAAAGTGAACCTGCCGCAAAGGGTTAAGGTGTGTGGCTGCACTGTCACAGAGCCAACTGCATGAAAGACAAGATGTATGAAACTCTCCTAAGAGGAAAGAACAGTGGTAATAACACCAATGTCCAGCTTAGCAGGTGTCTAACATGGACTATTTGTTTTGCTTCATTAAATAAAAAAAAGATTATAATGTAGTGAAGTGTAAATACAGTAGTAGTTTTAAGAAAGACTGAGGTGTTACTTTTCAGAGACTACTACATTAACAACCCCTAAAAATATCAAGAAGGGTGCCCAGGACACCTTCCTGAGGCATCAGCTTATAGATTTAGAGTATTTTGGGGTAAACAGTGGCTACCTCACCAAAAAAAAAAACCACCCATTCCTTGGTAGGTGTAATAAGAGCTTTGAAATGTGAAGCTCTTTAGACTTGCATCCTCAGAGTGGACATTGACGACACCAGGAGAGGTAAAGTTTTCCAAACCAAGTTTCAAATTATCTGACACTGATCTGCAAGTGCCACACAACCACAGGCCACCAGTAACTCCTTGGGAATTGTTCTCTGCTTGGCTGCTTCATTAACAGCATCAGGAAAAGGGCTGCTTAGCCTTAATAGTAATGGTTGTATTAGGACATCTGTGCTAACAGCATACAGAAGGACCTGCCTTATAGAGCTCACTAAACTTACTTTGAAACGTAAAAATTTTCTGTCTCTTCCAACCTGGACTCATTTTGAATTGTCTGCTTTTCTATATGACCAATTTTTCTGTTAAAGTCTGGAATACACATGTCAGGACATTGGATAATTGATACAGCTCAAAATATAGTTCAAAATTTTGCATGTTGTACATAATTCTTTCCTTTGACTTAAATTTTACAGTCTTCTCTCTCACCACCCCACCCCTTTCAAAAACACAAACAAAAACAGACAAAAAAAAAACCAAAAAAAACCCCAAACAAACACAAAACAAACCAACCAAAAACGAAACCAAAGAAGAATTTCCAGAAAAATATTATGTTGTATTTTTTGTCACAGCATTTGGTTTTCAAGAATTCTGTCACTGGGCTTTGTGAAGATTATCTTGATCTGGAAAAGATTCCCCCCTTCCTTTATTCATACCTTGGGCACGTACTAACAAGTCATGGTATTTAATGAATGTCAAAGAACAAATAGCAGCATGCTGATAGAGTACTGACATACAGTGGTGACATGTGTTATCTTCCGGGCCAGACTCCTGGGCCATATGATTATACATACCATCCTCTACCAACTCAACTTGAACTGAAGACAATGGCAACAGAACATTTTAACACTCATGATCTCATGAGAAAATGAACCTGCCATTTCACAACGAAGTAAAGTACTAACAAGTATTCGCACTGTCTCAGCTATAAACCTAAAAATTCTTTTCAACAGATATGATTAATTTACTGCTTTTACAGTATTGCCAACCCCTCGCACTTTCAAAAGTCATGAGTCAATCCCCAAAAGATCATCAGATAGGCTTAAAAGGGATCTCTCTTTCTTTATATATAAATATAGGTGTATTTATACATATAAACACACATATATGAATTGCTGCCTGCCTTTAGGATTTCGAATTTAAGGATTAGTTTTCAAATATTCAAACTTTTTGCTGAAACTAAGGGAAGTATCTATTTTTAATAAGTAGATGAAATTATAACATGAAAGATTACATTCTGGAACTAACTCATCTTTAAAATAGAAACTAGTGTTTTCTATAGTACTATGATTTGGCATAACTGTTAAAGACATTATACAATTGAAATTATTGCACTTTTACACAACATTTCTGGATGGCAATTTTTAAGGGGAAGCATCATAAGTTTTAGAGTTCAGTGGCAAGATTATAGATGAGAACAGGCTCCTTTAGACAAGGTGTGAAACTGCCTAGTTCTGATCAGGAAGAAATTACACTTCTAAAAATCCACCGGGTTATAGTTATAGTCCTCATGTTTCCCATTTACAAGGCAGCAATTCTTTCATAATAAGAGTTAACTATAAATAACTGACAACCTCAAATAATGAGCCCATGGGGATGATTGTGAATTAAATAAAACATATACATTTCTTTAATTTTCTTTACAAAGGGTAGGATGACCAGTTTGCCCTGATGAACGGTTTGCTTAGTGTAGAGTTTAAACAAAGACTGTTCTAATGAAAGGGTATCTGATCACCTTTGTTATTAAATCAGTAAGCTAAAAGCCTCCAGAATCCTCAGAGAATGAGTATGGATTCATCGTCACTTGTTCAAGAGCATCGTAGCCTCAAAAAAACAGTAATCAGACTGGAAACTTCCTAAAGTCAGACTCTCCGGAGATATGGAATACTTCCCCATTTTGGTTATGACAAAATATACCACTGGAATGGTGTTCTAAGGAAACATTTTAATTTTGAAGTTTTCCAGTAAACCAACATATCAATAATAAAAACTGTTAATGTAATCACAGAATGTTAGGGGTTGGAAGGGACCTCTGAATCCTAAAGCCTAATCCAAATACTCTTGAAGCCGAGTGAAATCTGTACTGGTTTTAATTATGTTCCAGGTGTTGTGGGACAGACAGCTTTCAGGATGGCCATGCACCAGTTTGTGAAGTGTTCATACAGACAGGCCTGTCATGTTGTGTGCTCAATTTGAATTGTTTTTTTTTTTACCAAGAAAGGACAATACTATTTTTCACTGGGTTACTGCATCATCAAAGGCACTTGAAGTATTTACAGGTATCAGTGAATACAATCTCTAATCTGTGTGAAGTGTCCAAAATTACCATTCTGTCTATGCTGAAAGCAAGACATAGAGGTCAAGGGACTGTCCAGGAGACCTAAGCCATCCTCTGAGCTCCACACAAAGCAAAGGCGGAACTAGAATTTGGCACCTCCATTTCACAAGACCTCAGTGCTCTTCCCAGTGGAACTGAGCTCCTGGAGGACACACAGGGAAGTCAGCTGCATTAGGCTGAATTAGTGGGTTTGAATATGTATTTTAAGGCTTACTTAAGCGCAATAACGCCCCAATGATTCTCTCTTTTGGTAGTAAAATGGTGGTAATTCTGTACAGATGCCAATTCTGCTCATGGAATTTACCCTTTGAAATGACTTAACTTTGAGTCTCCCAATTTGAACAGCACATCAGGTAGCTTTGGATTTTTAAGGCATTGAGTGCTCTCATCTCCACTTAATTTGATATAGTCTCCTTTTCAATGAGCATTGAGGGTCCTCAGCACCCTTCCCAGATTCATTTGCTGTCTTACAAAATCAAGAAGTTATCAGACTGATGTAGTTCAGCATAGCAGCAAACAGCCACCACTATTCCATAACAGGCAATACGTATTGACACAAACACTCTGAAAAACAATTCAATAATCCACACATGTCTTTAACGTGTTTCATTTTTCTTAGGGCCAAATACCTTTCATTTACAGTGCTACGCTTGCACAGGAGGTACAGGGATTTCCTACACCAGTTGTGGATAACAGAGATTCTGGCACTAGAGCCTGCAACTCCCACACAACTACTATATTTGTCTAAAACAAGCACGGGCAGATCATAGAGACAGCAAGCTGTGATAGTGGAACATTATGAAGGTGCGATACAGCTTCCAAGGATTTGGAAATGCTCTCCTACAGCATCTCAGCAACCGTGCCAAAAGTGTTACCTTTTGTACTCATGGGATTGATCTTCCATGTCAAATTCTGCAGTGTTATACACAGCTAAATAAAGGGGAACAAAGAAAATTAAACAATTGACCCAGTTTGAAAAATTACTATTATTATCAGGGAACAGCATTGTGACATGAAAAGAGGAATATCATGGACCCCTTCGCAGCACTGACACTGACACTGAAAGAATGTCCATAAAGTAATAAAAAGTAGGGGAAACAAATGCACAAATTTACTAGTCAGTAGGTAGGCATAAGAAGTATTCCCCCAGAACATTAATTCTGCATCCATATGTCACCTTTTTTTAATATATATATAAAAAAAAATTAAAAATAAAAAAAAAAAAATCACAAAACTTCCATCAATCTGTAATAACTTTTGTTCACTACTCTACAGGACTAGATACAGGAATCAACCTAGAAATAATGGACTATGTGACTGTAAAGAGTTGGTTATTCTCTTAATTTCTGCTTGAACAGAATAGAGCGATGAATTTGCTACTGCATTTTTCTGTTTGTTAGTGAAATCATTACATTTCTATATTAAGAAGACACACAAGAGATTCGTATTTTGATATGACTTATCAGAACAAGTAATCAGCCCCCTCAGCAGCAGACCTGATGCAGTTTGATTGGTCCCTGGTTGCTGGTTCATGGTTGGACTCTATGATCTCAAAATACAAAATTTTTCCTGCAGCTGGGGCATTCAGGACATTTTTTACCTATCTCTCAATAAGAGTTCACCCTTTATTGTTGCCTTTTCCAATGTTAGTAAAGTGTCTTGCATTTGACTAGATATTTTTGTAAAAGCTCAGGGAACTCAGAAAGTGCTGCCCTTAACCAAAATCTACCTGGAAATAAATTCAAGTATCACAGACTAATGGGAGAATCCAACTAATTCCTTAGAAAATGAGTTAAAAAGATACAGGTTGAAGAAATGAGGAAAATTACAACAAAAAGTCTCTCAGTTATTAAACCTAACAGTCTACACACAGTTTAATTGCTTACTCTGTTTTCAGTTTTAAACAGATGCTGGTGTAATCATCAAGTAAAAACAGGGTTCAGGTATGCAAGATAAGTTTGTGGATAATGTGAAAGAAAAAAAGATGTTGAGGCATACTATACCTTGAGTATTTACATTCCTGTTTTTATAATTATCTTAATTAAAGAGTAATTATTTCACTTATAGATAGGCTTATCTCTAACATGAAACTACCTGTCTACCATAATAAAAATTGAAAAACATCAAAATTGCATTTTTTACTGTCTTTAATAGATGTTCTGTACTTTAAATGCTGTCTTCACCACAAGGAAAATACATTGTTATACTCACTTGGTATTAATATTCTCTAGAAATAGTCAGGTTGCTAATAATGGAAGCAAGATTTCCAGAAGCACAGAATCAGTTGGCTAACAAAAATATGCTTTCACCTGCTGTGAAATAAAAGACAAACACAAAGTTCTAACAGAGAATTAGTAAGGAAAAGTTAAGACTAGCCAAGAGTAAAACAAGGGCTCATAGTCAAAAACGTGGAGCTTCCTTCTGCTGGCAGCCTGTGGCTGTTAAGTGCCTGGGGAGAGCACCCAGATAGACCACGCCTGGGGAGAGCACCCAGATAGACCACGCCTGGGGAGAGCACCCAGATAGACCACGCCTGGGGCCTTCACCTGGACCAGCCTAGAACACGCAGCCAGGTGCAGGCAGCTGGGGGTTCCTGCAGCTGATGCGAGCTATCAAGTAGAGAATATCATGTTATGGTTTTGGCTGGCATCTGCACTTTGGATTCCCTTTACAAGGCAGAAACACATCTCCTAAAACCCTTTGTAAGAGTAATACTGGGACAAAGAATCATAGAATCATTCACATTGGAAAAGACATTGAATCCAATCATTAAGTTGTGCTTAAAGGAGGGTGTTAAAAGAGTGCTTCTATTTGTAGATAATCAAAACCAGACAAGTAATACATAGGATACATATCAGACATGTATTTTCACTAGGAATGACCTGTCTTCCAGGCACTTGACACTTCACCTGCATCAAGATTAAAGTGTGATGGAATAGTGAAACAATTTCATGGAAGTTGCTGGATTACTCTTCTCTATGGAGAATGTACAGGAAATTGTGTGACTTTAAAACAGGTCAATTCTCAAAATGTACATGTTTTAAATACTGCCTAGAACATAAATTAGGCCAAGTTTTAAAAGATGCCAGAAGTCACAATCAGCCTTACTACTCACGTGGACATGGGGAAGTACTAACCAATAGGACCACCTTTGTCTCTAGTGTATGCGCTGAATAATTAGTTATTACTTGTCAGCTGAGGCACCCTCTAACCCCACTTATTTTTCCAGTCTAGACAAATCTTTTCAACCTCCTTTTCTTTTTTTTTTTAAATATAAGTAAATGATACCCTCAGTGTTACTCAAATGTTTTACTGCTTTGCTGAGGCTAAGCTTGTTTCTACTTCAGTCAAAATAACATGGGAGTAAGTACAGAAGCTGCACTCTCGACAGAGCTTCTCTTGCTGGCACCAGCCGTTGTATTGCTTGCTGAGAAGATGGTGAGCTATGCATATTAATGTCAACAGCTTCCCTACTCACTGTTGTACACTGTAGGTCCACTAGCATCTATTGTTTTATATGTCACAATGGAAGGCACTGAATTAAAACAAACCATAAAAAACCAAAGCTGTAATACATCCCAAGAAATGCTGAAATCCCAGTGAGCAGTCCAAAGCTGGGGGACCTGTCCTCTCCTTCCTGAGGAGTGACAAGCACAACACTGAATTAGTGGGACTTCACTAGTCTAAAGCCTGCTCTCTGAATGAATGCTAATCCACTTTACCTCCACATCTCCTGCCTGCTCCACTTCAAGGACTTTTCACCTTAGTACATACTCTTCAAAGGCTATTCTTTCTATGAGTCATTTTTGGGGTGGGGATCAATAACATATGCCAAGAATATCCATTTATACCAGCAACCAACTGATTGCAGTGATGTGAACGTTCACAAACTTCTGTCATTGTATGTTGCCAGGCTGTGAGAGTGCTTAGCAAAGTTTTGCTGGATGTTGTTAATTTTATCACTGCTAGAGACCACAATAGATTTCCCTTCAAAAAAACCCCAACCAACCAAACAAAACCAACAAGAAAACCCCCAAATCGAATAACATTCCCCAGTAACTCCCAAAATCCACCTCAGTACAGCACCTAAATCATCTTATTTCCAAATAACTGGAGGAACAAGATAGGAAAATTACCAAAGCCATGGAGAAAAGAGAGTTCCTATAGCTGTATATGAACAATAGCACCAAAGATACGAAAAGGATGTAAATTGTGGTGAGATATACAGTAGTGGCTTACTTATGCAAATAAAGAAATAAATTTGTCAAGCTTGTGTTTTCCCAAAATAAAATGAATTTTCAAACCAGATGCCTCTTTTTGACTACCAAAAGTTGTCTGTGATTACCCCACTCAGCTGAAGTGTACATATATGCTGGTATCAAATGTCTACTACCTTTTTTTTTCTCTCTCTCTTTTTTTTTTAATTTTGGAGTTGTTTCCTCTGCAGCATGTTTTGCAATATAACCTGGGCACTGAAAGGATGTTTATTCTATCAGACTTACCAAATCGTTTGCTAAATATTGACAAAAACATTTTGACTCTTACTCAAAACAACTGGAGTTTTCCTCTAATTATTTGTGCCAAGACTTCACTGTGTAAGGCCTTAATCAAATGACTAGAAATGGATCTGCAGAATGTTGAAAATAAGTGTCCTGAACGCATAAATCCCTGCAATGTGCAGAAAAGTCGTTTTGAAAATAGGTTTCCTTTGTCTCTATTCTGCCCTCCAGTGGTTTAGCAAAGAGACAGATCAAGACAGATCAGAACAAAAAGCACCAACCAAAACATACTAACCAATTCCTCTGTCTGGCTAACACCCTGATGGCTGTGGCAAACAGGACAGGTCAAATGTTGAAATTATCATAATTTTAAAAAGACAACAAAACCAGATGATTTTTTATCTGATAAAGTAATAAACTGTTACTAAAGCAAGAGTTCCTGCGATAAACGTTTCTCAACCCTGGTTAAGTAGTAAAAGTGTTTTGCAAGTACAATTTTCCAAACCTCATGTAGAAGACAGATTTAAATGAATCTTTCTGAATTATATCAGCAATGTACATGTCTGTCAATACAGTAAATTAACTGTTGATTGCAAAGGACCTATGGCGTTTGGTCATAGTTTACTCTTAGATAAAACACCACCTCTTCTTACTAGAAGGAACTTCTGTTGTCATATAAACCCTTCCGAAGTGATTGTAAAAATGCATCATCCCAAAGTGTCTTTGTCTTGTACTCTAAATTTGGGAACAGGCTTTATGTTTTTTGCTTTGGTCATTCCAATTAGTACAGATGGGAGGGTGGTAGGGGGCTCTGTGTACACATGGTACATACCCTGTAAATATACTTCAAAAGGATTACTGGTACATTTTTTACTTAAAGTAAAAATTCAACTTCCGTCCTCTTTTGAAATTCTTGTTTTCCCCTGCAAAAAGCATGCCTTGGAAAAAAGCAAGAGAGCTCACATTTTAACTAGCTGAATATTTTTTGTGGCCAGTGTGAAGGCCTGACCATTATTACTGTGTAGTATGGTGCCTGCCTGGTGGATTCTATTCTGTGAGCACATACACCATCATCAGCAAGGAAGAGACCGTCAGGAAAGAAGCTCTCCTCTCCTGGCTCTGATCACTGGGACTCTATCTGCTAAGCTGTCCTCAGAGATAACTATCTCACACCCTTGAACCCTGCATGGGCATTGGCTTTCCCCACAGTTTACCAGTGGTGTGCTATTGCCCGTGTAAGAGTGTACAGAGCCAAGACTTGCTTGTTTTTTTCTCTCTGAGGCCACCGTACATGATATAGGTGGGGTTTGTTCAGGATTTCTTCTGTCATTCCCAAATGCTGTTTCTCAACCTGTGGTTTGACCTGACGTATTTTTCCCCCTGCGGCAATGTTCTTTCTAATTCCACCTTGTTACAATCTTTCCCGTTCTCTGTCTCACACACACCTCTCCCTGCTTCTGTATCCTAACTGTGTGGAAGGACAGGTCCCATGCTACACATCTTCCCTCACTGATGGTTACTGGCTTAAGAAATATTCCTATGGGAAAGAGTTGGGAAAACAGCACTGTGTAGGGCTCATCACAGAGTGGTGAGCAGAACCATAGTTGCAGTTGCAGATAACACACGAGGAATCTGTTCAACACTGTGGCAGCTTTTGAGGCCTTATAATACCACTGTGCAGCAGTAAATCACAGAGTGCAGAAGACCATTTTCACAAACCCAGGGCTGAGGAACAGCCCCGAAGGCTCCTCGTTCACCAAGTCAGGCAATAGGTTATAATCAATGGGATTATTTTAAAATAATACCTCTTCAACTCTTTTTACATCACTCCTGATTTTGAGACTTTAAAACTTACATGAAAACCAGGACAGCCACAGCCTTTGAAGTGTAAAGTGTGATCCTTTCTTAGAAATATGAAACCATTTGTTATTACATACTCAGGAAACAAAGTACTTAGAGAGTTTTAGCCAGACCTGTGATACTACTTATTATTCCACAGGAAGTTTGCATTTAAACAGCAGCCATACTGTTCTGCCATACAGCTCTGCTTGAAGAGCTTATTATGAGCCTTAATCAGTCAGTGTGTTAGGTCCCCCCCAAGTCCAGAAATCTGTCAGGATATGGAGACAGTTCTCCTGCCCACAGAAGCAGCTTAAAAAAAATATAATGAGTCAAACCTTCTTCCCCTGTCTCCAGCATTAACCCGAGTCATAAATCCATGAGTTGGTTTCTAAATAATAAAGATAGGTGACTGAAAATACTGACATTTTATAAACTTCTAAATCACATTTTCAAGTCTTTATAATACCATGAAATCTCTAATTCTCAAAACACCCCATTTCTTATGATTAAAAATAATGCACATGAAAAGAAAGCAGTCCATGTCATCTTGTTCCTTGCCATTACAGATACTTTACCTGCTGAGAAGGGGGTTAGAAAAGAAAAAACCTGCATAATTTCCTCTGCCACAACAAGCAGGTGAATAGTAATTATTTCTACACCAGTAGTACAGGGCCTTTTTTCCACTTTGACAAAGCCTAGGAGAGTACTAGTTTTGTTCTGCAGAATAATGGAGGTGGAATAGAGAGGCTCCTTCATTGGAAGCTTAGGAGCTTATTGCTCATACCACCCAGCACTGTGAATAATAAAGTGGCATGACAGCATTTGGTCCACATCATACTCAAGTAGGGTACAGATGCATACTGTTACTCTACTGACCAGGTTGCATTTGACACCCTCCACATCCATATGTTCTTTCTTAGTGCACAAAGCAAACTGCTTTAGCATGGAGACTCCATGCCCTGGTTTTCTTTCCAGCTTCTGCTACTCACTTTCCATTCAAAGCCTAAGCAAATATTTTAGTGGAGTATTATTATCTAAGGCTAAAATTGTGAACCATTCCTTTCACCTCTATATCTGCTGCCTCAATTCCACGACTACTGCATTTTCTTATGTTCAAGCTCCCTAGAGGTTCATACCTCTGCACGCACCCAGAGTCAGTCTTGCATTGAGACCTGCACCTAAACAAAATCTAAAACTCAGCTGTTTCACTGCCTGTGTACTGCAGGACACTTGTGATGGTAAGTATTGTTAAAAAATGCATAACACAGAGACAAGACTGTGTTCTTTACAAAATAAGTACTAATTTCTGTAAAGGTCTAATAAGAGGTAGTGGATATTATTTTTACAGTAGCCTGATTTTGAAGCAGGAGATATACACTCAGTTGTCTCCCAGAGCAGAACTGAAAATCATATCCCTCACCTCTCCAGCAGAGCTGGACATTTGGCCACCATCCAGCCATGGTGGTATGGAAGATGCACAGAGTAGTACAAATTAAAGATTCACAGGTAGACAAGTTCTTTCTAGTATACTCTCTTTGGAGAGGTTAGGGCCATTGACTAAGTGTGGATAGACTAAGTTCTGGTCCCAGCTCTCCCATCTGCATACGTGTTTTGGATTTTAGAAGTTAGTTGTTAAAAACTGAGTGATTACAACAAAAGGCCAAGGCAGAGGCTTACAGGTCAAATGCAGTAAGAGGAGGTGGAATGAAGTCATGAGAATGACTGTGAGAAGCAAACAGACAAAAATTCTTATTCCCAGCACTTGTTCTAATGAAGCAGGTCATCATTTCTGCTCATTGTATGGAACACAGACATGCACCTAAAGCACGTTTTGAATAGATGGTCTAGATAATCCCCAAACCTTATTTCTGTTTCATAATGCAGCTTTTCCTTTCAAAAGGAAATGACACAGCCTTAGCCATCCTTCCCTGCCCAAGAATTCACAACTTCATGAAACATGTTCACAGTTGCACAGGTGGAAGTAGGATTTTTGCACAGGCAACAGATACTTGGGCAAAGACTGATTTCATAGTTATAATTATGGTCTAATATGAAGAGGGAAGCATAAAGCCCACATGAAGTAAGACAAGGGCATGGCAAGAGATGTCCAAAAGGGCGTCTGACTCCTACATACCTTTACAGTCTGGAGCATAACTGTTGATAGGTGGAGGGTACTCCAACACCACAGTAATAAACAGTACTAAAAAAAAAAAAAATCAATCTTAAATGAGGTCTAGGTCCATTCTTGTTTTACCCCCCTTTTCTGAATACTCCACTTTCAACCAAATGAACTACATTATTCAAGATTTCTTCCATGAAAGCACAGTGATCTGGTCCCGTTGGAGTCTTGGTTAGGCCCAGTTCACAAAGACTTGAAATTCATGAGCTAAGTTTTCCTCTCAGTGCCACCAGTTACCAAAATAGTAAAGGGAGTTTCTCTGATCTCACGCAACTAACTATAAAGGGAGGGTAGCATTTGGCTCTAGCTGAGAACATTAAAATATTTTGATTGATCCTTGTGAGCCATTAGGAAATACCATCAGTACCTGCTTACTGACACAATTGTTGTTTTGGGTAAACTTCTGTTGTGCCCGGAACCATGATTATACAATATACAATAAGAGACTGAGAACAGGGCACCAGCTTCCCATTCCTGTCCCACCACATGACACACTTTTTTCCAAAGGGAATGTTTAAACATTCTCGATTTAATGTTTAACCACAGATGTACAGAAAAGGGGAAGGACAAAAGGACTAATGATTACATTACTAAAATTAGCTATAACCACCCGCAAAATTATTCCCTTCATTTACCACATTAAGTGGACATGGAGAGGGAGATCAGAGCCATCTTTACTAATTTTTAATAATTGTTAATAATAATCTCCATTATTGTTATTACAGCAAACTTACAAAAAACTATGGCGATCTTTAATATTAGTTCCTCCAGACAATTAGAACACTTTTTTTTTTTTTTATATATAGGAGCAAAAAAAGATAACCTGGGCAGTTTTTCCACAAACTGTAAGTATTGTGCAAGTGCCAACTCCTGTACTGATTATTCTTTTCTACTTAGTGAATCTTCTCACCCCTTCAGTCAGAATGTCTCTGGTTCATTTCCCATCCCCTGGTATTACGAAAAACAGCCTGGCATTTAGTCAAACTAGGACAGCTTTACTGATAAAGCCGGGGGGGAAGCAAATAATTTGTCAAATCTCACTACTCCTAAACATAAAGAGCACTGCAAATCAATACACGGAAGTGTTCTCAGTTTGATTCTGACTGCAAAGAGGAAAGGGCAGCACCGCGCTCACTGTCTCCACACTAATTGAGTGAGAGTGCACTCTCCATCATATCTACTCCTGACCAGAAAGGAAGTGTACAAGATACTGTGTAAAATTCAAGGGGGAAACAAAGGAGAATTAAGAAAAGACTTCTGGAATTGCACCTTCTTTAGGTGAACATCCCCCTAATCCCTTTGTTATGTCCACACAGGTGACTGCTTATCACCTGATGAAGTAGAATTCAACAGTTTCTCATCAATGCATCTTGGTGAACTTAAATTTCATATTGAACTATCTATATACAGGCTAGGAAAATACAAATCCATGGTTGTACCTTTAGGTGCATTTATGATTTCCCTGTTATCATTCACCATGGCTGTTATTCTATGACATCTGTATTTTTGGAAACAAAAACTCAAACCCTGCATGCAATTCATTTGTCAAAATCACATTCAAGGCTCCAAATACTTGCTAATGTTGTTCAGCAAAAAGTTAATTTTATTTTTGTCAAAACACATTTGTATCTGTTACCATAATTCCTAGCCTATCTGAACTGTAACCAACCTATGTGCTAACACTACAACCTGAACGTTTACCCACCTTCCCAAGTTGAAGTGGTGTATTAAAATATGCCCAAAGACTATGCTGAGTGCCCTCATCTCTGGAAGGACAGCAAGAGAGGTAAGCTGGTTGCAACTTAGTGAGTAGGGAATTGTCACAACTTGTTCAGTTTAGTTGGCAAGTCAGTAGTTATCCTGAAGACTTCGATTTTGTTTCCCAGGAATACTAACACTGAGAAGACTATTGCAACATTATGGCAGTTGTATCTGTATTCTTTTTTGTCTAAGGCTATGCAGTGAAGAAATCTGACTTTCACACACTTTTGTTTCCCCTTGATGTCTCAGGGCTGATATTTATCAAAAAAGAATGCATGCACATTCCTCCATGTGATGACAGCCTACAGAGAAAAACAGCACATATTTTGCTCAACCGCTTCGTATATCTCACATGGGTTTCATGCTTTCCAGGCATGTACAAATCCTGTGTGCAAGGCTACAGACTTAAGATGCTCCTGTCTCCTCTTTGCAATTGGTTAACCTTTGTACCACAGGCTCATTTCTCAGCTGCTCCAGATAGTTTACCTCCCTCCCCTTAAGCTACTCAGTGCCACCCTCCCGTTTCTTTTCACCTAAGGCTAGCTCTGACTTTGTAGGAAAGCAGTCACCAGACTGGCTGAGGGCAGCACACTGCATTCCCCAGACTCCATTCCCAGCAGAGCACAGGGGCTTATATCACCAGATACATTTGGAAAGATAGAAGAGGGATTAGGCGGGTTTGTATTCCTTCTGCATTAGTTCACCCAGCTCACAGTCGGTTCTGCGGACACAGTTATGTAACTGGAAATGGGCAGCCTGCCTGAACAAGACAGTGCTCATCCAGAAGAAGCAGGATATACACAATCTTTCAACAGTGAGAACAAGCCAAATTAACACAAGCTCTTTAACTTTCATGTTTGTGGACTCTTCTGTTACCCTAAAACTTCAGCAATAACAGTGTTATGTCTCTATTTTTCAGTACATGTTGAAAACATTATGCAAGCCAGGAAAGCAGCATGCATGTATAAAAACCATTTTACTGGTTCAGACACTAAAACTACTGTACAAACCACCATTTCTTTGCCCCAAATCCTTTGTTGTAGCAGTGTGCAATATATCAGAGCTTATCGCCTTTGACATGACAAAGAATCTCCTACTGCCAGCATTCTCAGCTCACAACCAGCCAATTAATTCTCATTCCTCCATCAGGGCAAGTACTCCAGAGTTAATAACACACTGAGGAACACCTTCTTCAGGAAACTCTCCCTTTCTGGGATGTTTACACTCATATTCTGAGAAGAGGAAAAAATCCTGACACTTTTTTCTCTAAAAGAAAATGCATGAAATTATTAGAAGAATCAGAGACATATCATGGAATCACAGAATGGCTTGGGTTGGAAGGGACTTTAAAGATCATATTGTTCCAAAGGCCCTGCCATGCGCAGGGACACCTCCCCCTAGGCCAGATTGCTCAGAGTCCTATCCAACTTGGTCCTAAACACATCCAGTGATGGAACATCCACAACTTCACATGGTTTTGTTCTCTTTAAAGTGAACATTAGGAATGTGAATTACAGCAATTCTTTAAGGACCTCAATGCTCTGGACCTGGCTAAACGTGAGCTTCTGCTTAGAAGGTGTACAAGTGTACGATGACTAGTATGATGACCGAGCTAGTAAGTCCTGTATCTACACAGCTATACACCCAAAATGGTTGATCTTTAGTCTGTGTGAAGAGCACAAACACAGGCTCTGTGAAAATAAAATGTCTGTTTAGGTGTTAGGTTGTTTTTAATAGCCACTACAAGAAAAAAGATTGCAGATGAGTTTCTCTGAGGCCAGGAACAGCTTAACTGGGTGTAGAGCAGCACCTATGCTTTAGTTTAGACCCACAGCCCAATGGCCACACTAGATTCAACTAGATCCAAAAAGGATACAGCACTGCAGAAAGTTAGATCCCTGGAGTAAAAACTAAAGCCAGGCTCTTAGATTCTCTATGTGGTACAGGAGCTTAAAAATTCACTGTCCAAACTCAGCCAGCAGCTGAGCGGGAAGCTGCCTGAAGTCATGTTTGGTTTATAGTTGCTGATAACAGTGCAATAAAAACTAATCTCAGTATATCTTAAATCCCAGCTGTCCCACAACATGCAAGTAAGATTTGCACTGAAGTGAGGGTATCCACTTAGAAACACAGTCCAGAACTTTCTACAGATAAAAGTGCCTGCCCCTTTCTTCTCAAAAGCCTGAATGTGACAATTTGTTGAAAGTGGAGGTGGAAATACAAGTGATTAGACCACTCAGGCCAGCCATGATTCTGCTTCAGTCTCCACTTCTCACTCACAGGATCATGCTCTAAACACCAGCTGGCAGGTTACTCTGAGGGGTCACACTCTCCTCCCTTCTGCTGGAGCATTATTCAGCAAGGACTTTACTGAGACAGCAAGGGAGTGCGAGTGCATAGCAGCAGGATTAGAGCACTTACCTGCAAGGGAAGAGTCCTGCCATCTGAACTCTCTTTCCACAGCTCCTGCTACGTTTTATACACATCTTAGCACTGTAAAAGGACAGAACGAGTCCTGGGAGTGGGGAACTGAAATCTGGCCTCCTAAATGACTTCTCTAAGAGTCACACTCACTCCTTCCCCTCCATCTAGCCTAACAAAAACTATTTACTACAGAATTCATCAGGAGTGGTGAGGATTGCCCATGCCCAGACTAGTCTGGCAGTTTAAGCATTCTCCTTCGAGGTGGGAGTTGAGGATGTAAATGCAACCAGACAGAGGAGGGAATTCTGTATCTATCGCTGCCTGACAAATCCCTTAGGACATAGAATAGCAGGTTTCAGAGCAACAAGCTTAAAAAAAAAAAACAAAACCACCCAACAAAACCTGTTGCTCCTACATTTCTGCAGGAAGCCTGGTCTTGTCTGTGCCAGAGAACATATAAATTGTCCAGTTCATGTGTCCTGTTTGAGATGATCTTTTCTCAAACACAATCACCTTCACAGTAACACTTTGTATAAATGCTGTTTTCTAGGGCAGCAATGGATTGCAAAATCATTTAAATCATAGCTAAGAATGATTTTTTTTTTTTAACACAAAATCACTGTTTCAGCTACACAAGAGTAACCTCTGAGGCTGAATGTTGCTTGCCTTCAGTCTTGAGCCAAAGGAACTTTTTGCAGCAGCATTGCACAGTGGTAGAAACGTCTGGTAGGTGGAACTGAAGCATCTAATCACTGTTTGGAGCTGCATAAAGACACTAAACATTGAAATTTCCTTTAAAAGGTAAGAAAGAGAAGTGGTTTAGTGGCCACAGTGCAAATGAAATTGTCGAAGAGCCATATTTAAGGGCAATTCATTAAGTGTTTTCTCAGCAGTTTCTGTCCAATATCAATTGTATGTAAATATTTTGTATTCCAGATCAGTAACTCTTTTCCCATGAATTCAAACTCTCCCAAGGCATGAGAACAGTAAGATTTAAATTGAAGTACAAATGAGTGATATGGATCACCAAAGAACAACAAATATAAGTACCTAAGAATACATTAAAAAAAAAAATTAGATAAATTGATAGGAAAGTATTTACTGCATCGCTGTATTGATTTAACCAATGTATAACCACGTAGTGGAATACGGCATCAAGACACATACCTTTCAAAAGTATCTCTTTTCTGAAGCCATATATGATACAGCATCCAGAGCAGAGAGTCTTGTACAGAACAATGATGTCCATTTACCTTGTGTCAATAAAATTATTAGCCACGTTATATTTAGCTAAGAGACAAAAAAGTTACAGGGTGTGAGCAGACTTTTGCAGGAACATCCTTTGGCAGCTGATTCACTAAGAGACATTGACTATGGCCTTGGGAGGAGAAGGCTGCAAGATTAGCTTTTTCCGTCTGGGGGAGGAAGGTCCATTGCCTGGCTGATTGCAACAGAGGCAGAATAAATGACGTCAGAAGAGGTTGGGGGGACATTAATATATGCCAGGAGGTATCATATTCACATACACCAGATGAGGGTTGGGTAAGAGGCACGGATGTCTCATCGTATCTCTTTGGAACTATAAATCACCTTTTTCCTGCCTATTTGACCTCTTGTCTCCTACTTTGCATTCAGGAAGCACAACTACACTTCAGTCATCCATGCCCAGTGTGTAAAGAGTATGCGGAAAACAGCTCCTACAACTTTGTTCTGGCAGTGAGGTCCTTAGTGTGATTGTTAATGCTGCCTGCACTCTGGACGTACATCTGGGTTGAAATACACCGCGCAGAAGGAGTAATGATATGAGAGATGTAAAGCAACATCAATGGATTCAGCAGCTCTAGTTACCTGACTGAAAGATACAATATTTTCCTATTCACTTACATTCAAAGAAAAACTATTCTTGGTGGGGGGAGAAACTAATTCTGGGCTTCTTTATGTTGGTCTTGTTGGGGGTTTTTTTGTTGTTTTGGTTTTGTTTGTTTGGGGGTTGTTTTGGTTTCGTCCCCCCCCCCCCCCCCCTTTTTTTTTTAATAGGGAGTTTAAAGGTGTTTCTCATGCATTCAGATACTAGATTATTTCTGGCTGAACATAATCTCATCCAACTGCATTCCTATCTGATAAAGTGAGATAATGCATCTGCATCTCCAGTCAATGTTTCTTTTCCCAGAGCACTGTAATGCAGCCTTTTGTCTTAATCAATAGATCACAAAGACACATAACAGTTCCAGAGGTACTGAGGAATAACAGTTTGACTTTTTTCATCACCCATTTATGCATTCAGGAGAGGACTAAATGACGCACGCCACAGGACAGATTGACTCGTTGCTGTTCCACTGCATGTGCACAACCTGATTATAAAACTCTGACTCACAAGCCTCTGCAGCACAGCCTTACAGAATACCTGCCAAAGCAGCACAAGCAGGCAACAAAAAGCAATCACTGAAATGAAAAATAATCACTCCTTTGAACAGTATTTCATCCAAGTGTGTGTGACTAGAGTAACATATATATTCAGAGAGACTGAATTAGGGAAATATAACTGTTGCTAAAGTAAAGAAAATTAGCCTTGCTTCTGCCGAGCTATGTTCAAGTCCCACATCTGCAAGAAAACTCCCTTCCTGTCCTTTTGCAATCAGCTGACAGAGTCAGTTTGCTGCTATTTCAGCAAGTGAGAGCCATTCACAGGAGCACACAGCAGCCTTGGTCCATTCCAAAAGGACTGTGTTCTTAGTAACAAAAATAATTGTATACTTTAGTCTTTAGCAAAAAGGAGAAAAGTGCTCTCACCTGTGATCTGGACCTTAAGGCACACGAGGCTGCTCTCATTGCTTTTAGAGAGCAGTAAGTGCTCTTAGGGAACCAGTTATTCACGCCCCCAGGCAGATCTCTGGAACCCTGAAAATGGCTCAGAGTTAAGTAAAGGGACTGGGCAACATCCCAGTAACAATATACCCAGCTTCCCCAGGAGCATTTGGTTCCCATTGTTTCCTAGTGGTATTTTCCATTTGCTTCCTAAATGTTTACATCTCTTGTACCCAGTAGGCTCTTCAGGATACTCAAGTAATAGAGAACGCTCATCAGGAAGTCTCAGAGCATGGAAGGTGAAAGACTACAATGGCTTTGAGAGACAAATTGGGCCAAGATATGCAGTGCCCAAAGCTCCTAATCTGCCAGCAATTAAGATACTACCTAAGCAAATAAGCACATCCAGTCTGAAGAACTTGAGCTGTAAGTGCCTGAGAGGAGTTGCTAGGACAGGGAACCTCAAAGAAAGATTCTAGATGAAACTGCTGCAGCTGAACATCTGGAAGAGGGCTCCTTTGTCTCATATTAAGTTATTGGGGATTAACATAGAGCCAGATGCTGGTAGAGATTTATATCCTGTGATGGAGCTGAACCCAGTGGTTTCATTTTTTTCCCTTTCCTTTCAGTGCAACTGAAGAATTCCTCAGAACACTAACGTTTCTTAGGAAAGTCTGTAGCTGTAACAAATAATTGACATCATTTCTCTCATCAATGCTAACCTAACCCTAACCCTTCCTGTCCACACCTATGTCCAGTTGTAACATTTGGAGAGCTCCTTGGGGTTTGAGTTTGTGATCAAGAAAGGGAAAGATGAAGACTACTCTTGCAATAATTTTAAAAGAGATTGTAAAAAGCATAAATAGAGCCACTTGGCCCAGCTCTCTAACTGCCACTTGATCTTCTGAAGGCTTTCCCCAGTGAAGATCAGGCTGCTCCTGAAAAACTAAGGAGATTTCACAGAAGCAGTGTTTGATGGCAGTGTCTGTGCCCAAGTGAACATGCTTTTGAGGGTGATGGCCAGGACCTGGGCAAAGGAAGGAAACACAACACATCAGATCTCCAGGAGTCCAGCAGATATAGTTACACAAGGCAAATAGTCAGGGAGGTCAAATACACCCTGCCTTCTGTTGGCACTCGTGCCTAATGAGATGCAGAACAGAAACCCTTCAAGAGAGAGCAGATCAGTCAAAATTAAAACCAGCACAGGCTAGAGTGAATGAAATGGTATTTTAACCTGGAGGATGATGCGACAGCAGGCAAGCCCCACTTGTAAAGCAGCCTTTGGCAATAAACAGATACCAGTGCTCCTGTTCATAAGGGGCTAGTCAGCAGTGTGTTATTTCCACTGAGAGAAAACAGAAGGGGATCTTGGGGGGAGAGGGTAAACCAATGTATTATGAAGAGAGAATAAAACAATAATCTTATGGAAATGCATGGCAAAGAGGAATTAAATTACACTGTAATAAAGGAAATTGAATTAATTGTTTGCAACTAGTTATGATTTATTTTTAATGGTACAAAAGACAATGATCTTGAATGTAACATACAATCCCATATCTCTCTCTCTCTCTCTCTCTCAATGTCCAAGTCCTTTTCACACCCTTTCCTATATTTATAATTAAGAAAGGAAGTCTTCTGAGACATGCCTTGGGAAGAATAAGAAATTACTTAGGTAAGTTATATAGCAGTTTCAGGTCCTCCTGGAAAATTAATTATGATCAGAGATCACGTTCATCAGTAGCTTTGAACAGAATGAGAGAAATTCTTTGGACATTTTATCCATGTGTAAATTAGCCATGTTTATGTGTAACCAACATAAGGCATATAAATAGAAGCTGATTTAAGATTGTGGGTTTCCTATGAACAACTTTTACACAGGTACTGAGAATTTGCTTTTAAAGATAGTGTCAGAGCATTGTTTTGGCTCCTTGATAAGCAGAGATCCTAAAATAAGAGTATGGCCACACAGAATGGTGGCTTTGAGTATGTTAATGAAATGAGAGGGTCTCTAGGCATTGACTAGCATCTTCAAATAGAAACAAAATATTTGTACTGGCCTGATGCTGGCCTCAGTAAGGTCAGCAGAACAGGCTAAGTGCTGCCTGTATACAAATCTCTACCAGCCCTAAACCAAACTGCACTTAGAGGAGCGTACTCTGACAGCTCATGACTCCTCAGTAACAAGATTTGAACGTGGAGTGCACACATAATGATCAGAGCTGTGTACACAGTATGGGGGGGAAGCTAAATTGTCAGTTAACATAAACACTCTACAGCACTTTATTGCTGCCACAGCAGCCCCCAAACTGCTGTGGGTGACTAGAAGTCATTATAAGAAATTATATGATTAACTACTCTGTTTACATCTCTTAACCTTGTACAATGGCTTTGCAATCCAAACTCGTTCAATCTGGTTTTATTTCTTGGATACTGAATCTTCCACCTGCATGAAGAATTTTCTTTTCTGCTCTTAATGCACACTGGATTTTGTAGCTCACATAAAGCGTTTTTAGTGACTGCACATCTCTGGATGAGTCCACAGCCACTGTGGGAATGTTGCTTTCCCCCCAGAAAAAAACTAGCTTTAATTGTCTAAATGAGAATCATCTAGAAAAACATTCAAAAAACAGATTGACCTTGAAAGGGTACATCCCTCACCTTCCCTTTTACATATACAGCTCTAAAGTTCCATTGTCTTTATTTTCTAGCCTCTGAGATGTACCTTTCCCCTGCAGCCACAAACTAAATTATGGTATCTGTATGATATAGTATCTATGGTTTCTACACGTCATATAAATATTTGGTTCTATATTTGTCTAGAATTTTCTTCCTTGTGTACTCAGCTTATGTTCATCCATGAAAGAAAACCATTTCCCTTATGTAGTAGGTCCTACATCTCTCACTCTGGTAAAAGGCAAAAAGACAATATTTAGACCAACTGAGAAAATTCAACTGAAAGAGCAACCTTCTGGGGACAGGTGGGCCAGAACTTCCCTCTGCTTTTTCACCTACATTGTAAGGTACTGCTTTTGACAAGTCCAACCCGAAACAGCCTGGTCAGACCCACCTGAGTTACTGCATTTCTCCTCATGGCTTCTTGCCAGAGTTGCTGAACCCTCTGATTATAAAAAAGCAAGGAATGGGTGTTCTTTGGATGGACTCCAGGATGCTGGAAGTAGTTCTTTATCTTGGCCCACATGGCTGAATTTGTGGCCCTGCAAGGCATACTGGGAATAAAAAGGTTTGAAGCAGGTCCAGTACTGCTTCCCCCAAAGATCCAGAGGAAAAAGGTCTGAAGAGCCTTCAAGCTGTCACCATTCACCCACTCCAACTCAGGCTTAAAAATATAATTTTATAAGATAAGCACTAAGAGGGCAGGGCAGGCACTGATGGGTGGGTTCATGCAGCAGGGCACTGGCAGTCGGGAACAGAGCCCAGCACCTCTCCCAGGTCAATATGCTACTTGGAAGACTAAGATAGCGGGCATTAGTGACAGGAACAGCACTGACGAGTTTCAATTTGTGTTGTTATTGTTGAAACTAATGCTCTGCATTTTGAATCTTGGAGTAGCTTTGAACTTGTATCATTTTGAACAGCCAAATTTTCTTACTTGGTGTGAATCTGAGTAAAGATTGCATAAGCTCTACAGGGATGGGGTACGTGAAACTGTCTGGGTGTCACCAAGGCTGTGCAACATGTCTGGGTTTGCCTGTCTTGGAGAGGTTTCTGAAACCTCTGACGTGACTAGATGTAATCTGGCTTGTTCTGGTGGTGCATGCTCACAGGTCACATCTTGTGCGTAACACAAGGTGACAGTTTTAAGGAAGCAGGACATATCAGTTATCCCAAATCAGCGGATTTCATTTTTAAAGTTTATAGGGAAAGTTTCCTTTAGAAATACCTCCTTTTTCCCCTCACTATTTTCATTTGTTAGTGAAAAAAAATTATGTGCTAGGGTCAGCAGTGTGCTTGGCACATTCCTGTCACAAGGAAAAGGATGAAGCAATTATACATGTACTTTCCATGCTGTGAGGCTACCAGATTACAGTTAACTTCTGACAAGAATGTACAATTCTGTGCAGCCATATTCCTCCACGTCAAGCATCTCTACAGACAGACTCATGTTAGATTTACACTACCTCTAGTCAACACTATGGCATTAAAAGCATGGCTAAGGGTGAAAAGAATGCCTCAGTCTAGGCCAATATGTTGCGGCAGCTGTTACGTAAGCCAAGGGCAGGAGACCCTGCCAGCTTTGGAAGGGATTTGAGGTGCTTGGTGGTGTGACAGCATACGTCAGGGCAGGACAGTGCATGCCAGCATGGCTTCCCCCAAACCTGTTAGCCTAGGATCTATTTTAACCATTTAGCAGATAAACTTATAGCACTGTTTTTCTAAGACCTCAGCTGCCCATGGCCCTCTCTGTCCTGTTCCCCAGCCTGGCCCTCCCATCCCACAGCCCTGGCACAGTTTTCTCTCCTCAATCCACCATTGTTTGGCCATTAGCTCATGAGACAAAGCACCATGATCATGTCCCAGCTTCCCTCAGTCCCTATCCCCAGCTCCATGTGCTGGCCCCTGCCATGTCTTACACTGCTCACCCCAAGCCTTGCCTGCTCCACAGCAGCTGCCCTTTTCCAGGGGGCTGCCAGCCAGCACATCTTTTGGGAAGGATTTAGAAGACATGACCAAACATCCCAAGCTGCCCAACACGCACCGCCCACTGCATCTTCCTCAGCCCTCCTGCTCCTTCCCATGTGGGGCTGCAGGCCCAGCCCAAGCTCAGCCACAGCCAGGCTCCCCTTTCCCCTCCCCTCACAGCCTTGCACCATTTTTCAGTGCTGGTTCTTCATCCCCTCTGCTCCAGCCCCATCCCAGGGGGCCATTTTACTTCACTTTCCTCCTCAAAAAAGGTTAAAAGCCCCAGAAGCTGTCCAATACAAGACAAAAACAAACAAACAAACAAAAAATCAACTAAAAGAGCCAAAAAACCAAATCCTCAAAAAAATGAAAACAAACCCTATTGCAGAAATACATCTTTTGAGGGTTCAAAATCACAGACTTAAGATAAGTGTGATATTCTCCGTTCCTTCCTCTTAAAAAAAAGCTACAAAAGATGGTCATGGAATGGCAGGCAGGTTACCTGGTGATGAACTGCCAGGTTCATCAGTGGTAGAGAATCACGAGAGAAAACCCTGCAGGGACTGAACAACTTTTGCAGCAGTCTCAGGCATATGCAATAATACTAGACAGACACTAGATGTCATTGTTGGTGCAGGGAAGAAAAGGGAAAGAAAGGAAAAAAAAAAAAGAGGACAATTAATATTTCATCTGATATATTCATCTGAAAATACATCCCTATTTTTACGAAAAACTACTGCCCATCCACAATAACATTGTGTTGTGAGACGGTGGTTTACCAAGGACATTCCTTCATCCAGGAATGATCACATGATGCTTTTGCCACCTCTGCAGCCCTGCACAGCTTGAAGAGCAAAGGCAAAAAGTTTCTGGGTATTTCTGAACTGGATTAGCTGAATGTGTTCTGTGAACCAGACTTTAGATGAAGTTAATGACCAGGTAAAAAAGAAACCTGTCTGCTTGCACTTGAAACCCCAAGTCACAGGTACTTGAGAGCAAGTTGCCTCCCCTTCCCTAGCTGAGGCCCTGTGCCACCTAACCCACTCCTGCCATCCCAAAATAACATTTCTTTTTAATTTTCTTAAATGGAGGCAATCACATTTTCCCCCCACAGATGTATCACTGTATCACAGAATCATTAAGGCTGGAATAGACCTCTAAGATCAAGTCCAACTGTCTACCTAACAGTATCATAATGACTAAACTATGTCCTGAAGTGCCTTGTCTACATGTTTTTTGAACACTTCCAGGGGTGGTGACTCCAACCGATGTGGGCAGCCTGTTCCAATGCCTCACCACTATTTGGGTATAGATATTATTCCTAATGTTTAATCTAAACCTCTCATCCTATCACTAGTTCCTTGAGAGAAGAGACCAACACCCACCTCACTACAACCTCCTTTCACTTAATTGTAGAGAGCAATAAGGTCCCCCCTCAGCCTTCCATTCTCCAGACTAAACAATCCCAGTTCCCTCAGCCACTCCTCATAAAATGTGTTCTATAGACGCCCTCACAAGCTTCGTTGTCCTTCTCTGGACCGGCTCCAGCACCTCAATGTCTTTCTTATACTGTGGTGCCCAAAGCTGAACACAGTACTCAAGGTGTCACCTCACCAGTGCCAAGTACAGGGGCACAATCATTTCTCTACTCCTGCAGACACACTGTTTCTGACACAGGCCAGGATGCCATTGGCCTTCTTGGACACCTGGGCACACTGCTGGCTCATTAATCCAACCTATTCTGATCCCTCTGCAGAGCCTTCCTATCCTTGAGCAGATCAACACTCCAGCTCAGTTTGGTGTCATCTGCAAACATACTGAGTGCACACTCAATCCATTCATCCACCCCATTGAGAAAGATATCAAACTAGACTAGACCCAGAACTGAGCCCTGGGGACACCACTTGTGACTGGTTGCCAACTGGATTTAACTCCATTCATCACAACTCTCTGGCATCAGACATCCATCCAGTTTTTAATCCAGCGAAGAGTACACCTGTCTAAGCCAAGAGCCACCAGCTTCTCTAGCAGCCTGTTGTGGGAGATGATGTCAAAAGCTTTACTCAAGTCAGGTAGACAATGTCTACAGCCCCTCTCTCATCCACTAGGAAGGTCACCTGGTCATAGAAGGAAATCAGGTTGGACAAGCAGGACCTGCCCTTCATGAACCCACACTGGCTGGGCCTGATCCCCTGGTTGTCTTCTATGTACTGTGTTGAGTGCAGTCAAGATGAACTGCTCCATAATTTTTCCTGGTACCGAGGTCAGGCTGACAGGCCTGTAGTTCCCCAGATTCTCCTTCTGGCCCTTCTTGTACATTGACATCACATTGTCAAAGTTGCAGTCATCGGGAACCTACTCTGTTTACCAGGACTGCTGAGAAATGTTAGTGAGTGCCTTGGAACACTTCTTCACTAGCTCCCTCAGCACTCTCAGATGGATGCCATCTGGCCCCACATACTTGTGAGTGTCCAGTTTGCATAGCAGGTCATTAACTGCTTCCTCCTGGATTATAGAGGGTTCATTCTGATGAACCTGTCTTCCAGCTCAGGGGGCTAAATACCCTGAGCATAACTCGTCTGACTGCTAAAGACTGAGGCAAAGACAACATTAAGTACTTCAGCCTTTTCCTCATCCTTGGTGATATGTCACATCAGAGATGCTGAGGAAATTATTTTTTTATTTCTTCTTTTCTAGCATGCAGTTGAGGAAGGGCACATTTGCAGAAGCAAGTTTTCAAGGAGAGCCCACAAACTAAATGGCACATCTGTGCCCCAAGGAGCAGAGCAGGAAAAAGAAGAAAAATTTAAAAAAAAAAAAAAAAAAAAAAAAAAAAAAGGAGTCTTGAGGATAAAATGAGAAATGGGTCCTGCTGAGCAGAGGAGGAAGAAGGATTGAAAGCAGACAAAGCAATACATGCTGGCAACTTCTCTGATGATTTGACATTGGAAGCAAGGATAAGGTGGCACTTCACATACCTTATGACAGTGAAGTGACCCAAGTAGTAAGCCTAAGATTGGCATCCTGGAGGCTAGGTCCCAGATTTGTTTTAGTTCTCAAGCATGGGAGGCATCCTTGATGTCATAAAAGTCCTGGAAGATCATCTGGAATAGATTCTGTGAGTGACTAAGGCAATGTGCACCCAAGAACAACTTAAAGCAAAATATTCCTATTAACTAAAGAAAATATATTAAAACTCATGCCGCAGAAAGAGAGCAAAGACCTTTTCTTGTTGACATTTTTTGACATCAGTAATTCACATTAGTGGAGCTACACTGATATAAAACTTTTAAAGAGAGAACTGGCCTCATATTTTGGCAGGTTTTTTTTCTTTAAGTTAGATTTTTTTATGGCTTGGCTAATTGTTCCGTTTCCTATTCTCCCCTGAAGAATCCTGTTTGGCTTCAAGTTAATTTGCTGAAAGCCAGAAATCTAGTAAAAATGTAATTTTACCCTTGCTAACAGCTGGAGAACCAAAATCAATTTCAGCAGCTTGCTGAGTAATGAAATTAGAGGACTTGCAACTGGCAGAAACATCACACGATGGAGTTGAAGGGCAACACCATCTCTTTTATTTAACTCCCTGGTGCAGACGCCCTTCAGACACAACTCAGAAGGCAGCACTAGGCATATCTTCTTAATCTTAAAGGATGTTTTTATTAAAAGAAGATGCAGTGGTAGAAAAACACAGAAAGCCTAATTTGAACTAAATTACGAGTTAACACACAAAGGAAGATGCTTGGTAAACTAAGAACCTGCACATTTACATCAGCCATCCACACAGCTCAAAACTACTTTAGGAGTAGGAAAGGTGCACCGGGAAAGTTAATTGTGCTCATCAGTGTCAACCATTAACCTGGGAAGCTGCCAGAGCAGAGTTTGCCATTTTTAAAGTTAGCATTTGCATTTCATTTTTAGCCAAATTCTCTAAGAAGAAATTGGACAACCTGCACCATTGTTAGCCAGAGTTGTTTCACTGCACTTCTACCTGGAGGAAGCTCCAAAGGGGTGTTCCTCTACAAGAAAACTGAGGGTGAAACAACTCTATAACTACCATTTAGCTATTACTGGACTTTCCATGGCTACTGATCTACCACTCTCCATAAAGTTCATGAGAAAAAAATGTTGATGTTGCTGTTCAGCAGCCATCACACAGTGGGCATTTAAGGATCTGTCGCCCAGGGCTATAAACAGAGGGTGAAAACAAGCCACTGAGCAAAAACGGAGCTGTCGCCATCACTGAATAAAGAGCCATTTTTTAAAAGACAGACCTACAATTTGCAGATACTAGATTACTGCTGTCATTGCTACCAGGTACACGTAATTCCTCTGAGAATAGTCAAGGCTGGTATTTAGATCTGTAATCTCCAGTTTGCAAAACTAAACTGAGCTGAGGGCTTTTGGAATGTGTGCCCTAAAAAGTCAACATATTACTTTGAATTTGTTATTGTACTGCTTATTTGACACACTCAGAGGATGTTAAAGCCTTTGCAAGGACGAAATGGTTTAGAGTTCAAAGACTGGCTTACAGATTTTCTAATCTGATAATGGAAAGTGGCTGATGAAATTTATTGTTTTATTTTAAAGCAGGTTCTGAGTTTTACCTAGTGCTTTATATGGCAGATTATTCATTTATCACCAACACTCCTTCTACATCACCAATTAAAGATGTTGGCAAAGTGGGGGCACATGCTTCTTGCAGGGTAAGTATGTCCACGGATTGGAAGAAACCCACCACTTTGTCAATTACTACATTCTTAACTGATGGGCAGCGGCAGCAGCAATGTTATCTCTAGACATTTGATTGATGTGGGCATGGAACCGCTCATTAAAATCCATAATGTTTATTTGCAATAGGCATCTGGCAGGGATTCCCCAAGAGCCAGTCCTGCCAGCAGGTCCACTTCTCTACTAGCAATCAGCAGGCTAAAGCCAGTCATTTTTCCATGCAACTGAAAAGTGTGTGAGCAGTTTTTTTATGAGGATAAAAGAAAAAACCAAAAATCTAAAACTCAATCCATGCAGTATAAAGGCCACACCACCTTTTTCCCACCCCTTTCCTCAGTACTGAGTCAACAACTAATGCCTCAGTTAGAAGCAAATTCCTGACTTAGTGTGCAGAATTCAATAAAACATGAACTGGGAAGTCTTCAGAACATGGCTACTATAGTGCAAGTACACAAAACACAATTCCAACAGAAACCTTATTCCCTGTTACATGCTAGCTACACCACTACTCTCCTGCTTTTACTCTTCATATAGATTTGTGAAGTAATGGCAAGGGCAACACCTGGAGAGATGGAAATGTCTTTAGTGACATATCTGCATTTGAATTTCATTCAGGTCCTAACTTCACTGCATGTGACCCTGCTCCCTGGCCCCAATTCTTGCCTAAATTATGTTTTCCTCTTCTGCAGAATAGATAGATTCCTCAATGCTCTGAGCTTATCTCCTGATGCCAGTGCACATAAAGTGCAAAAAAACCAGCATGAGCTTTGTGCTTCTCAGTACTTTGCTCCTCAGAGGCTCATTTTCCCCACACAAAATAACTTCAGACACAATATACCTGAGGCTATGGAGTAAAACATACCCTGAGAGACTGTAGAATATCAGTATTATTTCAGATGAGATTATGAGATGCTCAGATTATAAAATAGTTGAGTTGAAATTATGATAGTTAAATTGAGATTATGCAATTCAATATTTTATTGCAATGAAGAATATGATAAAGAAAAAAGTCCATGAGGTAGCACAACCCCTTTATCCCTAAGAAGGGCATTGGAGGCATCAGGATGTGATTTACCTACAAGAGACTAGACTGCCTAACGTCCTAACCATCTCCACAGTACATGGTCCAAACCATCTCCACATGATGACAAGCAAAATGCCAACAGCCTGATATCTCTTTATGAAACAGCATGAAGTTCTGTGCAGGCTCCAAAGTCCTTCCAGGATTTTGTGAATACAGACACATGCGATTGACCTGCATGGAGCTCCACACTGCTCAAACTATTTTGAAGCAGGCTGAGGATTCAGTGCATATGTGGCAGTCACTTTTCTGATTGAAATTTAAATTTAACTGAACTGTCCATGCAGTGTTTAAGGTAACCAGAGGCCCAGTGTTTGAACTCTTGAAATAGAACATTGCCAAGCAGAACCTGCTTTCATATAGAAGAAAGAGGATGAGCAGTTGTAAAGAAAAGAATGTTCTTCTTAAAGCTACTCCCTGTCTCAGCCTCTGTGCTTTCTCCAGCCTTGCTCCTGCCTGGCTTCTCACTCCAGCACTTTCACTCTTGCCATTTTCATGCCCACATTCATGGAAGGAGGACACTGGTCTCAGTTTATGCCACTAGCAACAGCAGTCCCTTGGAGAAAGGCCTCTTGCTCTTCCTGGAGTTTGTCCTTCTGTAGGCAGGAGATTGAAAACTAATCAAACAAAAAAAACCCACCTGGCCTGGTCTCATTGCCCCTGTCTCTACAGGGAACTATAAATGGAAAATCAGGGTTTACCCTTAAAATATAGAAGTACTTTAACCCTCCAATAAAACCACTGAACTTGGTACAAAGCAAAACCCTAGTTAGAATAATAGGGGTTGGAAGTGACCTCTGGAAATCAGAGTCAAACCAAAAACTCGAAAAAACTGTCTTCAAAGAAAACATGTTTGTGATGCTTTCAATACTTGGTTTAAAAACAAGATGGTAATTTCATTACCAGGTGGTATTTTATACTTGCATTAACTTCCTGAGTCTGGAAAAAGAAAGATAAAGATTCTAAAAAAACACTTGGGTGGGGGTATCAGGACAACCTTGCCATGCTAACAATAGTGGTTCTGTCGCAACACCACCAAGAGAAGTATTTGCCTTAAGTAAGTCTCTGGAGCATTTCACACACAGCTCAAAAAAATAAAACACCAAAGACACCCACCCCAACAACAATGAAACAAAAAGATCCTCCCACAAAAAAAAAAGTAGTTAAAAAAACCCCACACCAAACCACAACAAAAGAACACAACTTAAAAAAAAACAAAAAAACCCTCCAAAACAAAAAAAGGTGACAAAAACCAAAACAACGTATCTCTCCAAGAAAAAAAAAAAAAATCAAAACCAAAATACCCCCACCCCCAAAAAATAAACAGCCAGACAATTACTATAGCTGACAGCAGGATTACGTACAGAGATCATCCAGTAAAAGCTAAGGAGAGAAAACAAGTAGAACAGAGCAGAAGTGAGAAATGAAATTGCAAGAAACATGTAACTGTTAATAACTTTTTCAAGGGATAAAATGCACTCAGATATTTCCTTCAGACATCCCACCATGCACTTCATTTCTTTTTATGAAATTTTCATTCTTTGTAGGCAAGAGCACCCTACAAAATCTGGGACATTTTCCCTGTCCACCTCAGTATTTATATTCTACACATTTCTTGGAGGATTGATGCAGGTGTATTTGGTCTTTAACATAAAAAAAAAAAAAAATATGTAGATTGATATTCTGGCTCTCAGTCTAGGAACTCTTAAAAAGATGTTTAAAAACAAGGATCTCTTGACTCTGTATGTTCTAAAGTTGTCCAAATACAGACATTAACAAATAAAAATGGAAAGTGAAGAGGCTTTTCCTCAGAAAATATTCTTCTTTCTTTGTTCAATAACAACCAAGTAACCCAAAACTCCCCAAGTGACACACTTTGTCTCCAAGGAGCTGGAATCACACTGGACTCTGAACACAGACAGAAAACCTATTTTGCCTACCACAGTGTTTTCTATTTTCTTTCCCAAACCTCTAAATATATTTCACATATAAGCACGCTAAGAGTGAGGAGGAAGGATGTTTAGTATAAACTAAGAGCGACTCTTCAGATTAGTTTTAAGAGGTGGAATAGGAAGGCTCTGTGGAGGAAGAGGAGGGAGCAGCTGAAGTCCTGAGAGGAGCACAGCAGAGCTGTGCTGCAGTTAGTAAATGTTAAAACTTGACCTCTCTCATGCGAGTGAAACATTTCTAAAGCTGTCCCTCCTTACAGGCTGAAGGACTCTCTACCCTGCCCAACAGTGCAGATTCTCCTGAAGGGTTTCTCTTAGTGAAACAGCCTGCAGAGAAATATGGAGTAGCTTCTGGCATACATCAAATTCTCTTAGTTTTGAAATCCCGTAGATGTGGGCCTGAATAAGATTTACATCCCTTGCAAGCTATGGATTTATAGGGAAATATAAGTTGTAAATGGGAATTGTGTTTTCATGAACATGAATTTTATATTCATTGTGATTTAAGCATGTTTTAATATGCATATTTGAAAAGTTTCCAAGAGGAAGCTGGATTAATTTTGCTCCGTTTATGATCCTCTGTGCATCACTCACTCTAGCAGCCAATATCTGCCAAATTTTAATCTGCCTGGGATTTTAAAAAATAAGTATTGAATAAATAAGTAACTCAATAATCAGATTGGTTGGCTAAAGTCCCAAGGCATGATTAACCTGCCTAAACCATGAAGCGGAGCTGCAAGTGCTGAGCTGCATTCTGTACTGGCCTGATCTTCTCCCAGGCCTAAGAAAACCAAACTCCCCTTGGTAAAATCTTTCAGCAAAAAGATTATTTAGGTGGCGCTTGTTTAATGACTTAATATAAATTCCTCATCATCTAAGCGTGAAATTAAGTGTGCCTTGTACCTCCTTGTGTCTCAGAGGAGCATGTATCTCAGCTCATCCTCACTTTGAAATGCACTTTCAGTATAACCTGTTATTGGAAACAAATGCCCAGGAATTCACATCTGCAGCTAAACCATATCCAAGTCATACATCTTTAACATACATTCTTTAACTTACCTTGAAAAGTAGTTAAATTGATAAAGATTCAAATTCACAAAGCAGGCTTTCATATCTTGTTTTGCTACTGATTCACTAGGGCCCTGTGCACATCACTTCATCTCTGCGGCAGTTTTGCCATCAGACTCATCTAAATAGATCTGCATGTCTTTATGACCAGGGCAGTCTGTAACCATCTTGTAGAGATGGTTAATAACCTTGCCTCGTTATTAACAAGCTTTAGTTGAGAATGAAGTTGCAATCCTAATAAAAAAAATAGCACTCCACATGTTTCTAAGGGGGGGGGGGGAACCAGCCTTTCCAAACTGTACTAAAGTATCTTAAAAAATCCTTTCCTTGCAGTCTGATTTCAGAAGCCTTTCATATCAGCATGTCAGCTTTGCAGCAGCCAAAGTCAATTGTCTTTTAGTAATGCACTACAGTAAATAACTCTCCTCTCTTCCCCATCTCATTTTTTAACACTTGCAGTACCTATAGGATTACTAAGCAGTCAGTCCTTGCTATCCTGCTTCTGGTGAACACAGCACCTGAAGAACCATCCTCAGTGCAAAATTCCGCTCAGAACTATTGAAATGGCTACAAACAAGTAAGCAGGAGGTATGAACATATGTTTAGTGCTAAATCCATCCAGGCTGGAAGTGGCCCTAATCCCTAAATGAAATAGGCAGAGTGGTTTTATGCACACTGCTCAAGGCTTTACGACAGGGATTTGTCCAGGTCTTCTCTGGGCTTCTCAAGATGATAATATTGTCATAGGACATTACTAAAATTTGTTTCTGAATCTGGTTTCTGTTGTGAGGGTTTTTTTTCCAAAGCATTTGAAACAACAAAATGCTTTTCTTGCAGGCCATGAGAGTGATAGGTGTTTTGCAATGAATCCACATGTCTGTGTCCACACAGAGTCCATCTCAGAAAGAGCTACGTGGTTCACAACAAACACAGCACTCAAGAGCAAATACATGCACAAAGGGATAAGGATCTCAAAACAAATCAGAGAATGTTGCCTGCATAGACATTCCCCAAGGATTTCATGTTGATAGTCACAGAAGAATGGCACAAACAAGCAAGAAGGTGAAGTGTGCATTCACTCTTGGTATTTATAGTCTCTGTTCTAGTAACCCTCACAGGTTTTGCACCATCTGTATTCAGACAGCTAAAGGACTGATAAACATTAAAAAAAATAACATTTGTGAACAAAAAGCAGTTGTGATGAAAATATTTAGAGCACTTTTCTAGAGAAATCTTCTGATACATCATGAGAAACCCCAACACGTGCCCTTGCAGTTAAGTCTCCTAAGATGCTGCTGCATATCGGACTACTGATGCACAGAGGACTAAATGTTTTTTTCTTTACAAATCATAATGATCACATACATCTAAACCAAGCAATGCTATTCTAAGGACTGGGAATTTTGAAAAGCCCCACAGTAAAGGGAGACCATTTGAAGGACTGTGTAAATGTTGTGCCTTTCTGAATGCAGCAGTGAAGTAAAAGTGTTCACTAGGTGGTGATCATGAACCACCACAGAACAAGCACAGCTACATGCTGGGTGGGTGATGAGATCTAAAGTACAGTGCTGAGAAAAAAAACAAACAAACAAAAAAAAACCCCAAACCCCCAAAACCTAAATATTTAAAGTAATAACAATTAGCTGGTACACATAGAGACTTATTTCAGATTTCATTGTGCATACTGGTGAGTTTGTCCTCCCCAGGTGCCTGTGCGGGCATTACCCTCACTAGTGCCCACATGTCTTCCATGCAGGAGGAAGGATAGCTCAGAGCAGCAGGGCTCATCCAGGAACTCGAGGGGCTGTTTCAGCTGAGGATCTCCAGGAGAGACCCCAGGCACTATCTGTAACCTCTGTATTTAATAAGAGGACTCATAAGCTCTGTGCATTATCTTTAAGTTGGAAGCTTGAAGTTCCTTTCTAAGAATGACAGCATTTCTGATAGTTGGGGATGACTGGAAGAAGGCAGGGCCTTCTTAACACTTCATGAATGTGTGTCTACTGGACATGATTATGAAAGAAATGCTGGCACGGTGTCTGCAGCTGAAAAGGTGTTACGCAGGGTGAAAACCCTCCATCTCCCACAACATCCATACATAAACTGAAGGTTAGGGTTTTCCTAGAGGCCCTAGATTAGGAGGGAATAGGCTGAGATTTTCACTGGATTCCTCAGCCTTTCACTCAGATAGCAAACAATGCTTCTTTTTCAGGTAGAAAATTATTTTTCCACTGTTAGATGTTTTACAATGGAACTAATTTTTAAAAAACAAACACAAACTATCGTATAAACCTCATATTCTTCAAATAAAAAAAATAATCTAGACCATTCTTGATAGGAAGCCCTTAAAAAACCCTCTATTGTCTTCCCATTTCCAAAAACAATGTGTGCTTAAAAAAATAATTCTCTCTAATTCCTTTGGGCAATCAGTCCAAGATGGAAAAAAATGAAGGCATGGGTGGGAGCAATGCAGTGAGACTGCAGCATGGAGTTAAACAACAAAAGCAATCTGGATTGATTTACGTTTCACTCCTCATATTAGAGGCTATAATAAAGCTGAAGGTCAGGAGCTGATAAGCACTGTTGAGGGGCAACCGTACCCTGTCCATGACACACTAGCAGGGTAGAACAGCAAAGTGGTGGATGTGTGCCATCCCACCCTGTACTAGCAGGTCTGCTTTAGTAATTCCAATAATAGAGACTGAAACTGCACCAGAATGGGCGATTCAGGTACTCTCCCAAGTCATCCACAATGGCATGTTTGCCTAATCTTTTATTTTCTTCCCTTCCCGTAGTTGATGCATTGACTTTCAACCTTACTGACTGTGCTCCTCTCTGCAGAAACTTTTGCTTCCTAGCCATCTGTCCACTGAAGCCACTTGAGAAGACAGTAGACATCTGGACGTCTCAAAGCCCAGCAAGTACTGTCAGTCAGATATTTTTTCTGCACACTCCCAGCCTGCCTTCTGATGAAAGAAATTCTGAAGCAGAGCCCATTTAACAGCAGGAGTAGTAAGGGGAGTAATAGGGTAGTGCAGTGCTAACTGTAGCGCTTAGTGACTGTGACACTCTCTGACATTGACTGATTAAGAGGCTGAAACTCTGACTGTGGCACTGGGCTGTTAAGAATAAAATGGACTTTCACTTCTCATTCGTACACATCCATCACTAGCAGACAAGCGTTAGCTTTTGTAGTAACAACTGCAGTTTCTTTTGTGGGAGAGAGGTGCAAGTAAGAGATGGAAATGCAGCTTCTTCTGTGATTTCAAAGGCATTTTAATTCATCAACACTTTTTTTGAAAGGATCTTTAAAGAAGAAATAAAACTCTGCGATAACACAGCTGGGTTTCAGCATGCTCGGCCTCTCAGCTATCAAAGACTCTTCCTTGTTTAGCTGAGAACCTGGCTAGAGATTTGGAAGTGAAGGGCTGTCTGCTGTTGTTCCCTGGAGGGTGCAGCAGGCTGTCCCTGGTGCAGGACAGCTGTCAGAGCTTACTGAGACACCAAGGTCTTGCCTGTGCCTTCTAAGTATGAGAATACTCTGAAGCCCTGTCTCGAACAGAGGACCTATGTGGATGATATAAAGGGCATCTCTATGGGATCAGCTGGTGCATTACAGGGTGCTATACTGCCCCGTGTGTACATCTCCAACTATTTTGCCATCAGGATTGACCGTGATGATAGCTGTGTGATTCAGGGCCTGGCTAATGCAAGTGAAAAAGGTCTGTGGCCAGTGCCAGTTTAAGAAAGCTAGGAGTCAGATTAGGGAACTCTCACACTGGCAATTCTTCCTGTGACACTACTGTGGCCTGGGGCTGTTGTGGGAAGATGCCTGAAAACTTCCTCAAGGTAGCAAGTCACAACAGTGAATCAATAGCAACAAGCCAAACCAAGGGTCTAGAATATAAGGATTATCTTTAGGAATAACAACAATGCCACAAATTTCTGAAGGGGTACTTGTCCTCAATAGGCCCTTAGGAAAACAATGTTATGGAGTCCTTTAACACTGCAATTAGAAAGCGTCATTAAATAGAGACAGTGAGCATGAAAGAACAAAGACCAGCTCAGCTTAATATTTAAAGGAGGACATAGTCACCAGCCAAACATTATACTGCCTAAACTGGCTCATATGCAAGTGAGTTGCTGAACTAAATCTCTCAGTACACTTTGCATTGCCGTGTAGGAACCATATTACAGTTTCCAGTACCAAACCCTATTGTTCAGATCATGAAATGACTGGAGATTTTGCAAATTAGTTTCATGTTTCCCTCAGCTGCATTTGTCTCCAATGTCCTTTCATCTCACTCTTCCTATATCCCAAATTTGGCCTATGTTAGAAAAAAACATGAATTTGCTTTATGGCCAAATTAAGGCACATTTAAACGTTTGCCATTTTGAGATGTATGACTTATTTGCCTTTCCAACAATAGCAAAGAAAACTTCAACACAAATTTCAGGAGAATTTTATCCATCAATCCAGGACATTTCATTTGTTTGGAAAGTGACACTTCCAAACCCATTCACCCTCCTGACAGAGTTACCCCAGCATCCAAGTAAGACAACAGCTACAGAAAAAAAATACTTGAGACTACGAACAACTGCAACATCACTTGCTTAGTTCCCAACTTCACCCTCCTCAGTTTATCTTTCAACCTGTCTCGCTCACTTACTGCATCTTGCCATAACCTATACTCCAGATGCTTCACAAATGGACAACTTGTCACATAATTGCACACCATCTGATAATACGATGCTCTAAAACACTGAAGCTCTATCAAAGAACACAGGAACTTCACTGCAAGTGAAAAACGGAAGTTCTCAAAGGTTAAACACTGTTTCTTGCAGTCCTTTATCAGCCTCAGACGAAATACTGTACAAACGTAGACATCAAATAACAGCATCTGAAAGATTAATTTATTTGCCAAGTTTTACTATTGTACTAATGAGCTACCCAAATAGGTAACAACAGCTTTGGTTATTCCCAAGACATACACATTACTCTAGCTCCCTAACAAGATGAGCGTAGTTTTTTATATTCTTGATCAAAATAGACCTCAAAAGCAAAATTAAAAGTCACTATTTGCTGGTGGCTATGCTTCCAAGTTAAAATTAACTTGCAGCAAGCATACCAATGGCAAAAGAACCCCCAATGCCTAGATGTTCATACATAGGGAAAACACAAAAAGGGTGCGAGCATAGCCAGAGCTAATCCATTCAGCAAGTTTAACTACTATCTGCAGAATGTTTTTTTGGAGTAGGCAATCAGCACAGACAGCTAGGATGCTTTCCTCTTCAAAGAATGCTGGCCTTTCATGTAGGCTGGCTGTGCACACAAGGAAAGTATTTTTAGCAATGCATTGAATGGTTTGACATTGAGAGAACTGAGGGACATTTATGAAAACTTGGATTGTTAGCACTTGTCTTGTACTGAAGGCTTTCTGGGCCTAGAGAACAGCATTCTCCTCTGATACCAGTCTGGAAGCATTCATAGACACTACAATTGCATTTAAAAGAACCCCCATTATGCTCATATCACTGTCCAGCCTTCCCAGAGATCGTTAAGATATTCCTGTGTGGACATCCCTCTTTCTATTTCAAATAGGCACAAGGTCAAAGATGTGGGAACGGGAAACTTGCCTGATGCATTAGTAGATATAAAACACAACTATAATCAAATTTATCTGCAAATATAATTCAGTTTGCAGGGAATAGAGAGCCAGCGCAGTACCTGCATCTTTGTGGCACTTGCAGTCTCTGGAACCTAAGATACCATGAGTAAAGGTGGTTTTCACAGAAAATCTTTGCAGCTTGTTTATTCCTACTGCAGGAAATAAACCCTTGGAGCCATAGCATCCAGGCAACTTTACCTAGTGTGGGCAAGAAACTGCCACATCCCAGCAGCCTTGTGGTGTGGAATATCAAAAGGTGTGGCTGGATGGTGTCCATCCCTCATTATCTCTGCTGAGCACAGCTTTCCTGTACCAGCAACACCGAACCCATGCCTTGAACTAAACAGATACTGCAAGGATAATGCTGCATACTAGAATTGTTATGGTCTTAAAAGGAGATACCAGATAGATGCAGACAACACCTACAGTCATAAAATTGTATTTTCACCTTCACTACCAAAGTTTTTAGCTATCACACTAATACTCTGCCACTGAGTTCTGTCCTTTGCTAAATAGGAGCAAAGTGTTATCTAAACCATATAAAACAGATCTGTGCCATGGGTTGCTATTACACAATGAAACCCCACAGTCCTTAAAAAGCTACTCAAAGCACAACATTTTAAACATCCAACTGAAAAATAAGAGAGTACTAATAAATATGCACAGCCTTTCATGAGCCAGAAGTCTTAAATTATGGTTGGTATTAATTGTATATAATTGAAATTATAAACTCCTTAAGATAAATCATATCTCACTTGTAAATCTTACAAGGATTTTTTTCCTAACATTTATAAATAAGTTCTCATTCATAAGCATTTACAGATTAATGCAGAGCTATGGATGTAATTTCTTTGCAAATGAAGCTATGTCAATGTCACTGTTATTTATAAATCTCTAGACTCAATCTTTTTTTAATCAAGTGTAACAGGTTATGAATCAAGCCATTTTTTATTGTTTGGTGTACGGGCCTTACGAATCAGAAACAGGCTCTGTAATCTAATTTCCACAGAAGTTATGTAACAAAAGTGATAAACTTATAGTTAGTACTGCAACACTTTTGACAGCTATAATTTTTTCCCCAGACGAAAGTCATTTGAATTTAGATCAAGACACATCATGATATCTTTCCTTATAAACTGTTGGATTACGTTTCTTGATTGCTCTGTATGCACATTTGCCTGAGTGAACCAAAATGTGGAAATTAAAAATGTAGGAAGAGAGGAGCTTATGCATTCCATTGACCTTTATATTAGTTAAGCATTTGAATTTAATATACGTATGATACATATTTTAATTAAAGTATAAATCAGAACTCTGAATTTCTCAGATTTATGAGCCACATATCACTGACACTTCATTCTAAAACCTTTCAGCCAGCAGGCTCCTTTATAGTGGAAGCGCTGCTGCCTTATGACACATTGCTAGATGCAGATAGTAAAAGAGCAGAGCAGTTAAAGGTGAGAACTTCTGGCCAGTTCTCTCTCCTTTTTTTTTTTTTTAATTTCAATATGAAGGCAATCAGAAGAGATAATAGATTAAAAAAATAAATCTATCCGGTTGTGTAAATTAATAGCGATGGAGGAGTACAAGTCTTCTCTTTCTGCTTATACCTAATAACTTTATAGTATAGTCAGTCTGTATTTTCTCCCAACCACAGGGCAATACAAATGTGCTCATCTTCTTAATGTAGAGTTTACTCAGTTCTTAGTGATATGTTTAATTATATTGAGATAATATGGGGTCTGCTGGCAAGGGGAAGGTGACATTCCTCCTGTTTTCAACACCATCTAATAGGAAGCTATTCAGAAAAAAAAAAAAAAGAAATCCAAACAAAATCCAAAAGTGCATCTCCCCCCCCACCTAAAGCCCCCAAACCAAAAAAACCAAGCTCTCAGCACAAACTCCTGTGGAGTACATGAGGCTCAGAAACCTGTCTACATACATTTTCTATATAAGTGGAACAAAACAAGCACATCTTTCACAAATTACCACTCTGGAGGATGTTAACAAAAAAAGGAAAAACAACAATGCCTCAGATTGGCTCTTTATTGCTTTCCCTTGCAGATCTTTTACAGTAAGCTGAAAATTTATAGCAGCTGAAATACATTCATCACAACTACCGTTACTCACTACAGCGTTTCCAGCATGTTCCTTTTCTACCTTTTGTCAAACTGCAAAGCTGCACAGTTCTAAAAGATGATAAAAATTAACTCCAAGGCGATCTCATTCTGCATTTCCATTGACTTCCATTAGATTACTCACATGAATCAGTGAGCTCTAGAACATCAGCATCGCAGAAATTCAACAAAATAGGTTTTTTGTTTACACAGCACCTCTCAAGATGGCATCCAGACTTATGCAAAAGAGACCACCCTTGTAACCCCACTGCTCCTGAAGAAAGGGTTGCATGGCTTACGTAGCCCACAAGATCTGCAGTACCCCGATTTGAAAGCCCTGCGAGTAGGAAAGCAGGATCACAACAGAAATGAATCTCTGGTTGGAAAAGTTCTGGAAGTTGCTTAGTTCTGAAAGAAACCCTTGAGGCATGGGTTGTGATATTGCTCGTGCTTCCCTTCCTGGGTGTGATGGTGGTACCCATCATCTTTCTAACTACTTCTGATGATGAATGTAGTGTAGTGTTGTGCATTTTATCTAGTTTTGGATCAGCTGACGTTCCTCTTTAGAAAGAGGCCTATGTCCTCTGAAGCTGAGAAACAGTTCTTGCAACTATTTATCACAAATGACAGAATCTTTAACAATGCTGTTCTCATTCTGGCCTATCTGTAATTCTTAGATGTTGCTTCCAGTCAGAACGATGTTATCTGAGAAATCATTTGGTTGTATCACTGTGAACACAGATCTAGAAGCTGAGCGCTCTGTCTTGTCTGCTACCTGCAGGTTGCATGATCCTTTTTCCAAGGCCACGAGATCAGCACAGGAAAGGGAGGCAGAACTTTAGGAATGAAGGAAACATATGGAAATGAAAGGCTACCAGTAAGCCTAGAGTTAAATAAAAACTAGCTATTTGCACCACCCATCTATGAAAGCTGTTTGTTGCCCCTTGTGCATCCTGGGATTTTTTTTTCCTGCTCAATTCACAGAATAACCCTAGCTCATCACACACCCTCACTTGCACATTGCTCCACCTCAGCAATGTCATGCCTTCTTTTGTAACCAGGCTACACCTGCTACAAAAAAATATGCCAGAACTGAAGGCAGTGGCCACTAGCCACACTTTTATTTTGACTTGTAAACCGAAAAGTATTTGCACAGCCAGAGGTAACTTCAAGGTCCCTTCCAACCCCTAACATTCTGTGATTCTGTGAAAGATGAAGTCAAAAGACGAATGACAGTTGTAGTGTTGCCTGCTCATATTGTTGTGCATTACATGAGCACGCTATGAGAACGTCACTAACTGCCCACTTGTGGATGCTGAAAAGCTGCTAGCAGAGGGATTTTCTCAGGTTCTCACAATATTTGGTGAGAATCCTGCCTTTCTCACCATTGTTATGAATAACAGTAGGATGTTTTTTGTAATCTAGACCAACACCTGGTGTTTTGCCAAGTTCTGTTTATGATACATTGGAAAAATATTTAGAAATAGGTGTTGTAGGACTTCAGCCAATCACCCTAGGAGATGGGTGATCACTGACCAATCACCCTATGGGGTTAAGGTATATAAAATGGGGTTATAAAATAATAAAGTGTTGTCATCTTCTTCCTCTCCTGGCTCTCTCTTTACTGATTTTGTGTTGCTGCATCTCTTCACTTCCCGTATAAACAGTGACACCCACTAAAAACAAAGCCTACCTCAGATGTTGGCGCAGCGTCAGCCGCTTTGCATAGTCCCATTTAGCACCAATTTATGCAATGCAGAGAAATAGTTAAGCAAGGTCATTGTGGGTATAACTCTTTAAAGACAGTGGATTACATTAGGAATGTCTTGGGACAAGTCTAAGTGGTATTGGCACGTTCCAAGCCTGGCTGACTAACTGCTGGGGCTGCAGCCAGAAAAGGTGAAGAGGTGCAGGTGTGGGCTGCAGTTCCTGTGAAAGTGCTGCAGTAAGAGAACTGCTAATTAATTCAATACCAAAATACTTGCTTAGGTAGAAGGCTGCCTCTGTAATCCATGCAGATTGAAGCAGTCAAATTGCAGCTTCAACGTTGCTCTGAGGTACTATCCTGGAAGACTCCAAGATTTCCATCCTAGCAAAAGAGTGTGAAAACTGCAAATCTGCTCTCCTCTCAGCTACATGTGGTGATACCCCTGTTCGGCCCACGCAGCAGAGTTCCCACTCCTGTCCTCACTTCTCTTCAGAAACTCTCCTGCTACCCATGTCCCTCCTCTCTCATTCATGACAGCCCCTCCAGATTCCCCCTCTGAAGGGAGAAGAAACCAGTAGTTTCCCTCATGTATCTGTGGGGTAAAGCAGGTATCACTGTCACGGGTTGATAGTAAGCCCTTAGGAAAGTAAAATAACTGGAGGAGCACTATCATGCTGAGAATCTTGAAGTTGCATCTGTTGTATATAACAGGTCTTAGTTGTCTCCAATATCTCAAGGGCAGGATCCTCTTTTCCCTGAAGGCTTGTTTCCTTGGGCAGGCCAGTCCTGTCCCCTACTACCCTGGTCCACCCAGCCTGCTTTCCTCCCGCTGCTGCAGAGTGAGCTCATCTCCCTCACAGCTATGGCTGCCATTGCTTTCTTTACAGTTACTATAATCAAATTTGTTCTGGTTCACCATAGCTGTACCCACCACCCCTTCAACAGCTTAAACAAAACTAGAACAGGGATTTCTTCCCAAGTAAACTCTTCTTTTCCCATGTTACTGCAGAAGTACAGACAATGGCTTAAAAGCCTGTCATGGCTGTTATTCCTCCCGTTTTGAACAGGGAGGAAAACCCATTGCAGTGATAGTGCACTGAGGTCCTTGTGCTCCAAGAAAGTGGAGCAGCACCCTGAAGCTAGAGGGGAGCTCCCAGGCGAAGCCTGCCACCTGTGCTTTACAGTACCAGTGGGCTAGGCTCACAGTTACTACATTGTTTCAGTGATGAAACTAAAATGCAGAAGACTTTTTTCAATTTAAAAACTTTACTACCTATTAATGCTTCACTCAAAGATGGACCTTTGAGAAGTTAATGCAAAATAACTAGCAAGCACTAAAGTTTTCCTATGAGATTTGGAATACATCTGAGGTAGAGAATCACTAATGCTGTCATTTCAATTAGTTTGGGTATACATTTTTATTCCTTATTACTATTAATTCCACTTCTGTTCTCTAGAAGATGGATAGCATAAGCAATTCCATTATGATTATAATGGAGGAACATTATTATGTTTCACTGCATATCTGATATAGCAGGGCTGATGAATATGAGGGGCAATGAACACTTTTCAGTGTTCAGTAAACTGAATGGTTTATCTATTCTGAGAAAGAAGAGAAAGAAAAGAGGAAGAAAAGAAATAAGCTAGTTTCCTACGGTTAGGTAGGGTATCTTCTGCAAGAAGGAATTAAGCCCAGGTCTCCCAAACCTTGTAAGCATCTTATAACCTATCTAGGCTGACAGTCTTCTGTGTATAGAACAAATAAACACACTTACTGCCTTAACAGTAACCATATGGCTGAGGGACAACACTAAGGGGGAGGGGGGGGAAGGGACGAAGAGGCAATTGTGTTCTTTCCCTACTTATTCCTTGAAAGAAAAAAAAAAGCGCAGTATCTTTTCAGTCTTTTTACCCATCTGTTTTTAAATCCTTCCTGAAAGATGCTGATTGTCCCTGATAGAATATGAGTTTACTTTTGATTTCGGCTCACACCACTCCATTGGTTACACAGAGAGATCAGTGACTGCTCTGGCTTTGTTAGTCTGGAAGTTGCTTCTAACTGGGAGCAGCAAACCTCACAGCCAGGGCAGTGGTCTGTGTAAATGTCTGAAGACAGCAGTGTTTACTGTTTGCATTTATGTTTTTTTACTTCCTAACAAATTCTTTCTAAAGATTCTTTGTGTTTGTCACAGGAATGACAAGTTATGCCAAAAGTGGAAACAGCCAATATCTCTAAGAAAATAAATAAACTTCCTGCATTGTTCAGGGGCAGTGCCTGGGGACATCATTAGGATAACACCCAGGATTCAGGGGAAACCTGTGGGGAGGTGAGGGGCAATGATCCTAGAGAAGCAGAAAAGGTTTGCCTGACCCATTCCTCTTCTGATGAGACTCGTGTTTTTCATCAGGATGAAGGAAAAAACCTAAGCATTCTTGTTCTTTGAATGCATGACATTATTCTGCATGATGATATAGATGTGTTTACTCTGTTTGGAACTTGACAATACAGCCCTAATCCTGTTCTGCTGACAACTTTGGTAGGACCAAACCAAAGCAGTGGGAGGAAGGTTGAACAGAGAGCTCCTGCAAGGGTACCTGTAACTTCAGCAAGCCTAATGGTACTTTTAAGATTCTGGTTTTGCCCCAACTTATTTGGTTGCATCCCAAAATACAGATTTCATTAAATCCATTTAAGTTAGAGCTTGTATGTTTTTTAATTCTTCTGCAAATAAATCATTAGATTGGTACCCATCATTCACCATCCTATCTGCTAGTCCTAATAAGCAACACACTGCATTTATCACCACCTTCTGTCATCATTTATCATGGTGCAGTCCATTATAATCCTTGGACAAACCTGTCCTCAGCACCAATGAGTCGCAGGATTTGGCCCACTTAAATTTAATGCTAGCAACAAATTCTTTCTGAGGTCTTTCTGATGTTAGTAACTCAAATGGTTTCTTTTTTTTTTTTAGATTTGGTTTTATTGCCTTATATTTAAGGCTCAGATAATTAAGTAGATTTATATTTATACAGTCTTACTCATGCCTGTTACTTAAAGCCTAACAACGATATTATTCTTCTAGTACTTAAGATAACCATAATCTAAATTAAGATCCAGCACAAATGGCTACTTATTCTGACTTGATGGGTAAACAAACATTCAGCATTTAAAAAAAAAGAGGCCAGCAAATAAAACCTCTCTCATCCTCTGCCAAGTGTCCAGGACACACAATGTGTCTTAAAGGTGGGTAAAAGCAGACATCAATATCCAGTACAGTAAGCAAGTTAGAAAGTCAAATCCTACTAACATAATATTGGACATGAAGGTCTTGAGATACAAGCAAGACAACGTTTGAGGGAGGGGACAAAATCTTTATTGCACATAAGGATAAACCGGTAAAAAGAAATAAGCATACAGGCTCAAAATGATTTTTCATCTTGCATGCTCTAAAGCTTGTCTGTTTTTTCCAACTATATATCATTATATCTCAGGAACAATATTATCTCTCCCTGCAGACATTATAGTGCTTAAAATGTCACCTCTACTTGAAAATGTCTGCTTTGCACCTTCCATCTGCTTCCAGAGATGAAGCTACTGTCCGTCAGTGCTTCTCACCACTCCTACATCAACTTGGGAAAAGGGTACACTTTTGTAGATAAGTTTCCAAATATGTTATGGTTTTTAGATGAATATTAACCTCATTTCCATACATAAAACTAGTGGCAGAGACCACAGAGCACGGGCATTACATGCTTGCCATATGAAATTCTATTTATAGGACCGAACTCTCAGAGCAGGCACAAGAAAAAAAAAAGTTACCATTTTTTTCCATGCAATACATGTACAGTTAAATCAGTCTAAAATCCTTAAGAGAAATCTTTTTCTTGGAAAAGAAAAAAAGTTAAGAGATACACAGTTGTTGGATGTAGCAAAATTAGATCCAGTTCTTCCTGAAAGAAGTAAGAAAAACTAAAGCAAATAGAAAACACCCTAAACTCACATTTTAGATGTTTAGGTACCATTTTTTATTAGAACTGGGAAAAAAAAATTAAAAAGATCAGTCTTTTTTGGGTTAAGGGACAGTATATTTCCCATGTGGGAGAGGAAAGCAAGGTAGAAGGAGTTTAGCTTGTTTGCCCAGTCACTTTAAGTCCATAGTAGCATAGGGAATTAAACCTTAGTCTCTTCCCAAGGAGCTGCCCACACCACAGGTTGTCTGTCCTTTAGACAGAGCATTCCTACAAAAGGCCAAAGCCAAAGCAGCTCTCTCAGGTAAAGCCCCATCATTTCTACAGAGGGCCAGGTTAGGAGAGGCCTTTCAGCCAATAAGGTACTTTTTTTTTTTTTTAAACACTCAAACCATTCTGCACCATTTTGCCACAATAAGATGGCCTTATGATGAAGATAGGTACAATTCATATCCACTGAAATTGCTTTATACTCCGTTAAGGTGGTGCATGGTGGCCTCAGCATCAATGAAAATGAGGCTTAAGAACTCAGTTGCTCTGTTTTAGGCTGGTCCCCATCTCAGCAGCATACAGGTAGTGCCACTGTCCAAACATGAGGAGACAAGGTCACAGACAAATGCATTGACGCCTGCATGCCCATGAAAGATCACAATGTCCCTGCCAGGACAGGTGGAAAAGGTGCAGTCTCCTGACCACAGCTGCTACCTGGGGCAACGCAGTCTTTAGCAGCCCATTCACAACATGCACTCGTCTAACAAACACAAGCCACGCTCTCGCATACGCAAGAGTGCCAGCAAGAAATCCACCCACTCTTCTGGCTCCTTTCTTCAACATTATGTCAGCCTGTTATAAACCAGTGAAGCCAGCTAGCTCCCCCATCAAATCCCTGCACTGCTATAGTCAAAAATATTCCTTCCTTCTGTTCCTGTCAGCCTTCAGCAAGGGGGAGTTCTGCTTTGCTCCATTTTTTAAACCAGCCAAATGCCATATGGCAATGACTTCATGCAAGTCTATAGGCTAATCTTGCCAAGAACCCAGAACTAAACAGCATTCACTGAACCACTGTAAACCTCAGCACTTATGGTTTGAGGGATATAATTCCTGGGAGTGATGTCCTAAAATGGTGCTTTCCAGCTCTTCACAGTGGAAAGCCTCCAAAAGCACATCTGTCCCAACGTTCAGTGTCTGATGTGTACACAAGGAGCTGGTGCTCATCTCATGGTGAACAGCTCATCCCTTCTGCCCATGACTTTACTGATGTGCATTTCTCCTATCTCTCTCTGCTGTAATATGGGCATGGCAGAGTGAATGGAAGTGCCTGGAGGTGCACTACTTCCCTGCCTGGTACTAATTAAAAGTAGGTTATGAACCATCCAGTTTATTGTTTTAGGGTCCTTATAATTTTACACTGTTAAAACTGGTTTTAACCATATTTATTATGCCTTCTAGCTGGTCACTAGCTGACCACATGGCTGGGATAACTGCAGCTAGTTCAGTCAGTGCTTTTATCAGTCAGACTTAAAAGGAACTTCTCATTTTCCCATGGGTAACAACTCCTATTTGTTTTCCTTTTTATGTGTTTCTTCCCTTCACTCCTTTATCATGGTCCTCTCTGGCAAACTGATCATGTTCAGGCAAATTACCCTAGGGAGCAGTTTTTCTTCCCCTGACACTCTTCCATGCACCAAAAGACAAAATAAAGAGTGCTCAGAGATCCAACCTAGTCCCTAGTATTCTAGGTTTCCTCTTTTGAAAGTAGAAATACTTCTTTGGTTTCATCCCTATCATGAGTTTGTTGGCTTCAGCAATACTTTGGCCCTCTACTTTCCCAGGATACCCACAGAGGAATATTCTTATTCATACATGTAAAGTCAGATGCCAGACACATACACGGAGATGATGGTCAGCCTCTGAATCCCTGCTGCCACTTGCAGGGGAAGTTAGAGCTGTTGTTCAGGCCACAGCAAAACTGTACCGCAACACCTGAAAGGACACAGGAGCCAACCATAAGAGAGGGAGACAGGGCAGGTACAAAGAGTTAAAATAATCCCAACTGAAATGGAGCAGGTCATCCAAACTAACTTCTTCCATACTCAAAGAAAAACATAGCCTTAGTGATTCAAGATGACACAATTTCAGTGTCTTCTCCTCCAATATGTATTAGTATGATATTAATACCAATACTTTTCCCAAGTTGTTCATTATTTCTAAGACGGCCCTTCACTACAAGAATGAAGGACAGTAGTCACTTCCCCAGGAAGCTCATAAAAATCCTCTTTTAGTCTATTCCAGAACACTATTCCAAGAAATAAAGAGCAAATCAGAGCATTTCCCACATTTCTGGGAGGCTTTACATGTATTATAAATCTTGAGATGATTAAATGCCACTCAAGTAAACAGGGAGGCTTCTACCAAAAAAACCCAGGCTTCATTTGAGATGAAAAAGTTATCTTTCATCTCAGCATCAAATTAAAATGTGAGGATTATCAAAGATGCCAGCATTGCTATGAAAATGGGTGTTTATGAAATGAGAAGGAAAAAAGTCTCCACTGGGCATCAGCCATCCAACACCTTCAGTCAGAGCTGCGCTGCTCTACTATCATCCCAGCTCTCTGGAAACTTCAACCTTCCAAGTGACTGCAGTGAGTTCCTGGATCTTTGCCACTCAGCACAGGGTATTCTTGGCAACAGTGATAAGGGCACTTGTTCCAAATAAGGATAAACCTAGAAACTGGTTTGTCTTGGCACTCTTGGAGCCAAGCAAATACGCCAAAACTCATGGAGACGGATGCAGGAAGGGAAGGGAAACAACGCAAAAGAAAAAACCCAAATGAAGCAACAGAATGAACTTATGACTGTCTGTCTAGCCAGTACCAGTAAAATCTCATTACAGAGCAACGATGATGAAATACAGTGAAAATAAGAATAACGGATCTGATGAAAGACCTTGAAATGTTTAGGTTAACACAAAGTTTCAGTTTCACATTCCACGCGAGCTTTTCAAACAAGAACAGTGCCAGGAAACACGGAAGAATAATCTTAAATTCCACCTTTATTTTTATATAAAAACAAACACAAAAACAAAACCAAGCAACCTCTGCTCCCCAGTTTTTCACTACAGCCTGTGTAGTTGGCATCACAAGCAGAAAAAGGCTTTCATAGCTGGAGTAAAAAGTGCTTCAGCTTGCTTAGGAGACACACTTGTGTTATTGCTACACACTCCTTCAGCTTACAGCATGGCCAAAACCTTGATTTAGAATTTGAAGAAACACCATGGTCCCTGTGGGGCACCTGGTAGACGCAGCACAGCTGCACAAACTGATGTGGTGAAGCCTTGTTTTACACCACAGAGGAACTACCCTACTTAGTACCTTCACAGTTACTACACATGTATTCCCCAGCATGACACCCATATGCAGAGAATAATTTAGCAGTTTGAAAACAAAACAAAAACCCTAAGAAAGCTCCAGTCCTGGTTCTACTCCAAAATTCTATTATTTAGTCTGACTGCCCCCATTCTATTTCCTCCCCTTTGATCAACTAACGGCCAAGAAAAGCAATTACCAGTATAAGAAAAATGTATTCTTGGTATCTTTGAACTTTTGTGGCAAGTGTAAATGCATTACTTTCTATGAGATCAGAGAAAAATATTTCTTCACTGTCCAAGATGAGAAATAAGGGGGGAGGGGGAAGGTAGGAGAAAGTAGGGGAGAAACAATTATTTTATTAACTAATTAGATCAGTCTTAAAGGAAAATGAGGATGCCTGCAAATCTCTGCATTACTGATTCTGAACAGGAAGCTGTAGCATACAATGGAGATCATTAAATACTTTGACTTGCATTTGAAAGTGGCCAGCCCTGCCTGGACAGGGGAATATAGCCATCTACAAAATAATCTAGTTCTTATAATGAGGGAGGAAAAAACCCCAAAACACCACAAAAACCAAAACCCCCACTGCCAGGGTGGGTTTAGAAAAATATTGACTGTAAGTAACAACTGGGCTTGGACTCTTGTTTTTGAAGTTTTCCAGTGCCAGCATGTGAAAGAAAATAAATCCCCCTGCCATTCCTTTCAGGTTTGTGACCAGCTTATGAAGCAACTATTACTGCACTACTGCTTCCCATGAACATACCCATTTCCACTGTTCTAGTCAGCCAGACCACCACTAAAAAAAGCCCAGAACGAATCCAAGCAGGTTTGCAGTCAAAACAGCCCCAAACGTGACTGCAATATTTCAGCACCAGTGGTAGGTTGAGCCAGACACTACCATGACAGTGCTCACCAGCCTGCCCCAAGCTGTTTCTTGTGTTGGCCCACAGTGAAGATGATGCCTAAGGATACAAACTAAAAAATCTGATACCCTCTCAAAAAGAATTTATGTGAGTAACATGCGGGAACAAATATTTAACATTAAACTCTACAGATGATCTTTAAGGTCCCTTCCAATCTAAACCATCCTATAATTTGATTTCCTCTATAAAAATACTCCAAGAAAGAAGGAAACATAATGCCTTAAAAAAAAAAAAAAAAGGTGGAATTTGGGAAAACATAAATCATCTTTTATTAGTGATTTCCCAGGGTGCTCATTCAACAACACACTCCACAAAGTCCCAAAAGCGCACAGAATAGCTGCCTTCCAAACCTGCAACCCTGCACAGTTTAAAGCCATAGTGTAATTTAGAATAATATTATTCTTCAGATTCTGGACTGGCAGCTCAGTGGTAGTGCCAGTAGATTAGCGAACTGCTTACACTGGTGCAGTCTCTAAAGCATCAACAAAAATGGGTTGATGGGTTTTGGGATGTTTCTCTTTTTGACCTGTACTCTTTTAGAAGGGAGAAAAGCGATGAAAGAAAAAAAATACAAACTCCTGGAAACTGGGTGAAAGTAAGACAATCTACAGGAGACAGCTACAGAAAAGACTACAAGTGGAATTCATTAAAGGAAGAGATGAAGATTGTTGATGGGTTAAAAGTATCAAAGTTACCAAATACACTGTGAAGTCCAGGAATTTCTAACGACAGGAGAGTTAAGTGGGGCTGGCTGGGGCTTTTTAAGTCCTAGGCTGGCAAGTACCACATGTAAAGAGCAGCTCTGCAGATTGCCTGCACAGCATACCTATGACAGGGACATGAATACCTACCACCTCCTTCCCTGGACACTCACCAGACAAAACCCCCAAAGCACAACTGCCACCAACCAAACTCCCCACACACCATCTTCATACTGGGTTCAAGACTGATGTAAGGACGTGTCAGGTCTCACAGTGCACAGTCTGGCAGCTGTAGTACTGTCTGTTATCTTTGGTGTGTCCTTCTGAACTGGAGGCCTGGCCTTCACCCTCTTCTGCTCACTTGATTAACAAGGTCAAAGATACAGTTTCTGAACAATAGTATAGGTACCTAAATGGAGTAATCATATTCTTAAGTGGCCTTCATGATTATATATGCCAGAGTCTTCCAGATGTGATTCAGACAACATTACAAGCATCTGTGATAACGTGTCTTCATTCCTCTCCCCAGAGGAAAATTAAGTTATGATTAAAGCTGTCTTCACTTTCCCCAGCCCCCTCACTTCAATGGAGCTCTGCATCAACAGCTGTTGGGAAAGCATAGAAAACTCTTTCTTAAGAAAATTAAGTACTTTTTCTTAGGAAATAGTTATTTTCAAGGTTATTGAAGTCAGTTATTTTTGTTGGTTAGTTGTTTGGGAGCTCTGGGGTTTTGGGATTTTTTAGTGCTACTTGAATTAGCAGAAGATGCCTAGTGGTACATGGCACAGGCCACAACAGCCATATGTTTGTGCCACTTGAGAACGTGCTCAGCCTCACCCCCTTCAGCCACTGGCACCATCTCTGATACCTTGTATGGGTTTTCCTTGGGTGATAAGGAACAGTCAATAGGATGTATTCCAGTGTCTAACATGGTAACAATATATATATGGCCACAAATAATCTTAGAGGGTGAAGCAGAGGGTTTATTTTATAACTCTTATAATGGATAGAAGACATGCAGAGGTTGCAATCATGGCCATTATGATTGTTCTGCACCCAGTTATCCTTTTGAACAGAGCCCACAACAGACTCCAGCTCTTCCAAATCCCAGTCGAGTACTCAAGCCTTCCCAGTTAACGGGATTATTTGCATCAATAACTGCTACTTTGGTGTAAATGGAGAGTGCAGACTCTTGCCTACATCAATCATAGTTCAGCGCAGCACAGTCTAAAATACAAGAAAATACAAGAGAGTTTTTCTGCTCTGGAAAGGTCTACGGATACCTGTACTCTGCATGTTTTGCTATTATTCCAAAATGAAATGAGATTTTTAGATACTTTCTCCAGCAAGCATAGCATTCGTGACTTGTTCAGTCTGAAACCTTTTGTTAAACTCTGACTCCTTCAGATGGCCCTTCCCATAACCAGGGTTTCTCTCCAAAAACTTTGTATTTCCCTGGGAGATTTGATTTAATGCTTTAGTTATAGACTATTAGCAATGAAACAAATCTCTCCTTTACCTGAAGAGAACCTGGGTCACTGCCCTTGGGCTGGTCTTGGTCTGTTGGATCACATTGCCCTTTTTGCCACAGCAGCTCCCCCAGGCCCTGCATCACCAGTTCAGTTCTTCCAGTCCACCATTACCACTACACTATCCCAAACTTCAAGCAATTAAAACCATCCTGCTCTAAATTTATGCAGTTAGCACAATTCTTGGCTACTACTCTGAAGACTCACTAATGTTCAAAGGATGTCCCGGCTACCCCTCCCTTCCCAGTATGCAGGGCACCACAATGGCATCCCCTTTCTTCCAAGCCCAGCTAAAAACAGAAAATCCACAGCAGATGTTAGAATCCTTAGCCCCACTATAATGGGAGCCTCAGCTCATGAGAAGTCAGTGTCATCATCTTCTTTGAAAAGCCCCTGGGGGCCAAGCCATTCTTTTCTAGGAGCTGGATTTGATGATCCTTACAGATCCTTTCCGACTCAAGATATTCCATGATTCTCACACTGCCAGCAGCAATGAGAAGAGCCCATGGGGCAGCCCCAAGACTGAAGGCTACATGGCACTGGCTTGCTGCTGCCAGCCAGCTCCTCCAGCACCACATGCCAGGGGATATCAGGCAGGAGCCCTGGAAGGGTGATGCTTATATAAAGGGCTCAAAAACTCTGGAATAATCCTCCACATTGACTGCCACGTATAGAGAACATGCAAGATAAAGAATTGTGTTTTAGAAGACAAAAGACTCAAGTTTGTGACTTCAGTTTTACATCATTGAAATTGTATATAATTAAATCCTGTTTTTTCAATAGACCATTAATGTCTCTGTGATGCAGAGAACACTAGAAGTTGGAAGACACTTTTTATTTAACCTCAAAAACTATTTTTACTCTAGAAATCTAGAATCCTACTTCTCCCCAGCTAGGACTTCCTCTTCCTTCAGGCATGGGTGGGAGCTAGGAAAGGATAAAAAAAAGCCCCCAACAAACAACGAAACAAAAATCCCAACAAACCAGCTAAATGAATGGGGAAAAACAGCCAGGGCCTCTCACACAAGCTACAGAAAATAAGGAGGGAGACAAAATAAATGCAACAGATTCCCTGCATCCTACAAACCAGATGAAAGCAACTCCTCACCAGGCAAAGGTCTGAGGGGAAGCACAAAACTTACCCCCAGACAAAGCACACCAAATTTAATCACATACTTAAGACTTTACCTCAGGAACACATAAATCCCCAAATACAGCACTATAACCACCCATCCAGTACCAAAGAACTGCAAAAATCTTACTCATTTTTGTCATTTCATTGTTCTCCTTTGCTTACCATCTTTTGCAGGCAGTTTCCCACTCTTACTTCTGGCCGAACTGCAAAGAGCAACACTTTTCAGAGCTGTACAATCCTCCAAGTCCAGTGAACAAGCACCAGTGAAAGAACAAGTAGTGACTCTTCCCCCCCAGGTGCAGAAAAATAAATAGCTCCTCCCCAGGCACCAGCTCCACCCAAAAGCTGAGTGCAGGCAGGTGCTGAGCATCTGCTAAAACCCTGCCAGCTGGGAGACCAGGAGCAGCCTGTTAGCTTGTGATGTTCCCAGGGCTGAGGCAGAGCCTACAGGTGGCCAGAAGTACACAATGCGCTCCCTCCCATCAGCAAGAAGCAGGTACATTTCTGGTAGCTTCCTCAGGTGAAGTACATCTGCAAGGGTGCCACCTCCTCAAGCAGCCTCCTCCAAGTGAAGAAGGGTGAGGAGGATGCCCAACTTTTCCCATAATATCTGAAATACCCATACTTGATAGAGGCATTTTGAATGGGACCTATGCAGGGGAGAGTGTCTTATGCTCTGATGTTACAGCTATTATTGTAGTGTGATATCCCTTATTAGAGCTTTAACCTCAAAGGATGATCCAAGCCATAAAATCATTGTTTGTAATTTGCTTCTGTCCTAAATCGCTAGACTGAGGAATAACTGATAGAAAGGAGAAGAAAAATAAAAGTGAGTGAAGTTCTGTTTGGGGGATCTTGGAGCTAACAGAAGAATTTTGGCCCATTATAGCTCACAGCTTACTCTTCCATGATGGGTGAGCCATGTTATGGTCTTCCAGTATGAGGAGAAGGAGCAACACCCAAGCTGAGCACTCTGATGCCTTTTTTTCCTCCATCAAGCTCAGAGGAATGCTAGCATAGACCAGGCAGCCCCTGCAATAATCTGCAGATGTATTTTCCACGTACAAAGCGACTGCAAAATATGTCCTCCCTGGTGCAAAAAGGAAACAATTAAAAATATTAGGTAAAAACATCTTTCTCTACTGCTATTTCAACTATATGTTATATAAATTCTGGTCAAAAAGAACCCTGATGTTTCATTCTGTAATAGACCTATCAAATTGCCAGCAAACTCTCAGATTTTCATTTCTTCTTCCTTGCAATGACATTTGATCTTCCTCAGTTTCTAGGGTCACTGTTCCCAAGGAACATAACAGACAAGTACAGAGAGGTCAGACTCCATAAAGGCAGAAGTAACCAACCTGCAAAGCTAAGAACATGCATTGTTCAGACAGAGCCTATAAAGGCTATTTCCAATTTTGGGAACACACTAATAATCTTGAGGTTTTACACATACATAATCATATGCCCCAAGTCTGCTATAATCTTTATTAGGTTTGTAGCTTTTGTCTTCCTCATGAACTCATCAGCTTACATGCCCCTTAGATAGCTGTTCTTAATTCACTTTAATCAGGCAAGGGGGGTGGGGCAGGGGGTGGGGAAGAAGATAAGGGAATAAATTTCACTGATTAGAAATGGAGAAAGAAAGAAAGGAAGGGAAAAAAAAAAAAAAAAAAATTACTGTTCCAAGGGAGAATTCAGGAAAGTTATTGCTGTTTTCAGAAAGAGCAAGAGGCCATAAAGGAACAGCTGAGGCCTGAACTCTTTTCACCAAGACCTCCTCTGTGTACATGGATATGAACATTCTCATTCTCTGTCTAGGTTACCCAGCCAAAGAAAGTGGAAAGAGCATTACTGAAGATAGGAACTGGGCCTTCTAGGAGCTAGACCTGTTGAAGGAGGCTAAAATTCCAGTCCAAAGCCATTGCCACTCAATGAAAGCACACCCTCACCAGCCAGGCAGTCTTTGGTGGACATGTTTGTTCAAGTCCAGTCACAGGCACCATCCTACAAAAAAGCCAAGGATGCAGTGCTCACGCTCCCTGCGTGGCAGCTCCTGCTAAAACTGACACCTTTGGCTTGGTAAAAGGTAAAAAAATCTTCTGGTTGGTTTGAGAACAGAAGAGTGTGAAATTATCTAGCACAAGCCTTTCCTTTGCTTTGACCAGTTGTACCAAGCAACTATTTCTAATGTTTTTGAATGCCTACTGGAGACAGTGCTGATTAACATGGTTTTTTATAACATAGCATTTTACTTCCAATAGTATGAAAATCTTTTCCTAAAACTTTCTTCATCAATTACCTGTCTAGAAAATGAAAAGTCGGTGTTACAAACTGCCAGGTCCTTAATATGATTGACTATGGCTGATTTTAGTCAGCAAAAGGTCTCCAAGTAACAAATGGCTTGTCCATTTGTTCTCTGACAAGAAGGACTGTTGAGGCTTTAATATCATTTACGCTCAATCAAATACAAATGCTGATGGAAAACTCTGGGTTTTGGTGACTCCTGATGTGACCCATGGGGGCACAGAGAAATGTATCACCACTTAATATGTATACTGCATAATGGATCTGAAAAGCTCTCCTGCTCATTGCTGTGGCCGCCTCTTCATCTCGCCAGGCCTGGAGCTCTAAGATATGCGTTAATTGAAATGACAAACTGCACAAACATGTGTTTCTCAGTTGGCACTTCTCTGCTAAATGCTTATGAAACTGTTAACTGTGGAAAACAAAAGATGGATGGATGACAATCACTGTTAGAAAATGTTTTTTATAGAAAAAACAAAGGAAAGTAGGATGTATGCAAACTCACAGATATGCCATATTTCACAGCTGGGGAATAGCAAAAATTTTCCCCTGGTAATGGGTCTGTATGATACATACAGATAACTTTATGATATCTTTCAGATTCAGAAAGCTTTGCACTTTATTATCGCTAAGAGAGTCCAAACTAAAGAAGTGCCTTGAAGTGGTCAAAATTGGCCTTGGGATATAGTGAATGCAGACCATCTCTCCTCAACCCGTATAGGTGGCGTTGACAAGAATTTAAGATGCAGTTCAAGTAAACATTTTACAATATAATAGAATTCTTGATTATGGTATAAAAAGCCACATGGTTTGATTTCTCCTTTTTTTTTTTTTTTTTCTGTGTACACACTGGTCGAAATAAGATTGACTATAGAAAGTAACAGATGATAATTTTGACAAGTAAGGTCAGACCAGATGATCCTTGAGGTCCCTTACAACTCGGGGTTCTTTAATTCTGTGATTATTAAACTGCAGTGTAGGAAACATCAGTATATTGTAGCTATGCTTTTCCTTTAAAACATTTTGCAGAATAATTATAGCTGAAAATTTCAACACTGGGAGAACACTGCTTTTTTTGGGAGAAAATGAAAAAAAAAAGAAAATAGCTATAAAGAAGTTCTGATACTCATTTCTAAATTCTAACAAATACTTCAATTATGCCATGCTTTGCCACAGCTGGCCTTCAACTTTGGACTTCATTCAGTTTCCTGTAGAACTAGAGGAAATATATCTCAAAACTATAGTTGTGCTATTTTACAAATGGCATAATACAAACTGCCGACTAAAGCAGCATTTTCCTCTGCGTCATTTAGTAACGCAACTGAAATAATTTTCCTGAAGAAGAGAAGCAACTCCCCTTTCTGTTTATTTAAATTTGCAAGTGATTCCTCACTGCCTTTAAAATAAGGAACAGCAGTTGATTATTTAATTATTTACATGGTTCCTTTTGGACATTCCTGTAAGAATTATAAAGCATCTAATCTTATAGTGACCTAAATAGACTGCATCTGTATAGACAGGAATCCCAGCACCTAGAAAGGCAACGACTGAAAATGGCAATGTGAGCTTTTACCATATAGCATGACATCTGCTTAAGGCCTTGGTCTTGCAAATATTTAGCATACGAGTAGTCCTACTAAAGCAAGACTCAATCATAGGCTTTTTCACTGGTGGAGTTTTCTTTTATTTATATATACTTTTAGGCAACATATTATGAAAGTCAAAAGGAGGAAAATAAACTGGTAACATGAGGTGAGCTCACCGTCAGTGTACACGCACGGCCTTTGACACAGCATCGCAACACAGCGAAACCGCAGTGAAGTCAGTGGCTAAGCCAAAAAATAAGTTTGTGTAATAAAGAGAAATTGCTCAAGGTTTTTTCCCCGTAGTGGCAAAACCCAAAACTCCCAAGGGAACATCTTTCCTTTCTAGTGCAATATCCTGCAGATGTGACTAAACATAAAAATAATTTCTAAGAAAAGGTTCCAGCATTTAACGCAATGTATGTACTGCCTTTCTAACCCTTCCTTCGTTCATTGACAAATGGTGATGTACAGAATTGCATAAGAAAACAAAACAGAAGATAAAAATTAACTTAATTTACACAAACAATAAAAAAGTTTAAAGCAATGATAGAAAAATATTATAAAGGCTAGATATGTTAAATGCCAGTTCAACAGTATTAAGCTTTGGTAGAACAGCTAAAGAGCATAGCACCAATAAAATCCACTGTCAATACAGGCTTCAGTACGCATGAGATGTGATGAAAATGTAAATTTTGGCAAGAAAAGTGGTGTATGTTCCCTGACGCCACAGTTTCATTTCAACATCTAACAAAAAGTCTTTCGGCTCTTTCACTTGTCGCTGAAGATAGACAATGCCCGTGTACGAGTTCAGCCTTCGAGTGCTGAAGTAGTTTTCTTCATTTCCCTTGTTGATAGTAAGGATGATGTTGTCTCCAGCATAGGCAGGTGATGGTCCAATACGGAAAATATGAGCTGGGACCACGATATTGGTTTGGAAGTTCAGCTGGTAATAGGTGATGCGCACTGGGGTATTTTGGCAGTCCAGGTAATTAAAACAACTGATTCGCTCACACCTCCTAAAAGATGAGAAATGAAACACATTCAGCGTCCACATAATAGCAGGTAAAAATGTATGTATTTCAGAGTATTGCAAAATTATTACACAAGCAGGGATCCCAAACTTCAGCTGTGTAATTGACAGCTCCTTGCTCTGCTTTTACAGCGCCCATAAAGTATTTGTAAATGATGTAACTGTCAGAGTACAACAGCGTAAGAAAAAGATCATGGACACAGGGAGCTGTGTTGGGAAGCTCCACAACAAGGAAAGAGTCACTCATGCTGCAAGCAGCACAAGGCTTGGAAGGAGAGTCCGTGATTCATCAGATTTCTACCTGAAGGGAGGTTGGAGCCATGTGGGGGTCAGTCCCTTCTTCCAAAGAACAAGCAGCTGGATAACAAGAAACAGCCTCAAGTTGTTCCAGGGGAAGTTTAGGTTGGATATTAGGAGCAACTTCTTCCCTGCAAGGGTTGTCAAGGCCTGGCCCAGGCTGCCCAGGGCAGTGGTGGAGTCCCCATCCCTGGAGGGGTTTCAAAGCCATGGAGCTGTTGTGCTGAGGGACATGGCTAAGTGGTGACCTGGCAGTGCTGGGTTCACAGTTGGACTTGATCTTAAAGGTCTCTTCCAACCAAAACGATTCTATGATTCTGTCATTGACAGTACAAGTCTGGGACGGTGCTCCAAGAAAATAAGAACAAAACCACTTTAAAAGGTGGCTAAAACATGGGGATGGGAAACAAGCTCCTCAACTTGCAAAGCTGCTCAGCTCTATAAGTCAGGAAAAGTATTTTCTAAGGCATAAACAAGTAAAGATGAGTTCTCAAAGCACTGGAAGCCATGAAGGCAAAAAATAGGGAGGGAGATTTTGGGGCTCCTGAGCCTCAGCTGCCAAGGGGCTGTGAGCTGTGGGCATGTGCCATTCCCAGAACCCTGTGGCCTGGCAAGCTCAATATACTGCTCCTCTTCAACATTTCACTACTCTCTGAGGAGCTGCAATCTGAGTATTAAACAGGGAGCCCCAAAGACACTGCAAAAGCGGTGCACTGAGCAGCCTGGCAGCTACTGCAATGCCAGTAGAACATCTTATTTTTTAAAAAGTTCATTATAAACAGAGCCCTTTCAGAGCTGCAGCAAGTAGAGCTGCCAGCTCTGGTGACTGCTCTTACAGCAGGAGTTGGAAGGCAAACGGGAGCTGTAGTGTTTGGAAGAAGGAAAAATGGACAGAAACTCCATATGGGGAAAGTCTGTGTTCTCTAGTATTGAAACCTCTTCTTAGAGCTCAGAGCACTTATACCTGCTTACAAATTAAAAATAACACATAATTAAACATAAAATCCATCAGGAAGAACTTCTTTGCTCTGAGGGTGCCAGAGCCCAGACCAGGCTACCCACAGAAGTTGTGGGGTCTCCACCTCTGGAGAGATTCCAAACCCACGTGGACAATGCAATCCTGGGCACCCTGCTCTGTGTGACCCTGCTGGAGCAGGGGGTTGGAAGAGATATCTCCAGAGGTCCCTTCCGACCCCCACCATTCTGTGTGATTCTGTGATCCACAGCCATTGGGCTGGTTGTGATGAGATACTTACATGTCAGACACTTTTCTGTAGTTGGAAGGGCAGTCGAAGGCCAGGCAGCGGAAGCTGCCCTGGATGTTATAGCACGTCTCTGCAGCTGAACAGTTGTGTGTTCCTATGGCACATTCATCGATGTCTAACAAGAAGAAACAAAAGGAAAAAGACATGCTAAGTTCAAAAATGAGAAGTAGTCACAATTTATGGGCTGCAATATACTTATGAGACTCTGGACACACGAAAAACAAGAGAAGTCTGTGGGGTTTGGCTCTGCAAGCTGAGGGCTCTTGTTGTCACAACTCAGTTGGTGCCTGTTACCTCTTCAGTGCCTGTGCCTGTCACTGTTTATGCCGGGAGAGGAGAGATGCAGCAACATATAAATTCAGCAAGAGCAGGCAAAAGAAGCAACTTTATTCATTTACAACCCCATTTTATATACCCTAGCCCCATAGGGTGACTGGTCAGTGATCACCCATCTCCTAGGGTGATTGGCTAAAGTCCTACAGCACCTATTTCAAAATATTTCTGCAATGTACCATAAACAGAACTTAGCAAAACACCAGGTGTTAGTCTAGTTTACAAAACAGTCCTACTGTTTCTCATAACACATGTGAGAAAGGCAGGATTCTCACCAAATATTGTGAGAACCTGAGAAAATCCATCTGCTAGCAGCTTTTCAGCATCCACATGTGCCTGCTGCCTGCAGACCAGGACTGCAAGAACCCTCATGGGCACAACTGCAGTATGAAATGCACATTCAGGTGAGGTGTGTCAGGTTCATCTCTGCACAGACACCTGCTGGCATTCAGCGTGACAGGATAAATCACAGTGATTGTAAATCTGCTAAAATTCATACGTCTTCTGTGGAAAAAAAATGTCCTTCCTTTACAGTACCAGGCAATCAGTGCCAACAGTCCCACTGTGGCACATTTGATGCAACACAGGGTTTAACTTCCAGTGGAGAATAAACACAAGAAGGAAAAAATTCACAAAACCCAAGATCCTCCTGTAATGCCACTTTCCACTGCAATTAAAACCACCCATTAACATGTTTGGTTCAAACAAATCATGAACATCTAGATAGGGTGGCTTAAGTTGTCATGTTCTCCTTTGCTCCTGCTGTGTCACAGGTGTGGTGAAAAGTAATATTATAAACTAGGCTGAAAGGAAACAGAGGAAAATAACTAGATAAATAAGTTAATTAGGTAGCAGTATTCTAATACAGTGGAACGTTGAACTTCTCAGACCAGCCAACCTGTCCATCCCCATGGCCGCTATGTAATCTTTCCACAGCTGTGTGATTGAAAAGAGCTTTTAAATACTTTCCTGAAAGTGATGGGCTGATTTTTACAGCTTCACAGGTCACTGGTACTCCCTGAACCACAGCTGCATGCTTCGAGCTAGCCTACATCACACGAGGTGTTTCTAATCGAACGCGGCGCTCGTAGCCTGTTCAGCACACAAGCACCACCCAGGTGTGACAAGCTCAGTAGCTGGAGGAAGTATCTAACTGTTTTTTAAAGCAGGGGCCAAATACAAAGCAAAGTAACCACTGGTGTACAGCTGCATGATCCGGGAGATGTAAGCTCCACCAGACCTATGGGACTACGGAACTGAAGAACAACAGTTTAAAGTGGTGGAGTCTAAAACCAAAGAACAGATCTTTGAAAATTTAATTTAAATATAAGTATCTCCCTTTAATGAGAAGTAATGTTGCAGAAGACAAAAAAGAACATTTAAAGCTCAAAGACACTTTATGGACCAGAGCATAAACGTGGTTACCTAAATAATACATACGCACAAGCCCAAGCCATGGACCTTAAAATGCTGAAAACCCGATGCAATAATATGGATATGGCTTGAGCAGAAAACATTGGCAAAGATCTCACAGTAACATTGTGTACTCCCAAGTGTCTAGACAACGCACAGAGGCTTTAAAATGGAATAAATGCTAACAGACAAACCATGTGGCCTGTGCAGGGCTCTGCAGTTCTGCCAATTGTCACAGAGGAGCAAGACTCTTAGAGGAAAACTACAACCTCCCAGTCTGGCCCCCTGGGGTGAGAGCTGATCTCACACGCTGAACTGACTCGTTTAAAAGTCTTGTGAAGAAAAGTATACAATAGGAAGTAGGAGAGAATCAAAGTAAATTAAATCCCTTGTGGATTCTCAGAAGTGCCCCTAGGTGAAAAGAAAATTTCTTCCACATTGCAATCACTGTCATGAAAGCGCTCACTTCACCAGTTTGGCTGCACTGCAAAATACCATAGGCAGCTTCTCCAAAAAGATCCATATGTTGAGACGCTATTACATGAGCTACAACTTGTCAGTTTTGAAAAAAAAAGGTACAAAGAACGTACCACCAGTCTCTCTTAAGAGCTGGTCAGATGACAAGCAACTGGAGCCAGATCTTTAGCTGTATGAAACCAATGAGTTTAGTGCAGCTGACATCAATTCAGAGTTTCCTTCTGACTGTGTTTTCAGAGAGACCTGGGTCCATGAAGAAGAGTGTGGCCAGGAGGTTGAGGGAGGTTCTCCTCCCCCTCTGCTCTGCCCTAGAGAGGCCACCTCTAGAGTATTGTGGCTAGTTCTGGGCTCACCAATTCAACAAAGACAGGGAACTACCAGAGAGACTCCAGCAGAGCTACTAAGATGCTGAGGGGAGTGGAGCAACTCTATGCCAAGGAAAGGCTGAGAGATCTTGGGCTGTTGAGCTGGAGAGAAGACTGAGAGGGGATCTTCTCAATGCTCATTAATAGCTAAAGGGCCTCCAGGGGGCAAGAGGATGGGGCCAGACTCTTTTCAGTGGTTCCCAGCAACAGAACAAGGGGCAGTGGGCACAAATTGGAACCCAGATGGTTCCAAATAAATATAAGTGAAAACTGCTTTGCTGTGAGGGTACCAGAGCCTGTCCCAGGCCACCAAGAGAGGCTGATGGAGTCTCCTTCACTGGAGACTTTCATAACCTGCCTGGACGCAGTCCTAGGCACTCTGCTCTGGGTGACCCTGCTTTAGCAGGAGGTTTGGAAGAGATGATCTCCAGAGGTCCCTTCCAACCCATGCCATTCTATATCGTTCAGTGCAGTATAAGCCTGCCCAAACTTGTAAGTACAAACTTGCAGAGCTCAAAACAGGGCATGTACCTGGGGGCTACTTCCAGTGCCTGACTTAAAATCCACCTCACCCAGCCACGCACAGAGCTGCAAGTGTTGCACGTAGACCAACATCACCCTCTAAGGAAGGTGCACGTACCAAGTGGCATCAGAAATCTTTTCCAAGTGTTACCATACACCTCCCTGCTAAGGGTGCTACAGCAGCTGAAGGCTAGTTGATACAGCAGGAACTCTCTCCACACAGGACAAGCACACACGGAGGATCTCACACCACACATGCAACACAGGTGTGACCCATAGGTCCATATGGCAAACGTTTCTCCTCCACCTCCAGCGCCTGGTGCCTCAGGCTCAGCTCCAAAGAGCTGTGCTGGTCAGTTAACAGTGACTCACAGTGTTAACTCTGGCAGAGGTGGCAGCTAACGTGCCAGCGTGCAAAGGGAGCAGGAAAAAAACAAGCAACAAACAAAGCCCGAGGAGAGTTATAGCTGCAGCTTTCTCAAGGTGACTTTTCCATGAGAATTTAAATGCACAAGGATGTAACTGTATTCTGAAGTCATACTTAAAACCAGATTTTTTTTTAAAAAAGCATTTTAAATATTTTGATTTTCATTTAGTCACTGTGCTCCAAAGTCAGGCTGAAGTATGCTCATACCATCCATGATGTACACAGTGTAAATTCACTGCCATTACCACTGGGAAGACAATCTAAGCATAGGAGATACATAACCAAAGTTATGTGAAGGGCTCCTGAAAAGCTAAGAGCAGGAAATGCCTGGTAGTTAGTGTAACGGGCTGCAGGAATGCGTGCAGGGGACATAAAGGTAATCAGATCTTCAATCATCATTACACAATCAGCACAGCCTTCGGAAATAGGGGATTTTTACTTTAAAAACAGGCAGCTGCACACCAGACGAAAACCACCAGATATCCAGAAGACACTTCTATCATTCTGGAGAAAAGGGATGTGTGTGTGTGGAAGGATACATGCCATTGACACTAACATTTACTAATGACAACATATTTAAGCTTAAGTGGCAGACTTCTGGATGTCCAAGTCCCCGTTCCAGCTCCCACATTCACTCTCCCAGTTTTCTGGGATAGGAAACTGCAGCTCATAATGAAGCCATGGATTTTTACATCTGGCACCTCTAAAAGCACAGATCGCTTACTGCTGTGCCGTGGTGCACATACAGCTCATGCAAGTAATCAAGTGCCCCAACTGGAAGGATGAAATGGGCTCCCTTAGGAATTAATTTAAACCATGAGCTCACCCTGACAGCTGAGCTGCCACAGTCCATCTTTTAATGCAGGATAAAGCTGACATCGCAGATACCAACATTTGGCAACCTTGTCAAATATTGGGTTTTTAATAGTGACTAATATAAAAATAGAGACTTGATTGAATAACCACAATGGCTTAGATCATCCCAAGGATTAAAGCTTCATGATATAATCCTTTCAGTTCCTAAACTCCTCATTACCTCGACAGGTTCTTCCATTTGCTGCCATGGTATATCCCTGCTCAGGACAAGCACACTGATAACTACCAGGAACATTCACGCAGCGGAAAGTACAAAGGATTCCTGCACTCTGTGTGCACTCATCGATATCTGGGAAAGAAAAACACAATTATAAACATATGAGAAAAACAGAAATCTGAAAAAGGGAGGCTATACAGCACAAGGAAACTCTTCTTTCTATAATATAGTCTTACAAATATATCTTTATAATATATTTTTATAAATATCATAAACACATCTTTGTAATATATTATTAAACAAGAATGGAAGCATGAAAGTTTGACATTGCTCTGTTGAACAGTTGATGGTGCTTTCTGAAATGCTGAACACAAGACTGCTCCCAAAACCGCTATTTACAAGTAGTATGGACTCATGGAAAAGAACAACAGGTCTAGGGCACATCCGAGTTTGAAAATCTTGATCCCCAGTACCTCTGTAACTCTTGTAGGATTGCTCTGGGGGCTTCAGTTTGCTTTAGTGAACACGATAATGTTGGGATGACAGACAGACTTGATGATCTTAGAGGTCTTTTCCAACCACAATGATTCCATGATTCTTCCTTGCGCTGGGAAGGATGTGTGTTTCCTCACTGTTTCTTACAGACGTTCCAATGTGTCAGTATTGGTAACGTCAAGAAAACAGTTAAACCCCTTCCCTTCTCCATTCTGATCACTCTACTCCTCATTCACGCACCATGGGCAGAGGTAAGAGTAAGTCTTCACTCCACTGCAGTTGACTGCGGGCTTTAATTGATGCAATACAGGCAAACTATCTCCCTTTCTAATTTTTTCAATCATAAACTCTAGCCCCATGAAACAATAACCTCACGGCTTCTATGGCCATCCAAGTGTATTCCATCCCCAGGTATGTGGCATGAAAATGAACTGCATTTTCAAATGTCTGGAGATACCTTTTGCATTCTCTGCAGCAGGGTCTAACTCACAACCACCCTTAGGCATCACCTCCAGAGTTAGGTGCTGCTGAGAGTTAGAAAGCCCAAGACTACACATGTATTTAACTTGACCTGACAAAGCAGCAGCCTTACCTTTACAAGAATGACCGTCTTCTGCTAGCTGGAAGCCTTGCCTACAGTAACACTGATAGGAGCCATAAACGTTGGCACACTCCTGGCTGCAGGGACTCGTATCGCATTCATTCACATCTGCATCCAAAAACAAACCCACAGACATTGCCACAGTGCTTCCGAACAGTATCTTCCAGCATTTCTTGGCTCTGAGAACAGCTACCAGATCCCTCTGGTCACAGTAAGGATGGACTACTTTGTCCCCAGAAGATGTTTCTGCTCCCTAGGCATTAAAAATCAACTTTTTCCATTTTTTTTTTCACAGACAAATTTCATCTTTCTTAAAATTTGAATGAACAGTCTCCTATTCTAACTTTGTTATGTTCTCCTTTTCTCTTACCTGGACGATAAGAAAAACTACGTGAGGGAAAGGAAGAAAGAGGAGGAACTTGTTTGCTCTCATCTGACAGTTTGAATGTTCAACTGAATATCTACAAATTAGAGCACACATAAATCATGGGTTTTCAGCATTTATGTTTCACCTCAACTCCTTCTCTCAAGTCCCTTAATTCACACCGCAATTTCTTCTTCATGGAAAAAAAAATGTCTGGTACCTTCACAGTGCTTCCCATCATAAGACAAGCGGAAACCAGAAGAACAAGTGCAATGGTAGGACCCAGGGGTGTTCTCACACGTGTGCTGACACAGGCGTCCAGGGTAGTTCCAGCACTCATTTATATCTGCCAGCATAACAAGCAAATATACAATCAACTTAGAAAAAAAAGCATCAAACAAGATGCAGGAGGATATTATAAAAAGTGTCAGAGATTGATTTGCAGAGCATGAAATGCTGCAGCCTCAGGTTTTATGCTGCCTGGCTTTGTGCTCTAATTGGTGTAGAGTAGGGAGAAAATACAAAATGCTGTATCATAGCCTCTTATGAAGGAAGTTGCAAAATCTTCAGAAAGATAAATCTCTACAGCAGCAGAAGCGTAACCCACACGAAAGCACTTTGCAGATGACTTTAATTAATAACCTGCAGCTAAACCAAACCAAGGGCACCTGGTCCAAAATCACAGCATGAAGTGGCAGAGTCGCACCGAACGGCAGCCGCTTTGGAGGTGATCCCATTCTCTTTTGAGGCACTGCATTGCAGAACTAATAACCGCACACCACAATGGTGCTGAGTGCTGCCTTGATGTCCAAGGCTCAATCAATCAGTCATTTCACCTCCTCTCGCTCCTTACATACCAATGCAGCTTCTGCTGAACGCATCGTACTGATATCCCATCTTGCAGTCACAGCGATAAGCGCCGGGAAGGTTATGACAAATCTGCCCTTCGCCACACCTGTGTACACCAGTTTGACATTCATCCACATCTGCAGAACCATAGAAAGCAGTTAGTTTAAATATAGGTTGCTGAAAACCAATACTTACGAAGAGGAAAAAAAAAATAGGACTAGAAACTGTTTCGGTTGCCCCCTGGACAGAAGAAAGAATAGAAGTTTTTCCCACTTTGCCCTTCTCAGAGTCAGCCTCACGTATCTCTAAGTCAACCTCTTGAAAAGCAGTATGTTATCTCAAAAGTGAAAATGGTGACTGTAACTGCTACGGAGATTTCCCAAGCATATTCTGCAGTTCAGTGTAAACACATTTTGATTCTGATCAAACCATGATATTTAAACACCCTGTTCTGATGTTCTGTCATTACATGAGTCACGACAAGCCATTTAAAGCAAAACAAGAACTAGACAGAGATTCTGTTCATCCCTTCAATTAAAGCAATTGCTATTTTCATCTCCAGTTGCCCTTTCAATCTTGCTTCTGCTGTCTACCTGTGCTCTTTCCCAATGTTGATCTTTTCTCACATTTTGATATCCCTCATGGCCTCCCATCCAAAATCCAATACCAACAAATTAGTTACTTCTCCACTCACACACATCACTTCCAATCTCATTTTAAAAATCCTTGCATGAAGATGGGAGTTTTCAATACACGCTGATTTAGAAGATTTGCAACATGACTAAATAGCTCATCAGTATTTAAAAAAACCCTGCTATCATCTGTAACAAGAAGCATCAAAAAGTCTGATTAACTCTCAGAAACTTGTATTTCTTCACATATTCTGAGCTCTGCCGTTTCCTGAACCATCAGGTTCTGCTTCCTTCCTATTTTTCACATCTTCAGCTACTTTTACAACCCAAACCTCCATTCATGTAATATTAATTAGGATGGTAGTCTAAGGCTGGAGGTTCTCCTTACTGTCCTATTTGAAATCATAAATTTGAGCACTGTTTCATTTCAAAGTGTTCCTGGCCAGTTCTCCATCAAACAACAGCCTTAGAGAGTGATCTGGAAAAAAGTCGCTTGCTGAGAAAATGATAGAGAAGTGAGAGCAAGTGACTTATCACAGAAACTTGGATTTGGAAAAGTGGAGATTATATCAACCCTGATGAGAGTTGCTAACAAACACTCGATTCAATATTTCATCATAGATTGCCACCTACATAGTCCCTGCTGGCGCCAGGGTTAGGGATGGCAGGGAATGCCACTCGCCAAGCAAGGAATTCTCAACAGGGTCACAGTTTTCTGCTGAAATGCTGTTTCCTCATTTTCCTTTCACATCAGAGGTAGCATCAAAACAAGGCAATCTCTAATGCAGAGACAAATTTGTAAAATAGCAGTTTTATTTGTAATGAATTCATGTGTGCAACCATTTAATTAGTTTGTCCAAAATTACATATTCCATTGTGTTCAGACTTCAGTTAGTTCTAGGGCATTATACCCTCAGAAGTGAACCATATTTCACAATAGTTATAATCATTTTCAGTTAAATGTGAAGCGTAGCTTTTAATAACTCATTTACTAAATCAGAAAATCTGAACATTTTAAAGAGAGATGAATCCTCTAATCAAAGAAGATGGCCATACCAGTGCAGTTCTGCTGGAGACACATGTGCAGACGATATATTTACTACTGTGAATACATCTGAATCAGGAATCTAATTAGCTATTTTAATGCCTTAAGGAAACTATTTATCAGAGGGAGGGGAAATCAGGACCATATGTTTTTCTTTTTTCTTCTCCATGCTCTCTGCCTACTTAAAGAAAGCCGTAACAAAAAAAAAGTCAAAAGATCTAGACCACAGAGTGCAGACAGCAAAGAGAGAGAAATCACCGATTAACATTAGACATTTGTTCTCCCAAAAATCAGACTAGAGAAGTTTCCTTATACCTGCTCCTTAAAAGCATTGTCAATCATGAAGAGGCAAAGTATCATCAGTAATTACAATGCATTGTGTTATCTCATCATGCTTTAAAGCTATAAATGCTGTATGAATAATAGCAATTTCCTCCTCTGCCATGTATTTACACACAGCCGCTCTCTTTTAGGAACAACTCGGGGGAAAAAATTGCTGCATTCTTTCTATAAATTTTCAGCTTGAAACTTAGCAACATAATTTGTCCTATCCATTAGCAGGGCTTGCAAACGAAGGCTGTTAGCACTACAGCCAGGCCTTCTGACCTGCTCAGTGATGACTGATGACTTGTGAAAAAAATGGCATTCATGGAGATGTTGGCATGGTGGTGATCCTAAAACCAATGGCAGGGTCACCACACTTCAGGTGGTACAAACATTCCTAGCCCAGTTGACTTGGATGAAATAGAAGAGATTGAAACCAGCTGAAGACCTGTGTCTTTACAGCAACTGAGAGAGACAGACATTTTGGACTATCCCTTCGTATCACCTGAAATGTTTTAGGCTGCTATATAATAGGCAAGCAAATGAGACTGTGCTACTTTGCTCCAAAATTTCAAAACACAACCCCGTAGAGCTGTATTAGGAAGCTCAATTTCTTTAGTTACAGATATAAACTGTTCCCATCTTCTGCTACTTTCAAACCTTCCCACCTTCTCACTCACCAAGCATAGTCTGGATAGTCCTGGTGATAAAATCATGAAGGAAGATAGAGCACAATGAAGAACAAAAGGGGAATGCAGAAATTTATGCAGAAATGGGGTCAATCTGTACCACTATTTTTCACTGCAAGTTGCTAGTCATGACCAAATTCGTAGCTGCCAACACAGCTTCCACCCACCTGCTGCATCACAAAGCATATTCTGTTTATCTTTCATCCTTCCGTCAATTCAGGGGGAGCTTAAGTAAAAATCATTAGGATATCAACACTAACCAAAATGCTGATTTGTCATTTCCCTCCCCCCCAGCCCCCCCACTGTCATTCTATGGTTCCTACTTTGTGTAATGCAGAACACAGGGAACTAAAGAATACAGAGCCAGCCTTGCCTTGGGCACCAAGGACCAAGCTTTCGATTCCTTTGTGCCTAGTGTGCTCATTTACAGAACAAATGCTGATAAGAGATGAAAGCTGCTGCTCTGAGTCAGTAACTCCATAAACACACTGGAACAAATACAAATCAGCATCAAGCTGCACGCTGGCCTAGATGAATATTTCAACGTTCTTTTCACAAAGAAAGTAAGAATTTATCCTAAACGTACACACAGCTGGATGTAAATGGGGAACACCACTCACAGCACTACAAAGAACATCCACTTAGTACAACTACTCTCGTGAGCCCACAGACTCAGGGTTTCTCAGTTGCTGAATGACATGGCTTCAGATCGTATCGCTTGCATTTTGAAACTGTAAAAAATAGCAAAGCAGCATGGTTTTGACTGACAGCATGAGCTCAAAAAGTAACTAAATCACATTCACTCCAAAGCAGAAGCCAGTAAATCCCATGCACAGTCAGAACCAATGTCATTCGGTGCACCCAGAGGAACCTCTGAGAGGGCACCTGACCAGATGCTGGAGCCTGACCTTACCAATGCATCGGGTTCCCTCTTCATTGGAGTGGTAGCCTCTGCTGCATGTCAGCATGTTCCTTTGGCAGGTGTAAGACCCAACAGTATTGATGCAGTTGAATCCTGGTTTACAAGGCTCAGGGAGAGATGTGCATTCGTTAATATCTGGAGAAAAAAATGAATCAGGGTAGTGAGAGGAGCTACTTAACCTTTCTGATCAGTTTTCTTCCAGCTGTCATTTCTTTTCCTTCATTTCAATTTATTGTGCTACAACTATAATGCTGATGAAGGTCTGCTGTGATAACACTCAAATTCAATAGGCAAGAATGCATATATTTAAAAGGACATCAATGTTTAAATTAAATTCACAGCAGGATTTGAGGAAAACTACATGAGGTCAATATACACCCCTTGGACAGGCTAAAAGGAACAGAAGCTTGCCAGTGTGGCTGCTCATGCTACAAACATCTTGCTGGTCACACTTACCAACACAGTTTCCCTCAGGGTCTTGTAAAAACCCATCCATGCAGCGTTGCTTTGACTCACAGTAGAACGATCCTTCTGTATTCTGACAAATGAAGTTTACTTTACAACTGTGAGTTCCTCTCTCACATTCATCGATATCTGTTAATCAGATCAAAACACAAATTGCGACTAGTTAAGCTGTAATTTTCCAGTAGTCTTCATGACTAGCTAACTCCTCAGAAAGGAAGCATTATTTAAACCAGACACTCAACATTGCCTTTGGGCAATGCGTGTTTGCTCTTGGACATCCACATCAGCACAGGCTTCAGATTTTGTCAGGTCCTGCAGCAAATTTGATTCTGGTCCCTACCACCCTGTTCACAGCATGTCTTGTAAACCGCAAATACTGAAATATCTCCAGTTTTTTAAGTCCTAAAGACTCAAATTAAAACTAGGAATAAAGTACACGTAATAAAATGTGTACCACACTCTTTCAAAAGCAAAAAGATCTTTTATTCCCCATAGACCTCAGGAATTCTAAGCAGAAACTGACCTCCACTGACTTTGATACTAATAGGGCACAGCATTTGAACAGGGCTGGAATTTCACATGTACACAGGCACATGTTTGTGTTTATCTATCTATCTATATGTATGTACTTATGTACACAGAACAAACACTTATCCAACTCGGAAAACTACTCCGAAAATTAAAAAAAAGAATCTGAGTGATAGGTAATAATGTTAGTACAACTTTTGCTTTTTTCTTCTTATTCTGAAGACAGAGCTCAACATAGCTTTCTCATTTTTCATTATGTATATGAAATTCCATTTTCCAGGGGAAGAATCCTCACCTAGGAACAGACTTCATCTTATTTATAAGTTCAAAATTCAGATCCTGTGAATATTCTCAAATGCTGCTTTAACATACACCGGTTCCTGAGAACACTCCCTATGACGAACATCTTCAGTAGATGATAAAGACAAATGGAGGAAACTCCACAACTGAGGAGTCCCCACTCCTCCAGGCACACAAACGGGGAACTGCTGGAATTTCTCTATTTTAACTCCTCAGTTAAAAGTTACACAGGAACATCTTCAGTCTCACAGCAGGTGCTATATTAATATGTCTTCCTACCATATTTATATATTCAGACAAACCAAAATGTGGAATTGAGTTTTTTGTAAAGCTCTGAAGACTCAATAGTTATCTGTATGCAATTTTAAACATAGTAGTTCTGGAAGTCTCCTACAATCCATTAATTTAAAGGCTACTTTAAAACAATTTGTAAATTTTATAATCTGTTATACACTTTGTAATTTTAAGAATAGAAAGAATTTAGATTAGCAATAAATATGAGAAATGCCATAGAATCAAACAGAATGAGACATTCACAAACACTCTCTTCAAGTAGCCCAAGGTTTACTTGTGACAGCTGCATACAAGGCGAGATTTCTGATAATTTCTATCTCATAACCTTATGTTCCATGTAATGAGCTAAATCCTTTCTGTAGGCATCTCTTACTCCAGCTGTCAGGAAACTCTTTGTGTAAAAAATTTAGGAGTAAATAACACCGACTTTTGCCCTGGTAGGCAGAGCACGTGCATGTCTTGCATATTCCTGTGCAGAGCAACATCTGCTATGCTATGACTACAGAGGTTTAGCTTCGCCATTAGTCCTCTAGACAGACCAAGAAGGGGGAGATGAAGAATAATTTATCAAGCCCATGACCATTCCAAATGTAAATATATGCATCCAGACCTCCTAAACACAAGAAGGACCGGACTGAGTCAGCCCCATGATCAGTGTGATTCAGTGTTCAACAAGCAAACAGGATCAGCCCCTGCAGAGAAGAGCAGAGCTAGGCAGAGGAGCATAATAAGAATTCCCCCATCAGTGAGATCTCTCTCTAATGCCTGGAAAACAGAGTAAACCCAAATTCATAAGGTTTCATCCATTTTTCAAATAATTTATACTTATTGCTGGAAACCATCTTAAGTAAGTGAATGTACAGAGAGGGCCTATGAAGCCCAACATTTACATGGTGATCAGTCTTTTTTCTTACTTACAACCCTGATCCCACAGACCAGCAACAATAAAATATTTTGCAGTCCCTTTTCCTTTCCTTTTTGGTAACAGTAACTGCATCAGCTGAAAAACACTTGTCTTACCAACACATTCTCCATCCTTAAGTTCATAACCTGGCTGACAGCTCAGTTCCTGAAGACATTTGAATGATCCCATCGTGTTGACACAGTGCTCTCTCCGCTGGCAGGTGTGCGTATCTGTTACGCATTCATTAATGTCTGCAAGAAACAGTTAAAACAATTCAGTGCCACTTACGTATCAAGTGATCTGCCTCTTCCTGCTCATTTGGAAGGAGGCAAAACCTTAAGTGAAAACACTTCTTCCAAAAGATAGTCAGTATAGACTTCACTACAGCATACTGATGAAAGAGAAGGAACTTTTGTTAACACAGAGTAATTCAAGAGACACAAATCACGGGGAGATTTATTTCCTCCCCTCCATTCCCACACATGCAGTGGATGGTGCAGGCATTGAGGACAAGGGACAGACAGAACTGATTAAGTGCAGCGTGGGTAGAGATAGATAATCAGCTTCTGGCTTACTGGATAGAAACCTCCTCGACAACCAAGTAAGAAAGTGATTAATGCTCATTGCTCATTATCAGGTTTTCATAGCTGAGGCTATATATCAGTCCTGCTGCTTCGTGCCAGGCAGACAGGAGCTGCCACAAGAGAGAGGTAGTGGCACTGCCGGCTGCGCTGCCAGGGGAGCCACGTGATGCACTTATTTCCTCAAGAATGTGTCAGCAGAATGGGATACACAAGAAAATTTGGAGAGAGGCATCCTGAAGGCTCAATCAAGTTTGCAAATTCGTATTTAAATGGTAAAGAGAGCTGATTTCAGCAGGTGGAGTAGCAAAAAAGTTCATTAAAAAAAAATCACTTAAACATAAGATTGCAGAATGTAAGGACAATTTGGAAAGGAATATGCCATACCTTTAAAATGATACGTTTTGATAGGCTCAGCTGAAATAACCTCAAATTCAGATTTTGCTTATTTGAATAATGAAAGCTAAGAATATCATGATGAGCAAATACTTACAAGCAGCACAAAGGGTTGTGATGGGAAGAGAAACTTTCCTGCCATTGTCCACAAAATCTCACATATTCTCAGGTCTATATATAAAGCCAAGAAATATGTCTAGAGCTAACAAAAGCCAAATGTGATCATAACTATTACCAACCATCCCACTCCTCTGCACATGAAGCTGTTTTCATACTACACAATAAAGCAAGTATTGTCTAGTTCAGATTTTCATTTTGGCTCTAGAACCTCATTCCCTGATAAGTACAATATCAGATATATTACTTCCCCTTGTGGATCACGGAAACAGAAAAAAAAATCCATTTTAAAACCCATTTTTGTCTTAGAAAATGTGTCAGCTTGTTTTCTACCAAACAGATGAAGACAAGCACCAAGAAATCTCAGTTCCTGCACAAGTCAGCTAACCGGTGATGTGCACCAAGTGTTGCAAGACCAGTATGTCAGCTTGGTGCCACTTCACTTTTCATTTATTTCTGTTTTCTTTGTGTTAGCTGTTGATATTCTTCATATGCTGCATACTTGCTTTCCACAGCCAGCTGATCAATGCACTGCAAGGTTACTACCATCAACTGGATATCTTTCTGCCTGTCCCACTCAATGTTTCTATACTTCCACTGAATGGCAGGTCATTGCCTACCCCACAGTTCTTCAAGGTTATGTCCTCTTAACGCTTGTACAGTTTTCCAGTTTCTATGCATTAGCTTGAAGTATAAGCAGTAATATTCTCAGAAGCAGTCTTGGGAAAAAAAAAAAACAAAACACCAACAAACAAAAAAACCCACACCACCAAAAAAAAAACAAACCTCAAAAACAACACACACACACTGGGAGAATAATATGAGCTGCTCTGGTAGACTCATCCCACCTATCTAGACTTAGTTCTTAAAGAAATTGGAAAGGCTTGGTTTTTACTAATTGTAGAGAAAAATGGCTATGGATAGTCACTAATTATCTAAACCACTGTAAGACTTTCTACTGATTTAAGAGGCTATATAACAGATCTGAAGACGATCTTTTCTTGCAAATCATAAAAAAACACCTCTCATAAGCAAACTGTCAGTTCAGCACTATGTCCAAAGAGCCAACAGGAGGAAAGCATGTTTGAAATATTATCCAAATAATGCAGAAACTATTCCACCTGATTAGCATCTCTAAAGCCTAATGATTATGGCCTGGGGTGAGGTGCAAGGCTTAAACTATGAGCTATGCAGTTTGCAAAGCTCTGATCAGAGCTATCAAATGTTAGGGCATGAATCTCCATTTCTGATATCAGGCCAGTTGCCAGCCCACTGGTTTCCTTTTAATTTTATTAAACATTTTTTGTTCACCTTTCTAAACAAATTCCTAAATGGCCATGCCACCAAACGAGAACTCAGAAGACATGCAGAATCTTTCTCATGAGTTCCCACCTGTCCATGCGTGGCTCTCACTATCAATGCCTATCCCAAAATGGTGTCCCTTAGCAGGAGCATGACACTGGAAAAAAAGGCAAGTGGAAAAGCCACCTTTGGGCGTGCAGTCCCAGTTTGTGCTGGGGCAGCACACAAGCACCTGCAGCAGCTCTGTTCAGCCCAGGCTGTACCTAGGACCATTCTGCTTTACCATTAAGGCACGAGGTAGATGGGAGAGAAAACCGAACATGTTTTTATCAAGCAAGACAATCTCTTTTCTCTTTCTTCCTCCTTGTTGATTATCCATAAAATCAAGAGAGCCCATAATGTGTCTCTTTTCAGTATTGGAAACCAACTCAACAAGTCAGTAAGGTGCTTGACAGAGCACTAGGAAAAATACAAGTTTATCTTTTCAGTTTGAAACAAAGGTAATTCCCAATATTGGACCACCTGTAGTCTTCATCCAACACAATTAAGACTAAGGTAGGACAAGATTACACTTATAAAAAAAAAAACAAAACAGAAATAAGAAGTAAAATAATTCAGTAGTGTTATTAAGAACAAGTCATACAGTTAATTTTTGAGAAATCTACTAAGTCTATAATATGTGTGTGGCAACAACATTCCTCACTCTATATCAGTAAAAACCAGAACAAAATGTTATTATGTAATATGTCTTTCCACCACAGAATTGTTGTTGAAAACAGCAACAGATACATGATCCCTGAGCATATCTGTTGCTTCTGAGAAGGTGACATTTTTGGAAAGGAATTATCAACATCAACTTGCTGCTATTTTTTGCACTACACAAATAACATTAAAACTTTTTTTTTTTTGCACATTTTATAAAAATGCAAAGTGCAGACTTTTTTCATCCTGCATATGCACTTTCTCATGATTTTTTTTTTTTTTCCTCTGCAAATTACTTCAGTTCAATTTGTTTTATGGAATACATCTGTTTTATTTAGACCCCCTGTCATTTTGCACCCACCCATCCTGTGCTCATGCATGGCCCTTATGGTTCAGCAATAAAATGACCACTTACTGCTCACTGAGGCATGAGGCAAAATTAGAGATGGGAATATCAAAAAAAAAAAAAGGAGCAAAGTAGTCCCCTAACAGCATGCATGTGGGTGGTGGTAATGACTTTGCCTGAAAGTCACCAGGAAAAGCAATCCACACTAAAAACACCTAACCCGGCTCTTATCTCTGGAGAACATGGAGCTTTCAAGCCTAAAGATATTAAAATATCTGTTCACGAAGTTACACAAAGCTGGTGTGTGCATACTATTTAAACAGCTGGTGCTTTCATTGTGCACGGTTGACTTTCAGGAATTCTGGGTATCTGCTCTTCAATGCACCTGGAATTATAATCTTCCACAGTTTGACTAAAGGAAATTCAACAGCTAAAAGGTTATCAGCTGGTTTGTTGCTGTGCAAAGATTGCTCCTCCTGTCCTTAAAATATGCAAAGAGTAACATCATTAAAACAACAATAATTTGCAAACAAATTACCAAAGCTTTCCTCATGTCGTTTGAGACAGCTCAAGATGGAGCACAAAGGCAGATAAGCTGGAGAAGGGTATTTTAGGCGAATATAGCTGCAACAAGGCTGTTCAATAAAACAGAAACCACAGTACGCTTGTGGCTTTCCCCTTTGACTAGAGAAGTAGGAAAAACATTAAATACAGAAAATGTTCTCCAGGCACCACACACAGAGAAGAGCTGTATGCAAGGAGGGAGCACGCAGGGTACATCTATCCAAAAAGAAAGAGAAACTTCAAAGTTTTCTACACTTTTTTTTTTTTACAAGGATACCCATAAAAACTTGACTTGTTTTAGAGAAATGCAGAGGCTTCTTATTTAGTGAGGGAGAAGAGGAACTTTTAGTTTTATGAATGACAGTTGTATCTTGCATTTTATTAGTGATGTCTGAGGTTTACGTCTTATCAGTCACAATAAAACTCTGCTATAATGTCATGGCGTAGAGGACAGTAGAGCAAGAAAGGCAATAAAAGGAAGCACTTGGCATCTTCTATAGCACCTTCTGCCAAAGTTGCTGACAAACATGCATTAATTTAGTTGGAAAACACTCGTGGGAGATGTATAAAAGGACAGATCTATCCCTACTGCACAGTTCATGATTAAATGGCAAGATGTTCAGAAGCAGGAAGCAAGGTGAGGCAGTTCCTTCAGCTGCTGACTTACCACACCTCATATTCAGAAGTGTGGTACATGCAGCAGTGAAAGCCATGAAACACACTTTGCAGACTGAGGCCAACTGCAAATATCATCTTCCATCTCACAATATTGATATTTTCTCTGTAAAGGCATCCTTCCTTCCAGAGGTGTTCTCTCAGCCATTTCATATAAACTAAATAATTTCCTTAGTTTTCCATGCTTACCAGTATATCTGATTTCAAAATAAATAATAAAAAAAAGAAAATGAAGATCCAGTTTTGACAAGTTAAGAAAAATGCAGAAGATAGTAAATCTTATTTCTGCTCTAAACTATGATGCTGTAAAAACTTGCCCGCTCATGCTCTCACGCCTCATTAATAGGATGTGATCATAGAGCTTGAAAAGATAGGAACAAAATCAAAGCTGTGATGGTCAGAAAAACAACATTATAGATGCAGGGTGGAAGAAGGTGAATGCATTCACATGTGACATTACAGTCACAGGCGCTGCTGCTCACATTAATGACGAAAGGTCTCCAGATGCCCTATTTTTCCAGGCATTACTACGCAACACTGCCGCAACTCAGCCTCTACAAAAGTACCTCAAATAGAAACTATTTTATAAGCTCAGGCCTTGGATTTTTGAAGCAAATTAAATCCTCATAAATACACTTGTAAAAATAGATCGTATTTTTATATGAGCTTAAAGAGCAGGGATGATACAGCAGAATTATGATGCTTCTTTGACTTTGACACAAAGAAATTTGTGCCAGAATCAACAAAGGACCAATCTTAATTTTTAAATTCCATCACTTTGGAATGGACCTTTTCCACTGCCTGGACTTAGGCAGATTTCTTGCACTGTCATTATGAAGTTTTGTTGTTTCACAGTGTCTGGGGATTTGGCAGTATTGACACTGTCCAGAGACATCCACTGCTGTGTTTTCGTAGCCCAGTTTAATAGTCATCAGTACTGCTGTGGTCATCACACCGATGAACTTTTATGACTCCTGAGCAACGTTATACGTATCCTGAGAATGCACTGCAAGGGAAAAAGCCAAACAGTGTTCAACTCATGATGTTAAGTGGCTGAGCAAATGGTGCACGTATGTTTTTACTAACTTACATTGAAATGTCATACGCAAAGATGGCCAGAGAACCTTTTAGCACAAATGGTTTAAATGCATTGCAGAGCATGAAGAATTATGATGAATAACAGTGAATGGCTTATCCCTATCATCTTACCAACACATTTTCTATGCCTGTTGAGTATAAAGCCCTCTGCACAGATCACTCTGTGGCTGACACAGTAGAATGATCCCCATGTGTTCACACATAATTGTCCTCTGGAACAAGCGTGAGCACCTGGGAGGCACTCATCCAAATCTATATCAACATGTTGCAACCAAAAGGGAAAAACAGAATTCTATTAGAACCATTTCTGAAATGAAACAACACTACTTTCACACTGGAGATGTCTAAATGAAGTGTGCTGGAGCTACCACATCAGCACCATGCTATAATATATAGAGTGTTACACTGAAAATAGGGATGGAATAAACCCTCAGAGATCATCTAGTCCCTGCTCGCACCCCTATACTTCTGTCATTCCAGAAAGAGCCATTCTTAAAAAACAGGCAGTCGCAGAGAGGTAACACACACTCTTTGCAGGAGACCTGTTCCAGTGCACCACCATCTTTACCATCAAATACTTACTTTAATATAGATTATAAGTGTCCCTTGTTACAATTTAAACTCACTGCTTCCACTAACATGACTAAATTTTTTCATCTTCTGTAGGAAAATGATTGCCTTGAAATGCCCCTTTTGATTCTGATGTTAATTAATCAAATTATCCTCCACCACACTTGAGTAAGCAATGCAGAGTGAATATTTTATCTGGTGATATTAAACTCCCATTTTCTTCACAGACTATCTGGAATTTCATAAAAATGATTTGTGATTCAATAAGATCTGAGATTAAGAGAGACGTGGATCACTTGTGAGCAATTCTGAGCATCAGAAGCTTCTACTTGCATTTCACTGCTGGCTGTTACTGCTCCCATACTTAGAGATTTATAATTAAAGGAACATCGCAGGGCATTGCTTCTTGCCCCTAAATCTTTCCTGGGCAAACATATCCTTTGTCACTACCCAAACATGTATAATAATATGAATGATCACGATGCAGCTTTGGAATTCACTGCTCAGCATCATGCAGACCTGAGCTTCAGTGTCCAGTGAAACACATGAAGCTGGACCAGATCACAATGGCACACCCTCTGTAGCAGTGAAGCCTCATTGAATTCAGGTTTTCAAAGCAAGCAAAATAAAACTAAACAAAACAGTTGATGGGGCAGAGCTGTAGCTCTCAGGGGGTTCCTCAGAACAGCAAATATGCCTACGTCCTGGTAGCTGCTCCCATTCTCAGTGAGAAAAGCTCCATATCCATAGCTGTGTAAACAGCACCTGAGGAGCAACAGTAGTGGAAAGAGAAATCAAGAAAGCTGAAAAAAAAAAAGCCTCAAATGTCAGAGGAAAAGAGCACAAAACCAGGTTTGCCATCACCTGAAGTCCCCAGGTAACAGGCACGCTGGATAGATGGGCTTGAGGAGTTATCTGTGAAGCAGATTTGGTACTACTTCTGCCAAATGCTCTCTGTGCTGCCACTTTTAATTCACAATACTGAAAATAAGGAACCCTTAGAGAAACACCTAGTGGTAAGAGATCAATGAGATCTATATAAAAGTGTTTTAACCATGTCTCTGTGGTGAACCTGAACCACTTACCTTCACAAGAAATCCCATCAGCCATGATCGTATATCCAGATAAACAAGAGCACACAACATTTCCTTCCACAACATTGCAGACGTGCTTGCAGGGACCATTATCTGTACAAAGCAAAATTGAAAAACACATTAACGTTCACAACACAAACCTCCAGGTCATCCAAATATAATTCTAGTTTCTGCAGTGGGGAATGCAGTTTATAAAAAATCTGTCCAGGCAGCTCTAATCACTACTTGCAACTCTCTTTCTACACTGTGCCACTCCAACCTGCCCCGCTCACAGCATGCTGCCTGGCTGCACTCCTACCTGAAACTGCAGGGCAGGTACCTAATAGCCCTGCAATCAGAGCTGAACCTCAAATTGCTTCCTCGAACAATTACTCAGCTTTATGCCAGAAGTAACAAATGAAAAATGTGCACAAAAAATCAGAGTGGTGAAGGGATGCATGAAATTTTATTCTGGCTCTCTAAACATTCCTCAGTCATCTGTGTCTGCAGTTTATTCTTCCAGCATACCTTTACACTTATCCTGCTCTTCCTGTAAGGACACAATGAGAAGAGGCTGAGAATGAGAGGCTGCTGGAGGGATGGTGGCTTCTGCTTCCAGCCTTGTCACCTGTCCTCTTTCAGGATCTGTAAGGTAAGAGGCAGAGAGGGATTGGGGACAACATCTATTTTCACCATACACCCCACAGCAAGGGTCCTGGTCCCATTCATCTCACTCCATCACGGTTTGTTGAAGGAAACATTTTGGGGACCTGGACAACTGTCTAAGCATGGAGGTGAGCAGTCAGTTTGGGAAGCTGCCATATGTTTGATGTGAACAACAGTCCAGCAGCACACACCGAGTGCTGCAGGCTGGTGGACACACTCATAAACATCATGGATACAGACCAGGGAGCTTGGCTGAAAAGAACTGCTGTAGAGTAAAATACTGCAACACCTAATGAATCAGAGAAAGTGTAAATATTATTTTTTCAAATGCTGCTATATTGTAAAGACAGTGGCTGTCCTGCATTTGGTGTATGAGAAAAACAAGGCTGAACTCAGAACAAATCTTTAAACTTCTTCTGTACATCTTATTTGAACACAGACTAAAAGCGGATGCTCACCTCTACAAGCACAGCATACTCTGGAGTGACTTTTATACAGCCAAGAGGAAAACAGCTGCTATCTGTCATTATATTTTCAACAAACAGTAATTTTCAAGGTATCAGGATAGTTAGGGGGAAAAAAAAAATCAAAAAAGCTGTGTTACATCAACAGGAGTCATCCTGTTTACCAGTACCATCAAAACTGAAGCCTACATCTACAAGCTAAATTCTTCCTTAAGAGGGATGTGTTCTGTTCCCATGATTTAAGTTCAAAGTGTCACCTGGAGAAAAGTGTGAGCCACCAAACAATGACAACATTAAATGATAAAGTGTGATTGCAATATAGTTTTGGGGTACGGGAAAAGCATTTTCATAAAAAAAAAATAAAAATTCACAGACATACAGTGGGCTACAGAGGCAAACACAAGGTGGCATAACTTCAATGATTTCACCAAAGGAGAGCTGAGAAGAGGGAAGAAGTTTTTGAAGCATCATCAATGTGTGCTTTTTCCTTGCCTCACAGAGCCACTGCACTGTTTCTTCCAGCACAGAAAAAACACATTTAAAAAAAGAGTTAAACAGAAAAACATTCACAGTCCAGCAAAGAACAAGAAATGTACTGGGACAGGTACCAACACAAAAGTGTTATATCTAATCAGAGAAGCCAAAATTACCAGCAGTATGAGATCTAAAACTGTCTGGTGTGCTCTCAACGCACAGCCCACATGATGGAGATGTGCACAGACACAGAGAAAAAGGGAGTACCAAAAGGCCACAGTGCCAGGTGGAGAACATAGGGTTTAGCCAAGCACAGCATGTGAGGTGCCCTGTCCTGCATCCCTTCGCTCAGCTTTTCATTTCACTCCAGAATGGCAGTACCAACCCTCCCATGCCTCACTCTTCCAATGCATCTCAGATGCCTCGCTTGCAGTCCCCTACCCTCATTGCAATCCCCGACCTCAGTTGATCTCTGTAAATCCCTCCACACTTCTTGGCACAGCCATAAGCACAGCAGTCTTGTAGATCTCTCAAGGATACCAACTACCCAGATACAAAACGTATTGACCCACATCTGCATTTTGATGGAGTTAGGAGTGGGAGAGGCAAGGCAAGGCAAACCAAAACCACACACATGCTCCAGGTGAGCTATCAAGCCAAATTCTGCAGTACTAAATTAAGAACCATTTTCTTTGCCTCTTTTGGATGAGGTTCCTTCTCCAGAATTCTAATATAAACAACACAGCAGACAGTTGCCACAGAAACACTGTCAAATGCATTATTGATGTAAGCTCTATAACATCATCTAGAGAAGAATGACATAATGAATGCTCATTGTTTGGCTTGGGCAGAAAGCATTTAAAGTCTAAGGAATTTTGTCATTGGATGGCAACACTTATTTTGCTTGTTAAATAATTGAAAGCACTTGTAACTAATACAAGGTTTCAATTTTTTGGGTTATCTGATTTGAAATCTTGCCATTGGAGAACTCCAGACATCAAAACAATTACAACACAATAGACTTTCTTCTCAAGATTTCCACCACACTAGATATATTTAGATTTTGTATCACTGAAAGATGTTAATGGTTTTAGATAAAAATCAAAGTTCAGGAAGCAATGCTGTCTGTCTGAATTGAGTAAAGTTTATCTAAAGGAAAGTGAACTGTGAAATACAAATAGACTCTAAGAAGAAAAGATATTTCATTAACAATCTCTACAAATCCTCTTCTGAAAAGTGAAAACAGCCTTGATTTGAACATATTAAATATCACCCTGACCTCATGCCACCAATACACAAAAATAGGGGATAATTAAGTTTCCTAAATGCTTGTTTTTCTTTATATTACTAACCTGTCCAATTTCTATGGAAAAAGTCCATGCATCAACACCCATAAAAAAAAACTTCACAGAAAGTACAGAGAAACTAACGGAGAGCTTGGTAGATAAATGCAGGTGGCACAAACAAAGACACTGTCGTTCCTGGGGTTTCCTGCTCATTTTCTCACCTGGAGAGCAGCTGGTCCCATCATCTTGCAAAGTGAATTCTGGAAAACACGAACACTTGTAGGACCCCACGGTGTTTATACACAAATGCTGACAGAGTTCCCCACCATAGAGAAGACATTCATCCAGGTCATCTCCAGGCAGGTTATTTGAGAGTTCAGCTTCATTACTGATGGACAAGGCTTCATTGTGATCTTCCATCTCTGAAACTACAACAGAACAACACTTGCTGGTTCACTAACAGGTGTTTTAGCATTAGGACTGTACAGTATGAAGTGTTTGGGCACACAAACTCCAAATACAGTCCAATCTACCCAAAACAGTTACTCCACAGATGAAAGCAAATGAACCTATCCTGTAGATGTGTACACGTGAAGACCATTGTGCTGAAGGTCCACCACCTCCAACCGTATGGCTGGAGGAACAGACGTTTTACAGGAGCCACTGAGAAACAGGGTGACCCTGGAAGGTCACAAGCTCACCTTTCACACTGACTACTGGCACCACTGCTATTGTAATTTGAACCAAGGTATCACATTGAAGCCCCATCTGAAGAACCAGACTGAATTTCTAATTTCAGGAGAAAAAAAAAAGTATCCACTTGTTTTGGAAACTGTTTATAACACCACTATTAATTTACTGGCTGCTTCCGTAGCTAGCATTACAAACATTCTGGGACCCACTTAGCAGTGACATGCCTATCCTGCCTACTGCTTTTAAGCACTGGCTAAAGCTTCTCCCTTTTCCTTTCCTGACCAAGTTTGAGAAGACTTTCTGTGATACTAAAATTAACTGTCAGCTTTTCTTAAACACAAATTTCCTTCCTCAGTGACATCCCAGCTAGGTTGAAATAAACTCTTATATCTGTCAGTGAAAGAAAATACATATCTAGTTCAAGAGAAGAGCATGGACAAAAATTAACAGGAGCATATGCAGGAAGTCACCATACAAGCCATGCACAACAGGTGGCTTGAGTGATGCTGGAAGGACCATGACCTTGGTCTGAGGGAGGAAGCAAAGCTGTCCAACCTCCAGATTTGTCATGCTCCCTTTGTCATGCCTCTTTGGCTGCAGGGATTTGATTTGGCTCTAAAGCATTGTTATGTTCCTATGTTGAAAGAGTGAAATCAATGCTCTGGGGCTTCTCCAGAGTGTGCTGTGAGGAAGCTGCTGTGATGTTCAGCAGTACAATAAGAAATCTATTCACAGGACATTTCACTGGTATCATAATCCATGGGACTAATTTGCTTAGGAAAAACCCCTAATAATTTGCTTTATGCAGAATCTTTCAAGATTGCCTCTGCTAAAAGACAATTACCAGCTTCAGTTTGGCTTCTTAGCAAGGGCTAGTGACAGGTCTCTGTACGATCTGACTCCATACTGAATGAAAAACATAAAGGTACCTTTTAATAATCAGAAACACCTACCTATTCATTTCTTTCTCAAAACTGTTTTAAGAACAAGAAAGTCTATGCTTGATCAGACAGGGAAAGCACCTGCGCTCTAGTAGCATCCCTCCTGCAATGTCTTCAAATCATAAATGGACACTTACCCTTCTCAGGTGTCACTGTTGGCAAAGGTTCAGGATGCTTTTTAATTTCTTGATGGATGAAATGATCTCCCCCTTCACAGCAGGACAGCATCACATGACTGCAGGGGTAGCCCAGATTTATGTTGGACTCACAGGTTTTCCCCTCACTCCTTAATCGCAGACCCAGATTACAGCAGTCACAGCATTGCTGCAGAAGAAGGAGACTACTGGTAACAAGGACTTAAAGGAGTCTGCCTCAGGGATGAGCCCACACACAGACCTGAGGCTGATCTACACTTGCTTTAGTAGTCGAGCATCTGGAAAAGCACTTCAGGTTTAGACAGTTGCAAACATCAAAGCTTCACTTCTGCTTGGTTTTGCTGCTCTGCACAAACAGGTGAACCACAACCATGATTTCAGCAACTTCACTTTGTACATAATATTAAAAAAATAATACAGATCTGTACCTATGCGCATTAGATGTCAAAAAATGGTTAGCAGTCTGCAGCGGCATGAAAGGAATTGCAAATATCTTGCATGGACATGAGGATCAGCAGCTGCATGTGAGCTCTGTTAGTGTGCCAGTAAAGACTCTCCTCTCTGCACCACGGCTCTGCAAACATACCATGACCTTTAATTACCTGACTGTCCTGGACAGCATCCCACGGAGACAGTGGCTAGAGAAAGGCCAGGCTATATTCTGTAAGATATTTGCCTTCCTTTTCTTTCCTGAGAGCATCTAAGGAGTAGTTTCACTGGCAGGCTGACACAACAGGGCCTGCAGCCTCTCTTGCAGTTTCCTCTGCTGCAGGCAGCAGACAAAATCTGTGTTGTGCTTTACTTGGTCACATACTGTGGCCATTGCACAGCGAGGCCATCAAAATACATCTGATAAGTGATATCAAATTCAAAAACTCCATACTGCATATGCATAGTGGATACCTAATTGAGCAAGGAAGCTGATGAGTCGCAGTCCTTGTTACAGAAACATCCAGGGACCTTATGTGAATTGAAGATGTCTCTCTGTATTTAAATGAAAGTGTAAAGATATTTAGATGCTTTCACTGACAAAACTGTTATAAAATGCAAAGCCTCCTTCCATCTACAGCTCCTTTGGTAGCCAAGACATCCAGCCCAGCACCACACATTTACAGGTTTCAGCTACAGAAGGGATTTCAGTCTATTCAAATATTCAGTCTACTCAAAAATTCAGTCTATGGTGTCAGACATATAAAAAGAAGGTCGTAATTCAAACCGGCACCAGTTAGCTATGTCAACAGAAAGCCCAAGGATGGAGCACAAGAAAACTTAACTAAGCTCCCACTTCCCAGGAGAGAGATCTCTGACCTGAGAAGGGCAAATAAGAGAAGCAGTGTTGTAAGGGCTGGATGCAGCAGGGAAGGGGAAAGGAATCAGGTTTCAGGATTAGCAACCCCAGATGGGCATTCACCTTAAACCAGAGTCTGTCTCCACAGGGGAGACAGGGAGACTTGTCCACTAACAGCCCAATCTGCAGAAACTCTTCCATTTTGTCAAGATTCAAACACTGTAGCTTTAGGGTTTCTTGAGTATTTCTCACGCCATGCATATCCCTTACATGTTCAGCCCAGTCGCTCTGACTACAGCTCATGTTTTATGTCCCTGCTTTCTAAGCTGCGAACTCCCCAGACATCATAAATACGAGACGTTATTCACATTTGCAAATATGGACAGCCATAAAGAGTTGCCTTTACATGCCCAAATACATGTTTGTGAAAATTTACAGTGCAGATCCTGAAGATGCTGAATTATTTTTTGACACTAAATGGGCTAAATCATCTTTTCAAAAGAAATAGTAAAAGGTAAAAGATTATCTAACTATAATGGATTTGGGTCATGCTAGAAAAGAGACAAATCTTGTTTTCATCCTCACCAAATTCAAAATTTTATGAACTGAAAAATTCTACTTTCTGTAGATATTTTTAGTTTTGCTACAGTTTTTTCAGCTTCGATATGCAAAATACGAGTTAAAGACAATACATGTTTTTACTGATGTATCGTAAAATAGTGGAACATTTGCCTTCAAGGATATATGTCTTTTTTCAGTCATAGCTTTGATTCACAATTTATCCCATGTGCAGACATCACAGAGAGTATTAAATCAGTCATACACTTTTGGGTTCACATATTTTCCAGATGAATACAAGTGTCTCATTTTCCAGTGGAAAAACTTGGTCATTGGAGTTCCTTCTAAAATGTAAAAACTTGAATGTCTTAATCTTCTACTAGACACCTTTTGAACTTCACCAGTATTCCACAACTGATTTAATAACAAAGAGGACTATTTTTACATTGCAATCAATACACATACCTTGAGTATGTTTCAAGGTAACATACCTTGTTCGAATCACAATTTCCTATGTTCCTCTCAAAAATATCTTTGCATAATAATCCAGTATAATTGGATTTACCGTGGTGGCATCTCCATCCACTAGGAAAAAGTCCCTAAGCATGTGCTTTTTGTATTGAGTAAATAAGAATTAAAAGCAGCCTCAGATTACATTGTATTGAACACAAGCTAAGGACCTGGATTTAAAGTACTGGCACTGCTGAATTCATCCTGAAGCAAAAGTAAGGACACCACATCAAAACTGCCTGAAGAAGACCAACACACGTTTGTTACCTAGAAGTAAAACCCCTGGCCATTTGCAGCACAAGAGTCAATGTCCCACAAATCCTTTGAGGTAACAAACTTATCTTTCCACATTCCAGACAAACTTCTGTTCAAACTTCTTTGAGTGGATCAGGGGAAACATGGCTCACAGTCAGCATCTTCTGTGAAGCCAACTCTGAAAGAATCTTTAGCTATAATAAAAATAGAAAACCTTTTCTGAAGTCTCAACAGTCTCAATATTCATTATTTTTATTATTTCTTTTAAGTAGCAGCAGTTCCAATGACTGAAGAGCTAAAGGAGCACAGCTGATCCTTTGGTAATTTTACCATTTCAGATGGTTTCTCCTCAAGGGAAACACCACACTGGAATTGGCATGAGGAGCTATTTCACAAAAGTATTTTGTAACTCTTTTCAGTTCAGGCAGAAATGATGAAGTTGTGCCTTTCCACTTATTTCCAAGGCACAGCATTTGTGATAAGACCTACTCTACAGCTTGTGCTCTGTCTGGCATACAAAAGACCTATGGTAAAACCTAAGAATAATAATTCTCTCACACTTCAGAAATATCGATGTCTTCTCCCAAATGCTGAAATTCTTTTTTTAGACTCCAGACCCAAGTAAGTAATAGTTCTGAAAATGACAAATTGCCATAGCTAATTAAACTTTCACCTATGCAATAGACATCCGGGTTATTTTGCCTATCCAGTGAACAATTATCCACAAGAATCACCGATGGATAGGAAGAGACAGAGATAATCAGTTTCCTGCTGAGACAACGGAAGCTGCACTTAAACTTAGATATAGCTATGTAAATGATTATCAGAGTGAAATGAATTCTGAAATGCACCCTTCTGGTAACAACAAGACAAGTGAGCAAGGAAGATGCTGAATCTTCAAACTGGTTCAAATTGGTCTGGCTCCACTGATTCTCATAACACAAATCTCATTTATATAAGCTGAGGCTGTGGCACAGGAGTGGTGATTTGAACCACTTCGTTAATGGTCTGCCTTTATTTATGAACAAAACCTTCCATCATCTTCTAAAATGCTTGTTCCTCTAGTCCATCGTTCTGTTTAACTGAGAAATGAGGATGCAGTTGAACACTTTAGCCAAGCAAACTGTTCAGTAATGGGTTTTGCACTATACCTTTGATTAAATTTTGCCCTATTGTTTTCTACACCATAGTTATAAAAACTAAAATGGTCTTTTCAGTTACTTCCAAAGTGAGGAAACAAAAGTAATACAGCAAGTTATGTCTTAAAAATGGAGATGAAAAATAATTCAAAATGACATTACTGTGAAGTTTTAAAAGAGATTGAATCACCAGGCAGTTGAAACCTAAATACAAACAGCATCATTTCCCTGCCACATTCCTGCAACTTTATCATTTTCTGTGCTCCATAATAACATATGAAGAAATGCTAAATGCAGGCAGTTAGAACACCTTGTATTCGGAACAAAACCTATAGAAGCATCACAGCAACTCACCTTGTAGGATGATCCTCCACAGGGATCGCTTTCCTCTGGTCCGCATGCATCGCCTTCCTTTGCAGCAATCATGCCGGCCAGGCAGCTGTTCTCCTTCACAGTGGAGACGCAACACTGCTTCTGAGCAATTCTGCAAAGGATCACCCAGGTCAAGCACTCACTGACACTGAGAAGACATCAGGATGGGATGCAAAAACCCCCAGACCTACTGGATTCACAATGACAGACTTGGTCTTTCTTTGACATGTGTGTGTCAATACTAGTGTAACACAGACAGTACCACTGGCCTTTGCAGGATCTATTTTTTCTCATTTCTAAAAAAACCCATAAACTGGTGAATGTACAAGAAGTCTTCTTTAGGTCACTGTATCTCAAAGTCTGGCCACCACTTAAGCCCTACAGCTCATCTGTATTTGCACAACTGTTCCTCTTCCCTGTGTTTTGCTTCTCCAAAGTCTTCAGAAGCTTTCAGAAACAGGAAACAAAAACCTTCTTCCTCAGAAAGCAGGGAATGGGAAACACACCTGTACATACTTCTTCACAAGCCAGAGGACTGAAGCTCTGGACAGGACTTAAGGCAAGTATCACATCACAAAACCCCTATAAACTCTTCTTCAAATCAAACATTTTAACAAGATTCACTGGAGGTTGAAATGAAACAGTGTAAGTCTAAATGGCAAATTCCTCAATGAAATTTAAGAACAGATGTTCATTGAAATAAATGCTCTTCTCTACAATTTTAAACTCTATAGTGTATTTCTACTCACACCCCCCCCCCCCTTCAAAGAGGTACACACTTCTTTCATTTGTCCACCAAACGGTAGACAAAATCCCACAGTCCCTTTGGCCTCACTCCATGACTCTGTCTCTCAATCCATGCAGCACAGAGACTAGGAGCACCCAGGAGGGGTGCGTGCCTGGTCCCAGGACAGGGAAGGGCTCCTGTGATGGGGAATGGTGAGGATCAAGAGCTGCAGGCCACAAGGGATCTCCTGAGGGGTTTACATTGATTATGCAACCTGTAGATTTGGCATACATGACACAGACAAACATGTTAAAACTTATATGAAGTAAAACATTGTATTATGAGTAAGGGTAAATTTCTCTTCTGGATAGATTTGGTGGCATGAAGGAATTAAGTAAAGTTTTTCCTTTTCCAAAAATAACCTTTATGTCTAACTGTCTTTTGCTGATGCATTGTCACAGGGCACAGATGAATGGGAATTTGATGCATTTTAACAGCAAGTGCCTCACAGCAAAGCAATTCTGCTGCAACAGAAATATTTTCAAGGAAACAACTTTTATCAGTCAGATACCATTAGTACTGCAACAAAACACATTTGTCTTAGGAAACAAAATCTTTTTTATTGTCTGAGAATAATATACTTCCAGTTCACAGCTTTGATCCTAATGCTTCGATGAATAAAAAAGAAAAAAAAAAAAAAAAAAAAAAAAAAAAAGAAGAAAAATAAAAGGTGGAGACAGATGTCTCTTATTACAGTAGAAACCAGTCAGTGATAGCCACTTGGCCACTTTCCTGATAGCAATGGTGTGTTTTGTCAGCTTTATATTAATGTTTTTATGCTGGGTAGCATAAGAGAGCTGTAACCAGGAAGCAGTGCTTTGAGTTTCATCACTGGAAGGGGATTACCACCTCCATGTGCTTTGTTTTCAAGGAAGTTAGTTTTCCAATCCAGTACTAATTGCTAACTGGAGAAATACTTGGGTTTTTGAGCAATAAATGGTTATTACCCAAACATATTCAAGTACAAGTAACTTAACTATTATTGCTTACACTAGATGACCAAACTTTCATTACAAATTTAAAAAAAACCAGTTTTTATCATTTATAGAAATGACAAAAAGCTACTAAAACTATTTTTATACATGTAAAGAGTTTACTGTTATTAAAACCCTACCATCTCTTTAGACACATGTTCTTCTGAAATGTGGCATTTAGCCATGAGAAATTCCTTTCATGTATGAAATACAGAGTAGAAGCAGGATTGTCTGGAGCACTGAAGCTCAGTTTCATCTACTCTATTACCAGGAAATGAATTGGGAATAAACAGCGTTAACCACATTCTCCTGTTTCTTCTTCACAAACCTATTCTCCACAGACCATGTAAATGAGGTTTTGGTTCAAAGAAGATTGAGAACATTTCTGCTTTAGGGAAAGAGTTAATGAGTTAAGATCAGTGAAGTGACGTCAGTGTATTAAACTTATGTGACTCTAATTGGGACACAGCATCAGAACAAAGCAGGATTCACACTTGTGCAGCTGATATAAATTCCACCCAGATAAACACAGCTCTGTTATGACAAAACACATATCAATTATGAGATAAAAACTACTGTAATGGGTCAGGTGAGATTTCAGCAGCCTAACATCCTATTCCTGACACAGTCAGGGGTACGGGTTCTGGGAGTATTTTTACACCTGATTGTCTAAAGATTTCCGGTAACTTGCTTTATTTTATAAAGTTCATTCATCTAGCTACTACATCTGCTCTCTCTTAGGGACTCCCAGTTCCCATCCTGCAGTTGGTGTTGCTGGTCACTACACAGAGATAGGCCAAGTTGTTACAGGGACGTCCAGAGACATCAATATACATCAACACGTAGCTTTAAGTAACATTTAAGCCTTTTCCACTTGAAAACCCCAAAATGGCATTTGGAACTGACAGACACCTCAGTCTGCAACCTCCACATAAACAATCTACAGCCTCAGCAGACACGGGGGAGGCTTCACTCATTTGTGTCATCTGAAAAAAATCAATCCCTCAATGCAGTGACAGTCGCCTGTAAAACTGGAGTGTTTATAGAAAACTATCCTGGCAGAACAGGAACTAATTTTTACAATTAGTATCTAGCTTCTACTTTTTAAAATCTTCAGATACTGAGTCGAGTTAGTGGCAGACTCCTGGGAGCCTGCATCCCCTGCAGGCATTCTGGGACACAGAACCGTGTGCTTGAGGTTTGGAGATGTGACCAGCTCTGCACACCGGGACATCCCCTAATGGGAGCACAGACATTCCGTCTAAGCTCTCAAAGGTTCTGAGGCCATGGATTTCAATACTTTTTTACATTAAATGTTTTCTTTACACAGAATATTTACAGGTGGTTTAAAATCTTTAAAACAGAGGCACAACTGAAACTTTGAAAGTAAAACAACTGAACTCCTGAGCTCTTACTCTTTGAAATCCCATTAGATTCCCACGGACTGAAACATTTAGGATCTGTTTTTTTCATCTAAATCCAGACTCAGATGTGCAGGTGCAACTCATTAATGCATTGGATTTGCACCTACTTAGTCCAAGGCTGGAATTTCTTAATCTGTCTTTACTTCATAGACAGTTGGTATGTGTCACTTATGCCAGATCCCAGGGAGGGGTGGGGAATTTAATCTCCCAGGAACTTCAGAAAGGTGCAATGATACTAACTTTGATAACACTGATCATGCCAAACTTTTTCAACATTGGAATCACTCTTAGAGAAATCCATCTGGCTTATGTTGCATCATGTGAGTCTTGGATAACTTTGCCTTCAATTTCCCTCCCCATGGCCTGTTTCAGAGCAGGGGGAAGGAGAGAGAGAAGGGATGAATTGCAGCTTGTGTAATATGCTATCCAAGTTACTCTGCACCCATTCTTCTTTTCTTGCTGCGCAGTTTGAATCTGGCACCCTCACTCAGACCAGATGCTACTGCTACCAGCAGCATTATCAAGGCATATGGTCCCCCCTCCAGCTGAACTCAGACAGCAGAACCAGCAGCCATTCATACTGGACAATAAACACATCATTTAATGATATGGATAATCACTGCACTTAGCACTTGCCAAATGAAAGACAAACTCCGGCCTTCTATTTATCTGGAACTTCACAGATGTGCATAAAACTGGTGAATAAAAATTTGTGCTCTGTTCACATGGGAGAGGAAAAGGAACCTTAAAAAGCTTTTGTTTAGATTAGACTTTGGGGAAAGGCAAGAGAAAATCCTTTTTTCCAATTTGCCATGACATATTGCCAGTCTACCAGTAATTTATACAATGAACGAAGCAGTTCCCAGTCTCCCACACATCCCACGAATTGTACAATCATTTTATTCCTTCTAAAGGACTGCTCTCTGTGTTAATCTAAACCGCTCGGTTTTGCCTTACGTACCTGCAAATATCACCATCCGTTCCACTTACAGGGATTTCTGTGCATTCCCCGTTGTCTATAGCCCACTGTTGTCCAGCTCCACAGCAGCTCTCAATTAGTTCCTTTGTGGAACCTGTATAAAACACACACACCCAGAATATTTTGTACTGAATGGATTAACTTTAGCTCTGTTATCTTAATGGAGAAGATCTTTTAACAGTAGTTCAGTTTTTTCTTTTTCTTTCCACATTTTATTTGGTTATATGCAAAGAAAGAAAGAGACAACTGATACCTGCAGTATCTTGACATAATCAGTCACTTGGTAATGTCGTTCAGGGTGGAACACCAGAAGCAAATTAGAGTTTTAAATACAGTAAAAGATGTAACTGGTTTGAAGACAACTCCACCTTTGACATCTCAGAACAATAACAAAAAAACCCTGAGAAATCATGCTTGGCCACTTAACACAAAGTGATTTAATAAGTCGTCATGTTTTTGTAGCAGAACCTTCACTACCACCAGCTGGGCTAGGAGGAAGGTGTCCAAGTAAAGTTCACAACAAACAACATTCAGTACACAGAATGTACACGAGCTTGGCATACTGCACATACACAAGCCTCGGGAGTTTTCTTATACCAAATTGTAAATATCAAGTTGTACTAATGAATAACAACAACATGAAACACATTCTTTGTTATGGTGCTGAATTTCTTGGTATGCAGCAAGGGTGCTTTTAGTAGGTTTGATATATATAGCATTAAGAAATTGTTTCCATAAAACGGATTAAGAAAGTTCACTCCTCAGAATTATCTGGAGTACATATACCTAGAGTGGTCTGTGGATGAATTTGAGGGTTCAGCTGGTTTAAAACCATCATGAAAAGAGTCCGAGAGACAACTCTGAGACTGCTGATGATCTCATGCAAAACAGTGGCACTAAGATGTAGTATAAGAGATGGACACAGAGAAGTTGCACTAGTTTTTGCATTTTTCCTTGTTGCTTTCCACTTAAGATGTAAATTTTCAGGTTAGAGTGAAATACGACCTAAACTACTGGATTTGCAATATACTACATACCTACTGTACAGAACACACTCAGGTCACATAAGACTGGGCAGAAATGGTATTTTTTGGAGTCTGTACAGAAGTTTACCTCATGATGGGACATTTGCCATGCTACCAGAGTGCAAACACCAAGCAAACTCTAACATACACCAATTAAACTGATGCTGGAGTGCCAGGAGCTCCGTGGCAGCAGCTGGCAAGTGCTGTGTCTTTAGGAAGATTTCTCTTGTGACTGCTCACACAGTGGATGGGCTCTATCACACAAAGCATGAAGGCTTCCCCTGACCAGCTCAGAGGTCTGCAGCAGGAGCCGTCTGCTTTGGGAACACTTACACAGGGATCAGGTAAAAAATGATTAGGAGATGCCTTTCAGAGAGACACGAGGTACATTACAAGTGCCTAGGGGCTGTGATTTCACAGTATTGATATACAGGTCAGTACACCTAATAAAGATGGTGTATCGGACCAGAAGGCTCCACAAAGAGTCATTGTCTATGTGTTGATCATAGAATCACGGAATCACTTCGGTTGGAAGAGACCAGAAAAAGTAGTAACAGCTTTGCAATTGATATTAAGAGGGAGAACTGGGCTTCCAGGACAAAACCCATCCTTTTTGTGTCTGCAAAGTCCTGTTGTGCAACTCCATTAGGTTACAAAGAGAAGGGAAGAGGAATGCCGATGAGAAATCACGCACACAGTAAAAACTGCAAATGAGGTGGTGGCACAGAGAGCTTCATCTCTATCCCAAGTCGCAACAGCAGCAAGGAGGGAAAGAGGGTGCACTTCATACTTCTGTTACCTTCAAGGCTGCAGGGAGAGACAACTCAAACCAGACTTGAAGTCACTGCAGCCTCACCCTGTGCAGTCCAGCTGCTGGGAGGTTTTGCTGACCAAAGCCATTTCCATCCTCCCACATCACCACGTTCTTGCTTGAAATGGCACACAGCACCATAAAAAACTGCAACTGGACTTCAGTCCATGCAATGCTTTCATTTTATGCAGCATATTAACAATGTTAAAAAAACATCTGAGTCTTGAAAGCTGCATTACATGAAAGACTTGCTACATGACATGAGAGGGATGATCTATGCAGTTAAACTAGGCAGGAAATACACCTAGTACCAGGTAATTACGAAGCATTGCTATAAAATGGGTTTTCAACAGTTTTAATTCAGTCCCTTGGTGGAAACTTCATTCTTACCAAGTGCTGAAACACATTTCTTGCTACAGTATTGCTAGGTTTAAAACACAAGAATACAGCAGAATTTACTAATCTATATTGCAGTAATCTACATGATATATAATCCAAATAAAAGGGAATAACTCGTTCCCCACTAAGGAGTCAGTATCAGATTGCTGTACTGAAGAGCCATACTATTAGGCAGTCCTATTTAGAAAATACCCTGCCTTTTGTTATGATCTTACAAATAATTAAATCTAGAATGCAGTTATAATAAAATGAACAAACTATTGCATTTTATCTCAATCAGGAATTACAAAGACTGAATAATTCATAATATGACTCATAGTCATTAGCATGAATTTATGATATTTTGATTAAACATTATTAAGAACAAATAAATACAACCAGATACATGCACAAGACTGAAGATCACAGAGCTTCTGTGCTGGATGGAGGCTTTAAGCTATACGGGTAATAAACTTCGAAATACTTAAACATTCAAACAGGGCTTTGTTTATCTGAGGCTTTCATGATATTAGCAGATTTAGAAGCAGATTTGCATCTGCTCACAGAAAACAAAGTAATTTTATTTGAGAACACCATAATCTGGAATATTTGTTATCCTATGTGTGTCTTTGATACCTCAAAGAGTCGTTTAACAAAACACCCGTAAAAGATAATTTGCTACTTATGATTTTCTTCACTAGGGGGAAAAAAAAAAAACCCAAAAAACCCCTTAATTTATTTCAGGCTATACTATAGAACAGCATCACATCTCCTCACTTGTTTTCAATTTAGCAACTTATCTCCTGTAGTTATCAGTCTACATCACTCTGAAGATATGAACTAAAGTACATTTTGGCCTAATCTCAAAAGTTTGTGTATTGTCTTTTAGAGACATTTAGAATTTAATTCAAATATTTAGAGAAAGATTTTCCCCACAAGGAAGTTTAACTCATCCTTGACTATGCTTTACAGTGTTATGTCTCAGTGACTGATCCAAACTTGCCTAGCAGTAGGACGGCCTCCCACTGATCCAGAGTCACATCAAGGCCTTCCATAGCCACATGATATCCATGCAGCTTTTACGTGTTTCTACCCAGGGTTTTCACCTTTCAGCTAGAAAAACCTGGTATGGGAGGATGTTTGTATTTTTAAAAGTTTAGCTGAAGCTCAAACATTACACTGAGGAAAATACACAGTTAAAGTCTATTAAATTATTTCCCCCACCTCACACGGTGAACCGTCAGTTTGTTAGAATAGCAAAGGAAACAAAAGGGATTTTCAAAACCCTCCTCCCCTTTTTCCCTCCAGTATTCACAAATTATGTTCCAACAGTGATAAAACATCAGCCAGATCTATGACTGGCCAAGAAGGGATAGAATATTTCAGTTTCTTTCCAGAGCTTTTATGACATTGAAGTTTCAGTGATGTCAGCTTCACCTGAATTTCCACCCAGAACATTTAAGAGGTTTAACACCTCTGATTTCATTCCTTACTTCCATTCTCACTTCAGCTTTACAGCTCTGCAGAACATTTGCATCGACTGACTGACTCCTATTGAGCAAATGCATTGACTCCCTGACTGAGCTATTAAGGATGTTTTATCTACCATTCTCCTTCTTTTGTCTAAGCAGAACACAGATGGACAAACCTTAAGACTCCAGCACTTCCCAGTGAGCACGGACCTGTCACACTAACAATCCATCCAAGCCTTCCACCCAGGAAAGGCAAGTGATGGGTTAAATACTGGCTATTAGCTTTAATGGTACCAAGATTTCATCCAGTTAAAATAAACAATTATTCTCCTTTCTACTGAAATTAGACAGGAGCCATGACACATTAAAGAATCTTAGTAATTTTTATCTACAGAGACACCCATGTAGGCAGACAAAGTGCAGGGGCGTGGATATGACAATTTGATCCAAGATATATGTAAAGTTCAAAACAGATATTATTCCGAAATAAGATTACCTATTAGCCAGGGAAAGTCAGCACACCACATTTCGGCTGTAGCATCAATCACCAGGAAGACTGGCATTTCAGGGACAGTGTGATGTTGGCAGCCCTGGGCAGCTACATGTCTTCACCGCCAACTTTAATTTAAGCTGTTAATTGATGGATCAGCACTCACATGTGAAAGAGGCAATGCTCACACCTCTGCAGTGGAGCTGAACTCTTGTCCTTATGATAAAGTACACTATTAAAAAACCTAAACCTGAGGAAAATAATCTATCTTCCCCAAAATGATAGTACTTACTCTTTGGCAGGAGGATAGGGACTGAAAACCAACAAACCCCACAGGAAGGAAATGACTGTGCACTAAGATTAATTTTGATGTGGAACCTTCTAGAAATGAGGCACCCCATTAGGATGCATCTTAATTTTGAGGATCTCATTGCTCATCCCCATGGGAAGCTGACAGCCATGACTCTGAAGCTGTAACAGAATTTTGAAAAAAGCAACTGCACAAACTGCCCAAGTCCTGAGCCAGCATAAATCAGCCACTCCACAGAGCTCAGTGGAGCAGCCTCATAGCCCAGCATCACCTGCATGAAGCTGCCTGCAACACATCGGGTTAATGAACCAGCCTCTGAGAGCAATTAATGAGTCTCCCCAGCAACACCCTTGTGCCTTCCCAAGTAGCAAAGCATGAAGGCTGACTCCTGAGGTACTGGAGTACATTAGCACCTTTCCACACCTTAGCAGAAAGCTGTTATATGGGATAAAAGTTGATCCAGTGGAATAGGTTGCTCTCGCTGCAACCATCCTCACCCACCAGAAGTGAGTGGAGAAAGGTCAGAAATGGTAGAGAGCAGAACAAGCAAGAGCACACATGGTCAAGGAAAGGATCAAAGCAGAGTGCTGCATTTCCTGTCTAGTCAGTGTTCATGACTTTTTCCCCACTCCCTTATTAAAAAAACCAAAAAAAAAACCAAAAAAAAAAAAACCCAAAAAAAAACCCAAACAAAAAAACCCAAAACCACCTTCAATATATGTTTATATTTTTTATATATCTATCTTTCCTTTTAAAGGAAAGGGTATCTAGACCTGCAATGCACTCAGCACATATATGTCACAAGAATTTTCTCACACAGGAGAAAGAGTTATTGTATTTCTTTATCAAATACCTGCCTGAGAACATAAAACCATACGTTACAGCAAACAACGAAGAAGAACTTCACAGAGCAACTACTAACTTGATGGAGCTCTTCTAATACTGGAAATTCCCTGCTTCCAGTAGGTTGTTTTCATCTCCAATTTCTTCATCATTTAAAGCTTTAATAAATAATAATTAAAAAAGTACTGTAGCTTTACCCTTTAATAGATTGACATTTCTTATCAATGGTCTGAGAGGCTTTATTAAAATCCCTCACTGAATTTCACCATTTGGGTTGTGCAGGGTAACATGTTCTTAACTTGATTTATCTGAGATGACTCGAAAGACGTTTTAATGAGTAAAGGTAAAGAGGAGAACATTTATCTTGGCAAAGATAGGGGAGGGGAGAGTGACAACACAGCCCCAAAGCCAGCTGCTTTCACTTGAAACTGAGCTATCACTTACGTCATTAGGACTGGTTAAGCTTTCTTCAGGACCTGTTCCCAGATAAATTAGCGTATGGTTTATTCTGTGCAGGTTACTACAGGCTCCTCAAAGTGCTTCAGTGTTCAGAGCATATCTGACTCTAAATCTTACTGAAAGGAGAGCAGTGCTCAAGTGTTTCCATGATCAAATCCTCAGTTAGTTCATTGCTGGGGAAGGGGCTTTAACCCTCGTGCACTCATTAGACTTTTAGGCTCCTTGCATTGAAAGTAATGAAAAAGCAGATTTCAAGCAAAATATAGGCTGAGCTGAGGGTTCAGCACACATTTCATGGCTTCAGTCTGGTATCTAATCCTTCTCTGCTCTTTTCCATCATCCTCTCCTATTCCTACTGGACCCAGTTTGCCACAGCATCACCACAGAAATGTAAGTGAGGTCCATCACACTTGTAGCAACCTGCCTTCATTTTAAACTTCATACAGCAGAGCATTTTTCTACACTCTCCTACTTCCTCTGAAGTCACCTGTGTCTCTTTAGAAATCCATCCCACCACTCATCCAGGACAAGTTGCTGTTATATTGCCTTCACTCCTTGGGAGGCATCTGCTTTCCATTTCAACCTGAAAACACTCTGTTTCCTACATTATTCTTTTTTTTCATAAATTCCTTATGCTGGCTTCCTTGGCAAAATATAAAGAGTCGTGTCTGCCCAAAGGCACAATGAAAAACTGGATAAAACAAACTGAATGTTCTCATTTTACTACACACTGTACAATAGAGACATACATCAACATAACCTCAGCCAGCATTGTTTGGCAGACTTTGTCCAAAGTGTGAATGAATAGCAACCTTATATTCCCTCTGCTTTTAGTTCTGGATAATCCCTGTAAGTCAAAACTTGTATTACCTGTGCCAGAGGTCAGATAATTTAGACTATGTTTGGTCTTTAACGTTTCCATGACAGCACCCTTTATTAGCTCCAGGTTGAAAGAAGGGGTGTGGGGGAAACAACTGAATAAATTCTTTAACCTTTTTCACCAGTTAAAGACCTAAGCAATTTCTCTTCCTGCCTTTTAAAAATTTGGCTCATTTGGCTTTATCCTTCTTGTCACTGAGTTTAAAGTGAAATGGTTCATACACAATCATCCTTCTATTAGCTGCAACAATAACTCAAAGCAGACAGAACATTTCTTGCCCTTCAGCATAGTCTTGGCTGTATTTTCCTCCTCAGCTTTCCTTCCCCAGATATTGCACAGAGTATATTTATGCTGTCTATTAACTTTCAAAAGAGCTGAGGCTTTGGAAAGCCTGGTTCCGATTACCCCCGTAATTCCTGTCTGAAGAATTTTATCTTGGGGGAGAGCATGCTCTTGGCATGATCCTTTTTGTGGCTAGGTAGGCTCCTTTCTTCAAAGCCAGCACTTCCACCAGCCCTGTTTCATTTTCAAGTTAAAATTAAGGGGTAGAGTGTTTGTCAGGGGATGTAGTCAGGGACTGTTTGTCCCTGAGCCCTTGGGAAATTTAGGCAGGATCACTGAATCTGCTGCAACTCAGGCATTTAGTAACATAACCGCTTTCAGGATGTTCTTCTCCAGCTACAAATTGAGCTGAGGATGTGATGGTAACTAAATTACAGAAATAATATTCCTTTTAAAAAAAAAAAAGCAAACAAACATAAAGAGGCAAATGGATGTGTGCAAGGCCTTAATTTAGCTTATGTGCTCCCCCTACTTCTGTGTGTTTATCTACAGAAAAAATTACATTATTTTCACCAGACAAATATACAAATCTACACACAGCAATGCTGGGGACAGCCATCCAATCAGGACATGTTGCTGCTTTAAATTTTAGGACTGTAGCAGTGAAAAAGGTCTTTGTTTTGGACTGGGGATGTTGATCTAGGACAAGCCAAGCTATTGGGCCATTTTGGAGTCTGATTGCTTAACACTAGGCACACTTTCATCCTGCAACCCACGTAAATACATAAATTCATCTCATACCCAAGAACAGTAGGAACTATACTTTTGCTTGAATTCGCAATGGAGTGTTGTACATTTGTATCTGAATTGTATCTTCTACACCGGGGCACAGATTACAGGTTTAGACACCACACTCACACTGGGAGAGCTACCACATGAGAGGACCTGGTTATGAATAGTCAGATGAAGCCAATCCCAAAGTTCATTCATCCTTCAGGTTGCAGTTGTGAGCTTTTAGGTACGTGAGTTTTTCAGCTTTGGTGACTAAAAACAAATCCCAAGCAGACAACCAGTGCTTGATCTGCTTCAATCAGTACAACTGCATGGAGCACAGACTAAAAATACCCACCCTTAGCTGCACTCTAGGAGAGCCCTTCCAGAAGTTGTTCACTGAAAGACTCATGAATCATTTTGGGAGGGGGAAAAAAAAAAAAAAGAAAAAAAAAAAAAATCGGCCAAGATTTTCTTTCTCTTCATGACCAATTCATGCAAAGTAGAAAACCAGCAAAATTCATCAGAGAAGTTATTCACCGTGAATGGAACGCTCATCTCAATTCAGAACATTTCTGAAACAAACTGGGAAAATTTACCCACTGACTCATCCCCAGCTGCTGGTGCCAGCTTGTTTTCTCTGCTACATTTCTCCACGCAGCTTTCAAAGTAACCCAATTCTGTCTGTTAGCAGAGGCAGCAGCCCTAACCAAAAAGTCCTGTACACCTTGAAAAGGTAAGAAAAGATAAAATGACACAACAGCATCAGTCAGTGACCTGCAGCATGCTCCAGGCATCTTCCTGGTAAAGTATGTGCCCTCCAGCTCTGTTTGGACAGGGCTGAGGATTGTTGACCAAGCAATTCTGAACATCAGAGGAAGGAAACCTCTGAGTTTCATTGAGTTTCTAATTAGCGTATAGGAATGCTTACACTGAACAGAGGAGTTGTTGTAAGACTGCAACTCTCCTTGCCTGGGTATTTTACTGTACTCCTTGCTAGTCCTTGTCAGGTTTATAATCATAAATTACATTGTTTATTTATTTTATGATGTTCTGAAGAGCTCTCTCATTTCCTTTGGCTTTTCTTTATGAAGTTCTATGATCAGTGTTTGTGGAAAAATTTCAGCAATAATGATTGCAGCCCAGGGCATTTCCTGGATTAATGACAGGCTGGAAGATGTGATGGCCCAGGGTTCTGATCCACTAACCCCAGGGAGGTTTAAATTCTCCAGGAAGCACCCACCCCCAGAGCAGTTACTGTGAAGGAAATTCACTGAGATACTTGACTCAACAGCAACAAAATAAACTTCCTTTTACCCCTCACAAACGTAGGAGGAAATATTAATTTGAATGGGCTGATAAATGATGCTCAGAGCGTTTTAGGGGAATTTAGGAATCACTATTAGGAAGCCCAGAAGGAAATTTTGATTTTGCCATATAGTATGTATCAGAACCAGAGCTGTTTGGGAACAAGGTTTTTCAGTTCCCTAAGAAATTAATGGTTTGGGGTTGAAACTAGGAAAATGAGGTTTTAACTTCTAAACAAGTCACCTTGCTTGATATTGTACCTGTGGTTTCACACAAGAGGTACTATGTGATCTATTTTGCTCATTCCCACTTCAGACTTTACCTCCAGGTCAAGATCTTTGGCTTCCCATGATGCAGCTCAGCGTAACCCCACCAGAGCTTTTGGCCACGATACACCAAGATAAATACAATGACATTAACTGTTTAATTTCCTAATTAATTCCTCTATTAATTCCTCTCCATCAAAAACTGACATCCCTCAGATCACACACAAAATTTGTACGTTTTGTTTCCCAATTAGAAGTCATGCTGGTAGATGTTCATCAAGATTAATGACTATTGTATACTTGCAAGCACCATTCCTGAAGTCAACTTCAAATAAGGTGACCATCTGAAAATCATTGTAAACTATGGCAGAAGTGGATGTTTTCATCTCAAACTAGGGTTTGACCCGGTTGCCCATGGAAGCCTACAGACCTGTTTGCTCCTTTACTAAAGCCTGAAGCACAAAGCCCTTGAATATAGAGAAAAACTATGAATGTATTTATATTTAAAGAAGTCCTAAATTAAGCAGCACTGATGAAACTTAGAAATGTGCAGCAGTCCTTTGTTGACTCAATTCCTGTATGAGGCGCAGCGAGATCGAGTATGACAATGCTTCCTATGGGGAACCTTCAACAAGTAACATCTGTCTCCTACAAAGTATGCAATAATCAGTGTGAATAGATTAGCATTTCATTAGCTGACAGCTTGTATCTGTCTCTACAGCGATCTCAGCATTTTATGCTTTTTGTAAGCTGCTGAGATAGTCGCAATACTTTTCCTTCTCAAGCTCTTATGTATACACCCCTCGAAACAAGCACAAACATGACTGGAAAGCCCAAGCCGTGGTCCAGCTTAGCCACGAGCACCATATGCAGCCAGGAAGGAGATTTCTCCTGCTGACACTGACCAGCTGGAGGAAGAGGAGGACTGTGAGCACAGCAGCACTGGGCAAGCTCCACCACTCCACAAGCAGCACCTGAAACAGGCACAAGTTAAACCTCAGCTGGAATTCAATCTCCTGCAATGGACTCTGGCTACACTTCCTACTTGGAAACTACAGACTGCAGCCAATTTTAAAGGAATTTACATTCCTGAACAGATTTTACTTTGGAACCAGAGATGAAGAGGCAGAAAAGGGACCGACTTGAGAAGAGCTCCAACTCTGTGATTTAAATGTGTTTTGGAGCATTTGGGATAAAGCAGCAAATTCTGATGAAGGGTGGAGGAGTCTCTTCCTTTCTCCCACAAAGGTTCATTACAGTTACTTACTGTAGGAGACATCTAAAACACAGTAAAAGAGGCAGAACTTTACATATCACCTCATCACTACATTTCCAAAAAACAGGGTTTTTCCAAAATCCACACACAGCACCTGTTCAGGCTGAGGAAACAGAGGCTAGATAAGGGAGGAGATGATAGAGAACAGAAGTAACTGAAGAACAGAGCAGGGAAGTTGTTTCAGTGCTCCATGTTCAAAGGTCAAATTTTAATGGAGCAATTGAAATTATCAGGATGGTTCCATCCTGAAATTTCTTCTCCAGGTTCTAGTTCAAGTCAGCCTACTAATAGTGATGGGCATACAGTCTTAGTTCTGTACTGGAGACTGTTGATAACAAGATCCATACAAAGCCCTCTGTAGTGATAAAAACCTCTTGGGGAAGCATGTAAGAAAGGAATTAAGTGCCTATACACTTAAAGCCAGAAACGTCTGGACATAGCTTCAAAAAGAAAACAACTCTGAGTCATCATGAAACACTTTTCCTGTGAAGACAGGCTGAGAGAGTTGGGGCTATTCAGCCTGGAGACGAGAAGATTCCAGGGAGACCTTATTGCAGCCTTCCAGTATCTGAAGGGGGCCTACAAGAAAGCTGGGGAGGGAACTTTTACAATGGCTTGTAGTGATAGAACAAGAGGTAATGGCTTCAAACTGGAAAAGGGTAAATTTGCATTAGAAATTGGGAAGAAGTTCTTCACTCTGAGGGTGGTCAGACACTGGAACAGGCTGCCCGGGGAAGCGGTGGATGCTCCATCACTGGATGTGTTCAAGACCAAGTTGGACGGGGCCTTGCACAACCAGGGCAGCAAAGTGTCCCTGCCTATGTCAGGGGGTTGGAACTAGGTGATCTTTAAGGCACCTTCCAAATCAAACAGATTCTATGATTCTGTAAGTAGGGATCCAAGCAGATCCAAGCAGATCCAAACACCAGACTTTTGCTGGCTGAGAGGTTTTGGAGCACCACCAGACTGCAGAGGCCCATACAGACAAGCACAATGCTTAGGGGGGCCAAGGTTCTTTATGCTATTCTCAAGAATTTTAGTTGTTAGCTTAACTACTGTGCTTCATTAGCTGAATTAGCCAATAGCTTCCAACGGGACAGTGTTTGTTTATAGTCTTAGGCTACAAAATGTTGATGCAGAGTCAAGGCTTTTAAAGTTCACATGTGTTTAAAATAAAAGTTTTTCTCTCACCCCTCTTGTGTTCTCAGTAGCCTATTAATTTCTAATGAAAATGAGCACAATCTTCATATCTTATCTGAGAAGAATCTGCACATTTTTTGGGAGAATGGAAAAATACATTCAGAGCCAAATAAAGAATATATTTTATCTTCAGATATGGAGCAATTGTTTCACACGGAGCTGTTTGAATGCTGAAGAGCTACAAACACAAGCATAATTCTGGTAACTACTGACACATCATTAAAAGCATTATTTCTATACTCTGCATTCAGTCTAGATGTGGATTCAGAGACTGAACTCCAAAGTGTGGAGTTACCACCTCAACCATGTTTCAATAATCAGGCTGCATTTCCACTCTTCAAATCAAAGACATCTATTTATATCCTGCACAGAGACCCAAACCACTAGGTGGGTATTTTTTCACTGCTTTTTTTCCTTCCTGTGTCAATACACCTTGTGAAAAACAGATTCTTTAAGTAAGGTCAGAGAGCACTTAGAAGATGAGTGAAAGACAAACTTCCCCCCTCTTGGTTTTTCAATAGATCCAGGTCAAGAGGAGTAACACCTTAGTGCCCTCTATGTATACTGGCTGTTCTACTTATAAATACTGACAAAACTCTGTAAAGGGGACTGTAATGTAGACTTATAATTCTGCAGCTGATTTAATCTGTTATTTAAGTATGAAGGCAAATGAGCACAAAATAGGTCTTTTATAAGCTACTCCATAGAAGCAGGACTATATACATCATATTTTGTCTCTCCAGCAGTTTTAAAATTTTGACATCTAATTTTGTATTTGACACTTTTGTATTGGCAATTTTTATTTGTATTTGCCAATTACACCTGCTATGCAGTATCTGCAATCTCAAATTGACGTGAAATGGATCTTTAAAAGCAAAATACAACACTAGGGAGTCTCCACAGGCAGCCCATAGATCACAGTAAAGTGCCAGAGGCATCCCCTCATTTTCTTCACCTTATTTTCCTCATCAGATGCAATTTCTTCCTACTAACCTCCAAAAAAAGCCTCTCTTCCTGAGAAAGATTTCTGACAAGCCAAGTAGCTCATCCTGAAGATCCTAAATGGGATCTTGGAAGCAGATTTCCACATAAGGACCTTCCTTACCACTGCCAGGCTCCAGGTCACATTTAAGAACACTAACCTGTAACCTCAGTACTTGATTAAGTAATGCAAGGGGAAATCCTCTCTTACAGCACTGAAACATTTTAAGACTTCAGAGATGAAATCTGATGTAATGCAGACATCAACTCCAGAATAATGCGATTTCCAATGACATCTATGAGATGAGACCTTCCATGCTTAGCACTAGCTGCAAGGTCCAGAAGCTGCTACACCACTTTCCACTCTCCATTGCCCCTCTCACACACAGATAAACTGATGTAGACCTCAGTAGGAAGGAGAAAGAGAGCAACATGCGGGACAATGTGGAACGGTACAGCACGTTCTTGGCAGTGGCCAGGCACCAGACAGATCCCTCCCCCAGTAAGGAATGCATCTTTCTTAATCAAGGGAGAGGTTCAGCTTTGAACTTGCTGCTTCTCCCAGTCAACAAACACTCTTTGTTAACTGTCAACTGTTTCCTAATCACTGCAAGACATCAGCTTTCACATGGGACAAGGGCCACGCAGGGGTGAGAGGTGAAGGATTGTTCCCCTCTACCATACAGTTGAACTACTGAGTCAAAATCTGACTTCTGGTGTGGCTTTGCCACTCTGTGTAAACCGGCAATGAAAAGGAAGAGAGCAGAGGAAAGATGGGGTATATATGACTGTAGTAGAGTATCAGCACATATCTTCAGTTTGCAAACCAAAATGAAAGCCAGAAACTCTTATCAGATCAGAGAGGTGAATCCTTATAAAAATCTGCAGAAAAATGTACCTTTTTCCAACACAGGAGTGCTCTGGAAGGCCACTGACCCAACTAGCCCATGCTGGAGGTATCAAAGACGCACTTTAATCTGAACTTTCCACAGATGAAATTGAAAGCTTTCTGAGACCTAACGCTGTCCTTACGTTCAGTACAAGGGCATGGGAGGTTTCTCTGCAATGGCAGCACAACTAAAGGTCAAAGCTACCATGCCACGGGGAGTTCCAAAGCTACAGGGAGAAGCACCCGCCTCAAGCTGTGCTCCCGTCGACAAGGGTCGGGACCACCAACAGAGTTTATTGGCAAGGCTGCTTTTAGGGAGGAGGAGTTTGTTTTTAAATTCAAGTTAAATGCACTGCAATCACATTATAATGAAAGATTGGCTATCTGGCAAAAGACAATCTAAAACCTCTCAGGATCACAAGCTTTCTAAGCAATTTGTTACAAAAACTTTCATATAAAATATGAATATTCTGCTTCCAGCAACAAAAAAGTGCCATCAGCATGTTTCGGGTTAGGACCACTCTCTTTAATCTTCTTGTCTCAACCAAATTACTCTGGGCAAAGGCAGAGCCATGGATGCAGCTGTGACCATGATGGAAGTCTGCTGCTCACATGGCACTGTACCATATTGATAAAAGCATCAGTTACCCAGCTGCTGGGGCAGACAGAAGTAACTATAGCAGCGACAGACCCCTACAACCCCAAACAATGTCATCTGTGTCCAGCTGGCTTGTGTAGCTCTAACGCTGGGAAATTTTCACTGTTTCACTTCTAGTTCTCAACCCCGAGTCCCTTGGTCTTCTCCCTTTGCTACCTGCACACATTGCTCCTATTTTTCTTGACCCTTTCTCCTTATCTCCATCCACGTGCTATCTCTTTTCGCACATTTTTTTGGAAACTCTCCAACAAAAGAAAATATCAATCCCTATCGTGCTATGCCAGGTCATAAAAAAAACACCCAGCAAGGCCACAATTACTGACGCTATATCTAGCAGCCATCGCGCTGCTCATATGGTCCCCGTGTTTCCCCAAGCCTTTTATCAGTCTTAAAACTTTTTGCACATTTACTTGCTGACTCAGCAAAGCTGCCAATTTCAGTCAGGACTTCCTGTACCCAGTGCATTCAAAGTGCTTTTAAAAGTGCTATTAGCCCTGAGCTCGTATTCAGCAGGTATTAGATGTCTGGGATGAGGAGATCTATTACCCTGTTGGCAGCACCAGCACACGCCTGTTTCTGCACTGCACCACCCCACTGCACAACTCCTGTTTGCAACCACCTCAAGTCAGTGGATGACATCAAAGTAATACAATACTTGCACTGAATTTGTACAATTGGAAAAGATTTTATTCCTCGGCAGTAGTTCATCAGCTTTTACATGACTTTAAATCTCCAGTGTCTGCACAGAGAATCACAGAATCATAGAATTATTATGGTTGGAAAGGACCTCTACGATCATCAAGTCCAACCTTCATCCCAACATCTCCCTAACCACTAGACCATAGCCTCAAGTGCTACATCTATTCGTTTTTTAAACACCTCTATGGGTGGTGACTCCGCCACTTCCCTGGGCAGCCTGTTCCACTGCCCAACCACTCTCTCAGTAAAGAATTTCTTTCTAATATCCAAACTAAACCTCACCTGATGAAACTCCAGGCCATTTCCTCTCATCCTATCATTAGTAATTTGGGAGAAGAGTCTGACACCAGCCTCACTACAACCTCTTTTTAGGTAGCTGTAGAGAGCAATAAGGTCTCCTCTAGCCTAAACAACCCCAGTTCCCTCAGGCACTCTTTGTAAGACATGTTTTCAAGACTTCTCACCAGCCTCACCGCCCTTCCCTGGACCTGCTCCAGCATCTCAATGTCCTTATACTGTGGTGCCCAAAACTGGATACAGTACTCAAGGTACAGTCTCAGAGTGCTGAGTACAGGGGCACGATCACTACCCTACTCCCACTGGTCACACCGGTTTTGGTACTGGCCAGGATGCTGTTGGCCTTCTTGGCCACCTGGGCACACTGTTGGGTCATGTTCAGTCGGCTGTCAACCAACACCCCCAGGTCCTTTTCTGCCAAGCAGCTTTCCAGACACTCTTCTCCAAGTCTGTAGCATCGCATGGAGTTATTGTGACTGAAGTGCATGACCTGCCACTTGGCCTGTTAAACTTCATACAATTGACCTCAGCCCATTGCTCCAGCCTGTCCTAATCGCTCTGCAGAGCCTTTGAACCCCCATGCAGATCGACACTCCCACTTAATTTCATGGCATCTGCAAATTTACTCAGGGTGCATTCAATTCACTCATCCAGGTCATTGATAAGGATATTAAACCGGTCCCAAAACTGAGCCCTGAGGGACACTGCTTGTGACTGGTTGTCAATGGATTTAACCCCATTCACCACAACTCTGTGGGCTTGGCCATCCAGACAGTTTTTAACCCAATGAAGAGTTCATCTGTCTAAGTCACGAGCCGCCAGATTCTCCAGCAAAATGCTGTGGGAAACTGTTGAATGCCTTACTGAAGTCCAGACAGACAACATCCACCACTTTTCCCTCATGCATTAGGCAGGTCATCTGATCATAGGAGATCAGGTTGGTTAAACAGGACTTGCCCTTTATAAGCCCATGTTGGCTGGGCCTGATCCTGCTGTTGTCCTGCACTTGCCTTGTGACCACCCCCAAGATTAACTGTTCCATAATCTTTCCCAGTGACAAGGTCAGGCTCACAGGCCTGTAGCTCCCCAGATCCTCCTTCCTGCCCTTCTTGTGGATGGGAGTCACATTGACAAGCCTCCATTCATCCAGGACCTACCCTGTTAACCAGTACTGCTGAGAAATAATGGAAAGAGGCTTGGCAAGTTCCTCCGCCAGCACCCTCAGCACTCTCGGGTGGATCTCATCCAGTCCCATAGACTTACGGGCGTCCAGTTGGCTTAGCAGGTCATTCACTGCTATTTCCTGGATTATGAGGGGATTATTATGATCTCCATCCCTATCTTCCAGCTCAGGGGACTGAATACCTTGAGGATAACCGGACTGAGTGTTAAAGACCGAGGCAAAGAACGCATTAAGTACCTCAGCCTTGGTAACAACATTCCCCCTTGTATCCAGTAAGGGATGGAGATTCTCCCTAGTTCTTTTTTTGTTGTTAATATATTTGTAAAAATGTTTTTTATCATCTCTTGCAGAGGAGACCAGGCTGAGTTCTTGATAACATTCTTTCTACATGACCTAACTAAATCCCTATACTCTTCCTGAGTAGCCTGCCCTTTCTTCCAAAGGTGATAGACTCTCCTCTTTCTCCTAAATCCCAGCAAAAGCTCCCTGTTCAGCCAGGACGGTCATTTTCCCTAACAGTTTGTCTTATGACACATGGGAACAGCCTGCTTCTGTACCTTTAAGAGGTCCTTCTTGAAAAGAGTCCAGCCTTCCTGGACCCCTTTGCCCTCTAGGGCTGTACCCCAAGGGACTTTCTCAACCAGTGATCTAAACAGGTTGAAGTCGACCCGTCGGAAGTCCATGGTAATAGTTTGCTGACACTCCTCCTTACATGACCAAGAATCAGAAACTCTATCATTTCATGGTCGCTAAGCCCAAGACAGCTTCCAACCACCACATCACCCACCAATCCTTCTCTGTTTGTAAATACCAAGTCTAGGAAAGCATCTCCCCTGGTGGGCCCACTTATCAGCCACGTCAGGAAGTTATCTTCCACACACTCCAGGACCCTCCTGGACTGTTTCCTCTCTGCTGTATTATATTTCCAGCAGATGTCTGGCATGTTGAGGTCCCCCACAAGAACAAGGGCTTGCGATTTTGCAGCTTCTGCCAGTTGCCCACAGAACATTTCATCAACCTCTTCATCCTGTCTGGGTGGTCTATAATAGACTCCCAACAGGATATCCGCCTTGCTGGCCTTCTTCAACTTTACCCAAAAGCATTCAACCGGTCCATCACACTTGTTGACCTCCACACAATCAAAACACTCCTTAACATAGAGGGCTACCCCACCGCTCTTTCTTTCTGTCTTGTCTATTCCATTTGTAGAGCTTATAGCCATCCATTGCAGCACTCCACCCATGAGAGTCATCCCACCATGCTTCCGTGATGGTGACTACATCATAGCTGTGGTGCTGCACAATGGCTTCCAGCTCCTCCACATGAGCTGACAAGCACTACAACTGAATGAGTAACCTTTCAAGAACTTGAGAGAACATTGAATCATCACAGAATCATAAAATCATTAAGGTTGGAAACTACCTCACTTCAGGTAGTTGTAGAGAGCAATAAAGTCTCCTCTCAGCCTCCTTGTCTCTTGATTAAACAATCCTAGGTCACTCAGGTGCCCCTCATAAGACATTTTCTCCAGATCCCCCACCAGCTTTGTTGCCCTTCTCTGAACATGGAAACCTGTGTTAATAGTTTCATGAATTCATAATGATGTCAAGATGACTTAAATTTACAGCACATGGAGTATAAAGCAACACTGCCTGGCACAGTGTAACAATTTGTTATTGAAGGCTAACTACTTTTCCACAGCATCATCTGTTAAAATAATGATTAGCGCAACTCTGTGCACTTGATTGGTGGATTGAAGTTTTGTAGTGAGAAAGCAATACTGAAAGGAGTGAAAACAAGTCTTCTAATACTATTTTGCATTCCATATTCTCTTCCTCTCTACAGATTTTCTCATATTATAGTTGCTTAATTGCCTAGGAGTGAGGAAACTGTTTTGACACTACCAGCTTTCCAGCATTTGATGTCAGTTTACATCTATGACACAAAAAAGTTTAGTAACATCAACTGTCACTCAGAATCAGTGACAAAAAAAAAAGTTATTTTACAAACATTTGTACAATGGGGTTGGCACATAAAAAGGAACTGCAAATGATGACAATACATTGGCATTGAAACACAGAAGGTCCCAAGAGTCAATGTCTGGCTTCAGACAAAATCAGCCCAAGATCAGCAAGAGCCCGAATTGCCCAGTTCTCTGCCAGCAACATATAGATCCAACTTGAACAGAAACAGAACCAACAGGTTAGACTTTCTAAATGCTATTTCCATGGAATAGTTCCAAAACACTTCATATGCTTAAGAAGTCAATTAAATTTGATATGTTTGCTTGACATTCAGTGATATTTGCTAAAAAGAAAGACTCAACATTTTTAACTCTTGATGTAATATTTTCACCATCCAGACCACTATAAGAAAACAAGCTACAAGTTGAAATTCAGAACTATGTACCCAGCACCTCCCATTACCAACTCTATTGGAAGAATGCAAGTGATCTGAAATTTTATGAATATATACCTTCAACAAGCAATTTAAAAAATGATTATTGATTATAACAACAAACACAGCTCCACAAATGTTCAGCCCCTCCTGATTTTTTTCCCATTGCAATGCTTTTACCTCTTTAGCAACTATTTTATTACTTTAAATTCTGAAGATGGCCTGGCCTGACAGTAATTAGCATGACTTCAAGCCGAGGATACTTGCCCTTCAATACAGCCATAAATGTAAATCACAACAGTCTACCTCATAATAATCTCTCTTCATGCATATGTTGAAAATATTCTCAATGCTTTAAGAAGTGTTTTGGCTGCTAGCATGAGGTATCGTTCAATTCTATACAGTTACGTACAGCATGGCTGAGGTTATCTTTATTTCATACAGATCTCTTGCTCAGATGTCTTTTTCCTTCCTTTGTCACCTCAGATAAACAAATAGGTCCATCACACATCACCTTTACAGAATGATTTTTTTTTAAAGGAAGACCCAAGCTAGCATGCAATTTTAATCTATTTAACCATCTTATCAAGGTACTTTTCACTAAATAGCAGTAATCTTCACTTACCAGAGTTGGTGCGATACAATTCCCCCTCCCAATCCTTCTTTCCCCATAAAAGATTCTGTAATTTTCCATGTTTTTGAAAAAACATATTAATTTTCTTTTTGAAACAGGGATTTGAGGAAAGTAGGGTACAGGGGTAATGACAAGAGATAAAAACGCGGTGGGGCTACGTCCCCTGGGCTCCTGACAACAACAGGAAGGGACGGCTCCTCCAGACAACAAGGCAAAGCATTTCAATTGAACTGCTGCTCCATGTCACTCTCTCAAGAGAAGGTTGCCAATTCTCATGCCAAAAGCCTTTGCAGGTGCCAAGTCACATCATCTGCAGAGCCAAAGGGAGGCGAGGCTGCAGGCATGGCAGTAGGTGCCAGAAAATTCCCTCGAGCTGGATGGATGGACTGACACACCCGGGTCCTGGGATGACCCTCCAGCACTGAATGGGAGCCCTGTGAGTGGGGGCCAGGACCCCCATTGCTGGTGCCTGGTTGCAGTCCCAATAGCAGAGCCCTTCACTAGCCCAGGGCTGCCAGGGACTCCAGGGCCACTAGCTGGCTCTGCTCTAGAGCAGCTCACATTCCTCTGGCATCTACGGAAGGAGCCAATGGTCAGCCTCTCTAGGCTGAAGTTATCCTTTGCAATCAGGCCAGAGCTCTTCTGACACTGAGAAGTCTATGCAAGCCATGTGCATTGTTCACTTGATTTACTACAACTGTGCAACACATTCCCACCTGCCCCCAGGAGACTTGGCTCAACTACCTCCAACTCACGGGTATGAGAGTTGTGTTAGCTATGATTTACTTACACATAGCTACAAGTTTATTTCAGCAGACAAACAGAAAAAGAAAGACAGAAAGTCAAAGAGAAAAAACATAAAAGATAGAAGAGACAGAAAAGAGAGAGAAAAGACAGGAGACAGAAAAGAGAGAAAAAAGACAGAAAAGACAGGAGACAGAATAGAGAGAGAATAGAAAGGACACAGAAGAGAGAGAAAAGAGAGAAAACATAGAAAAGAGAAAAAGAAATAAAACAGATAAAGAGAAAAGCAGAGGCCAGCCATATGTCCTACAGATCCAGAGGATCACACTTTCTACAGCTTAATCTCACACTGTGAAAAATGATCTGCCCCATCTCAGAGGACATGGCTTTTGAATGACATTCCCAAGGATTAAATTTGTAAATAAGTCACAATTGAAGTAAACCGAAGGATGCGGGGCAAAGAAATGATGTCCTGTCAAGAAGCCATCAAAAAGTAAGAACTACCTGTACTACTAAGTTTCTGTATGACTTCCTTAAGACTGGATATGGATATTCACCACAAATCCCCCCCACACTTTACTTACTATTCTGTGCTTCTTAAAAAATACCTGAGAACTTGCAGTGCCAAAAGTACCCGTGTCTGTGAAACAGAGATGAGGATGCAATTACCTTTTTCTATCACCCTGACACAATACTCCTTTGGTTTTTTTTTCTTTCACGCCCCTCCCCCTAGGATTTCACAAAGTGCAAATGACAGAAGTGGACATTTTAGCTTCAGGGATGGATGCTGCTTATTGTATCACAAAGGTATGTCAGTTTGTGTACACTAATGGTTCATAGGAGGACCAGTCTCAAAACTGCAATGACAGCTGAAGTAGGAATGCTGAGTACATCTCAATCAACCCAACCTCTATTCTTTAAGCCTCCTGGCACCTTTAAAGCTTTAAACCCTGGGTGATGCAAAGCTGTTTGCTCTGACAGATGGTGAGAAGACAGAGTTACCTTTTTCTTTTTCTTTCCTAACTGAAGAGCCTGGGTGAATGATCTCACATTGGACCCTGCTAAAGTGCAAGCAACCCACATAGCCCTGCATGGGCCTTCCTGTTGCTCACTGCTCCCTCAGCTGACATGGTGTCTACAGTTTTCAGCAGCAGTGACTTTTAAATTTCTGATTAGGAAAAGCAAAAGAAAACCCCTAGATGCTGTTACAGGATCCCACTAGAACAACATGCAGATTCTCCTCTGCTCTTTTGGCTTTTTCATTTTCATACCTCACATCAAGAAGAAATGCCTCGCAGAACTGCGTGCTATGTTGTCTGTAACAATTTCCAATCTCTTACATTTTTTAAGTCATTAGCCAGACTTCCAGTTGAAGTTGCCAGAGAGATAGTAATATCAAAGCCATCAGGCTCCTGGAAGTACTGGGAGGCTGGCTTGGGCAGAGGGAGGGAGCCCCACTGCAGTGCCCGAGGGAGGACCAGCTCAATGCCAGGCAGGACGTTGCTGCAGACACACAAAAAAATATTCTCAGGCAGACTCTTTTAAATATGTGCCCTCCCGAGACTCAGCTTACAGTCCTGTGGTATTTAGTATTACCAGTCCTACATACTACAAACAGAATTTAGGGCAATTAACACCATATTTAAGTGCAAAGTAGGCTTTGATCTTTTTAAAATTGGTAGGTCCACAACTTCTCACACACTTTTTTTTAATTTAGAGTCTGGAAGCTTTGCTACACATTGAAATCCCCTCCCCCACAGCAGTTTTTAAGATCTAACAAAAGGAATGGTTGAACTAAACTGGTTCAGCCAGAACGGAGATGATACTCTCTGGATCTCCAGCAGAACCTGCAAGTGCCTGACACCCTTTCAATCTGGTTCAGTTCCTTTCCTTCCTTTCAGAAAACTTCAGCTGCACATCTGAAATGTTTCAGCAGCAACCTGTGTTAAATCACAGCTAGTCCATTAGTTAACTAAACGCATTTTTATTTTCCACACAGACACAGATTTGCTCATCCTATGTTTCACAGAAAAATCATAGAAATCCTTATCACATACGAAGTGTCCCTGTCTGCCTTGGCCCTCCCAAAGCCAGGTATTACAATGTCACAAGCCATCCTCTTCTCTCCCCTTCTCTTCTCCTCTCCATCTCCTTTGCTCTCCATCGTCAGATTTTGTATCAAACCTCTCTCAGCCTGGAAGAAGCCAAGGGCAGAGTCATCTCTGCCACCAGTGGAGTTAATCCTGCATAAACCCTTCTTCACCTGGGCACAGATGTGCAGCCATGAAACTTCCATGTCACTTAGCAAAGCAGCACCACATTTACTTATTTCCTATTTTTCTCAACACACCTTCAAATGTTGTTTTTCATTGTGACATGGTGACATTTCACTGGACATTTTGCTGAAGGACCAAGTGGATTTGCATTGCAATGGAGCATTGCTGATCAAGAAGCTTTCTGGGACCACAGACTCTGATGATGAAGTCATAAGTACAAGTCTAGCGATGAACGAGTTTCAAATCATAATGATAAATGTCACTCTTACAAAAACATTCTTAAATTTTCTTACATGACTTTCTGCAAATGGCAAAAACGATGTCAAAAATAAAATACAGATGTTCACAGATTTGGGAATCATTTAGGGATTCAATCTGGCTGTATCAATTTCATCAAGTATCAAATATAGAATAAAAAAAATATATTTGAAGTAAAATAGAAAATTTCATATTCCTCTTTTGGCTAATGGGGGTATTTAAAATGAAGCTCCATTAAAACCCACAGAAACTACCATAGCAGCCCACTATCTGCCCAAGAGAGAACAATATCCATTTGTAAAACCTCAGCCCCTGAAGTGACAACCCAAAGTTTTAGAGTAATAGAGAAACCTGCTTATCTGCTTATTAAAAGACAATTCAAAAATAAATTTCTCATTTGGTTCAACCAAATTACTTGCAAACAGATAGCTATTAAATGCTACTAGATAAAGCTCTGCAAACCTCAGACTCTTAATTTCTTGATTGTATACGTAATAAATACCAAGAGCTTGAGGTAATACAATATGCAAGAGGACTGAATCATTTTTTGGCCATACAAAGAGGAGGTAATTTTAAAACTTTACGCAATCTGAACAGACTGACAGCTGAGGTAACCACCTCAAATGACAGATCTATCTAAAGAACCATATGAAGCATGGCACTGTCCCAAAACTCCTCATCATTCATTGAAAGCTATTGTCAGTGTGCAACTTTTTATACAAGAACCTGTTTTCAGTATGGAAAGAAAACCTTTACCCAAATATGACCTAAGAAACTTAAATAACTGCCAATAATACAAAGAGTGGAAAAGTAAATTAAAATTAAAGATGATCTGCATCTTGCAGTACTCCTGACAAGAGGATAAACCCCAAGCAGTACAACAGCAATAACAACTCACAGTGTGTAACTGAAGTAAAGAAAGTCCTGGAAAAGCATAACAAAGTATTTATTCATAGAATCACCAAATGGTTTGGGTTAGAAGGGACCTTTAAAGGTCATCTAGCCCAATCACCCCTGCAGTGAGCAGGGACATCTGTAACTAGAGCAGCTTGCTCAGAGCCCTGCCCAGCCTCACCTGGAACAGTTCCAGGGATGGGGCATCAACCATATCTCTGGGCAACCTAGGCCAGGGTCTCACCACCCTCGGCATAAAACATTTCTTCTTTCTCTCCAGTCTAAATCTCCCCTCTTTTAGTTTAAAACCATCACCCATTGTCCTGTCACTACAGGCCCTGATAAAAACCTCTGTCCCCAGCTTTCTGACAGGCCCTTTTAAGCACTGAAAGGCTGCAGGAAGGCCTTCCCAGGGCCTTCTCTTCTCCAGGCTGAACAACCCCAGCTCTCTCAGCCTGGCCTCACAGCAGAGGGGTTCAAGGATCTTTTCCGTGGCCGCCTCTGAATCTGCTCCAACAGGTCCCTGTCTCTCCTGTGTTGAGGACCCCAGAGCTGGACCCAGCACTGCAGGCAGGGTCTCCCCAGAGAAAAAAGCAGAATCACCTGCCTTGACCTGCTGCCCACAGTGCTGGGGATGCCCCCCAGGATACGGTTACACCTTCTGGGCTGTGAGCACACACTGCTGAGTCACGTCCAGCTTTTCACCCACCACCACACCGAAGTCCTTCTCTGTGGGGCAGCTCTCAAGCCCTCATCACTCAGCCCGGATTGATACTGAGGGCTGCCCTGTCTCAGGGGCAGGACCTTGCCTGTGCTCAGTACTGCTAATGAGTAGGACAGGGAACATCCTGAGCAGTCACCCAGACCAACACACAGAGGAAATACTGAGAAAAGAAGGGAACTCATAAGCACAAGGGGCCTTCACCTCCTCCTTGCACACAGCCCCATCACCCACAGGACTCCTGGCAGAAACTTGTAGTGTTGCTTCAGGACCAACAATTTATAGTAGCCTGAAGCTAGCAATAGAGGTAGGTCTTAAATGCATATTTACAGCCAGGTAATTCTAACAGGAGTTACACCCTTACGACACCTGCACCCTCCACTCCTGTAGCCCAAATGGCAAAGTGTGAGTGATGAAAGGTTCCGCTGCACACCCCAAAGCTGGCAAACATGGCAGACTAGCAACCCGAATCTCATGCCAGACTTCCCACATCTCTGAGGACTCTGAATTTAAATGTGCTAGAACATACTGGATGGAGATCTAGAACCCTGAAGAGTACTGTCGCCCTCTAAGCTGTACATTTAACAAGAATTTCTTCGAATCCTGTGATTTTCTTGCTTAGTACACCGTCACCAATTAGCTTTCTTAAGACTTTATATTGACCTATAAATGTCAGTACCAGAATGGCAGACCTTGTTACAAAGGTGACAGCTGATGTGCACAGACCTACATCCACATGCATGCACCACCCACCACTTTTAACCCCTTCAAGTACAGTTTAATTGAAGCTCTGGGATGCACAGATCGTGTTGGCAATTTGTTATACTGGCAAACCACTCACAGAAAATCCAAAAAGTGTTCCCACTATAGATAGAGATATGGACTCGGAGACATACAGTTTTGCAATCTGGGCTTCTCAGCTGCAGATTTGAGACAACCTGAGAAAATGAAATGTGAATTTTTAACCTAAAACTTTCTTAAAACTTGAGTTAAATTTAAAAGTGTAGCCAGAAGTGCCAGTCATCTTTAGGCTGGCAGGAGAATGAAGTCCTTAGCGAGGAATACATTTTCACAGCACAATGGCAAGGAGAGAAGATGCTGATGATAAAGAAGCTGAGTCAGATCAGGAATAGACAGCTTGAGAGCATCTGCAAAACAGAATGGATGAGAACTCTGCTGTGATGAGTCACCCGAGATAGGCAGGAAATGAGGATTACTCAAAACAGGAACAATTATCAGAGCAACATAATGTTTTTTAATGGGAAATTAATGTTTTATTCAAGTGATGTTTGCTAGATGTAATTCCTTGTATCCAAGGGAGTCTAGAACTCAAGCTCCACCTTTAAGACTTGGATCTGATTTTCTGCTCTACCATGAACTCCCACGATTGCACAAGCCCCTTGAATGACAGACTGTGACTGTTCACAAGCTGGGATCTGAATGGTATAAATCAGATTTATCATACATAATGTGATAGAAACGTGGATGAATGGGGTTCTTTTTTTTAATAGATAAAAGCTCTTTGGGAACAAACATTTATCCCAGTACACAGTATAAAAGATAAACAAGCACTATAAAATCCTCCATAGATTTTGAGAAAGACTGAATGACAGAGAACATTGAGCTCCAGCTTTACCCAGAAATGTAAACAGTTTAAGGGGGATGGTTGTTGTCCACAGCCTGCAAGTAATTAAGCACTAATTCTCTACCACCTACAGAGCAAGAAACTGGAGAGGAAACACGACACAATGCTAGGTATGCACTTTTCAGGCCAGACTCAACTGATGTATTCTGTGCATCTGTGTCATCTTCAGTGGACCAGGACTGATTTGCCCTCCCCACCTAAAAATGGACAGATGAAACTAGAAACCTCCAAAGGCAGAAACAGATTTTTATCGCAAAGTGAGGGATTTCCTGCTTCAGCTGAAATTGTCCCAGTACATCCGATGCCACCCACAAAGCAGAAGGATATCTCCAAACGTTTCCAATTCCCTTAAGTGAGGCTCATCTGTGATAACCAAGTCCTTGAAAAGATCTCCATACACTTCACCAAAACATTTTCACTTTATTTGCAGATTCTTTTTCAGTGAAAGATGAAAGGCTCAGTTGCCTTATCTGTAATTAGACACACATTTGACACACATTCCTTGGACAAATAAACAGAATTTACCTTAATGGGATGCTTTTATCCAGCTGAACTACTTTAAATTTGCTGTTGCTTTGTTGCACAGTAACATTTTAAAAAATAAAAATCAAACCTAGTTCCAGGAAAGCAGCATTCCATTTTCCAAGATCTACAGATCTCCTGGGGTAAAAAAAAAAGGAGGAAAATGTTTGAAGTGTGAAGGATCTTTCCCTTCCTGGAGTCTCCAGGCCCATGTGAACCCTTGCTGGAGCTGCTCAGTGATGTCAAACACAGCCACATCCTCTGCAGTGTCGCTGAATCACTGACTGCGGCAAACAAAAGTTTCAGCATGACTCCTCAAACCCACTCAGGTTTCATCACTCAGGTCCAAGTTTTGCTTAGGTGGACAGACTAAAAGCCTGGTCCAGACCTCTATTTGCAAGTTAGACAAGTATCTATGGCAACTATGGTACTATTTTAAACCATTTCTATTTAGCCGCCTCCAGGTTGAAAGTAAAATAGAAAAAATACCAAGCCCACCCCATCACCCACTCCTCTAACAGCTCACAGTCTGCGGCAAAGTAGGGCATACCTGTCTGCTCATCTCCCTTCCCTTGCTGGAAATTTCAGCAGCAAGGCTCCATTTTCCCTCTTGACTGATTTCTGTGTGTCCCAGCAAGAGAAATGCCTTAATTTGTCTCTCATACTCTTAATTTGCCTGGCTCCTCCTTGCTACACTGACTTTCTTCCTATGGACATGGTCCAGGTGCATACAAGGAGAGATGCTCTGCAAGACGGGTCCCCCCATGTTCAAAGCCACCCCACGATGGCCCTGCCACCACACCCCCCACAGAGCATGATGGCTGGGCAAGGACAGCAACAGAGGCTGAGCAGAAGCATGTACATGCTTGAATTCTTTTCTTTCGGTACCTACTTACAAGGTGTGGTGCAGTTTGTTTTGAAACACTTGAGATCTAGGTTTTCTCTTTAAGGAAGACTCTTACAGTTTTTGAAAATCTTTTAAATGAAAGGTGATCTTCTGGGGCAGCTACATGACTCCAGGAGATGGAACCTTCCAAATAACTTCAAATATCAGATTATCTAAAACATGTTGTAGGATTGCCTCCCTCCTTAATTTTGCAGTTGATGTCCAAGGTGTACATTTCCATGCTGGAAAGCATTTATTAGTCACCTTTACAAGTGTGTGCGGCACAACACTTGACAAGCGACTTTACCCCGTACTAGATATCCACTCTACCTTGTTCTGAACATGACTTGCTACAGAAGGCAGAAATCTGTCAAATTAATGAATTTTGCTAACTGACAGTTACAAAAGAAAAGGCCAGGCAAGTCTGAGCTGCAGGAAAGGTTGTACTTGAATGTGAAACCAGGTGAAGTCTGTTTACATATTCTTGTTATCAAGCTACAGTTAGAAATGTTCCTTTTGCAAACCAGGACCTACTTTGCATTACTTTGAGGATTTTCTGAGCCTTGGGGCTCAACTCAGTTACCCGAAGGGAGGCTCAATTTCACTTGTGATACCCTGCAGCACAGCTTGAACTCTAGCTACCAACCCCGTGGGGCTCTCTGCAGCACTACACTTTAACAGGACATGAAGAAAGTTTCCATCTGTCTATAAGCAAAGTCTTCACGTTGAGCTAGCAAGCATTCCCACAGCACCATGTAAACCTGTGGAGTAATTCTGCTACTTAGAAACTCCTGCTGGAGCAGGTCCAGAGGAAGCTACAAAGATGATCTGAGGGCTGAAACCCCTCTGCTGTGAGGCCAGGCTGAGAGCGCGGGGGTTGTTCAGCCTGGATAAGAGAAGACTCCAGGGAGACCTTATTGCAGCCTTTCAGTATCTGAATGGGGCCAGCAAGAAAGCTGGGGAGGGACTTTTTTCCAAGTGCATGCAGTGATAGGACAAGGGGTAATGGCTTCAAACTGGAAGAAGGGAGAACTATAGTGTCAGACTGAGGTTATTTTTTTAAGCATACTCAAGTAATTAAATGTTGCTGAGCAGTTTGAAAGTTAGTAACCAAGTCTTACTACCAGGGAATAAGAAAAGTGGGCAAACAAGATAGACATTTGCAAGTCTTACCACAAAGCTCCCCAGCACAAAGCCAGAAGCTACTTTGCTCCTTTTTTAAGGTCTTTGATACCCAACAGAGTCACACACAATCTGTACATCAGTGTTGGCTGCATTTACACATTCACCCTGCATGCTCTCTGTGTGTAACTCCTGTAGTGAACATCCAACTTTAAATTCTATACTACACCTCAGCTTGCACATTGATGCATGCAGATACAGCCATCTCCTTACTCTCCACCAGCTGCAAACACAAACAAGCCCTCAAACTGGTCCACAGGAACTTGCATGTAGTGTCTTCTCCTAATTAGATTTATCTAGGGCATAGATAAAGCATGGACATTACCCTTTCAGTCCCACGACAGGCACTGCTGAACAAACCCGCACTGTACCACCAGCACTACCACAGGAGCAGGAGGAGACAGGTTATGAAAGCAGATAATCTGCTCCCCACTCCTGGGAGAATGCACAGATAATTCAGTTCCCCTGCTCTGGTACTGAGTGTGCCATGGGGTATGTTTCCAGAAATACCTGTCCTCTTAACCCTGTTTGCTAACTTGCATTCTCCTTGCACTACTCTGGCACTTGCTCCTTCTTATTTGTCATCAGCTTTGGCAATTTTCAAGTCTTGAAGAGCCTGGATCAGATTCAAGCAGCAAAAGAAAAATCTCAGCAAGGTGGCAGCAAACAGCCAGCCAAAACAAACAAGCTGGGTTTAGGAAAACGTCTCTGGTTCATCTTTGAGAAGGGATTCAGTCACCATTCCAGCAGTGTGGTCCTCTGGCCTTCCAGGAAACAGACTAACTCCTTAATCTTGCAAAGTGTGTGTGTGTATATATATGTTTCTTGCCATTAAAGTATAAAAAATATTAAAGTGCTTTGAAGATTTCTTTGCTAGTACCAGGACCTACCTGTGTTGCAATAGCACCAAAGTAAGCCAAGATTTTCTCCAGAACAGCAGGATTCTGACCCACTATGAAGGCAGTACAGAAGGATAATTCTCATACTAACACATTTAGGAGCTAGTGCAATTACTCTGGGATTATAGAGTAGCAAAATAATTAAGTAGTCTCTATCTAATATCTGAAAGACAGAGCTATATTCATCTACAAAGCTGGGCATAATCCCCATACTTATGGTCAAGTAGGGATGTCACTCCCTGGGGGTGTCTGGCCTTTTCTGTCACATTTGAAGCACACCAGTGTGAATGTCGGTTCCATTATATGGGCACAGTGGGGGGAAACATCTTCATCAGTCAACACCAGTTCTTTTTCTCTAAAGGAATGTGGTTTATGATGCTGTATCAGTAGCTTTCAAGTGCCTTCCTGCCTGTCATGGTAAGAGGGGCTCATTCATGACCCTCAACACCATGTCATACTGTTGGCTCAGTCTGTGCTATCAACTGCATCTCCATAAACATCCATTATACAGACATTCCATTTATGGAATTTACAAACAAAAAGACAAATGGCTATAACAATGTATTTGTATAATGATTGTACATTTTATGAGGTTATTTGTTTACTATAAATTAACTCTAAGATCTGGGAAAGGAACTTGAATCCAACTGAAAAAAAAATCACAGACAAATAAGTTTGTTACTGCAAAGAAAGCCTTGTGAAGTGAGACCAACTGTTGTCTGTTCATGCGAGATGTAAGGAGTACTTTCTTATAGACAGCATTTAATTTTTACCATTTCTAATGCTTAACAGTTGTCCTTTACCATCTTTAAGTAACAAAGAAGGAAGCAATATGACTACAATGAGTGCATACCTTATAGAAACTAATAGGAGTTAGTATGGCATTGACAGGACAGGATTTGACCTTCAAAATCTCTTCTCCGGAAATGTTACTGACTCCATTTAAAAGCTGAATAACTTTGGGCAATCTCTCTGAAGTATTAGGGTCAGATTTCAGGACAAAGTAAAGCTGTTCACCATACCAACATGGGACTTTAATATAAAAAAATCTGATAAAGGTTAGATCCTGTGGTTTAAAGGAGTACAGGCCATCAGCAGAGCTGCAAAGTCACTGACGATACCTCACTCACGAGCTGTTCACCCTGCCAGGCTGCACTGGACTTCTGCAAGGTCAGCACTCACCAGAGTGAGAATGGGGATGTCGGACTGTGTGGAGGAGTTTTTGTCTAGCAACGGACATGTGAGCAAGCCAGCCTTCATAAGCTAACAGAATTTACTGCAAGAATGAGGCCTCAAGGTCAGCCACAGCTGCGAGGGAGGAAGATAGCTAAGAGAAGAACAACTCCCTGATGCCAAGAAGGAAGATAAGGGAAAAGACTGCTGTGTGCCTGCCATGTTGATGGACAGAAGTCACCAATCATGTGTAATTAAGAGTTCATAGCTTTTTACGAAGTGACCGATCATGTAGAGGTTAGTAGTGCATGCTAGGAATAGTGAGATATATAAGCAACTATGTAACCCATAATAAACAGCATTTGCTTGATCCCATTGGTCTGTGTGTGACTGTCCGGTATGGTCTCCCGCAGGACTGAAGGTTAAAGGAGGCTTAGTTTCAGCCTCAAAGCGTTAAATTCATTTGATCTTAGAACAGCAGTGTGAGCGTGAAGGGACCTCTCTGCCACATGCCAGAATTTTTCAGCATACAAATTATTCACACTGAAAAGCAAATGTAACTGGTTGACTCCAAAAGCTCCTAAATTCATTTTATGTGGTTGGTTAAATTCATCAAGAATAAAAAAAGCAATAACCAATAACTCTTTTTTTTTTTTCCCCTAATACCAAGGCAGTTAGAGTCTCTCTCTCTCCCACAGCGGGTTCTCAGTCATGCCACAGTACAAACTTGTCCCTGGGGCCAAGCACAGAGGAGAAAGATTTCAGACGCTATCAGGGAAACTGCCTCCCAGGGCCATAGGCCGAGCAAGGCAAAAGTCTGTATTTCAAGAACATATGTAAAACACATTAATTAGTTTAATGCAACAACTGAAACTGAGAGCAGTGCACAAGATTTTGGAAAGTCTCCATATTTATCTTCCACCTCACTTAAAGATACAAGGAAAAACAATTTGCTTGTGACTGCAGTCAATCCAAGATGATTGAAATTAAACATTTATGTAGGTTTCTAATGTAAAACTTCAGTCATTGCTGAGGTTTACTATAGTGTTCTTTTGATTTCAATGCCATAAGTTAAGACAATGCTTATCAACTTTGATCCAGAACCAGTAAAAGTACAAATTTTATCATTATTACACGAGACATTACTTAAGTGTATGTTATCTTCAATGAAAACAGTTCCTCAGAGTAAATTTCTTACAAAATCATTTGGCTAGAATACTGAAGTTTTGAATCTGGACATGAAAACTACTACAGTTTCATGCACAGCAATTCCAACACAAGGAAAATTAAAACACATTGCAGAGGAAAAATTCTTGGATAAGAGGCAGAACTATACTAATCTTCAACTGCTTATAGGTCATAAACAAGATGTTTTATAGAGGTAGCTGAAGAATTCCAATTTGGTCTACTCGAGCTTTACAGGGAAATAGCCATTGACTGAAAGATTGATAGCCAAATAGTGACAGCATTTGGCAGCGCTGTTGAGTGGGTGTAAGGCTTTCCATGCCACCAAGAACAAAATGGATTGACTTAATACTCTTATCTAAAGTCCCCCTCCCAGTGACTTCTCAGCATCATTATTAAAAAAAAATAAATCCTTAAACACCACTAAACTAGCTGAAAGTTTCCCACTTGGCTTGTTTGGTGCAGAAGAGCTCTTTAACCCTATGGAAAGAGCACGAGAAACTACCATTATAAACTGTCAACTCCATCTTCATTATCAAGATATGTTTACAGTAATGAACTTTACTTTTTAAATGACAAACCAGAAGAGTTTGAAAAGGAGTCTTCTGCAAAACCCATCCTCCCAAAACAACTCCTGTCTCGGAGCCATCAGGCTATCCATTGTCACTGCTTGACTAGCTGGAGATGACATGCTTTTCACCTCGGTCTTTGCTTTTCAGAAAATTCTGTTCCCCACTGAAGCAAGAGTTGTGTTTCTGGAATTCCTTTTGCATGTGTTATGTGTTATCAGCACACACTAAGTTTGGTATTAAGTATAATAACTTCTATGTTACAAAGCACTGACAGCAAAATACACTTCTTTCCAAAGTCCCTGTAAGATATCTCAATCAGAACATGAATACAAGAAGCACTTTTGATGCTTCATTTCATACAAGATGTATAACTCTGTAATATTAATCTATTTAACTTGTGCTCAGAAAATTATTCCAGTAAGTAGCACATACAACATCTTTCAAAACTCAGACAGAAACTAACATATAAATAGTGAGAGGTGAGAAGAAAAGGAAACTGAAGTATAGCCAGATGTTCTTGTTGCAAGAGCTCATTCATCTTCTTCTCAATTCTGTTCCCTGCATATAAGCCAGCTCCAGTCAAACTCCAGCTCCCCTGCTCCAAACACAGCTGATATTGCTGCTTACCATGAATAGCAGGAGGGGGTGAGCTCTATTACAGCTCGGTGCCAGACTGTAGCCCTCACACAGTGCTATTGAGCTTATTACTCAAAAAAAACCCCACCAAAAGCATCTCAGTGACATACTAAGAACAGAATATATTATGTCAGATGGGCTAAAAATTTCTTGGACTGTGTCTGATGTCCATAGCAAATGCCATCTGGTACCCTTTTGTCCCTTTTTGACGGTGCTCACTCACTGGTACAGAGCACTTTCCTGCCTTTTCAATTCATTTGGGTCTTTGTAACCTGTTGACCTCCCTAACACCAATGGAAGCACATCTTCCTATGTTTCTTGCCTGCAGCTCTCCCACAAGAGTTCTTGCACTGGTCCCCAGTGTCTGGTGGATGACACTAGGCTGCAAAGTGCCCGTGTTGGGACACAAAGTTCCTGTGCTGGGCTGCAGTCACCCACTGCCACTGCAGCAGTCAGAGGCTGCCACTCCACCTCCAACCCGTAGCTATCAGCATGCTCCAGAGCGCTGACTACTGGTTGGACTCCATCATCTTGAAAGCCTTTTCAAACCTAGATGATTCTATGATTCTATGACTAATTGCAAAACCACAAAAGTTGTCTCTTCAAGGGTTATGGAAAGGGGAGGAGGAGGCATGCAGCAAACAAGGAGGGAGAGAAGTCACGGTGAGGTCCAGGGACAGACAAAAAAAAGCAGGGAAGGTGACAGTGCAGCACAGAGGGCTAATGTAGGACAGAAGATGCAAATTCTTCTTCTTGAAATAAAATTTCTACATAGTGACCTCATACAAAGTCAAGTTTATTCTAAGCACTTACTTATTACTTATCCTGGAGATGCACTCATGCGCTCAACTCAAGTAACCTTAGCAGAAAGGTGCACAACATGACAACACTAGGTACAGCCTATTACTTGAACAGTCCTGGTCACTGGAGATGCAAGCAGTAATGTGCCCTTTGAATGGTAAGTTATGATTTTCATTATCTTGAATCATGAAAAATGATGATTTTCGTTATTTTAAAGATGCATGTTATACACAGAGCAACAGTTCACAAGAGCTTCAACTTTCATAACATCTTTTTAAAGGCTACTGATGCAAATCCTCCCCTGTCATGCAACTGGTTTTACTGTCAGGAGGTTTTAAACCCAGAATTGTTGGAGCCATAAACATTTATTTCATCGCTTGGTAATTCAAAAGTACAGTCAGACAACTCTGAGCCCTTCTGAATGCAATCAGCATCCCTGTGGTTCATGACAGAAACACAAAAAAGCAACTAGCACTCATAGCAACAAAGGAGAAGGAATTATTGTTCTCTCCATTTTTCTGAATTACTCCTTTTGTGGTGTATGATGGGGTTGAGTAAAGTTGCAGCTGGAACCAGACGCAGCACAACCAGGCTGCAGAGGGGTGAGCAAGGCACGCGTAGCCTCGGCACACTGCCCACGCAACCCTGTTACCTGAGCCCCCCGTGCTGCCCAAGCTGTCTGCAAGAAGCCACTGTCACTCCACAGCACCTGCCTTAGCACTTTCTCCCACCTAATGAGGTACTCCATCACCATCAGGACGTCCCAGTGACAGAGCAACACCCGGTAATTCCGTTGGGCAGGGAACAGTGGGAGACCCAGAGGCTCTGTAATGTTGTTGCTCACAAATTCCTTCCCTGTGGTCAGAGCCCCTCCACATGCAGTGTCAGAGCAAAGACAAGTGAAGGGGCTCCAGGGGGGTACTGCAGCTCCCCAGCCCCCCCTCAAAGGTAGGGAAGGGAAGAATGGGCAGTGGGGGTTTGCTGGTCCTAAAGACAGCACAATTACCTTTTTCTCCCTAACCTTCTCTCAGACTTTGACTTAGTGCCAACAACACTGGCACTTTGGGATGGCAGTTTAGGACTTTTGGTGGCTTAAAAGAGAACAGGTCATCTCAGGCACAGCACAGACTGGGAATAGTCAATAAAACATAAAACCTGCCCACACATAAGGGGATCTTTATAAAATTCCAATTACTGCTGTCTTGTTACCTAAGAATCCCTAAGAGGTAAGAGATATTGCTTGCTGTGAGGCCCGGGGTAATGAAATTACAAATCCTTTCATGAGTAAGCATATGCTAGAAAGCTACATTTATTTGGCCTACATATTTGAAACTGTTCAAAAGGTTATTGTCTCACAGAATTTGGATCAGAAATTACTACTTATATTTACCTTTCTGTAACAAAGAGCTATAGACGGGCTTCGTTTTAATTCCTTGGTGATCGATTGGAATATTACAAACACTACTGCAAAGAAGCCTCATTTAAATTCTGTTTTCTGAAGAAGTATCAAACATGCATGCAATAAGAAAATACTCTCAGGTACGTAATATAAATAACGAGCAAATTCAGTTCCCTTGAGAAAGCCAGTGCGCCCAACAGCCTTGTCTTTTCAAGTGGTTAATTAATTTGTACAAGAAAACTCCGATTTTATTTCCACAGTCTGTCTCCAGCACGTTTTAATTTCAGAAATGAGATAAAATATTTCTGTTGTAAACCATGACAGGAGCTAATTTTTCACAACTGACGATGTTTATCTCTACAAAATAGGTACACGGGACACGTTTCCAAGTATTTAGATGCTATTCTAAGTTAGGTGCTCAACTCCAGTTGAATTTATTATTTCAACACAGAAGATTTAAGCTGTTTTGGTAATTAAATCCCATGAAATCTCTGAAAGCCCTAGTCCGTGTTCAGTGCCACTTGGGAAAGCCTGTCCCATGCAGACACTGTCTTTTGGGCTAGTGCCAGCATCAGCAGTGCTAGCTCCTCCAAGACAGGCTGGACACTCATACTTCCCATGCACATCCCCCCAGCCTGGTGTGAACGTTTCACCCTGTTTCACTTTTTCTTCGAACATTCTCTGCACCTCCCCTTGGTGCCAACACTTAATACAACGAATTTCCTTATAAAAAACTGCTCCATCCAACTGCCTGAGGAATAGTGCTTGTGCTGCAGCACAAACAACTCCGTGCATAAAATTCACTGTCAGCGGATGGGAAACCTGACTACACCACTTCATTGAACTGGATGCTGGAAAAAAGACTTCACCCTTCAGACTGTATTTAATGGAGTCAAGACTAGCAGGATCTGAAGACACATACATGTTTGTCCCACCTGCTTGCCCTGGTCTCCACTGATTCACAGATTCATCCATAAGATCACACTGAAGTGAAGACCTGTTAGAATCATAGAATGGTTTGGACTGGAAGGAACCGTAAAGATCCTACAGTTACAACCTCTCTGCCATGGGCAGGGACACCTCCCACTATACCAGGCTGCTCAAGACCCCATCCAACCTGGTCTTGAACACATCCAGGCATGGAGCATCCACAGCTTCTCTCGGCAACCTGTGCCAGTGCCTCACCAATCTCAAAGTGAAGAACTTCTTCCCAATTTTTAATATAAAATATATCCTCTTCCAGTATGAAGCCATTACCCCTCGTCCTACCACTACTACTTTTGTAAAAAGTCCCTCCCCAGCTTTCCTGTAGGCCCCCTTCAGATACTGGTAGGCCACAATAAGGTCTCCCTGGAGCCTTCTCTTCTCCAGGCTTCTTCAGTTTATGGGTAACTCAGTAAGACAGAGGCCACCTTCTCAAACATCTCTAATGACTAAATGGCAGGTGTTGGGTTTAAAAAGACCTCAAGGCCTAACCCAAGAATTTCTGTAAGTTGTTTAGGCTCTTAAAAATCTGCATATCAGGCCATAACAGGTTATGAAGAAAGATTTTAGTAAACCATGGTGCTGAAACTTGACATTCTGCATACCAAGCATGTGCTTGTACCACTTCATAGATCTTCACATCTTCAAGAAAATATCCTGTAAAGTTTTTTTCTCTAACTAAAGATCACAAGATCCTGGTTCAACATACAGCCAAAAATACTCTTAGTATACAAGTTAAGTATACAGCACCATAAAAGCCTGACACAAAAGTATTGCTAAGCAGGAGCTCATGACCTTTGGGTAATATCTCTGTTTTAGCAAGGAGATGCACATGATGAATGGAAGAAGGTGTGCAGTGAGGGGGAGCCTGGGCTCACCAGCAGGATTCTTGCAAAGAAAGAATAATGTTCCAAATTCAGAGCCTGCAGCTTTGAGAGGTACACAGCTTTGAAAGGCACGCTGAAGCTCAGCCAGATGGAAAACCAGCAGCAGTGGTCTGACCTGTAGCAGTTCCCAAAACACAAACAGGCAGGCAGCAGTCATGCAGCGACATGTCAGAGAGATCATCCAGACGAACACCAAACCATCAACACTGACCCCAAAAGTATTCTCCTGGTTAGGGCAAGTCTGGATACTCAAAATCCAGCTGCTGCCTACATGCCCAGGCTGGCAGGTAAGACCAGCCCTCCTCATCTGTGCTCAGACTCCTCAAGTGGAACTGTTCAAAGCACTTGATACAGGCCTAGAGCTGCATCCTCTGAGAACAAGAGCTTCAGAAACAGAAAGCCAGGACACACCTGGCAGTCCAGTGTCTGGATATCTGATAACTTTTGGCTACTGTTTATTTCAGAGCCTGCAAACAATTAATCTGAACATGTCCCTCCATGTTGTTGGGGCAGGCTTTAGCTTTCCTTGCACCTTTTGCTCACAAATTCATGCCACAAGCAGTGTTTAGTGCACACACACACACACATACTTGACATTACCAGTCTTGTTCAAACAGAAAATGCCAAGAGGGTCCATCCCAGAACATGTGATTACCCTTCACAGAATCATTAAGGTTGGAAATGACCTTCAAGATCATTCATCTTGCTGTCCAGCCTCAAACCCTACTTATGCTTTTAGATATTAGAAGGTAGATAGAAAGACAGGGAAGCACAACTGGGGTGACTACTGCACTTTAGTTAGGCAGGTATCCTTCCAGACCTTGCGTGCAGTGGGCAGACCCAGCCCTGCTCCATCCTCTGCTCAAGCACAAACCTGAAATGACAGGTCCATTGTCAGCAAGGCTGTTTGGCAAGGGCCCAGCAGTCCAAATCTGCCAGCTGGTTCAAGAGAGGTCCCTGCACAAGCTGCTTCTGGTTTCACCACCAGCCAGGCCAGTGGAGTTGTACAAGGAGGGAGTGGCAGCCACTGGCCATGGGCACTGGGGTCACATCACTGAGGTGAGCAAAGGAAGAGGTACAGGAAGAGGTTATACACTAGAAGCCACGAGAGGACCAGCCAATCACAAATACATGGTATTTTTTAGTTAGGAAACGATTACATTTTCTCTTTTTCCTATTAAAGTAGCATCTAGATACCTAATAGGTAGGAATGCCATTTTTTGGAAGAACAGATAGATCCATTTCGCAGTTCTCTCTTAAAACACATTTTAATTTCATAGCATTTTAGTCCTCTTTCTGTAAGTATCTCAGCGTGCCTTACACCCCTTCACACTATCTTCCTCTATAATCTTACTATCTCAAAACTTTAACTACCAAAGAAACAAATGAACACTGTCATCTGGGGCTGGAATTCATGATGATTCAAACTTGATGGCCCTGAGGCTTTTTCTCCCCGCATCCACTCTCATGAGTTTTATTTTTAGTCCTCAGTTATCTCAGTTTGAGGGCCTAAAGCTGATTTCTTCCCATCACAGAGAGAACTGGGACAAAGCAGACAATACAGGATTAAGCCTGAGGTGATTCAAGTAAGTGTGAAATAACACTTCACCTGATATCAAAAAATACAAAGTAATTGCAAATACAGTTTGTGTTTCCGAAGCACCATCCATAGTATTCTCCTAACTGCAGTGAATTTTATGGTGGCAGTAGGAGGAACGAAGGGTCAGTGCACTCGGGGAATGCCCTGGAAACCCTCACTGCAGGTCTGCTTTATGGATCGCATTTCCTGTTTGTCCTCAGTTCAGAAATTCAAGGTCATCTTTCGTCATGAGCCTCCATATCAGCAAATGTGCTGGAGGTGGGATGACTGGAACCTTGTCTATATCCTCAGAAGTTACTCAAAGGCCTCCCAGCATCTCCTGCCTGATCAGGATACATACGCAATAAATGCCATTCTCACATCCCCTCATCTCAGCTCACAAATATTTACTTGGTGCAATATACTTCAGTTGGAGAGCAATTATCCTTCTCTCTACAAATGACCATGATAGATTCATCCACACAACTGGTCATTTTTTTTAAGTGGAAAAATACCTCCATTCTGAAACACAATTGTTCCAGCTAGACACGAATTGCTGTTGAGCCTGCCAAAACCAGAACACGAGTCATGAAACATTCACGACGATGCTGTTCGCTACCTGAGTTACATTTATCCAAGGAACAGCACTCCACCAGCAGGGCACAGGGAAATGGGAAAAAAATGGGGAAAATCACAACAAAAATTGACAGTAAGATCTTTACAGATGTTTTATCCAATCCCCCACTGTTCAGGGTATTTTTAGGATAAGGAAATGGGAAACACAGAAATTAGGACTTCCTCTGTTTGCTGCTCTTGCAGTAAGTGACAGGGTAAGATCAATGTTTGGAAAGAGACTGTATAAAAAGAATAGTCTCCATCAATCTCCTCCCTTCCCTTGGTGAAAGTACTTAATTTACAGTTTCTCAGCTGAGTAATTACCTCTGCTTTACACTTACCGTTCCTTTAGGAATGGAGTAATTAGCATTTGCCACAGAAACTTCAATTGCTCTGTGTGTCACTGAGGAAAAGTCGCTCTTTAGTCTCTATTCAAGATCTATGACAAGCACGCTCACACATGGAAGGTGCTTCCACAGCAGGGTTGCCAAGAGCTGGCCCAGGAGAGCATCCCTGCGGAGATGGTGCTGCACTTTCAGCCTTGCAAATGGAGAAACCAGCTCCCCAGAGTCACCCTTCAACCAGTGGGTTTGTAACAGGGCGCATTTCTGTGATGACAGCAACGTCTGCCTCCTCCCTGGGGACCGTGGGTGCTGCTGCTGCCCAGAGAGCCATCAACGAGGGCCTGGCCTCACGCAGCACCCAGAGCAGCAGCAAAGCAGCTGGGACAGAAAAACTCAGAGTAGTCAAAAAGAGGAAATTGGGGGGAAATTCCCAAAACAAGCAGCAATTCACTAGACTCCATGAGTGAAGATGCTAAATAAATCACCTCCGCTGGCTGATGTGAAATACAGGGTGATATTGATATTACATTGCATCCTATGTGCTTGTGTCTAACAACAGCAGCTTTTAGATGCAGTTATTTGTGTCCCAGGCCAGACAGAGCTCAGCACAGACCCCAGGGCAGATTTGCTGGGGACAACAGCAATCCCCAGGCCTCAACAAGAAGGGAAGCCATGTGTGCCAGCCTCACGGGGTCCTACTGAAACACAGATGAAGGACAAAGCACAAAAGCAGAAAGAGAATCAAAACACAAAATCAACCTTTCCCGAACACCAAAGTACTCCACGCTCTTTCCACCATTAGATTACATACGAGCCATAAGAGATTTGGGGCATGAAAACTCAGATACATATAAAATCAAAGTGAGATACATAAAATCTAAGTGATGAAGCCAAGGTTTTAACCAAAGGCATCAGGGATCCAACCTCAGCTGAGTTCTGGTGCCAGGACACAGCTAATAGGACGAACAAATGCAACAGCCGTCTAACTTGGGCTGAATTTTTAGTGGCAGCAAATGTGCCTGTGAAGCCTCCTACACTTTTCTAAACTTTAGAGAAAACAAAAGACAAAAAAAAAACCCAAAACCAAACAAAAACCTAGAACATCTCTACAGTCACAAAAATGTATCTCACAGTGACTTGGAGCCTAAATAAATATGCTTCCAGGTAAAAAAAAAAATTAAGATGAAACGTCAGCAACCATATTGATGATTTTAAGGAAGGAAAATCCAAAAACAAAGAAAATCCATCCCCATAAGCAGACTGATGAACATTCCATTAAGTGCAAAAGCCTCAAAAAATGCCCTAACCCAGCTGTCCTCTTTGAGGCAGCCACCACTGGAGAGGCCCAGACACATCTAGCTCCTTGGGCTGCATCATCTTCCCTCTTCAAACACGCAGCATTCTCAGTGGCCAAAACACCCTCCCTGAACTGGAAGCAATGGTCTCTGCACCCCACAGCACCCTGCTGAGAGCTGGTCAAACAAAATCTGCACTTGCTGCTTCTACCGAAGGCAGCCAATGATCTCCTGCATTGAATACAGAAGAGTGTGGCCAGCAGGTCAAGAAGGGAGGTTCTCCTCCCTCTTCACTAGTGAGGCCATATCTGGAGTATTGTGGCCAGTTCTGGACTCCCAAGTTCAAGAGAGACAATTTACTACTGGAGAGAGTCCAGTGGAGGATACAAAGACATTGAGGAGACTGGAGCATCTCTGTGCTGAGGAAAGGCTGAAAGCGCTGGGGCTGTTCAGCCTGGAGAAGAAAGGACTGAGAGGGGATCTGATCAATGCTGATCAATAGCTAAAGGGCAGGGGTCAAGAAGACAGATGCTTTTCAGTGGTTCCCAGTGACAGGACAAGGGGCAAGAAGCACAAACTGGAATCCATGAGGTTCCATCTGAACAGGCAGAAAAACTTCTTTCCTGTGAGGGTGCCAGAATCTGGACCAGGTTGTCCCAGAGAGGAAATGTGATCAGAGACAATGTGATCCTGGGCAACCTGCTGTGGGTGATCCTGCTGGAGCAGGAGGGTTGGACAAGATGATCTCCAGAGGTTCCTTCCAACACCCACCATCCTGTGATTTTGTGGGAGCCCACAGGTAGGGCTGGTGGCCTGGGAGCACCTCCTTGTTCTGGGACATGAGTGGCTCTGTGTCTGCAGGAGGGCTGGCTCCCTTTGCACCCCAAAGAACCAGACGGGACCTGAAGCCTGTCTTGGGGCTACCCATGTGCAGGGTTCAAGAAAAAGACCAGCCGCATCCAGTGGTGCAGCACCATCCCACTGCAAGAACAGCAGCCTTGAAAAGAAACTGTGAAACAACCTCAAAGGCTTTAAAAATTAGAGGATCGATGCAATCGACATCATGCTGCTGATTCTTGGGGAGAAAGTAAGTTATTTGGCAATTGTGGTAGATTATGCCATTTTAAAGTTAGAAATACACATACAGAATTTATGTTTTCATTCATATATCTGAAGGCAAAATTATTTTTATTTTCAAGTCTGACAAATATCTTCCCTCACTCTCTATCACTGGCTCAGGAGTCCAAGAGACAGAAGATATATGTGTTATATTACTTGGAACATATGGATCTATTCACATGAGTCACAACCACATCAATTAAAACAACAAAACATGTGAAAATACAGCAGTCCCTCGCCATCAGCACAGGCCCTCGCCGTGTCAAGGGAGATTCCTGCCTTTCAGAGAAGATTCTGTAGCTCCTTTGCAGTCACTACAGATCTGCTTCCACCAACTACTCCCAAAGGGAATAGTGGAGTGGGCTGGGGGCAGGGGCTGCCTGACCAGGCCCCCCGTGCCCTCTTCTGTGGGGTGATGCACATGGTGCAAGGACACCAGCGCTCACTGCCAGGGCATGCAGCAGCCCCATGGGCCAAACAGAGAACCAGCAGCCTCAGGATTGCATTGTCTACAGCCAAAGCCAGAGTGCTGTGCTCCCAGCAGCTATTTATTTTCATTTCTACTTGGACAATATTTAATTGAAATTATATATATATATATATTTCTATCTCAGCTAGAGCAAAAACAGCATCCAGTGATGCCCAAACCTGCTTCCTGTTCTAGACAATTCATGCCTGACACGACAACCATCACATTTTGTTCCTGTCCAACAGGCAGCCTGACCTAATCCAGACTCCAACCAGACCTGTCTCAGCCAAGCAGTTCCCAGGAATCAGACTGGAAATCACCTCACAGATACTCTAAAATGTAGTAGTTAGCTCTGCTGCTACATACTTTCACCCTGATAGGCTTTCTTAAACTCTCTCATTACAAATTTCAGGATGGTCCACCCATCTTTCCTTTTTAAGAGGAAAAAAAGGCAATTTGATTTCAAATTACATCAGAAAACAGATTATTGCATATTAGTCCTAACTCAGACCCATGTAACATGCAGTGCCTTGACACAGAGCTCAGCTCAGCTCAGATTTGTGCCAGGCTGCAACAAATAGAAGAGATTTGTGCTTAAGTTTCAAAGTAATACTAAGCAGTGTAAAATCTGGCTACAGATGAACTCAGTGCACCATTAGACAGATGCATTTGCCACTTGCATCTGCATAGAGCAGATGAAGGTATTACAGACAGATCCTCTTGTTCAGGTTACACAAACTGGCAGGCTAGAATCCATTCACTACTCCCCTGGGATAATCAGGCAGTCACCCCTGTTTGCTTCACCTTTCACATAACAAACGGAACTAGAAGTAAAATATGACAGCCACCCATGAAGGGAAGGTAGCACAGAAGCAAGGCTTGGAATCACATCAGCTCTCTGTTGAATCATTTTTGAAAGCCTACACTTCCTAACATCATCTCTCTGAATGGCATGTGGGCTCAGCTAATGTCTGCTCATTTCAAGGCATTGTGTTCAGACACTGCTGCCCGGTGTGCTCCTACAATGCAGTGAGGTTCTCCAGGCAAGGCTGGCTTCTACAACATTGGTACAATCAAGAAGTCAAGGTCTGACTCGGATTATAGCTGCTATCACTGATTTTGAGGTCAACATTTACAAAAAAAAACCTGAGCAGAAGTGAAAGAAAAAGGCCACCTTCATTCATCTTCATACTTCTTTTGTTTGGTAAACAGTCATGAGGCACTGTTTGTGTTGGGACTTAGATTCTCAGCTCCAAATCTGCTCTCCTAAACTTCTTCAGTATATGGAATAGGCAGCTCAAGATGTTGAAGGGCTACGTAGATAACCAAGGCAGAAATACCACTGTCAAGGGAGTAATCAGTATTCTCTACTCAGACTGCAAGTATTACACATCTGAGTCTCATGAGAACATTTTGTGCCACATCTTGAAAAAGGAGATATTACTCTTCATTTGATGAAAAATGAATTGGAAATATGAGCTGTATATGTGCTTATTTATAGCAATGAAGTTTGCCTTCATTACGGTAATGAGGATTGCATAAAGCATATAATTGGCATCCACCACAGATGTCAAGAGGAATCCAGAAGCAGAGAGGAAACACGTACACTTGCCACAGTTGATCATAAACATCATAAACTTCCAGGCCCCTAAAAACACAAAGCAAGAAGCAGTCCTTTCTCTCCCTACTAGTCCTCAGAGTAATTGAGAGTATCTATCAAGTTCTCATACTAATGAGCTTAGACAGCCTTTCAGCCATAGGATGAATATTACAACAAGTGCTGTAAATATTTTTGTAGTAGGAGCACAACTGTTTCACTTCTTTCCCAGCAAAAGACAAAAGCTACAACTGTGATTCCATTCAGTTGGGAACTGGAGGATCTGAGCAGGTAACTAATTAAAAAAACCTCTTGGGTAGAGTAAGATGTTACTCTAACAACATATTAGTAATTAAAAGCAAGTAATAGAAGGAAAAGGTTGGAGTTTAACAACTCATCATCTGAAATAAAGTTAAATATCAGAAAACACCATGCACAAAATGCATCATGCACCATCCACCACCGTCCTCAAAATCAAAGCAAGGTAGGCAATAGTGAAATGCTGTCATATGTGAATATTATGTCAAATGAAACTCTGAAAGAAGAGAAAGAAGGTAACAGTGGATATGCACCAACATGTTCTCTAGGCATTGACATGGGCAGTAAATCTTACCTTCTGGTAACCTGGGGTTAGCGTGAATAGAGTTGGGGTCCCCATCTTCCTCGGGATGGTAACGATAAAGTGTCTGTGACTGCTTTTGGGATGACTGACTACGGTCTTCCTTTAGAGCAACAGGAGGAGAGGTTGTTGCACTGAACTTTACTTTGGGGAAAGCATTTCCCTCGTGCGTTTCATGGGAGGATTTTGACCAGTTTGGATCTGTTAAGTTCACCTCTTTCAACCCTAGATACATACTGTTCCCTGAGTCTTCTTTTTTGGCATGCTTTTTCATTTTAGAGTGGGGGGCTCGTTCTTGCTCATGCCTCTCTTTGTCTCCTTGCTTCCCCTTTGGTCTTGTCTCCAATTCCTCCAGGTGCCTGGGTGTCTCTGTGGTGGCTGTTGTGTGCTCCATAGGAGCACTGGTGGTTACTGGTGCTTCCTTACGCATCGTTTGCTGGAGGGATGCTGTAGTGGTGCGGGGCATCCTCTTTCGCTCAGTCCTTCCTGTGGCACTGCGAACTTCAGAGGGGATCTTAGGCACTGGCGTGGTGAGTGGTGCAGCTGTTTCCTCAGTGTATGGATCATCTGGAGCCAAAGCTGAAGGAGCAATGCTGACTGGAAGGTAGTCATAATCCTCGCCTTGCTCTTGGCTGATGCTCTCTTGCTCTAGGTGGGAAGAATAACTCCTGTATTTTTTTGGAGACTCCACCTGGGTGTTGTCTCCTTCTGGTGCCTCCTGGTCGTAGCTGTAGGGATCATCGTAGTGCCTCTCTGGTTCACTGTCTTCAGCATCTATTGGACTCGCAGTGTTTAAGGCGAAGGTGTTACAGTCTGGAAGCTGGTAGCACATCAGCTCGCCACCAGCGTTCGGGCAATGGCAAACCTTGCAGGGGGGCATATGGAAAGTGTGCCCTGCTACATACTTCTGGCCCTCATGGAGGCAACCTATTCTCCCACACTGAGGACACCCATCAGCTGGCACCACCGCATCAATGCAGTTTGGGGGCAGCTCCGGGCACAGCATGAACTGGCAGCTGATTTTGCCTCCTCCTTTGGGGCACGAGCACTCGGTGCTTCCAAAGTCCACAAAGTAAGACTGCCCTTCGGGTACTTTGCCATTGATAAAGCCCACGTTGACGCAGTCGTAGTATTGGTAGCCCTCGCACGTGCAGCCGTGCTGCAGACATGTGGCACAGCACTCGCCAGGCTCCAGCACATCCTCGATGCAGTTGTCCAGGGGCTGGCACTCTGCGCCCGTGCAGTCTGTCTGTGCGTGGGAAATGCTGCTCCACAGCAGCATGAGCAGGATGGCATTCAAACAGCTCTGCTGACAGTTCTGGTACCTATCCATAGTGTTCCCAAAGTAATACAGCTCCGGCACAAACTTGCACATTTAATGTTGGGTTTTTTTCCTAGAAGGCTGTAGATTCAGCTTCAAATCCCCAGTGTTTTCCTGAGTTACCTTTTCTCATCGATCCTAGAGTTATGAAAGAAAACTCTGTTAAAGACTATACTCAGCACATATCCTGTTAAACATTAGAGGTCTATAAAAGTTGGGATAAAATCCAACATCTGGAAATCTAAGTACAAAATTAATCATAACGTCTTCCAAGCATCATAGGCACAAAGTTTGGGCTTGCGTGCTTTCCCCCACCCCCATTTAGAAAAAGAAAGGAAAAAAGGCTGTAACTGTTCTCTTTTGAATCTGTTCACAAAATTCATATATATTTCAATAAAAAGAAGGCCTTTATACTGCAGTGCCTTTTTAACAAAATCTTTCTAGCTAAAAGAGAATGATTTTTTTGGCAGATAATAAGTGAATACACAGTTCTTCCTCTGCAAATGTAAGTTTGAGATAATTATTCTTTATCTGTTTATTACAAAGACCCACATCTTAAAGACCCTTCTTAGATGTGAGAATTTGTCTGTACACATGTTAACTCAAAACAAGAGCAATTTTTTCCCCCCACTTAGAAATCTTTTGCTCTGCAGTCTTTGGCATTAAAAGTTACTTTTTTTTGCCCCAGCAGTCCTAAAAGAGTACTTCTTTGTATATTGCAGTTGTTGTGTGGTTAAACATCATATTAGCTACCCTGTAATTCATATTAGAGGCTGGATCCTTCACCCTCGGAAGCGGGCACAACTTCACAGAAGACCTGGAGTACACAGAGGGATTGACTCTGACCTCACTGGAGTTACAACTGTCTATGTAGTGGATGTTTCCACCAATGGATGATATACCACCGTTAGCAATCACTTCTATTTTTAACAACACCAGTAATACTTTATAGTGAATTACTACATTATGAACAGTACATATATATATATGTAAAATTAATAACATTTGGTATAATAACACTTCGTTAAAACACATCAAGGAGAAGAAAGTTGTTTGCTTTTTAATTACTAAACCCTTTGACCATAAAAAAGTTTAAGAGTTAAAGTAAATCAGCTGTTGTCCTTTATATAAAAAGCATGCTGAACAAGCTACACAATTAACATGGAAAAGTAGTTAAAATGGAAAAAAAGTTTGCCTATAGAATTTTATAGAATTAACGATCTGATTTGTTTTCCTGAGCCCCTCCCATCATCACAAAAAGAAAGACTGAAAGAAACATTTATCTAGGGGGTAAATTGTAGTCACATCACCAAGAACAATAAACCACACACGCAATTGGAATCCTGCCAGAAAACCCATTCAGAAAGATTACCTCTTCCATTCAAACTAGGCTTCCAACAGGTCTGCTTCGGCACTGCTGGATCGCAGCCAGGCCATGGGAAAAGCGTGCCTGTTCTGATAAGATACGGACAAACTGTGCTAAGAATTTCCACAGCTATGCCCTGGAATTGGAATTACTTCAGTACATTGTACAGAGATACAATTTGTACAAACATCGGCTTTCTACTACTAATTTGAGTGTATTAGTTGAGTGTGCACTAAAGGATACTGATTGAACAAAGTATAAAATTGTCAGAAAGTCTAATAATGGCCTGGAAGAACCTCACTTTTTCAGAACTGCTCTCAAAATTAGGATATTTCGTATGAAAGGATTTTCATTATGTGGTGCTGAAATTAATTCTTCAGCATCTGGCCTGGGAATTAATAATTTATCCTACTTTCATCAGCTTTTCCAGGTAATCCAAATTTGTAATTATTACATAGCTTTAGCTGGGAAATAATGAATGTAAGGACAATTAAAGATAAGCTACTTCTGTCATGGTCCCACAGCAGGATTTTGTCACCGTCCCCTCTCACTGGTACCTCCTGGCTGCTTCAGCACAGGTAAGCCCCTTGGTCAAACTCTGTACTTGGCAGAGCAATGCTGGTAGCAGCTGAGTACAGCTCTGCTCTCTCTTTCCCCCACCAGTGATTCCCAGGGCCCCAGTGAGGGCCATTTGGGTGTTGTGGCCCCAGGTTTTGCACGATGGAGATGGGGCACAGCATCGCCTTTGTAACTGGCATCTGTGGGCCACATGACATGACAGTTTGTGCGCACTACCCACTTCGTATCCAAACAGCAACTGCTCACAGTCAACTACTGCTGTCCTGGTCCAGTACAGCCCATCAGGTAAATGTGACAGTGGGAGCAGGCCAGCGCCATGAGCAGTGTTTGCCTGCCCTGTTCATACAGTCCGGTTTCCCAAAACAAGCACTCGCTTCTCAGACATGAACTTGAGCTCCCAACAAAAACTTCCCAAATTACTTAATAACCTAAAGCAAGAAGCAGAAAGCCCGATATTTAATTTTTATCTAGAGCGCCTAGAAGTTCAAACACAGCTCAGGGTTTATCACAGGACAGTCTTGCTTTGTGAAAGGAGCTGCTCAACTGCCCTCCCCTGTACAGTTACTTCCTCTCCTTCTCATCTGCACCCTCTTTCTGTCCAAGGGTTTGTTTGCTTGTCCAGGTCACCTCCAGTTTTTACTCTGTTCCACTCTTTGTTTCCTTTCCTCTTGGTCACAGAGAGGCCTGAAGAGCTCATGGTCCCTTTCCCACAGCAAGCCCTGTCCCTCCTCCTTGCCTCTCACACCTTCTGTTCACGGCCTTGTTCAGTCCCTCTGTCCCATTCCTCTTTTGATGATAACCACATCCCTCAACATTTGGTTTCTCAACTTACCAACCTCAAACTGATAAGGCTGAAATCCTTACAAACTTTTTCTGTAGATAACACCACAAGCTACCCTGTCTAGGCTCACTTTCTTTCATCATCCACTCCTTGTTTCTGGTGCAATGATTCCAACAAAAGTATCTCTCTTTATTCCTTTAAACCACTGCATTTTCCCTGTGCCTTTTCCATCTGTTCCCCACACCCATCACTCCCACCACCAACCCATAAACTTGCATATCAAAGAAAGTGTCTCTACTTCAGGCACAAACGGCTTTGAGTGAAGCATACAGACATGACTGCTGAGCCCCACAGACAAAATGCTTCCCTCCAAACAGCAAGTGAGGTACAGCTGCCTCTGGATCCCCAGTGCCGAGTGGATGCTCCAGAGACAGTGGCTAATTACTTGGTAATGGCATCAAGAGCTGGAGCTGTGAAATAAAGGTGCCTATAGAAAGATGGTAAAAAATGCACTTGAGGAGAGGGAAGTTTAAAACCAGTAGGTATTATTGCAGTAATTTGTTTCCATTAACTCTTTTAATGCTTTCTTTCATGTCCTTTTACAAAACTAGGAACATAGCAAGGGCTTCACCAAAATGAGAATCAGGCCCTTTTACTCTCAGCTCTGTCCTTCACTCACTCTTGCCAGTGTCATTGACTTTTGCTGCTCAGTCCAGTGAGATGTCACAAGAAATTAAGCCTTGCAAACCCAAAATAAAGATCTTCCAAAGTCCCTGTTGAAATCTTTACAGAGCTCTACAGCAAGATAACCCAAGTGTCATCCCAGTCTTCATGTGCTGCTTCATGACCCAGAAGACTTCAATTTATGTCCTTTGTGGAGCTTCCTAACTCACTGTGGATCATATCCCACCCTCCCCTTGTTCAAGTGATAACACTGCTGGCTTTAGTGGGGTCATACTGGGCCACTATTGATGTAGCTGTTGCCAGTCCTGTGCACACAGTGTGTCCTGAGAAAGCATGAGTGCACACCCAAGGGAGAGTCGGTGCTCTGGATTGGGACTAAGTCCCTCAATGTCAACAGAAGCAAACATGTGAGATAAATCATCAGTAAATAAAGGATGGTCAGACCACAAAGAAGTTCCTTATTCCTAGGAGTAAAGAATTCAGGAAACACAAAGCAAAGACACCTTATGGAAAACCAGCTTAAAAGCATGCAAGTCCAAAGGAACACAAACTACAGGCACACTTCTTCACGCAATAGGAAATGACAATGCTTCACATTGCAGATGAAAACAGTGTCTGTGTGACTGGGCACCCAAGGCTAACAGCAGCAACCATCAAAATAATAACCAGCACTGGCTGAAAAAATTATATTCCTGTCTTCTGGCAGGGGAAGTGGGTAGAACAAAACAAGGTTTCAAAATGCTTACTTCAATTCAATTTGGGGCCAGAAAGTTATAAATCCTGACATTTTTGCAAAACAATATAGTCAGAGTGATTTACTTCAATCAAAGCCATAACATAAAGTCAAAAGGAAGAATGTTGACTTGATTAAAACAGTTCAGCTGTATTACTTGAAAATGTTGATGAAACCAGTGTGTTCCCACAGAAGATCTAGACATTTTAAACATGCAACTTCTTTAAATTAAGAGGAGTATTTTATTAGAAGATTCTTTTTTCCAGATGGTTTCATTTCAGTGCTGAACCAGAAAGCTTCTTCTAGGTAAGCAGAGGTGATAGGAGGCACTTTCCTTCAAAGACTTCACACGAACCCCATCTTTCTGTGTGAAGGTTGCCCCAGAGACAGCAGAACAACTGCAGAAGGTATGCACGTGTGGAAGAGGTACTGCAGGATTAAGACCATTCTTTCAAATGTTCATGGAATAAAAAGATGCAGCCATTTCTAAACAAAAAGCAATAAAGAAAAAAAAAAAAAAATCAGCCCACTGCAGAGGACAACACCCGCATGAGAATGTACTGACTTCCAGCTTTGAAGATGTACCTGTGATTTAACCAGCTGCAGATCCCTGCAAACAGGTTTGGATAGAACAACTCTTTTCCTCTACCCTGCATCTCAATTCTTCACTTAATTGCCCTTTTCAAGGATGGTAAAAATAGAAATGCTGTTTTGATACACATCTCCTTTTGAACAGCATGCATGGCCAGATGCAAGCCTGATGTTAGAACAGAAGGTGTCAGACAGCCATGCGATACCTCCTGTGCCGTGTACTGGGGGGACAATCCTTGCTGCAACTGTAGTGGTATAAACCTCCCCTGGTGCAACTTGAGGCTGTTTCCTCTTGTCCTCTCCTTGGGATAGGAGACTGATGCCACCTGGCTCCAACCTCCTTTCAGAAAGTTGTCAAGAGTGAGGATGTCTCCCCTGAACATCCTTTTCTCCAGGCTGAACAACCCCTGGTCCCTCAGCTGATCATCACAAGACTGTGCTTTAGACCCTTCCCCAGCTTTGTTGTCCTTCTTGTTGCCCTTCTCTGGACATGCTCCAGCCCCTCAATGTCCTTCTGGGAGTGAGGGGCCCAAAACTGAACCCAGGATTCAAAGGATGTCCTCACCAGTGCCCAGCACAGAGGGACGATCCCTGCCCTATTCCTGCTGCCCATACTAGTGCTGACACAAGCCAGGATGCTGGTGGCTGCCTTGGCCACCTGTGCACATGCTGGCTCATCTTCAGCCAGCTGCTGACCAACACCCCCAAGTCCTTTTCCTCCAAGCACTTTCCAGACACTCTTTCCCAAGAACAGAGTGTTGCAGGGTGTTGTTGTGACTCAAGGGCAGGACCCATCACATGGCCTGTTGAACGTCATCCCACTGGCCTCGGCCCATTGATCCAGCCTGGTCAGTTCCCTCTGTAGAGCCTCTCAGCCCTCAAGCAGATCAACACTCCCATGCAAACTGGTGTCATCTGCAGATTTACTGGGGGTGCCTCAATCCCCTTGTCCTGATCATTTTTAAACACGTCAAAGAGAACAGGCCCCAGTACTGAGCCCTGGGGAACACCAATTGTGCCTGGCCGCCAGCTAGATTTGATTTCATGTTTAATCTCTTCTCTGTCATAGCGGTGAAAGCATTTCAGAAAAGACCATAGTAGGCTGAAGTGCACATGCATACCCAAACTGAACGTATTTCACCAGCCTGTGTGTTTTAGTACCTCTCCCCAGCCAGAGCTCTTAAATGGCTGTGGTCATAGTTTAGACTGAGGAAGGAAGAAGGGAGGGGACGGAAGGAAATATCAATTAGAAAACAATCCCATTTAAATGCAAGAGAAAAATGGAAATTTATGAGAAATCTTTCTTGTATGGAAAACAGAAAGAACCCCGAAGCCCAGGAACTCCTGTCTCGGCTGTGCCAGCCCCTGGATTAGCATTTCCTTTCACACCCTCTCAATCCGGAAACTTGTGATCTCACCAAGCGCTGGAAGGGATCGCTGCTGGCTGCTCCCAGCCCATCGCGCTCGCAGAGGTAACTGAAGTGCTATTCACCAGTCGGATGAATGAAAAGTGGAGAATGGTCTCCTTTACTGCTCTTATGCAACATCCAGTGCACAGAGCCAGTCCTTTCTGCTTGCTAATTAATACCACTGGAGATGAGCTGCAGCCAGGCTTCTCACTTGGGGTACCTGGGCTGCAGAGAACAAGGTAGGATAAATCCCAGCGTAAATTCACATTTAAAGAGTTGCTTTTTCTCCTGAAAGCAAAGCACGAGCTGCTTAGTCACTTCAGTGTTGTCAGTGTTGTCAGCACTCCAGTTCTTGGCAAAATCAGCCTGTTTTCAGAAGTCATAGCTTTTGCAGGCGCTTTTCCTCAGCTTTATTTACAATAAGAAAACAGTTATCATTAACCCTCTTTTCATGGAAAAGCTTAAAAAAATGGACATTTGGGAGTCTGGAGGATCATTACCTAATTCAACAGACTACCAAGAGCGGGACAAACAAGGAGCAAGTAGCACAAAACTCACAGTTTCCCAAAAGCAGCTCTGATCAGACCTCCCTTCCCAGCAGAAGCACCACCGGGCAGAGATACTCCCGGTGCTCTCCAGCACATTCCCCATGCTCAAATCCAAACAGGAACCTGACACTCTGCAGTAATGGAAAAGCATCACCCAAAGTATTTCAGCTGAAGGAGACAAACATTAGCAATAGTGACCAGGCAGCTCTGGGATGTATTCTTCCAGAATATGCAGCTTTTGAAGCCATTTTTGAAGTCCTGGAGGGTGAAGGCAGCCTTTTTCCAAGTGAATAACAGGGCAGAGCTGAGGAGGGGAGAATCATGTCTCGGGTCTATGGTGTCAGTGCTCCCCCTCACCCCAGACCAGCCTAATATAACAGGGCAGGTACTTGGCCCTCGGACAAGTGAAATTCTGTGTCATTGGGAGTCTCCACTGCAGCAGATCCAAAGTGACTCAGAGGGAGGATGGCAGCTGCAGAGGAGCAAGAGAGAGAAACGACTCACACGGGGGAAAGGAGGCAAAGAGAAACACCGTCCCGCCCAGCGCACGTGGCTGGTCCTCGTCCCAGCTCTGACACGCTGGCAACAGAGAGCTCAGCAAAGGGCTGTACGTGGACGGGGTGACTAGAGCAGCTGCAACATGCCAAGCACACAGCCACAGAGCCTCTGACAAACCAGCTGAGGTTCAGTTTCCTTTTGGACAGTGCAAGTGCAGTGTCCATGCACAGAAGGCTAAGCCTGAACTTGCAGCCAGGCCAGGGTCACGCAGCTCTGCTGCAGAAGGAGCCTCACTCGTTCTTTTTAGTGAAAATAAATGTTTGTTACTGATACACTTTTTTTTTTTTTCTTTTAACATCACCAAGTTTCAGGTGGCTATAATGCACCTCGAAAACACAATTAAATAATCCAGCTATTTCCACGACAGCCAAAAAAATCTGGGAAAAGATTAAAGCAAACTCAGCAACAGCCACTCAAAAACGTTTCCCAAGGCGCAGCCAACAAAAACTTGTCAGAGCTCATAAGCTACAAACTAATTTGCACAGAGAGCGCACTTCTGGCAGCAGGCAGGCAGAGCGTGTCCCTCAGCTCCACAGCACCTCAAACAGCCTCACGCATGTGGAGGCAGCCTCAGAAGATGTGGCAGCACAGCTCCGGTGACCGCCCTGCCCCACGTGCCATCACCAGCACCAAGTCAGTACCCCAGGCTCGTGTGAACGCTGTCAATACTGGTAGATGCTCTGATGAGTGAAGGAATGAATTTTTTCTCAGTTAAAGATCTGCACTCCCCCTCTTCCCTCTCAGGAAGAAACAAATCCCTCATCTCCATGATGCTCCTCATTATTTAGATACTTTTTGGTGAGAAACCATAAAGTAACTCAAGCATAACAGACCACTGTACAGTCTCCTAACCAGCCCCCTCAAAAAGCATCCTTTCACAGTCCTGGATTACATTACTCTCCTCCTTTCTTTCCCTAACCTTCCTCCAGGATATTCCAGTCCTCTGCCCCTTCCCAATGTTCTCCAGAGCTCACATACTTGCAGAGCTCCTGCTGACTCTCTCCAAGGGAAAAAAAAACTACAGCCTCAAAGACAGTGGAGCATCTCATTTGCACTCCCTCTGAAATGCCCTCTCCCTATTTTTATTTTCCTCAATAAAACGACTATGATGCTCCTTAGAACTTTCTGTAAACAACAGATTTAATCTTTGGGTCGGTTTATTTTCTTAATCCAGACTTCCATTACACACAAGTCCTGACAGCACTTTGAATCCTACTGTCCAAAGCAGTGACAGTCTGTAATACAGATCTCCTCTTGTTGGGAACTATGTTGGTTGAAGCATCTGAGCATTAAAGAGAGGCACATCTGGATACTATCTACCTATTTCAGGCAGTTCTTTTGGAGCGATTGAATATGAAAATTACTCCACCTTAAAATACAAATTAGGCAAAAGAAAGCCATCTATTTAACTGGCAGCTTAGTAAGTGGCCTTTCCTGCCCAGTGCACTGCCTTGTGCCGATTTGGAGATAATTAACAAATGTTATCATTGAGGGAAGGCTGAAGGGAACTGCAACCCAGTTTTCCACAGTCTACCTGTGAGGCAAAACTTCTCACCAACTAGATGAGCTGCTACAGTGCCTGAACTTTAACCTCAGAACTGAAGAATTTGATCTGAGACTCTCTGGAGTAACTCAGATTTGTTTGCTTCAGTCTGCCAATTCCAAATGAGTGTCAAACCAAAATGTCAATACAGGAAGTTTGTAGTAAATAATTTTTCAGTAAGTGTGTCCTGGCCTTGTCATTGTCATGATTAATAGTGGAATTCTATCTGCTGATGAGGTGAAAATAAGATGCATTGTACAGTGAACATTTTACAGTCTGTTACTAATTTGGTTCACAGTTTCTCCATGATTTTTACACAGAGCTCTGTCAACGTACCTCTATTGATCCACAACACATAAAATTGCTGTCTATAATCAGCATATCCCTCGGAATAGACTATGAATCTTGACATGTTCTCCTCAAAAGGCACAATGATTTCTCACAAAAGTAGCAAAATCCCAGAAGAACGAACGATCAAACTCTTTTCCTTTATGACTCAACAGCATCCAAATCTGTCCCTCAAGAGAGTAAATGTGCTCTCAGCAACCAACTGTAGCAACAAACCAACTCCTTTCATTAGCTGTACTCTGCTCTACAGCTGAGAAAATACATGTTCTGCTCTCCCAGCTGTGGAACACACCTAGCTGAGAGTTGCATGACAGTAGGTGAACTTCTGCACATCCACTGTCCTGCCTCTGCTCTGGTTCTTAAATAAATAACACTTTAAGACAGCACACAAGGCCATCGCTCTCTCTGTTCCATAGAGAGAGGGCATCCACTGCCCTGTTCTACTGGATAAAGGGTGGGGGGACAAAACTGGAGAGGGGAGACTACTTATTAAAACTGGTGGATAAAAAGCGAGCTCAAACTTATTCACTGCAGGCACACCACAGCTGGTGATCCTTTCCACGTTTTGGAGGCATCATTGCTGTCATCTTCACCTCAAATTTTGAGGAAATAGCTGTCTTGACTCACTGGGACTCCATTTTCTTCATTACAGTGAATGTTCTCCAGATTCTTAATTTACAGAATTTTCATCTCTCCCTGTATCCCTGAGCACATTATTCTTCCTGGGATCATCCCAGAGTTGCTAGTTCTGCCCTTGACAGTGATCCCGAGAGTTTGCTGTGCTCTTATCTGAAGAATCTTCCTGTTAGAAGAAAAGGACGAGAAGAAGCAGCACAAGAAGAAACAACTGTCTTGGCCACTACATCTACCTATAGGGCTTATCTGGAATAAGCCTGGCATGAACCAAAATCTTCAAGCTTCACTTGCTGGCCACATCGCGTAGGACTTTGCTGACAGAGTCCAGCCTGTGCCTGAATCTGTACACGAGAACCATGGACACAAGGTGAAGTGGAGGTGTAAAAATTACAAGGGTGGATGCACCTCTCAACAGAAACTCGTACCAGTATCACTAAATAGTCTCCTCCATTGTTTTACCACTGCTCAGCCCCATTTCTTGATTTCCCAGTTCTGTGGTTTTCTACAAGCCATGCAAAAGGAGAGAGGGTTTAGAAATCAACTCCCCAAAGACAGGCTGAGTTAAGGATCCAGCCTTGTCATTTTGCATTGAAAAATGTTCAACTAATTAATCTGGTTGAGTATCTGCCCATATATTCTTTGGTATGATGAAAAGGAACTTGGATTTATTTCAGCACTCACACACATGCCCTCTCTCCACCCATGCCAGAAGATAACGGACAGCAGACAGAGCGTATCTGTTGTAAGTGGACTGGATGTACCACAAGGCATATTGCCAATTATAAGTTAATGAAGTCCAGAAAAATCATCAATGATCATTCCTAAGGAACAGTTTCCTCTCATATGGTGACAAAAGAAATCCCTTATCAGGGTTATTATATATACCAATTAAATTCTTTAGCTAAAGCAAAAAATTATTATTTTAATGGAGAAGAAACTAGAACATTTGGTTAGAATGTTCTCACAGAAATGTTAATTACCACAAGCATTAAACAAATGGAAATCAAAGCCTACCATTTGTTGAGCACTTTGAAAAGTTTTAATGCAAAAAATGTGCTCGAAAGAAACCTTCAATTTTTCCTCATGAATGAAAGTAAATCCCTGTAAACGAAGCTACATCTATCATACTGCTAATCAGTCAGCAGCCACAGATGTAACCCATCAATCAAAACTGTTCCTGCACAAACTCTTCATAAAAGATAATGGAATTAATTTGGTTTGTTGGATACCAAAACGCAGAAAGATGCCTGCTCTGCTATTTCATCCCGGAGCCTATCATTTCAGAGACAACAATAATGCCAGATGGAACTAATGGAAGCTACACTTGCAATACCTCCCATCTTCCACCCTGTGTTTGCTCTTCGCTGATCCTCAAAGACTGGAAAATTGTGTAAGAGAAGCTGACAGTTCCATCATGACTCCCACTTTGGAAAGTAAACTATCCTGCACCTCACTGGCTGGGCATGAGACAGAGAAAGGTTTTTCTCCTCAGCAGCCAGCCTGATTTTGCTCATTAAGGAAGGTGCAATGTAGAATCCTGAATCCTGAAGTCCTTCCATCGATTTCAGTAGCTTTGGACCAGAACCACATTGTCTAAGGCGTAACCTTAATTTGGAGGATAATTTCCTGTTCTTCTCTGTACACTGGACCGAATCTCAAACGGACATAGCGATCACCAACAGATAGTTTGCTGTATCTCTGAGCACATTTAGATAACTTCTGCCCTCAGATGTACTTGCATAGTTCTTGTGTTCATAATGATTTGTGGTTCTGTACTGTATTTACCCTACAAACCAGAACAATACTAGAAGAGCAAGTCCTGTTTACTTTGTAAGTTATATGTTACATTTTCTATCACCACAGAGAGGTAGTATGATCTGCTGTGTAAATATGCAACCCATACTCCTGGATATTTTAAAGTTACTGATCATCAATAAATGCAAGTAAACCCATCATAACTTGCAACTAAAGGCAGAACATTAAAGACTAGAAATCTCAGCAGGAAACACTGATACTGCAAAATTTGGCTTTCTTCTAATGGGGAACATACGATGTTTATAAGATATCTAACAAAATTTAAAGTTTAACTGCTGCCAAGAAGAGGTGTTATCACCAAAGAAGCCAAGCAGACTCCTCCAACACCTTTGAGAAAGAGGCAGCTCCTTTCAAATATACTGAAAAGTAAACTAGCCCCATATCCTCATATAAAATTCTGGGGAGATGAAAGCACTGATGTAAACTTCAGTTTTCATGTCAGGCCACACACAGGTATTCCTCTGATGCTGAAGAGAGAATCCAGAGAAATCAACTGATGAGAGCACTACTTTTGCCATCAACTATGTACACGCAGGTACTCCCACTGATATAAAATGCTGATTCAGTATTTTTCTGTGTTACCTTATGCACCTCTATAGGTGCATATAATTAAAACAAGAACACTTCCTTTCACAACACCTTGTTTTTGTTGAACACACTAACTTCTGAGTTTTGTTACACTGAAAAAATAATTCACAAAGGTGGTATTGACTAACGTGCACAATATTTTGGTCTTCATACATTCAAACAGATATGTATATTCGGCTCATTTTCTTATGGAAGGAGAGGAAGCTATTTTATTTTCCAGCTGAAGAAATCCTACAACTGTGAAGATGATTTATGCAAGGGGGAAGAAATCATTACTACAATGAAAGAAGAATGAGATGACAGTCCCTCTCTCCAACGCTTGTTACGCACAGTCCGGCACATTGACTGGCAAGAAAAATTAAGATGACAAAGTTGCTAATGTGCAAAAGATAAAGTGTCCCAAAATCACAGAACATTTTGTACTGAAAAAACCAAACCAAACTAAACCCAAGACAAAACAAAAAAAAAAAGCCCGAACACCAAGCAAAGTAGAGATGATGAAATGAGCAGTATTCCAGCTTTCCAGTTTCCTCTCAAATTCCTCCATCAGTGCTTCCACGGATGCAGGCTCCACGGCCAGGCGAGCGTGCAGCCATCCGGCAGAAAGAGGCACCTGCAGAGAGCCTTCCTGTGGCACGGCCTTGCCTCACCCCAGAGTGATGTTAAATGCTCTGGCAGCCCAGTCAGACGTTCACACCCAGCTGACTGGTTTGGGAGGCTGTGAGAGGGAAGATTTTCCCCAGATTTCCAAGAATACAAAGGTACTACAACTTTGTGAAATCGCTTCTAAAAGCAAGTCGCTACTACAGTGAACTTAGGTATTCAAAATACAAAGAACGACAATAGAACAAAGGGGACTGTCCTTGTTGGGGTTAGAACAGAACTAATTCTGTTCAGTGATTTTAGTTTTCAGCTCAGTTTCTTCTCAGTAACTGCACTCTCTGAAGTTCACAACAGACTCTCACAGGCAGTCTCTGCTTCCAGCAGTGATAACGCTCCGTGTTTAGAGTTACTACCAAGGACTGGTGTGTGCAGACCAAGGCCACTGCTAAATCTCAGGCACCTCATTGGGGTGCAATAAGTACGAGGTGGCACCTGCGGGGAGGAGCAAGCAGCCAGGACACGTGGCCCTAAACTGACCAGTGAGAGATTCCATCCCATGTACACCATATTCAGTATAAAACTGAGGGATCACGAGTCTCAATGTCTCTTCTTCACTGGCCACTGTCTGAGGAGGACTCAGCAATCCATGTGTTCCTGAATCCAGTTCCTGAATCCGGTTCCCATCTGCTGCTGAGCCCAGTCTGGGGCTTTCCCAGTGCCTGTTCCACAGCATCAGTGGTGATAGCAATGCAATTGCCATCAGGGTGGTTGGGTTTGATATTGGTTTTGCACATATTTGTATATATGTAATTCTATTATTTTTATTTCATTAAAGCTGCTTTAGTTTTCTTTTCTAATCTATAACTCTCCCTTATTCCCTTTCTCTTCCCTTTTAGGAGGGGAGAGAGGTTAATAGAGAGTATCTGTCATTCATCTAGTGTCCGGCCCATCCCTAACCCTTGTCAGGGACCATGAATTTAAATTTTTTAAAGCTCCCAGGTACAGTTTAACTTCAGTTTTCTAGAAGGTACCGTCAGTGGTGGTCAAAACTTCAGAGGACAACTAATATCACTGGTAATCTGTTTATGATGGATGTGAGCTTGTCTTTATGAACCATATGGGGACCTTATGTGATTAATTACCTTATTTTCACATAAATAAAGCTGAAGAGACTGTGGTTTTTCAGTTTGCAAAGGACAACTCAATGGAGAATATGAACAACATGTATAGAATTGTAAGAAAAGCAGATAAACCAAAGGGGATATTCCTTCACCAAATGTGGACCACAGAAGTGCAGAGACCAGTGAGAAGAAAGCAATCATTCCTTGGGAGCCCAACTGGAAGAACTGCAACAGAGCTCTGAAAAATGATGGAACCCATCATTCCAGCAGCTCCTGGTCATTCAGAAGAATGGAGAAGGAAAGTGGTGCAGCTTCTCACAATTCTGTCAATCCTCTGTTAGACTTGTCAGACTAACTTTTATGGATGGTGCAAGATGCGCGTCACGATGGAGATGTTCCACTTAGTTCTGTAGGGTTGCCTACCTTATACATGGATATGATCAGGACTGTCAGGATCTAGGTCTTCATTACTTCCACACTATTCTCAGAGCCAAAGCTCTATAAATCGAACAAGATGGAACTTTATTGCGTGGAGACAAGATGAAGATGTAGCCAATCAGATTATAAATGCTAACACAACCTTGCCACACACAGACTACTGTCAGTGTATATTGATGATGTTATATACTGACCACTGCCTTCCAAATCCTGAGAGATTAAGATTTCCCATATGGGATGTTTAACCAAAATAAGCATTCACCTTTAAAATCATGTCAAGCCACAGCTTTCCACATTACCTCACAATGCTTCAGCCTACAGGCACTGGTTTTCCTTCAGGAGAGGTACCCTACCCTGTTTATTTTACACAAATGATATTCCTTTCTTAGAGCTGAATATAGTCTGTTGAAGACATTGCATCCCATAGCAAAACTCATTCAAAAGTACCATCTGTTCTTCCTGCAGGGGCACAGTAATGCCAAAAACTATTTAACATTCCATAAATTAAGACCATATAAAGGATAGCTCATTGTTAAAGCAAAGCAAGGAATCATTTGGAACCTGATGACAGACATTTTGCTGGGATACCGCCTTAAAAATAGTATCCAATGTATAATTTTTGGTTTGCTACTATAAAAACTTCATATTCAACATTAAACAGCAAAGGCGTGTCACCATCTAGACCATCTGAATGCCTGGCTTCATCCCCATTTCCAGCAGTGTCAGCAGGGTCCTTTCTAATAACATCAGGAGACTCAAGCTGGGCCAATGGTTTAAAAAAGATTCACTGAAAAACCAAATTCTGTTCTCATATACCCTGATATGGGTCTGTTGTATCTGCACGATACACGTCCTAAGAGAACAGAATTCTATCTTGAAGTTTAAGAGCCATTAAAATAAAATATGTCTTATTTTACAGATATCACGCTATTATTTTACACTCACACACACACAGCTCCCAACCTTGCACTTATCAGTAAGAAACCCCAGCTAAAAGTGAGCTGCCATTTGCTATTCCTTCCTACATCGAAATGCTGAGACATACAGATGTTGAATCAATAAAAAGGCTGGACATAGAATCCTGCTAGGAGTATGTATAGTTTGAGTCAGCACTACAACAGCCTTCATTTGCCACTCATACAGAGAAAGCATAGATTTTTGTTTGTTTTTTAAAAAAAGTCCACCGCCACAAAAAAAAAAATTAAACATGCACAAAAGAAATCAATAGTGCTTAATTGGGAAGAAATGGCACTGTAAAACCCTCTGCCCAAGCGTGGGACTCTGGTGGCATGCTGCCCAACTCCCCAGGCTTCCTGGGGACACGCAGTCCTCCCTAGCATGCAACTCTTGTCACACGCACCGGGAGCTGCGTGTGAGCTGTGCTCCAGCGCCTCGGTGCAAAAGTTACCCTCCTCACATCAGGGAGCTACCACATACCGCTGCGTTTCAAAACCTGTTAGCGACATGGAGAAGTGGATGACACTGACACGCTCCGAGTGATAAGAATTGTCACCTCAAAACTGAGCTATTTAAGCCCATAAAGTTGTTAAGACTACGTACATGAGTGTATGCAATTATTATCATCTCTTTGTGAAGCCCTCACGTTGCTATAATAAAACTCGCAAAAGCAAAGCACTTTCAGCCCAACCCTTACTATTCCCAGAGACAATGCATATATTTTTTCCATCGCATCAGATCCTGGATGGTGGGGGAAGGGCAGGAGCAGCGGGGAGGGGGGAAATGCAACTTGAGAAGTGGTAAGTGTGTCAAAATCTAAATTACATGGAGATATTTTGCAGCACAATCATCCTTTATGCTTGTGCAGCTCAGCTCATATGGCTCACATTCAGCCTGTCACACTGAATCATTGCTACTCCTTGACTTACATTAACAAAAACAAACTGAACTTTCGCTTCAGTATGTGAGGTAAAGGGCTCTCTGAATTCTCAGTCAAAAGGCCAGAAGCGGCATTGAAAATAATTGTTTTTGTAAAAATCTCACTTCTGAGGAGAGGATAAAAAGAAGTCCGTGAAGATCTGGCTAACAGCACAAACACATGTGTTGCTTATGGAGTTATTTTGCAAAAAAAAATACCCGTACTGCATAAAGCTTTGTCCACGAGCAAGGCAGGCACAGCTTTAGCAGTTCTAACAAAGCAACTCCTATCTAAAGTCTTTAAACTGCATCAAACAGAAGATTTTTAACAAGAGCTTTGGAGTCTGATAACAGTTAGAAAGTAAAGCCGGAAAACAAAGTACAAAATCAAAGTGAAAACGCAGCCAGACACAATCTTTGCAGCTAGCAGAATGCAAGGCACAAAGCAAAGCCAGCACTCACACAAAGTTACTTTACATTTCTCCCAGGGAATCTGCAACAAATGTCCATCCAGTTAGGAAGGATTTCTGCTGACCTGTGGATGTGCAGCAAGGCAGATGCAGTGAGTTCTCCTCTCACCTTTTGTTCCCAGCCATGTCAGCTGTGCTTTTCTCCAAGTGCTGCTCACACTCCCAAATCCCCTTTTCTAGCTCTATCTTAGGAACTGCCCAGATTTTGTAGTGTAATCTGAGCAGGGAAGTACCATGTGCCTATGATATGGTTAATTCACTTTTTTACCCCCCCTGCAATGCCTGAGGAATCTGCTTCTCATTTCAAAGCTGTGCCTAAGGCTGCCTGACCCAGGTACAGCCAGGGCAGCACGGGGGCTGCCTCCTCCACCCAAATGGGGAGCGCATTCCCACCTCACAGACCCTGGGATGGGGGATTCACAGGACCACTGAGGCTCTTGTAGCCTTTTCCCCAGGTGCCCAGTGCAGAGGGGACCACAGCCTCCACACCAAAGGGGGCCAGGCCCCCTTGCTCAGGGCCACCTCCACAGTGCTGGGGACATCACTGTCCCCATGGCCAGTATCAAGGCTTGCCAGTGAGACAGCTCTGGTAAAGCCCAGTAAGGCCGCTTGAGACCCAGCAAAGCCTGGGCACCTGGTCCAGAACTGGTGTCAACAAAGGTGTTGCATGGGTGGTGCTGCAAGATTCCCATCCATTCCTCTCCAGTGTTGCTGTCAGCTAAGTAAGAAACAAACTCACTTTCTTCTACTAACAAAAGAAACCCTTCTACTAATACCACTACCTGCTCTGCCAATAGGACTAAGGCAGGGATCATCCCCCTGGACTGGGCATTGGGGAGGCCACTCCTCAAATCCTGGGTTCAGTTTTGGGCATCTCACTCCCAGAAGGACATTGAGGGGTTGGAGCATGTCCAGAGAAGGGCAACAAAGCTGGGGAAGGGTCTACAGCACAAGTCTGGTGAGGATCCGCTGAGGGACCTGGGGTTGTTCAGCCTGGAGAAAAAGAGGCTCAGGGAAGACCACCTTGCTCTTGACAACTCCCTGAAAGGTTTGAGCCAGGTGGGGTCGGTCCCTGCTCCAAAGGAATAAGGGATAGAACAAGAAGAAACAGCCTCAAGTTGCACCAGGGGAGGTTTAGGTTGGACATTAGCAAATATGTCTTCCCCAAAAGGGTTACCATGCCCCGGCCCAGTATGCCCAGGGCAGCGAGGGAGTCATCATCCCTGGATGTGTTTAAATACTGTGTTGCTTAGGGATGTGGTGCTTAGGGACATGGTTTAACAGTGGAGTTGGTAGAGTTAGATTAATGGTTGGACTTGATGATCTTGAAGGTCTTTTCCAACCTATACGATTGTCTGATTTTATACTATTGAAAAAACTTTCTTCATTTAATTATTCTGTTAATGTTCTTCTATCATTCTTGGCCTAGTTCTGGTTTGCATCTGCAAATACAATTTGTTTTCAAAGACAAAGAAATACCTCTTCTTCCCAAATTCTGCACAGGGAAGAGTTAAACCAGTTGTGAAGTTGCCAAACATGCATACATCAGAGAAGGTACAGAGAAGAAGGAGTAGTCAACGAGTCCCATGACTCCTTCTCACCCAGCCCCAACCTCACCCTAGGGTCCTAAGCACTGCACACCACCACCCAGGTGACTACCAACTAGCGCCAATCTGGTGTAGGAATTTCCTGATTGTTTAGGTCTTAAACAGGGTAAAGTGCAAGCCATCAGTGGTTGAGCTATTCCCCAACTTTCCTGAAAGCAAATTCCATGTGATCCCCATGTCAACATTGTTGATGTCTCAAACACTATTAAATCAGGCTACACAGGGAGGCTGAAGAAGCCCCACTTGGCAAAGAAATGGGACATTTCTGTTACTCTTTTACTCTCTCTCCCAACCCTAGGCAGATGGGGGAGCAGCTGTAGCTTCTTTTAAAGAAGGACCCCTAAAAGACGTTAAAGGGGAGCAACAGTCAGGGGGCTTGGAGAAGGAAAGACATAAGACACAAAGATAGCATAAACCAGAAAAGCTTTGGGGGAATTTTGACACTTTCTGGACAAGAGTTAAAGCAATTTCATGTAAGAAACCTGCTTTTTAAATTCTGCAAATACCTTGTGTAGGATTTCTAACAGTTGCATTATGCATCTGCAGAGTTTTCCTTTCTTCAAACTCTAAACCTTTATTCTAAAGCAAAGGTGCTGGTTGCATCTTCCCTGATGCATAAACTAGTTATGTTTGGAATCAGCATGTGTCAGGTAAAACTTGAAATAATGTACTATCTAGGACTATTTCAGAGAAAAATATACATTCTTTAATGATGAATTCAACATCTCAGCTCAGAAATTAGACCTTGATCAGTTGTAGATGATTGCTTACAAAAAAGTGACAAAGAGGAAGTGAAGCGATCTCAAAGGTCATGAATTGTGGCCAACAGACATCTTAACTTGCTGGCTGCCTGTGTCTATGTCCACAACTTGTACCTCTACCGGGCACAGGCATTATCTCCACTGCTCCCTGGGCAGTGCTTCGTGGTCCTCACCCCATCACCATGAGACTCTGTGCTCCCCATCCCCGATTCATGTCGGGGACCCCTCCAATTTCCACGCACCTCCAACCCTCCAGGTCAGGGCCAGGCAGTGAGGGCTGCACAGCCAGGGCTCGCCACAGCAGACTGTAGGGAGCCAGCTCTTCACTGCCTCCCAGCTCTTCACTGCCTCATTTCATTAGCCTGCAAAACAGGCTATAATTTACTGAAATGATGATTAATCGAATCTTATTTTTCTCTAAGGCAGTTAATGAATAGCCAATTAAGTGTCTCAGTAATTCTGAAATAACAAAGGAATAAGCTTGGAGTGACAACGAGCAGCTACTTCACAGGGCAAGCGTCACAGTAAAAGCCAGTCTGGCTAAAAGGCCAGAAGATACACGACTAGAAGGTCCTTTCATCCACATTAGCAGAAAGCCACCTTTTTTTTTTCCCTGCTTCCCACCCTCCAGCTGGAAGAGCCTGGGCATCAACAGACTACAAGTTCAGCAAGACAGCGACTCTGTCTTGTGGCTCAGTTCATATCTTTTTCAGATTCCAAACAAATCCATAAATGATTAATTTTGATCATATAAATCAGGATAAGATTAAGCTATATAAACACAGTACAGTACCTAAAAAGCAAGGAATGACATTTTTAAAAGAAGCCATAATCTCGGTTGCTTTGTTTTTTTTTTTTTTGAAGTATTTCTTCAGTGGGAATTGCGCTGGAGCAAAGAATGCAAAACTTAGAAGCTTCCAAGAGGGGGTCATGTGAAATTACTCCAAGATTTTTCCAAATCACTAACATTTTGATTCTGAATGTATTTGTAAGAATCTGCCAACAAGCCATTTTTCACCATCAAAACAGACAATTTTTTTGCAGTTTGTAAACTGTTCTTTTTTTTCCTTTTTTTTTTAAAGATACTGTAGAGAACTTGGGCCATTTCTGTTGAACCTTCTGCAATCCACAATGACATTGCATATTTTTTCAGATAAAAACCAATCCCCCCCAAAAATAAAAAAGAACATCATTGTTTCAGACAAAGAATTTCAGGAGAAACCACAAAATGTTCAAGCAAAACATTAAACATTTGATTTTCCACCCATTTTGCCAACAGTCTAAGTTTTCCCATAGTTCTAATATCAGTGTCAATAAGGAGGGGAGGGGAGGTGGGTCAGATGAACGACACTCACTCTGCAATTTAAAATCTGTGCTAATGGAATGAGGATGAAAACAAGATGTGAATTGTAGAAAGCATTTTTCTTCTTTAACTTTGCTTTTATTTCAATGAGGAAACAAGACCTACTTAATTTACCCATCAGGGAAAAATGATACTGAAAAACAACTAGGGGGTGTTACCAGCATTATTACAGAAGTCCTGGGCTCTGCTCCTGCCTAAGTGCTTGCCCGTGAACACCGAGAGCTGATCCCCATCCTAGTGACCACCACCAATGTCCCATGCTTTGTGTTCTCAGGGCTGGGGCCCAAACAGAAGGATGTTACTGACGGCAGATGATACCTAGTATCTTTAAATGAGTTTTAGAAAAGCAGGCTTAAAAAGAAATGGAAATGTTTCATTTTAAACCCAGTGGAGACTATTTTATTTAAATTGCCAGACACACTTCACTGCCTATTTTAGAGGGTTTTTTCCCCAGTGCAAAGACATACCGACATCGTGGCAGCCCACAGAACATTATTTGCATGCTAGAGTACCACAGTGACTGGCACTGCACAAGCATGCAACGAAATGCTGTTTAGAGCCTCAGAGACAAGCAACCACTAAGTACAGGAATGTAAGAAGGAATTAGAATTAAATACATGCAACTGTCTAGTCTAGAGGTATGCTTCTTCACAATAAAAATCAGAAAGTGCTCACTTATTTTTTCACTCTTTACAGAAAGAGAGATTTTAGTAAAGGTAACTACAGCAGTGTGTTTCCTTTTTGATCACTTGCATCTTATTCATTCTACTTAAATGTAGGAATAAAAGTGATGCACTCAAGTTAACCTGTTTGCCCAGACTGAAGAGACATTATTATATGTTCTTGTACTCTTACACATCCTAAACATTCAGACACTTGCAGCACCTCAGGGTATAGTGTACTATGTCAGCACTTTGAGGAGAATGCAAAAATCTGAATACAAATGAAGAGAGATTGCTTATCACGTGCTCTTGCTGTTAATCTCCGCATTTTAGAAAAGCCAATGAATTATTACACTTTCCACAGGATATAGCCTTCTGGATACACAAGCAGTGATGCCAGGAACCAAACTGCAGGTCCAAAAGCAGACTGCTTCTTTGGGTTTTCCCTAAAGGCAAACTAAAGTTTCAGGGCAGTTCCTCATAACGAGCGGAGCCATTTATGCTCTTTACCAATTTGGAACTTGAGGGGTAACCCCCCAAATCCATCTGCCCTGTATCAGATTATTTCCTTTCTGAGTGGCCAGCCAAGCTTCATACATTAATCATACCCAGTCTTTCAGGATCATCAGACAGTTATGTTATATAGATTATATGACAGAGCTCCATGCAGGAGGCAGATTAGTTCAGAACAGAACATCACACGCTACCCAATGTTGGTGTTTTGGTTATGAAAAGTAAGAGGGAAAAAAAAAAAAAAAAAGCCTCAACAGACCCAGCAGGGCCACTGGGCAAGCCTCAGCAGCTCAGGGAGAAAGATGTTCCCCTGCAATAATAACTTCATAAGGCTGTTCTGGATCCACGGTGCCTGTCCCCCCCTCTCAGCTGCAGCTGCGCTGGTGAGGAGACCTCCAGCTGCCCGTCCCTCATTCAGCAACAGCCCAGCTCCCTTCAGATGTGGCCGCTGAGCAGCCTCTCACAGTCCTCCCTAATTCCCTTCAGGAAGGAAGGAGACAACCCCCAAAGCCAGCAGGATTATCTTCAATAGTCTAATTAGTGGTTTGAGATAATCCACTTGATTTTGCCTAAAGCAAATTAGGAAGTGCTCATGGGAACTCTGCAACCAGCAGATAGAAGGACTGCTACCTCCTGCCTGTAGCACTGACCAGGCACAGCCCGTACTAGGGGAAGAGGTATGGTAGAGGTCGGAGGAGTCAGATATCTGCACAGATTCCCACCTTAAGCCCAGTCTCAAGTGGTTCCACCAGGTGCAAGCCAGGTCCAATAACTCCGCCCCGCAGAGTTGCTAGCATCTTCTCTGCCAACTCCATTAAAAAACAGTAACACACTTTACAAGGACTATGTTGAAATTAAAATAAAATTGGGCTTCGGTATCAAAACTAAAATCTGGCAGCCTGTTCCCATGCAGAATCCATCATGAGTGATACATTTGTGGAGGACAGCTGGAACAAATCCATGACGTCTAATGACATGGTAAAAGCAAACCTAGAGCAAACAACTTTAAATCATTTGAAATACTACTGTGAGCAGATGAAACTTCACAGCACTCACATGTTACAATAATTAATCATTTCTAAACACTTGGATTTAATTCTTTAGAAAAAAAAAAATCATCATGTGCAGAAGCAATTTTTTTTTTTTCCCATTCCAGCCATATATTTAAAGTAGAATTCTCCTGTGAAAGGTTTCAGGCTACACAACACTTCAGAATTTTACATGTATTTTGTCTCTCTCCTACCTAAAGACTCACGACACAAGCAAAACAGCACTTTTCCACCTTCCATCTTCTTTTTCGCAAGTAACCTGGCCTCTAAAGCCCACTACAGGAGGGCAAAAGTCCTAGAAGTGGTTTTTAGAAAACACTTTGAATGGTATTGTCACAGAAACACAGACAACAAATTGCCTTTTAATCTAAATGGGAATTCAAATCTCACAGGTATCCCCTCAATCTCTGCCCACACGTGCATATCCACTACTCTCCCAAACTGGTCACAAACCCTCAGGTGACAGAACAGGCCTGTCCTTCCAGGGGTCAAAGAGCTGCTCTATCTGAAGCACACAGACACCCTGGAGGAGTTCAGCCGGTCCCACTCCTGATGGCTGCCGCAGAGCATCAGTGACCTGTGAAATTTCCCAGAAAGAACTGTTAATGGGACCGGAGCTGAGAGCTGGGGGATAGGTGCCAAGCTGAAATGACTTGGGACAGCACAAATGTGAGTGTAAGGGGCACATCTTAAGCTGATTCTGTCTGACAAACGTGGTTAAGTTGATACTGGACAAATGGCTCAGCTCTCATTTGAGTAAAGCCTGGGGGACACACAGAGGCTCTCTCCTGCATCTGGCTATAGCAGGAGTTGGCCGAGGACCAGCAGCTGGCTGGTAGTCCCCCACCACACGTCTGGCAGGACAGACAGAAAGAACATTCACTGCGCTAGTGCAGACTCAGCTAATTTAAGTCAAAAACAAAAATGGTTTGAGCTAACCTGCCTGACTTCGAAGTGAGGAGGGTTAAGAACACCCGTAAGACCCCTTTTGCCAGCTCTATTGGGGATATAATCTGTGCCAGCTGTATTTTCTACTTCCAAAAAGTCATGTATCCAAGCCCCAGGAATTGCCTTCTCCCTCTCCCTCCATAACAAGTCTAGACCAAAGCACATTAAGATCCTTCTTTGACTACACACCTACAGGTGTAAGGGGTCAGCAGCTACCAAAAGGTTTTGGTGACAGCGGAAAAGATGAACTCCTTGTCTCCAAGGTGTGTTCACTGAACAGAGTCAGGAGTAAAAAACAGAACTAAAGAAGTTCTAACTGAATGAACTAAAAGAAGTTTCATGCTAAGGATCAAGCCAAAAATATATATATATAAAAAAAATCCTAACAAAATAGGTAGGAAAGGGTCTGTGAGATGGAAAGAAACACTTTCTAAACCTTCACTCCAGAAAAACAAGTGTGTGATGTACTTCTTCATGACTTCTCTCCAACGCAGACCACCTCCAGACCGCAGCAGCAGCAGCACAGCCATCCATCCATCGCGCCTGGGGCTGTGCACGCAGCTGTACCACGGTAGGGCCGCCGGTGCAGAAGCGCTTCCCACGCTCCCGTCTCCACCCACGTCCCTACAACACTGGATTCCTGGCACCAGTTTGGACAGCTCGGCACTCATTGCCTGCCTTCATTCATAAAAACAAGACCACACTGATGAAAGCCACCGGCTCGAGTGCACCCAACAACAAACGTCAGTGACATCTCCCGGTCAAACATTTACTTCCAAAGCCGCCCCTACGCAGGAAGCCTGGAGGTCACATCTGGACAATGAAGTCAGGGCAAGCTGCATGTGTGGATCAGTGACAGTGCTTAAATGTCTCCCTAATTTTGGATTCAGTCCACAGAGTTCATTAGCAAACAAGTCAGACAGGAATGTACGTCTTTCTTAATGCAGACCAGGAGATGTAATTAACACAGCTTAATTTTCATGAATAATGTATTCCGTTTGTAACACACAAGAATGAAAAGGTAACTGAAAGGGTCTGGTCTTGCTCTAATCATGTTCGGCAGCAGAAGGAGCAGATCCAGGCCACAAGTGAGCTGCGATTTTTTCATATCTAAGTGGGATATATGGTTGTTTCAACAGTTTGATTTCTTACAAAAAGACCACAATAATGTAAGCAGGAGAAAACATATCACCTTTTAGAAAGCCCCTTTCTGAAGTCTCTTTCTTTTAGCTTATGATCTATACAGACATGGAATAGGAAAAGGACCTCTTGGGGTATTGAATCCAGGCCCCTGTTATTAAACACAACATGTCACTTCCAGAAAAAAAAAGGAAGGTTAGCATTATGTCAATGAGCTGGAAGGAAATCCAAATTTCTAATGCAAGAGAATGAGGGGAAAAAGCTAAACAAAAGTGAATGCATGAGACCATATCCCCATATCAGAGCCTTATTCTAAATGCACGGGCTCTTAGTACATCCAAGAGGAGATAAGAAGCAGAATAATTGAGAGCCACGGTTCTTTCTGCCACTAGGGATCCAACGTAAAACTTAGGAAAGAAACACCTCAGTACATCTCAGCCCTGGGACAGAGAAGGAAGGGGAGCTCCAGGCAGGCACAGCCCTCTCCCAGGGCAACATGAGGCCACCTGAGATCATGGTTGTCCCAGGGCTGAAGACTCATGGAAGAGGCATGCACTGGGGGGCCAGCAAGCATCAGCCTGGTTTCTTCAGAGGATGATGCTGCAAAGCCAGATGGCAGCTGTAGGAATGCACGTGCCCACTATAAGTCTTTCAGCAACCACAAAAATCTCTGAATAATTTAAAGGACACTGGTTTTGCCAGAAGCAGTTTAATCCCACCTCTTACCCACAAAGTAGCAGAAGAAACTCCCAGGCATGGAAAAATTTCCGAAGAGCAGCTCGAAAGAGAAGACCAGCATTACACGTATTTGTCATCTCACAGAATAAAGAAAAGGAGGCTGTGAAAGGTATGGTTGGCAGTAGACTTGTTTTGGTCTACATGGGATGCAAAAATCTAAGTACACAAATGGCAGCCAAGGTACCTTCCATACCCAAGAGTCTCCATGCAGGCTTTGAGAACTGAGAGCAAATACCAGACACTACAGAAATGAGAGTCATAGGAGCCCTTAGAGGTTCCAGCTCACGCCAAAAAAGAAACCCAAAAACCAAACCACAAAAAGCATAATTTTTAACATGGAGCGAAAGCAGGTCATGGACTGAAGATGGGATGTAATTACTCTATGCTCCTGCAAATCCAGAGGAATGGATGCCCACAGGGGTGGAGTGGTTCTGGAAGCCTGGAAATGCCCCAGCACTGTCCCTCCCGTTGTTGAGGAACTGTCCAGCAAAACAAATTATTTTCAAAAAGTGTAGTAACAGGACTCAATACCGTCCCAAGAGACAGCAGTTGAGAAGATGAAGCCATTTCCTCACTGTGCTGCTGCCTATAGTGACCCACCACCAGAACCAAAGCCCAGACTGGGATGTCTGCTGGGCTTCATCGTGCAGACACAGGAGTAAAGCTCCTCTCATGAGCACTCTGCTGCAGACTCCTGTGCGCTAACAGGCCTTTTCCAGCAGACCAACCGATCCTCAGCTATGCTCACCCAGCCAGCCCTTCAGGTATGTCAGTGGTTGTGGCTCACCCATGCTGCATGTCTGAGAGGAACAGAAGGTGCTGATGCCACTGGAATGGCACCTATAATGCCACCATGCACTGTGGGACACTGCCCATCATCACCTCTGAAAGGCTACCTACCACTCACAGCATAGAACTGCTTCAACACAACTTCTTCCAGATTAGGAGATCAGATAAATTTAGAAATACGTACCACCACGTCATCACCTAAAGCAACTGAAATGGTGTTAAAGGGGATGGACGGACGGAAGGGAAACAGTGAGAGATCTCTCCAACCACAGAATTGGATTTGAATTAAAGGAAAAAACATTTCTCCTCATATTTAGCTACCTTACAAGGCACCATTCACCTATTCGTTACCCCAGCACAGCTTGCAAAGCAGCTTACTGCAGCCTGATCAGACCAGCAGTCCCATAGGAGTGGAACCCCAGAGGAGATCCCAGGACTGAAGGCCTCAGCTGCTCTGCCATCACTTTATTGGCTTTCCTAGAGAAGCTAAAGCTCCACCCACGACAATGAATCCAACAAATCCTGCTCAGAGCTTTGCCCGTGAGACAGGATATGTGGATACAATTAAAATACTATAGCTGTCAGAGAATAAGGCAGCACTGGGAAAGGTTTGCCGACACAGTAGTGCCAATTAAGGGTGTGATTTTTGGATTATATTTTTACACCAACACCACTATTAATGATGGTGTAACTTCTTCAAAGTTATGTTGAAGGTTCAGCTGACTCCACTGGGGAAAAGAAGCAATTAAAAGACCTTTTTTTGGCCTCTATAGGTCCCATTCTGCCATCAGGGGAAAATCTTTCACATTAAATATAGCTTCATCCATTCCACTAACAAGAGTGGTTTATGTTGAGAACACTGTATCCTTCTCAATTTCACAGCCACCAGAGCGGTAGTTTTTTGCTGTTAAGTAACAGTCTACCCAAGTTCTAAGTAAAGCCTTATATACGGGATGTGCCCATAGCCTCCCCCTGCAACCCAAAGGACACGGATGCCTAAAACAAAGATGTCCCTTGAGGGGGAGCAGGAAAAGAGAGAATTGAGGTGCTGATGGTCTGTTAGAAAACCGTAGGTACAGAGAGTCTCAAGAACCACCCCTCTACTCACCACCTATGAGCACCAAGAAACAAAACTCAGTAATGTAACTCAGCAATAAGAACATTTTGCCTTCAGTACCAGAGGATGAAAGACAGAAAAACCTCAAGACCGCTGTGGCACCAGCAAGCTCAAAGGACCTTCCCACAGGTGGTCCAGTCCATGTGCCCCTCTCCACCTCCTCCAGCTTTGCTCCCTGCGGGTGGCTCAGCTCTGAGTGGCCTGATGGGTTCCACCAAAAGCCTCTAAGTGACAAGAGGAAGAGATAAGGCGAGGGGAGGCGTGGGGGCAGAAAGCAGACTGGCTCTTGTTCTCTGAACATGCCATGAGCAGTCCTGCTGCCGGGGGCTGGAGTTCTCCACCGATCCTGCAAGCCTGTTCCCCCCAGTCTCCCCAGTGCAGCCCCTGTGTCCACGCTGCCAGGGAGGCAGCCGGCCGATGCTTGCACCCAGCGTGCTCGCTCCAGGAATCCCCGCACACCAGCAAAAGCAGGCAGAAAGCACTTTTCTTAGCGGTCCCGTGTATTTTCTCCTCTTCCTTTCAAACTTCCCGTTGGTTTTCGTTAAGCTCACATGAGGCGAGCAAGGCTGCAAACTTGGAGAACGCGCTTATGGAACAATTTTGCCAGATTTCCCCCCCACCTCCAAAATGACATTTGATTTGCCAACACTCCCACCGAGCCGCAGGCTGCTCTCGCCTCCACCCAGGGAGTTGTTTTCAATCAAGCCACAGCTCTGAAACAGCTACAGCAACTTTTTTTGACGATTTGCCACTTTCAGAACAACAGAAAAATAAAGAAAAGGGAAAAAAAAGCAGAGGAACCGCGTGAGGAAATCTGCGCGTATTTGTCCCAGCAGCCGGCAAGGGGCTTTGGATCGCGTGCCCCGCACCGAGGGGCTGCAGCCGGCTCCGCTCCGCTCCGCCCGGGACGGGGACCGCGGGCGGCCCGGGACCCTTCGCGGGAGCGGCTCCCCCCGGGGCTCGCCCCGCGCCCCGCCGCTGCTGCACTTACCGCGCTGCTCCGCGCCGGGCCGGGCTGGGCTGGGCTGCTCCGAGCCGCTCCGCGGGGGAAGGGGCGAAGGGACCCCGGGAGCCGGAGGGAGGGGCCGGAAAGCTGCGGCGGGGCTGACCGTGTTTGTCTAACCTGACACCGGGGCCGCTGCCTCCGCAGCCTCACCGCGCTCCGCACCGCTCCGCGCTCGGCGGGCAGCGGCAGCCCGGCGTCGGCGCAGGCCGGGCGGGGAGCGAGTGTCCGCCGCCCCGGGGAGCCCGCGGAGCGGGGCTGGACGAACTGAAACAATGAGAGAGCCTGTTTTGGAACGCTCACGTGGAGGAGGAAAGTCTGCAGCCTATTTCCTGGGGGTTGCAATTTAAAAAAAAAAAAAAAACCAAACAAAAACAAAAAAACGCAGAACAACGACAACACACACACACACCCCACAACAACAACATCAACCATAAACCAACAACAACAGCAAAAAAGTCCACCAAAAAAACCAAACTCAAACAAAGTTGGGTCTGCAAGCGGAGCCCCGTGGCCGCCCTGGGGCAGAGGTCTCTCATCTCCTGGGCTTGCCCAGATTAAGCCCGCTCAGTCAAAGGTGCCTTCGAATTTGTGCTCAGAAGTGCTTTTTCTTTTCTTTTCTTCCCACTGCTGCTTCCTGAGATCGAAACAGCCCCAAACTTACCTCACCATGAGCCGCCATGGAATCATATGGTGATTTTGATCCTAATCTTTACATCGAGAAAGTCCAGTTGTCATATAAATATGTCAATAGAGACTGTTTATAGAAATTCATTCTCATATAAATTAGAGACAAGTCCCTGGGAAGAACAGTCACAGCAGCACTATGTCATCGAGAAAGCATTCCTCAGGGGTCTTGAGACTAACTCAGGGTACTTTTGGGATGTGCTTCCAAGCACAGGGAGCTCACTCCAACACCCAGGTTTGCTCAGAGGAAGCCGCTCTTGCACTGGATGGGAACCTCCCAGTGGGGCACCAGGCTCAGCTCTGCCTTACATTTCTGCCCTTCCAGCAGAAGCTGTTTGCAGCCCTTAGCCAGACTGTAGGGCCAGCCCTGAACCTCTGCAACGTGCCCCTGGGGCAGACAGCATAGGGAGACTCAGCTGGGTTGTTTTCATACTGCAGAGCTCCGCCGTCTTCTCAGGTATTTAGTTATGGGAGAATGGGACCAACCAAACACCCTCCAGCACACCCAAGCCTCACTGCTCACCCTGTTTGATGTCCACCAGAGCTGTCTGCAGAGGACATCTCTGCCCATGCCTGTGTGGGAAGGGCCACAGAAGCACAGCACTTAGTGCCCCACCAAGGCTGCTGGTTCAGCCCTCATCAAAAGGGCTCTGCACCACCAGCCCACCCCAGCACAGGCAGTGCAGGCACCTCCCTGCAACAACTGGCTGATGAATGTAGGAGAGCAGTCACCATCTGGCTGACAGCTTTGACTGTCCCAGCAACCAAAGAATGGAGCAGCATCTACTGCTGCAGTCAGAGATGGTGGCTCCCTTGTAGAGCTTGGCCGCCTTCTCCAGCCACTGCCACCCTAAGGGAGAGGTTCCTCATCGTGCCCTCCTCCTCCTGTGCTCTCATTGTAGCAGTCACAGCTCATCTCAGTCTGTGGCAGTAAGAACTGTATGGAAGAAACTTTTGGGCTGCCTCTGGCTCTCGGCTGCTCCCATTCACAGGCAAGTCTGAAATCCACACAGACGAAATATGCGTACAATTAGGGAAAAGAGCAGGGTAAGAGTTTCCATTTCTGAATACCACAGTATCCTGTCTCTGACACAGCCAGAGCTTGGGAAGCAGGGCTGTCCCACTGTGTGATGTTGCAGTGTGTGTGGGTCAGAGGGTTTGCTGCCGGTGGCTGCTCGGGCACCCTCAGGGCCAGATGAATGTTACAAAATTCTTGCATAAATTCAGCCAGAGAGAAAAATTCTCTTTACTTTGTGAAGAAACAATCAACCCTCCAAGAATGAGCCTACACAGTCTTGAATTTCATCCGAAGGAAAAAAGAAAGCATAGAAAGAGCAGAGGACTCTGACTTCTCTCTACTACTGCAAAAGTGCAATGTGAGGACTGGCTGCTGCTTTGAAGGTAGCATTTACAGGTAGCAGTTAAATCATCTGGTGACAGCCCCTGAGTGCCACTTGCTGTCATCCAGCTGCACCATGAGCAGGTGGGATGCAACAGAGCCAGTGGTAACACTGCATCTGGGCTTTGCAATAGGTTTGTGGCTGAGCTGGGAGCAAGGCCATGCCTGCCAGCTCCACACACTGGGGTCATGCATGTGTGAGGAAGAACAGGAGAGACCAGTGAGTCAACCCCAGGACTGTGATAAAACTAAAACAGGAATTACAGAAGACTCCTGAAATCACTCCAGGAGTTTTTCCTGTTAAAACCATGATGGCCTCAGCAAGGCAAAGTCTGCATGTAGAGGTAAAATCTCTCATCAGACCAATTGATACACATGGAAGATACTTCAGAAGCTTTCGGGCATGCAGATCCTTCTTCATATCGAAGAGCAAGGTGCAAGCTGCACCCCTGACCATGCTAAATCTTCAACATGAGGCCACAGATAAAAGTTTTTCACTGAAAGGGCTGTCAAGCCCTGGCCTAGGCTGCCCAGGGAGGTGGTGGAGTCACCATCACTGGATGGATTTAAAAGACATGTAGACGAGGTGCCAAGGGACATGGTTAATAGTGACCTGGCAGTGCTGGGCTAATGGTTGGACTTGATGATCTTAAAGGTCTTTTCCAAGAGAAATGATTCTATGATTTCTTGCTCTGAAACACCCATTGACTGTTACCACCATTTTTGCCCCACCAGCACAACCAACATAGTCAGAAGCAGCAGGAGATCCCAACAACCAGAGCCATTAAAGACAGACATTAAAAGTCCTTCTCAGCACACGCACAATAGCACTGGAGGGGACTTCAGAAGGAAGCATGACCACAGGCTCAGTGTTTCTTGGTGTGGAAGCATCATGTGCAGGGCCCCAGTCTTGTGTCCAGCAGCTGAGGACTCAGCTGAAGGAGAGCAACGGCACTGGCAGGGTGGAAACTGTGCCACAGGGAGTAGACTCTACCCTGCTCCGCCAAGAAACTCCTGATGTACCACTAGGACTAACCAATTCATCTCTCTACATCATGTCAGTGTAAAACAGCAACAACAGATGCAACACAGCCCCAGAGGACCTTACTGTAGAAAACAGAAACTCTTCAGCACAGCAGAGCAAAATGGCTCTTAAGAACCTGCCAGCTCCTCTCTGCTGCGCTCATCTCTGCTGCACCTCACCACACCACCGCTTGCCTGGATAAACCCAAGGAGTCCTAAACCAATATTGGAAGTTGGAGACCTATGCTGGTGGCCTGTCCTTAGCCAGTGCTTTCACTCAATTTGCCTGAGAAAAATACAGCTCAGAAATAGAGAAATTTTTTGAACATCATCAGGTCACTTAAAATATTTTGCTTTGACTTCAAGTAACACTGAAGAACTAATACATCTAGGATTTCATGAAGTGAGGCTAAATGGAAATATCCTTCATTTCTGAGTGGAAGAAAAACTGACAAAAAACATTGTCTGGGGACTGAAAGGATAAGGCAGGTCATGTGAATCCAAACAAAGATACAGAGCAGCCATCATCGTTGGTGGGATTAGCACATACCCACTCAGGGACTAGCTTTGGAAAGGAAAACTAACTATTTGGAAGTCTGATTTAAGGAGGAAAAATCTTCTTCTGGACTTTCATTCAGACATTTTTTAAATCTTCAACACTCCCAAAATCTGAGCTCTGCACTGGGCACTGAAGGGGAGAAGAGGGGTGGCAGGGCAGGTTTCCAGGCAGGAAACCAGAACACACAGAGAAGCCTCTGTAGATGGTGTAGTTAATCCAAGAGAACCTGACCCACTTTATTTGGAGCTTCTCCAAATAAAAGAAAAGGAACAAAATCAGGGGAGAGAAGATGTGACATTTTAGAATTACAGAGCTAACACAAAAAAAGTCTTCAGTGTTTCCTAAGCCACAATTTCCTAATTGCAGAGCAGTGGGAAGCACCCCACCAGTGTCCTCTACACCTTTTCTTCCCTGCCACTGTAAATTATAGGAACATTTTGCCACATCTCCTCCGTGACTCTCTCTTCCACATGGCAATAGCATTCCCACTTTCAAGCAGTGCTACTCTGGATCAAAAGCCATGGAGCAGAGCTAAACAATTGTCAAGTGTGGACAGGCTGAGACTGAAATATTTCCTCCTGCATCCTCATCCAACCACAGTTTTTCAGAATTTGAGAAGATGTCACAAAGCAACAGAAAACAATGCCTGCTTGGCCAGAACCAGGCCATTCCACTGTGTGCCTGCTATTGCAGGGTACTGCTGAGAAACGTAAGAAATGTACAGCTGACATAGGGAAAGCTTTCAGCAGGTGTTGCTGCTTTGAGATACCAAATTCATTGTTTTAACACATTTCAAATGAGAGAAAAAACTAGCAGAAATTATAGACTAGACAAATCAAACCAGATCAATTACAATGTACACCTACTCTGAATCCAGTGGAGAAAGGCTTATACTGCTCTGGAGGCTTCTGATCACCAGGACTTGCAAGGATTTGCTGTGATTTGCTGGTTGAACTCATAGCAGTGGAAGGTTAAAGAAACAGCTTACAACAGGAGATTCCTGCAGTGCTGGATGAATGCAGCGGCAGAATTACCTACTTGGACAGTTTAGGAGGAAAACAGCATCACCCTTTCTTTATCAACAGCTACTTTTTCACAGAATTCCAGCATAGCAGGGGTTGGAAGGGACCTCCGGAAATCATCTGATCTAACCCCCCAGCTCCAGCAGGGTCACCCAGAGCAGATTGCACTGGATCACATCGTACAGGTGGGTTTGGAATCTCTCCTGAGAAGGAGACTCCACAGCCTCTCTAGGCAGCCTGGGCCAGGGTTCTGGCAACCTCACAGGAATTTTTTTTTCTTTTTTTCTTTTGGTATTTGGTCAAATTCAGTATTTTGCTATACCAGAGCCTTTGGAGAAAATACAGTTGTACGTGTGAAACAGAGTAAAGTATAATTCTTCAAACAAGGAGCAAGGGTGTCCGACAGTGACTTACTGTTAATTTGATATAAGTGCTCTTGGTTTGTCAGTACAAGCAGCATTTGATAAGGTATTCTTTCAGAGCCTGACATTTTACTGCAAGCGTCTGAGAAATGTAAGCAAATCTAAGACCAAAGGGCTCTTCAAGACAAATGGCAGGAAAATGATCTTTATCTTAGAACCTGACTTGAAACTATTGACTTTTTTTTCCATCAATAAGTACACCAAGGAAAGAATGGCTCCCGGAAATCAGCACTCTGATGCCAGCAAATGTCACCTTGGTGAAGAACTTTCAGACTGCAAAGACTACTGAAACAAATCCTCTGCCAAGGCGAGCACTTCCTTTACCCCACAGCCACGGAAACATGCCTCTCCCAGGACTCATTACTTTAATTTTTGTCTCACATAAAGTTCCCAAGAAACCCCATCTGAGCATGTCAGGTACCCTTTAGTTTCTGATTTTGCAGTAGTTGCTCAAACCTGACATCCATACAGATGTACAGTGAGCAGGCAGCATTGCATTTTCCCCATTCACCCCTGTTGGCATCTCCCATTTCTTCCCAGCCATCCCAATCCCTCTCAGAGGATCTTCTCTACGTGAACATTTTGAGAGTCAGAAAGTTGAGGCTGCAATCGGAACAATGAGTTTCTTTCAATTGTTTTCTTTTTTTGAAAACGTTCGGTATTGACCTTGAAAGTTCCAAAAACCAGATGAAGCTCTAGCTCTTTCCGTGGTGGATGAGCTGACTAATGTAGACTGCGAAAATTCACTTTGGAGTTGCTGCAGCAAATTGCATGCAGGTTGTAAACAAAACAAAACAAATATCCAAGATAAGAATGACCGCCAACATGCTGCATCATGTGAAGCCACACTCTGAGCAATGCTTTGCATTACAATGATGAAACATGATCTTAATTTAGAGAGGATAACAATATTGAAATGTCATTTCAGCAGAAGACTACAAATATTTAAGGTTGTCAATGAGGACCCAGAGCCCACAGGCTTTTTCTGTGTGGGCTCTTTTTATGTGGGTTTTTGCACCCACATGGAGCTCTGCTAACGTCAGCAAGGCTCTCTGTGGGTGCAGAGATCTGTCAGCACTGCACCCAGCTTGGCTGGATATAGCCATGGGTAGGATGCAGGAGAGCAGCCAGAGTGTAAACCAGGATGGCTACAGGTTGCAAGAAGAAAGTAAGCCAGGGGAAGGCCGGCAGCTGGACCATGAGGAGGGCTGAAGTGCCCTGTGAAGCTGAGCATGCTCTACATCACTGAGATTGTAAAGAGCCACCCTGTTTACAAATGCTGGAGTCCTCTTACAGTTTTGTCCCCTATTGGTTCATGGAACAAATTAACATCACAGGAGAGTAATGTGTCCAGAAAGGACTTATTGACAGGACAAATAGGTGCCATTGCTCAGAGCTATCCAGAGCAAAGGAAGAATTAAGGATTAGGGCATTTCCAGTAGGAGATTGGAAAGGCAAGGGACTGATGTCAAAGGAAACAGACAGCAACAAAGGGTCCCTGCTTAGTAACACTGGGCAGTTGCTTCTCCAGGTCCTAATGACCAGGGGCAGGGGAGTGGGTCCACCATGGCTCCATGCCCTGAGCAGGAGTAGCTGCCAGGACAGGAGAAGGGATGAAATTAGAGCGACAGCAGGGCATGCAGCCAGCACCAGACCAGGCAGCATGGTGGAGATAACGTCAAGCTCTCCCTTAAGTTTCTGTGGGCTTTTTTTTTTTTTTTTTAAATCCCTTTTGTTTTCAGTGCAAGCAAGGACTTGCAAGACTTTTAACCTGAACTAAATTGTATTGTCCATCATTCCTTTACTGAGATACTTAGTTTACACACCTCTCAACTGCTGCATTTTACCTGCTCATCTTCTACTGCCAGGAGTTTTTCCCCTTTGTGGAAATATTTCTGCTCACAGCGCTGTGGGAGCTCATATTTGTATCGCCACCTTAAAATTAATAGCTTTTACATTTACACCCAAAATGAGCACACATCCATCTCCAACTGCAGTATCCTGTAGCTATCAGGAGCCACTGCTGGAGTCTGCATCTTTGCCCACGCGCATGCTGCCCACACCACAGGACTCCCTAAACCACTGAACATGTGCTCACCCCAGCGCACATTTCTGTGTATGCACCCACATTTCTGCTCTTGTAAAAACTGGGGTTCACTCCCATGCCTGCAGCATTAGTAGTTCTGTGTCCTGTGTGGGATTCTATTCTTCTCTTTCCAAACTATGCATTAATTCTGTAAAGTTTTCATTCTGGGCCTGAATATTCCCATCTAGATTCTGATTGCAAGCTCGTCATCCCTGTAACGCGCTCTGTTACCAACCCAGAACAGGCAGATTGTGTCTTCCTCCCTGAAGGGAGGTGTGATTTCCTTCTGGTATTTCTGCATCTTGCTGCGTGGCAAGTACCGTTTCCCATGGCTTTGCTTTACTGTCTGGAGTTATCCAGTGCCTTTGCCCGCTCCCCAAGTTACCATAAAACTGCCATATACAAAGATACAGTCCTTCAAACCCAATGGGATCATAAATACGACTACCTCTGTCTCATCTCTAGTGTTCACAAATGCAGAGGGAAACGCTGTTTAAGACTTCCACAGTTCTCTACTTTCCAGCAGGATCTCAAATCCCAGCAGCACTTTACATCACCCTGTTCAAATGAGGCTGTTGCTTTGTCTCATCTGCTCCAGATACTGGGCGTTGCTCAGTCCTCACACATGGCTTGCATACTGGAGCCTGTTCTAACCAGCAACTGAATTTTTGTGAGGAGCCTGGTGTAACCCCAGCCATGGTGACACTCAAGGCTGAGGCAGTGACTGCCACAGCTGATGAGTAGTTTCCAGCTCAGCCTGCAGAGGCAGAGACCTGGTGCCAGTGAGTGGAAGTCATTGACAATAACCTGTGCATTCGGGAGGCTCAATGCAGCCCCCTTTGACAAAGAAGTGTGTAAACCCTTGCAATTACTCAACACAGATCATTGTTTTCCTCTGGTGAATAGCTCAAATAAAAACATTTGCACTGGGGCCAGGAATGCAGGGTCTGAGCCCTAGTAACATCCTGTGTGCCTAATAAATACCTACTATACAAATAAACCACCTGAATGGCTCTTTCCCCAGATGTCACAAAGCTACCCCATAAACAAGCTGCTCTTTGGCACTGCCAGCCATCCCAAAGGAGCGTGACAGGCAATTCCCAGCCATAATACCCTTCAGTAGCTCTTATGAGCCATGATCATTAAAGCAGCCAAGGAACTGCCCTAGTCAAGGTGTGGGTCCAGACAGAAGTCTGGCAGAGCCATGCCCCACTGCCTGGATCTGCCCTCCAGTAACACATCAATGCAGAGACGGATGTGGCACAGCCTGCTGGTTCTACCACAAAATCTGTCTCTTCATCCCACCAGGCAGTGGTGGCCACCACCAGAATTCTCATTTTCTATTTTTCTTCCCCAAAGCTACTCTCCAGCAAGAACATCATCTCCAGGCTTTCAGCACCTTTTCCCCAGAAAACCATACTTATGTTAAAATAAACCAATGTGATTAGAAGCAAAACTACTGTTATGTAGTATGTAATCATCATTGCTGATTTCCTTGCTTGTTTTAAGATGCAAACGATCCAAAGAAACAAGTAAACATACATTTTGACTGCTGGTGGGGAAGTGGGTGACTGTCACCAAGTGCTGGCAGACCATCTTTCTCCTCCATCCAGGAAGAAGGCCTCACATTAGAGGCTTCCCAAATTGGATAAGGTGTGGAATTAATAAAAACTTGAATTAGACCAGAGACCAGATGATTAAATCTTGGAAAGCTGAAGATCTTGTGAGCCGGTTAGTACTGACTTCTGTCATGATGGATCTCTAACATGTGAAAGTTATCATCTAGTGAGGCACAACATCACTGTTGTTGGGCAGCAGACACACAGCTTGCCAAGTTCTTAGCAAAACCACCTCATGAGCCACACAGAGACCATTTGGAGATATATACATATACACAAATATACCTAGTTCACACAAAATCATCTCAGTTCAAACAAGCAGTCTTAATGTTACCTGCTCTGGAAAATCCAACAGAGATGGTTCCTTTGGTTTTTTTGGTTCCCCCACCCCCTCACTGTAGCCGAAACTGCAGCTTTGGAGATGGATCCATGCAATAGATGTCCACATACAGCAGATAGGACTTTGCTGAATTTGTGGATGCTGCTGTGTAGGAAAGTAACAGGGCTCTAATATTATGTGGCCCTGGTTAGTTCATACTCAAAGGCCAACTCACAATTGCTTTGGACGTGGTTCTTCTGTTAGTACTGAAGGGAATAGATGACCCTGTAAAGCAGCAGCAACGCCCCTTTCACAGCTGCCTTCAGTTTCTCTCCTGAAATTTGGCTGGGTGTTTTCCTCGAGATTCAGAACACAGATGTAAACTGTTTAGGGATATTCCTATATCCCTGTTTCTCCTTAACACTGCCAGAGAGAACGAAAAATGTGACCCGTTACTTTTATAACCATCAGAAAGAAAAAAAAAAAAGAAAGAAAAAAAAGAAAAGTCTCTACAGTGAGGGTTCTGACCTGCAGCAGCCTGGTCTATTTTCTCAACACATTACAGTTTCTGGGGAAGTGTTGCTCTGAAGACGTTTTCAGGCAGCAGTAGGCAGATCCCACAGATCCCCTCCAGTGGTCTCCCGTGTAAGCCCTGCCTTTGCAGGGAAAAGAAAGGACCACAGAGGAATTTGTGTTTGTTTGTTTTTTGGGGTTTTCTTGTTGTTTTTGCTGTTAAGATGAGATCTGTAAAGCGGGATTACTAAAACACTGTGGTGGCTGCTCATCAGAAAGGCCCTGCATACCTCTGCTGCCTGATCACCTCCAGGCTTTTCTGAAAGCTTACAGCTGGCCCATGTTTGCCCTTGCTCAGGGAAGGGGGAGGAGGGAAAAACTGGAGCCTACACCTGGAGCTCGTGCAAACCCCTGACACCAAGTAAGGAAACAGAATGGTGGGGGTTGGAAGGGACCTCTGGAGATCATCTTGTCTGATCCCCCTGCTCCAGCAGGGTCACCCAGAGCAGGGTGCCCAGGATCACATTGTCCAGGCAGGCTTGGAATCTCTCCAGAGAAGGAGACTCCACAGCCTCTCTGGGCAGCCTGGGCCAGGCTCTGCCACCCTCACAGCAAAGAAATTTTTCCTTTACATGGAAGCTTCTGCATTCCTGTTTGTGCCCATTGCCCCTTGTCCTGTCGCTGAGCACCACTGAAAAGAGTCTGACCCCATCCTCTTGCCCCCCGGGGCCCTTTAGTTATTGATGAGCAGTGAAAACATCCCCTCTCCGTTTTCTCTTCTCCAGGCTCAACAGCCCCAGGGCTCTCAGCTTTTCCTTGTAAGAGAACGAAAGGAAGATCACGTTTTTTCCCCTGATTTTAACACAAGGCAGGGCTATGAGGAGGAGGTATGCTTGTGCATGGCTGCTAAGGGCCTAGTGGCATGGAAAGCAGGTGAGCTTTTGGAGGCACTGGGCTCCTCTTGCAGCAGTGACTCTCCTTCCCAAGCACCTCTGCGTGTGGCCATAGGGGGACGGGACGCCTCATCGCAGTCCCACTTGTGCAGGTGGCAAAGCTGCAGGAGCACTGAGACTGCCTTGGTTCAGGGTAAGAGAGCAGGGAGCTCATTAGTGAAAGGGAAATGCAGGAGTAGAAGTGACAGCCCCCTGAGGTGCAGGGTCTGCCAGAAGTCACTGAGCCTCTGACCACAGGGGAGAGTTCCAGACCGGGGAAAAGAGACGAGCAGCGGAACAGCCTCCCAAGATGAATGAGTTGCACTTAGAACTCCTGCTGTACAAAATAACAGAAACAGAACTGGGGAGAGCTTAGTTCTTTTGTTTCTAGCCATCCATGTTTTAATCACCAATAAATGATATGAATTGCCCCAAGACTTCAGTGCTAACATTTTCTATAATAAACAAGAAACATCAGTCATGTAGAAATGATAATGAAGATTTCCCTCTTACTGTTATCTACATAAAGTTGCACAAAACAAGATAGCTGGAAATGATTGCTATAAGTAGAAAACCTCATGACATTTGTGGTAAGAGTAGCTGCAGCTCCTCATGAGCTTGGATGAAGCCAACTTGATGGCCAGTACCCTGCTAGACTGCACCTCCAGCTCACCTTTAGTCACACGGCTGTTGAATTTCCCCCCAGGGTACTGCATGTGAGGTGTGATCCATCCCTTATTTATCTTACAGGGGAGCTGTGATGTTTAATCAGGGCTTGGGAACAGCTTGAATATCCTCTGGAGCCAAACCTTGTGACAGAGAAAGTCATGTTTCCATCCCTTCACCCAGGCATTGCCTCACATTTAGAAGTTTTCCAGTAGAACTTTAAGTCTCTGCGTGAGGTTCTGAAGGGCTAAATTTAAGCTTGCTGTTATTTAAGAAATTATTTTTGTTGTTGTTAATGAGACATAACTGTGCACAAAGCACTTTGTGGAAAGTATGTGTGGGTTTGAGGAGTGGGAGAGAGCTGTGAAGAGATTCAAGTTCTTTAGCAGTTACCAAAAGTCTGCTTAGGATGTAAATTCATCCCTAGCCCTTAGTACTGATCTCTGAAAAACATGTGGAGACCTGAGCTGATATTGTCCTTTTAATTTTGTGTAGACCTTTATCTTCATACAATAAACCGATGCTTTGGCTTATGCAAGGCACTGCTGAAGAGGGAGAGAGAATGTCTTTTATCTCCTACGTTGTGGTTGTGTGGCATCAACACAGCATTTAATAAAAAGCATCTTGATATAATAATAGCTTAAAGTTTGTTTTCCAAACAAAATTGTTGTTTGCCCATAGTCATGTAAATTTGCTTTTCTCCTTTACACTTCAAAGGTGACGAGAGAAAAAGATTTTAAGATCTCCCCAAAGGAGAGATTTAATTGTAAAACAAAGCACCAAGTATGACATTTAGCTGAGACTGTAAAGGCTGCAGTAATTAAAAAAGACTAAAGCATATGGTGCGCTTCATGAGGTTGGTTAATATGATCTCTGAAATGGAACCTTTTTGGTTACTGAGAAGAAACAGAAAAATACAACTGTTCTCAATCTTGAATCATGAAAGAATCCTTCGCTTTAGTCCTGGTGAATCAGGAATGGCACTCCCTCTTTAATTCAGTTCATCTGGAGGAAAATGATTTCTTTTCATCTGCTAAGCAAGATACGAGCTACAGTTGTGAACTATCAATGGATTTACAGCATGATATGAGGGAAGGAAATCGTCATTAGTGGTTTGTAATAGTCTGTCAGATGATGGCAGCATATGAGATAGCATCACACTTCAGCTGTGGAAAAAGCATCGGATAATCCACACTTAAGTTACTCTTAGGGCACCCTCTCTAATCACAAATGCTGGGTTGTATTTCAGTGATGTTACAGGTGTTATATGGACCTCAAGTAAGCCTTTGTCAGCAGGGTCTTTGACAGGCTGCTATCTGGAGATCTTTGATATGCAGTCAAATCCTGCGACAGCTGACCTGGAAACAAAACCAAAACCAAACCCACAACAACAACAAACTTGTGTAATCAGGTAATACATAGAAGCTGAAAGGCAAATCCCTAGCTGGTGTTAACTAGCAAAGCTCTAGTACACCGACACACGCGCAGCTCCATTCAGGGCTCAGTAGTCATTGTTTCATTGTTTTTAAGCTCTACCTTCCCACTCCTGGGTGCAGAGAGAAAGAGTATAAATTTGGAGCTATCAGTTTGAAACTGGATCTTGTGAAAATCTATGCTTGGTTAAAACCCACAAAAGTCTTTTTGAAATGTTTGCTTCTTTCACTGATGTGCATCAGTTGGGTGCACGCAGCTTGGACTGGTTAAGTGTCCATTTCTGACAGTATGCCAGGACGTGCTAGGTCTTTGAGGCTTCCACCTGAGAGGGCACTAGGAATTAAACTAGATAGGATGAATAATCACAGCTTTTTGGCTTTCAGGAAGATAGTCCAAAAGGATGCCAAGGAGAAGGATGTATTTCTTCTTTCTGCTCCCTGAAAGGGTGGTTAGAAAAATAAGAGTATCAGCAAAAGGCAAAAATATATGTTAAAAGAAAGCAGATAAGAAAACACATTTGACACTGAGCTAAACATTATTTAGTATCACATGCTTGCCCATATATATGCCATGTGATATATGCTTGGTATAAAACACATACATCATGATACATAAGGTGTATCATAAGAAGAAAATCTGATGCCAGGCTCATGCTACTTCCCAGTGAAGTCCCTGGTATCCCTGTGGAAGATGGCAACCCATACACAAGCATGTAAATATAGCATTGACCAAGAATCCCCTTCTTCATCCCAAGCAACCACCACCACATAAAGCTCCTGCCCCAACCTCCTTTTGAATTGGCCCTAAATTTACACTTCTGTCACATTGCTCTTAATCATAAACACCAGCACCCAGGAGCATATGCTACAATAACCACAAGCAGTGTAACTGCAAGCTCCATCCTCTCATGAGGTTCAACAAGGCCAACTGCAAGGTCCTTCACCTGAGTCAGGGCAACCCTCCGTAGCAACACAGGCTGGGAGATGAAGGGATGGAGAGCAGCCCTGTGGAGAAGGACTTGGGGGTGCTGGTGAGTGGAAATCTGGACATGAGCCAGCACTGTGCATTTACAGCCCAGAAGCCAATGGCACCCTGGGCTACATTCTCAGCAGCGTGGGCAGCAGATTGAGGGAAGGGATTCTGCCCCTCTACAGTACTAGATCCAGCTCTGGAGTCCTCAGTACACGAGAGACATGGACCTGTGGGAGCATGGCCAGAGGAGACCACAACAATGATCCAAGGACTGGAACCTCTCTGCTGCCAGGCCAGGCTGAGAGAGTTGTCATTATTCAGTCTGGAGAAGAGAAGGCTCCAAAGAGATGTTATCGCAGCCTTTTAGTACTTAAAGGAGCCTATCAGAAAGATGGGGAGGGACTTTTTAGCAGCGTCTGTTGTGACAGGACAAGAGGTGATTTAGACTAGGTAGAAGGAAGAAATGTTTTACAATGAGGGTGGTGAGACCCTGGCCCAGATAGCTGGTAGAAGACCCATCCCTGGAAACATTCCAGGTGAGGTTGGACAGGGGTCTGAGCAACCTGCTCTAGTTGCAGATGGCCCTGCTCACTGAAGGGAGGTTGGACTAGATGACCTTTAAAGGTCCCTTCCAACCCAAATCAGTCTGTGATTCTGAGTCTATGATTCTATCATCTCAGCAGACAGAATATCTGGGCCATCCCCTACAAATTAAGTTGGTAGCTCCATCGATTCAAAGTGGCATCTTCAAAAGGGAAGGAGAGGAATTTTGGCATGTTTTCCATGGACGGTAGCCTGAAACTTATAAATACTGCTGGCAGAGAGCTACAAGACATAACTTGCCCTATTTAATGACATCACTGTTGGGAAAGATTGGGCTGATCTCTCAGACCTGCAAAGCAATAAATGTCAGTGACAGCAGCAGCTAGAAGAGCAAATGCATAGCAACAAGTAGCCCAAACCTTTAGCAAAGGAAGGAAAATTCTTCCCTGAGATACCTTTCCCGAAAAAGTATTATCAACATCATAAAAGTTGGTGGTTTGTTTATATTTTTTCTTGGTTTTTTTTTTTTTTTTTTGTTCTTCTGTATAAGATACCTGGAAACAGAAGAAAGAGGATAATTTCTCTAGTATTAAAGTGCTTTCTGACTGCAACTATTTCTGGATTCCCCAAACCAAACATTTACAGTTTCATCCCAGGAGAAAACCGTGTGGCTTGCGCATTTAGGAAAAAAATTCTCAGATGAATTTGTGCAGATCTGGATATAATTACTTTCAGGCTCAGCTTCCCTCACGACAGCAAGTCTTGTTTGTCACTTCCCAACTGTCTGCAGTCTCCAGTAATTGTAGTAGCCTTTAGGTACTGTCTCAAGTTGGGTTTGCTTCATTCATTTAAGTATGAGCTGAAAGGCAAAAATATGTTCTCTTCTGCCAGATGCCTTATTTAGTTGTGATTTACATAAGGGGGAAAAAAATGTGTGAAATATCAATATTTGCATTTCAAACATGATTTCAGGATGTCTGTCGTGGTTCATTCATCTGCATTTTGGCTCTTCAATACATCCAGCTCACTTTTGAGTGCACAAGCATATGGGTCTCATTAACTTAATGGCACGCTTATTTATTCTTCATCCTTGCTGGCACTTCTTAACTGCAGTGGGGGGTTAGGTGAACTATGTATTAAAAATTGCCCATCTCTTAGTTAACCCAATAGGTAACTCATTGGTTACATACCCAAGGAAACTTTAGGTGATGATCATCTTGGTTTTCCTCTTTCCAGCTAAGATGTGGTACCTCTCTGCTATGCAGAAGTTTTGGAGAGGGAAGGCCATCAAGTACGTCTGAAGTGTTTCCTGAGCAGGATGTCTTGGGTCTGGTGCTGCTGCATAGAACCCAAGTATGAATATTCTTCCTGCAACTGGACAGTAAGATTACATGTTCTGCTCAAGTAACAAGGCAAGATGCTGGAGAGAAGCACCCTCCACATGTACTGGATGTCCCCACGTTAACACAGGCATTATGGGTGCTGGTCACTGCCCCAAGTGACACTGGAGGGTCACAGATGCTTCTCTGAAGCCCAGGGCAACCTCCAGCACAGAGACAGGGCAGTTTTTCTGGAAGTCCAGTGGCCACCTTTACTTTCAATTGCAGGTCCCTGACAATTTTCCTTAGAAATCTGTGCAGGTTGCCTAATCCCCTGGGTGAGTTCAACAGAAGCATGCCTTTAACTTGAATAGTGTGAGAACAGCAGATCTTTTACCTTCCTTCTTCCCTGAAGGAAAAGAGATAGAGATAGATAAGATCATCAAATTACTAAGCCAGCTCCTGGGACACGGAAAAAAAACCTGTGTGCTTAGAGATATTCAACATCTGAGCCCCTCTGAGAGAGAAGGTTGGTGAGGAAGGAGTGCTGCTTGGAAAAGCTACTGAGCAAGACAAAGTAGCTGTTTTTGCTAAGGAAATCCTGCAACAGCCATTTGACCCTCCAAGCTGGGCTCACATGTCTCGGGAATATGTGGGTGATTTTACCAAGCACCAGCGTCACATCCAGCCTAGCTCCTAACCACAGACCTGCCAGATATTTGCAGTAAACACACTGAGCGTGTCTCGTTTTTCACTCTAACCCAGATGATGAAAATAATCAAGTGGATTTGACTCCCTTGTGAAATGTTTACATTTTGCTGTGTGTATTCCTCTTTTTGCCCATGCCCTCCCATGGGCAATGACCAGCAGTGGAAGGATCACAGGCTCCCTTCCAGCAGCAGTCCTGCACCCCTCTGTACCCACTGTCCCTTCCAGCTGTTGTTGCTGATGTTGCACTTAGACTTTTCTATTCTTCAGAGCAAGTCCCTGTGGTGGTAGCAACTTAAAAGCATTAACACCCACCTGACATGCCCGAGATGAGAAAATTGTTGAAAAATGCAGCAATTTTCTTTCCTATCGTCTCAAGCAGTGTTGAACCACCTTCCCCCCCCCTTCAGATTTCACACAGAAGTCTCTCACTTTATCTTTCTGGTGTTCCATTGGTACTGACAAATTTTTAATGTGCAGTAGGCTGTAGCAACGGAGGGCTTGTTTCAGCACTTCCCTTCCATAAACTCCCCACCACTGAGAAGATGCACAGTTTGGCTCATCTGCCCTCCTTGTGTTTCCCAAAACAGTAACTCCCCAGAGCTCACCTGATCAAATTCCATCTTGTGATCTGCCAAAAATATAATCTTATTTAAATTCTACCTTTTACATTCTACAGGAAAGCATAATTTCAGTAAAGGAAGAGAAATAACACATGAGAAGGGTTAGACAGAAAACTGATTTTGTTTCAGGGAATCAGTTCCATGACAAAGAACCATCAGCTTCCAAAAGCCAACATACCATTTCCTTTCAAATTTCTGCATATAGCCAGCAGGAATATCAAAAATAAATGCTTCTGCATGCAAAAGCAAGTGAAGCCAATACGTTTTTACTGTGAAATTCACTCTGCTGAAGAAGGAATGTCCCCAGTGCCTGGTGCCCTGGCTTACCCAACCTGTCCTGCTCCTTGCTCCCTCCTGCTTCTGCCTCTTCTAAAGCAGAGACCCCACCAGAGCTCAGGGAGTTCGAGTTAGCACGAGTTTGCACCTGACCCTCACTGAGCAGTCCCATGGAAACTGGGGGGATGCCCAGAGATCAATTTCTATTTAGCTCAAGAAGACAGTGCAGAATTCTGAGCATTCTTTCTCAGGGGTGTTTGGGTTTGCATATACCAGTGGTTACATCCTGCATGGATCCCAAAGGCAGAAGTGCTCTTCTCTTCATGGGGGTCCAGTGGGAAGACAGGCAGCACCTGGTAAGCCACACATACTGCAGACCTCCTCCCAGCATCCCAGGCACTGCATTATTCATCTTTACCCGACTTCCCCTAATTGGATACACGGCCCCGGTCATTTTTGCAGTCTTCTATGTCCATCTTGGGATGTAATTTAATAGGTGTCTATCTACAAAGCATCTAAGAGGGGTCATTAATGGAGAAAGCCATCAAGTGTTACACTATTTTTACACAGAAGTCTTACAGAGCATAAGCTAGTTGCAGTAAGCCATCTTGTCACAAAAAAAAAGTCACCCTAATAGCCAGGTCACCCAGAGGAGGTTAAGAGCTCAAAAGCAATAGGATGGAGAGCTTGGGAAGTGGTAAAAGAAGCAATCTCTGGTCAGCTATTCCCACCATCTCAGACAAAGAAAAGTGCCAGGTGATGGAACTGTCAGTGCCACCTTGTCCACTGAAAGCACAGACCTTCAGGAACTGTGGAAGAAGGCATGAGACAGCAGGAACCCACACTGAGCTTGGACCAGCTGCTGCCTGGGGTCCATTCTTCTGCAATCTACCAATTCCACAACCTTAAATATAGACAAACTTTAAAAACAATAGTCAACCTTAAAATGCAGGGGGTAGCATCCCCAATCCAGAAAGATAACTTAATAAAGCAGTTGGATGCTGACAGGCTCCAAACTTTTTCCAGCTAGGAAGCGTTATGCAAAACTATCAGTTTCACGGGAGCTGGGACACAAGCAATAAAACAGGAGGTAATATTGTTATGTACCAACACAGAGAAGAAGGGAAATAAGGCTCACTTGAAATTCCATTTGCACTTCTGTCACAGCAATAACAAATGTGATGAGAATGCCAGGGCAGTTTTAAGCCTGGAAAAGAGGAGAATCTTGCTGGAATGGCACAAACTAAAAAGCAGAGCTGATGAGTGCAGCTACGGTCCCAGTACCATCAGTACTAAGGCTGCATTCTCTTCAAACTCAAGCTTGCAGGAAAAGTTAGCAATGGTTTTAGCTATACAAAGGATGCCGAACAGAGCATTAAATTGGTCTGTTGTGACAACAGCAGATCCTACATAGCAGTTAAGCAACATGAGCATTAACAAGGAGATATTGCAGTTCTGGGCTAGTAAAACATGTAGACACCACAGTGCACAACAGAAAACCCAAGGCTCTCACTCAAAGCCAAACAAGTCTCTCCTATGCCAACAGTCCCACTTTGGTTTCCTACCTACTCTTACACGGGGCATTTGCTCGGCTGATGGTGCATTCGGCGTCAGGGTTTAAACTAAGCAAGATGTTTTGTATCTCTTTAACAGAATACAGCCCAATATTAAGAAATGTTCCCTTAATGTTTCGAGAATTAATGATGCATGAGTAATGCCGTAGTCCGATCCAAGAAATGTTCCAGTATACTTGCATATTATCAAGTTTTTCCAAACACCTAATTTCACTAACTACCCACAAAATATTGGAAGTGACTAGTCACCATCTGAAGAAGCAGTGACTGTGGTTTTAGACGTCAAGGCAGACAAGGCTGCTCCAGTCCCTGCCAGGCTCACCAAAGGCACAGGGGAGGGGACCGCGGACATGCGTCCGTAACACGTGCACCCACTCGCTGCAAGCTGCACGGCTCCTGAAACCCACTTGAGCAAGCTATTGACATGAATTTAATTGCAGAGGAGCCTCACAACAGAAAGCTGCACAACAGCACGTTTGCAGTGTTTCTGCAGCAGTGTCCACAGGCACCATCTGACTGTGCAGTACAGCCCTTCCTGCGCTGCCTGAGGAGTTGCAGTCCTGTTTGCTATTGCGGTGTCAACCACAGGATTTCTTTCAACTAAAAACCTCCTCCTAATCGGCATTTTTTGGAGCTGAAGAGTTTTTGGAAGGCAGAAGATCATATGGGGCTACTCAGTGAATTGCGTGTTTTGTCTTGCTTCTGCTAGTTGATTTCTGTTTCTTTTTTTTTTTTTTAAGAGAACTTTTATTAGTCTGCCTGGCTCCATATGTCAGCTGTGCCATACCTCTCACCATGATGTTAATGTGGTTGAATTAAAATAGATGCACCTTCCATAAAGCCTGAAGTTTCTTACCAGAAGAATGTCAGGAGATAATTGACTTTAAGAGTCTGATGTGCTTGCTTTGTTGGAGCAACGAGAAAAAAAAAAAAAAAAAAAGAGTCATTATGTATCATGAGTTACCACACAGATGGTCAGTAACTGATCACCCTACAGTCCAGCTGCAATTCTCTTTCCCATCACAAGCATTACTGAGAGTTCTTGAATTTTGTGGTGAGGACATCAGCAGCATCTGTATGGACTTCTGTGCATATTTTCAAAAGAATGGACAGATTTGGCCCTTTTCAGAAGTATTAGAAATTTTCTAAGAAGTTTTTCATGCAGTACTTAAAACCAATCTCCCTGACACTGCCCAGTAGCGGAGCTGGTGGTGGCAGACACAAAGATGGGACTGCACAGCCCCCTAGTTTCACAGGACCAGTCACATGCAGACCACACCATTGAGGCCCTTGGTCCAGCTCCGAACGCCCATCAGTGACCTCTTTTTTTCCAGTGCAGCTCCATTCTGCAGTTTGACGATGGGAAGCTGGCCTGGTGGAGTTTTGTAATGATCTGGAAATCCATGGGAAATGATAATGTGCACACGGTTCACGGGGGGTTTCCTTTTTTTTTTTTTTTTTTTTCCTTTCCAAATTTATTGCTAAGACTACAAAACCAAATCTGGGATCTGAAAGGCAAGCTGGATTCCTTCCTTGTCATAGCCTAGCAATAAAGATCTGTAGAAAAATCTTGCTTAACCCTTCTGCCTAATGAAAACCATGCAGAGCTCTGTCTCCTGAAGCTCTTTGAGCTCAGCAGTTGGGAGGGAGAAGAGGGCAGGGTAGGGGCAGGGCAACCAGCCCTGGCTGAGATTGTACTTTCATGGAATTTGTGCCTTCAAAAACTAGGCAGTTTTTGTATTTTTTCAATACACTCTTTTTCAGCAGTGAAAACCAAAAAGTACTTTTAGTGAAAATTCAGGTGATTATTAGATTGTCACCATTAGATCTTCCACAGTTATTTAAACTGACTGGATAAAAGGTAGAAATTTAACAGAGCAAAACCAGACGCTTCTCTGATTTCCCTGTGTTAGCCCCAATCTCACTTTCTAGTCTTTGCACCACTCCCCAAGGGTTTTATCTGTCACTGCCTGATCTGAATTGTTTTTAGCTTTCTCCATTTCCATCCAACTTCCCATAGTAAGTCTCTCTGCTATTTATTACCCTGAGCCTCAGCCCTCTCTCCTCGACCTTCCAGTCTGTCTCCACCTGATCTCAAGGCATTTAATATGGATAATCCTATTTCAAAACCTCACCATTTAGCAAATGTAAATGCCATGACTCTGCTACCACCTGCCCTATTCCTGTTGGAACAGTAAATAAGCAAATATTTTGTTTGGCAGTAGGAACATTGTTTTGCAAACTGAATTTAATGTCCAGAGCAATTAGTTTCATTTTATAATGCAATACAAAGTACACAGGACACTATGCTAAGTTTTCTGCACCTAGCATGGAAAAAACCCCACTAGAAAACCTATAAAAATATGAAGTCAGTATATCAGTTGGTGGCATTGCTCCTGCAAGATGAGGGACATGCTAGTAGCTGAAATTTGAGTATATGTGTCTGAAAAACACACCTCATTTTATTCATAAATAAGGAGATGAGATTACTCAAATAGATCTCTGAAACACAAAACAAAATTACCCCTTCCTTTTTGTAAGACAACAACAACAAATCAGATAAATTTACTGATTTGTTGTATTTCAAAGAGTCATGTACAAAAAATGCCACCGTTGAACCTTGATAGACAGACACGACCATGTCAACATTTCCCATAAATCCTTTTGCGGTGTGAAAAAATACATGTGGTTTATTCTAAATGAGAAATTGCTCCATCATTATCCCCAAGCAGCTCGCCGTGCTATTGTGTAATGGAGAGACATTTCAGCACAGTGTAAACTGGGAACTGGATTTCAAAAATGTTCGGTTTTTTTCCCCTTTATGGTTAATGCTGCTCTTAACAAAAAAAAAAAAATTTGAAAAAAAAAAAAAAAAAAACAAAAAAACCCAAAACCAATCTTTGCTGGTACAAAACCCCTGTTGGCTTCACAGACCAGAGACCTCTGCATGGGAAAGCCGTGATGCAGTATTTGTTATAACACACACTCACACTGATCCCATTTACCTTTTGATTGGAGGTGAGGAGCAATTCTTGGGAGACTTAGTAAGCAGGGACTTCACATGGAGGCATGGGTGGTCATGCTACAGCACTGCTCTCTGTGTCACCAATAATGAGTGGCCAGAGGTGCCACATCTCACCAGGGCAGGTATGCACATTCAGCCCTCCACAGCTGCTCCTGGTGTCAGACCCTCCTGCCACTACCAGGCTGTGCAGTTCCTGCTGGGAGGAAGATTCAGAGGTACAATCCTTCTCTCACCCACATCACTGTGAGAATATTTGCTGCATTACTGTAAATACCAATTGTTTTTCCCAAGAGGCAGTAGTGGCCTTCTTGTCTATCCTTTGTCTAACCAGTCACAAAGAGTAAAGAGGCTAATTTAGAGTTGAAGGCAGTTTAGCCAACAGATTCATGACTCATAATTTAGGGGGAAAAAAAAAAAAGCAGCTCTTTTTCATTCCTCCATATTAAATGTGTTCATTAACGGTTGTATTTAACCAGAATACTCACACGGCTATCAGGTCTACTTCCCATTTCCACGTAACCAGCTCGCTGCAAGACCTCAGAAATCAGGCTTCTGCTTGGAGCAAACAAGAGAGGAAAGTTTTTGTTAAGGCAAAGTAACAAGCTGGTGGCAGTTGGTGCAATAACCTTGTTCCCAGGGCTGTCTCCTGCCATCCCATCCAAGCACTTTAACACTGGCTGTGCTCCTCCCCCCAACATTTCTGCACTCAGCTGAGAAGTGCTGCTCCGCGACCCCTTCACGACCCCTTCCAGTCCCCCAGGAGAGCTCAGTTTCTCATTTCCTCCAAACAATCCTTCTCCTCCTTTTGTGCCCCATACCTTATTCTCTCTGCTGCCCTCCACAGAAGTACAAGTGAAGCTTGTCCACACCAGCCATACCAGCATACTGGCCTGTTAGCTGCCTACAGGCACCCAGAGCCAGGAGCCAAGTCCCTTGGATCGCCTTTTCTTACATTCAGACTCCAGCTCTGTGTGGGTTGATGGGACCTCATTAGACCTGCAGCCTCTTGGGCTTCACTTTGCATCTACTTTTCATTGCTGCTCAGCTCCATGGAGAAATTCTGCATGACTGACTCATTAGAAGAACATTTTTTTCACTGTGCTTTGGTCACACGAGAGTGTTGGGCCCTATTCTTCCCAACAAGTCCTAGGCACGCTCACCTTTTTCTTGCTGCAGGTTGACTATGTGGTGGCTGTCCTTGCAAGCTGGCCTCCATCCCGGGCAATACTAGGAGGACACAGCCACCGCTGTCACCACTGGCAGCTGAAGTGCCTATGGCACCAGCACAGCTATAAAAATTATGAGCGTCTCCTTATGCCATTCAAGCAGCTAAAGGAAATGTTTTGCAGCTGCAAAAGATTTAATACAACTTGACTGAGGGTCTTTGGGCTTAGTTTTTCTTATTTATTCATGTGGTACATGGAGGAGTGTGATCTCTTGGGGGATGAGGTGGCTACAGAAAAAGTTTCACCATACAGCTGGTTCTGGAGCCACAGAGGTTTCCGGAGGCAGGAGAAGGCTGAGGTTTTGCATACAGCACACTCTGAAATTCTTCTTTATCACATTTCCATTCTCCACTAACAACAGAGGCATTTCTGACACAGCAGTGGCCAACTGGCAGGCGCACGCAGAGATCAAAGGCTTTCCTGCAGCTCCGTGACTCTCCCGTGGATCACTCTCCGCAGGTCAGGCCAGTGCTTTGTGCTGTGAATTGCGTGACCCTCATGAACCCGCTGAATCAGGACCAAAGAAATGTTTGTCCCATCCTTGCATCTGTAAAGTCTACAAAGAGCAAAGCTATTTTTCATTAATTGCTAACTATTCCTCTTGGCAAGCTGGTTTTCCTCCCACTTTTATTCACTTTGAAAAAATTAAGAGCCCATTTACTCCCACACTACAATGGGGCTGATAGTACATCCCTAGTTTCCCTTCCAAATTCCCACCCTAGCCATCAAATGTTGGCATGTAACAACTAATCCAGCATATCATCTACTTGAAATCTGAGATAACTATACTTTTAAAGATAGCATTTAAACAATACTTAGTGGTCAATCAAAAAAAAAAAAATTAAAAAAAATGGTGCCTCAGAGAGCTGTAAGCCCAGTTGTAACCAGACCCAGTGAGGAAAAGCAGTCAAACCCATCTTTCACTTGCACCCAGAGGAGGCTGTTTCTGTGATGACAGTGCAGCCATTGTTGAGGGGACAGGATTTTGGAAACTGGCTTTAGTTAGCCACACTTGCATCTGGGGCTTGGCAGGTGACTGGGTTCTAAGGCAGCTGTGTGTCATGGACTGGTTGTGCCCTGAGGCTGTTGCAGCCTCCTGCATCACCAACTTCCAACTCCCATCCTTTCTGAGCCCTGCTTTTCACCAGACAGGATGGGATGGACAGGAAACGCACAACCAAGAAAGACTGGAACTGTGTTTTGATGGGAGCGTAATCCCAGTACCTACATCTTCCTTCACAGCTCTCAAAATTCAGTGCTTTGGGCATTGGGCTCTAGTATTTTCCTGCCAACACGGAAATATTAAAAAAATTCCGCTAATTGCAACCTCCCCAGAAACGTAAGTGCTGACTTCTTAAGAGTTTTAGTCACAGCCCGATTTTGTCAGTCTCGGAGTATGTTTCCAATACAAAATGTAAATTTCCTCTTTCCTTAATGTCATGCTAATTTGTCTTTTTACTTTACATAATTAGTTTCTTCTCACTGGTATTGATGAATTTAAAATATTTGTTCCTTTTTAGTCATCCATTAAATATCCGGTGTGTCTGTCGTGAGAGAGAAAAGCAGCAGAGCCATTTCCTTGTTGCCTGGGAAACTGAAAGAGCTATCATCGAATTGACATGTCAGCAAGGTCCTCTTTTAGACATTGCCCCAGAAGAACTGAGGATTGCAACAGAACAACAGCACCTGTCCCTCCAAACCTCTCCTCAGGAGGGAAGGTTGCACTGAGTCCACAAGACAAGTGATGCACTTGCTCACCAGAGAGGAGGGAGATGGCAGAGATGTTCAGAAGGTCCATATCATGGTATCTATATCAAAGCAGTCCTCAGAACACTCTAACCCACAGTATTTTGCAGGTGGTTTCTTTTTCTTCTATCCTCTTCCACAGAACTGACATGACAGCAGTTTGGATGCAGCAGAAGCTAAACAGATACCTCCTAAACCTCCCCAGGCCTTAGAAAGTGAGGGTTATGCAGTTTCACATTGCTCCATACAGCTTAAGGGCTTTGTTTTAACTCATTCCTTTTCATTTATTGATACCTTCTACTTCTCAAAGTAATCTGTGTAATTACAGTATAGAAGTTTGAGTGGTTGGTTTTTTCATTCCCCCATTCATGAGTTGTCTTCGGATCACAGAGCTCTTTACAGAGTGAAAACCACCACCAAAGCTGACTGAAGAGAACTTTTCTTCAAGCAACTGGAGTTTAATTTTTGTTTCTGATTGGATAAATCTGGGAGAAACATTCCTGTTTTAACTTATAAAAAGCAGAAGGAAAAAAAAAATTATAAAACTTAAAATGAAAAAAACATAAACAAACCATAAAAAAAAAAAAACCTTAAAATAATTGCATGTCCTGAGGCCCTCATGAAGCACATGGTACATGTGTCCTCACCTAGGTAAGCAGACTGGCAAAGATGGCTATCAGCTTCTTCTGGGTAGTCATCTACTCTTTTCACTGTTTTGTCCATTCAGATAAAGGTCTTCCAAAAGCAGTGACCCAGTATAAAGACATAATTAGAAATGCTGTCTATGAAACGTCATTCCAGACACACAGACCCCAAAATAACCTTTTTTTAAAGCATGCATTGGTTTTGTCACATTGGCATAGTGCTAGAATTCGTGTCTATGTAACATTATATTAGGATCTATTAGAAGAAGCAAAACCTCTCTAAGTTTGCTAAGACCATTGTAAAGAGAATTTTCTCAGCATGGTCACTGAATGATTAAAGCAGTCAAAATAACAAAATACTACCTTGAGAGTCATCATACAGATAATACCTTACAAGTCTAGCACAAAGCCAGCGTCACTATCTTTGCCAAAGCCATAGCACAACAGTTTGTAAGAGCATAGTGTTTACATGGGTACCAGTCTTACCTACAGATCTTTGGGGACAAAACGGCATCTAGCAGAGCACAGGATAGTATTTCATCACTAGCCACAGTCTTTGGGCAATATTCCATGTTCTTGTTGAGTTTTATATTAAATATATTATACCTAGAAGGTGAGCAAGATGTTCAGAGAAGATACTAAGAGCAAGATGTTGATGATCAGAAAAAAAAAAAGTTATGATGCTTTCTTTTGAGTTTGTAGCTCATTAAATGCTTTTAAGGCCTCTACTTCAGTTTTGTGATATGAATATATCACATATGACATATTTTGTGATACGAATATATGTTGGAAGCTGATGTAGCCAACATCCCATACAGCCCCAAGTGGTGTTAGACATCCCAAGACAGCATTTACTAGACAACATGGGTTTGGCCTTTTTAATTTTTTTTAACTTTTTCTTTATTTCCTTTTTTTTTTTTTTTTTTTTTTTTAATTTTTTTTTTTTGGTTTTGTTTTTCCCCCCCTTTCTTTCTTTCTTAATCTCTTCCATAGTCACAATGTCCTGTGCCCTTCAGGTCATCCAGCTGACCTATGCTTGCCACATACAGGAGCTGCACAACACACCATCAGTTGATTCCCTTCTTACTGTAGCTGAAGAGCATGATGCGGTGCAGTGGTGCTGGCAGAAGCACCAGGATGCTTTTGCAAGGAAATTTGTGAAGGAAATTTGCAAAAAGCACAGGTAAATTAATCTAGAGCCTGAGCAATCACTCATCTCCACCCCCAAAAGGAAGTAAATAAAAATATCAGCATCCAGATCTTCTGTAGCTATTGATTAGACTTACAAAGAGACTGGGAGGCAAGGTTCACTTCAAGCAGCTCCCAGTGAAACAGTAGGTATTAGCAGGAAAATATTTTACAGGGAGCTACAGCTGCTGCAGCTTTTGCTCCGACTACTAGAAGGCCAAGAGGGTTTTTCCCTCTCAGGTCATTTCGGCTGCTGGGCTACTTGGAGTTGCCAGGGAACTGCTGCAGCAACCAGCAGCAGCAAAACATATGGAAAAACACCTTGGGAATGTCACTCATCTCCACTCCTACTAACTAAGGGTCCTCCATAGGTATTAGACAAGAGGCTTTGTTCTTTTATTGGACTATTGCTTCTCTTCAATCATCTCCAACCTAATTCAACTGCATTTAGATTATACTGAAGGCACATGTTTTCTGGTTTGTTTTACAAATAGCATTTGGTCCTTGTCTTTCTCACCTAACTTCACCATCGCATCCTGTGCACGCTGCTAGCGACTCTTGAGCACGCGCCCGTGGTGCGTTGCAGTTCAGAGGTTTAAGGCCCGTTCACTCTTTATATACCTTTGAAGTAGTTATGGTGCTGCAGCTCTACCCACAACAAAGACATTCTCATCCCTTGACACACTGCACCACCGAGGAATTTTGTCTACCAGATGTACTGCAAAGTGAAGAATCGCCAAGTCATTTATGGTTTCCATTAATTCCTGCCACCAACCACACTAACTGGCATTTATCAGAAAGAAATGGATGAACAATTAGTCACAGGAATAAAAAGCCGACCCTTGAAATAAGGAGATGATTATTACTGTTTAAAAATCAAAATTATATTGGCTCCTTTTTAAGTGATTACATGGAGAATTTATAGAAGACTGTGTTAATGCTCAAATGCAAACCTGCTTACTTGTGGGGAAAAGTGATAATGGGTCTATGTGCTTTGGTGGGTACTGTCAAACTACTGCTAGTAGGAGACACTCTTGCAAGATTTGACCAATAAGAACAAACTGCCTTCAACCCTTACTGCCAAACAGTTATTAATTTGTAGTTATTATGGGGGAATTCCAGTGTAAGAGGAAGATGAAATGCAGCCCTGGGACAAGCAAAGATAGCAGCACCAGCCCTACCATGTTTCCAGATAGCCCAAGTTCCCATGATCTTCCCTCAGAAAAGGATGTGCTCAAATTCTGCTGCACTTGAAAAGCACTTAAACATGGACCCTTAGAGCAAAGTACTTATTTTAGACCAGTAAGCCCAGCCGATGTCAGCTCCGATCTCTCACCTCCATCCCACCCAGGCTGCATCCCAGGGGCTCAGCAGGGCTGGGCTCCAGACACACAAGTTTGTTTATCTCCAAAGTTCTGGTGATTTCCGCAAATTACACTCAGAGTGCAGCATTTCCAGGTTAAAAGATTATATCTATAAAAATGTTGATATGAGAGAAATATTCCCTATGGGTTTTTAAGGAATTATAGAGTCTTTCACTGAACTATAGTTTATATCGTTTTCTTAATGGGAAGCAGCTGCCTTAATGAATAGAAATATTAAAGAATCATTTATTGAATGCCTGATAGGGGAAAGTATCTTAAATAATTTATTTATATTCTATGAAACTGATCTATTAATGAAGGCATTTATTAATAAGAAATGTGTTCAGCAATGATGGTGAAAATTAATCAAACAGGTTATTAGCAATTATTATTCCACCCTTTCTAATTGAGAGATAAAATGTCCTTTAGCTATAGTTTCTATATAAAGTGCAGAGTGAAATAATTATTCAGGTACCCACACCAGAAATAGCGCAGCGCGTTTCAGGGGCAATGGATGCATCAAACAATAGCAATTAAACCCACTCTGGCTAAAAATTGCAATGTTCTCCTTGGGGTTTCTGCTACCTTCTAGTTATTTTGCATTATTAATTCGGAGTAATGCTTACACAGAATACCAACAGGAATTTTGACAGGAGATTAATGCAGAGACTCCCCCCAGAGATCTTCAATGTTGCTAAACCCATTTTTCCTTATCCAGAGTTAATGAATAATCATCTCCTTGGCAATGGTTCCTGGAGTAGAGATTTGTACTTTGGTTCCTGTTAAATATAGAAAAATAAAGTGTCAGATAACATAGGCATCAGGGGGATTTATCTAAAGAAACTTAGTGAGTAAATACCCTCCAATGCAGTGAGCCATTTACTTGCTCCAAACTGGATTAAGAGTATAGGTAACTTCGTATTTAAAACATACTTGAAATTTAAGTAACGTTTTTTCCTCTTCATTCTACAGATACCTTGATGACTCTTCCACATCCAAAAGCAGCACTCCCTCCTTCCTCAGCCCTCCAAGCAATTCATAACTCCAGGGATTTCTTTCATTCTTTCTTTCTGACATTTCAGAACAACTTCTTGCCTAGGTGCTTTTCTGGTATTTCATCACTTCCTTTATTGCAGGCACAAAGGTGAGCACTGGAAGGTGTTTTCCTGTTGCTCTTGTACTAATGAGAAGCTCACCTCTGGGGAGATCTCACAGGGAGTGAGAGTTCCTTGAAAAACCTGAATATCTGAGCTAGAGCTTAACATCCTTCAGAAAATGAATGGAATTACCACCATGGGCTAATGGCTGCAGAACAGGGACTGCTGTGGCCCCTGGAGGAAGCTCATCTTTTTCCCTCATGGGTATGCCACATCCCCAGTCCTGGCATGTTTTGCAAGCCAGGTTGGGCTTTCTGTAACTCCTCTGCTATCTGAGCTTGTCAGTGGCTTTGTGCAGGAAAAGTGAGTTCAGGCTATGGTGGGAATCCCGATCTCATAGGGTTGAAGGTTGGAAGGGACCTCAAAGATCATCTGGTCAAACTTTTCTAGGTTAAAAGCACAGTCTAGATAAGATGGCTCAGCTCCCTGTCCAACTGAACCTTTAAAGTGTCCAATGCTGGGGACTCCACCACTTCCCTGGGGAGATTATTCCAGTGGCTGATTGTTCTCATAGAATCTCCATCCCCTCCAGTGCATTGCAATAGGACCAGAAGGGCACAACAGCCATTTCCAGGATCAGAGCTTTCTTTACAACCTGTCCTGTAACGTCATAGAATGGTTTGGGATGGATTTGGTTCCAACCTGTGCTGTCAGACTGCACCCTCTCAGGAGAAGTCCTAGGGAAGGGCAGGAGGCAAGGGCCAGGGGCACAGAGACATGCTGGCCATGGTAGCCCTGCAACAGGGCTCCTCCACAACACCACATAAGGGGCCAGAGAGGGCCCCTCCCCAAAACAGGCCTGAGCTCTCCATCCTGCTGTTTGATATCTGACCCTGAAGAATTGACTTCTCACCTCCGGGTCTCTGCTTTCCCACCTGAGGGTACCACCTGCCCACAGTTGGTACAGGCTGGAAGTGAGAAAGGGACAGAAGATGAAGAAATAGCAAAGGTAAATATGAGAATGCTCTGGCCCAAGTACATGCTGCCTTTTTGTAGGATGTGAAAAAACAAACGTGGTTTTGAAGTCCAGCCATCCCTCAAACACAGCTGCATCTGTAAATTCAGCTCTTTAATCATAAATAGCATGAGCAAAAAGAAATCAATCCATCCAGCCCCCTGGGGATGAGTAATCAGCTGTGGGCACTACCCCATATTTGATAAGCTCTTATTGACGTCATTAAGTCCAGGTTTCTGTTTGGAGAGTTCAGTCCCATCCTCAAATAAAAACCAAAATCAAACAAAAAGGTAAATGTACAAAAGGATCTAGTTTATCCTGAGGTCTCTGGTGAGCACTGAAGAACTCTGAATAATTCAGAGGACAGACCTCCTCTGCCATCTGCATTCAGCTTTCCTCTCCCTCAGCAAAGACCAGGGAATCATCATCTTTGCAATAACTTCAGATAATATTCTGAATTTGTGCAGTTTTTCTACTGTTTCTCAGATTCCCTTGCAAGTTCAGAGCCAAAATGGTGATTTTTGCAAAGCTGCAAGATGAGCTTGGCAGAGATCGCTGAGAAGCAGGAGGTAAGATCCAAATTAAAATGATTCCCTTGAGGTACCTCCAATGTGTGACTGAGGGCAAAGCCTTTCCATCCTCCTTGCAAGAACATTTACCACTAAAAACCCCCAAGTTTTTTTTATAAACTAATATAGGAAAATCATGGTGACAGAGCCACTCTGCCACAGGTGGGCTTTCCGGGCAACATTGGTGCACATTTCGGCGTGGGTAGGTGCTTTCCCAAGCAGAAAGCTGGCTGCTGCCCACGCTTGCCACACAACCCACCGAAAGAGGAGCACAGCTAAGCCTGGAGTGAAGATTTTAGCTTCAGGTGGTTGGTGAGCTGTGCCGAGCTAGGATTTGACCACCCCTGGAAGCCAGCTCTGCCCTGCCTGGCAGGGACTGCTGGCCACCTGAGCTGTACCCACACGCAGAACCAGTTACACTTCAAGACAAGCTGCAAGGTCAGGAGAGCAGCAAAGCTACCCCTCTTCCAGCCACAAGACAGACAGGGCCCTTGAGCAGAGCAGGGTTTGCTTGAGCTGTAGGAGCCGATTGCTGTGATTACCCCACCAGCAGTCACTTGAGACCTGACACAGAGAGAGAGCTGCCACTGGGAGCTGAAGAAGAGAGAGGCTCAGATGTTTTAACACACTGATCACTTCATTTGTGTGTTTCCTTCTGCCATTGCCATCTTTCTGCAAAAGCAGTCTAGGCAATTCGAAGACTGAATGCATGGAAAGTGCCCTCAAGTAGATGCGGGCCTGTCTGAATGTGAATCATTCCTCTTTGTCCAGGTGAAAACATGGACATGTTAAATACCTGCCTCCTGTGACAGCTCCCTCGATGCTTACGCAGACTAGGGCAGCAAATGGAGACCTTGAAAAAAGCAGTAATTACATAAAAGTGGAGTTGGGAATGCAGGAGATAGAACAGTACAGGCGAAAGCAGACAGCGTATATGATGTAAAGTTATTGTATTACTTAATTGATATACTGCAGGATATTGTTCTAATGGTATGGAGAAAAAGAAATAATGATCAGTTAACTCATTATTAATGTTCATTTTCTTTTCCAGAATTGCCAGAGGGTTGAGTCAATTATTAAGTATGACAGTTGGGCTTTAATATATCAGCTATAGATTCCAGTCACAGCAGTCTAGTTCAATAATTGGGTTTCTTTCTGCTTCATTTTGACTAATGGCATACTTACAGCAATTACTAAAATTCATCATAGCCCAAAAATAGGCCATTTGAAATCTCACCAAAAATGGCAGCACAGCAGACCTCTGCTCATTACTTAACAGCCAGTTTAAAACAGCTACTTGGAAAACATCAAGCAGCTTCTCTGATAACTTTTCAGCAGTCACAACACGAATGTGGACATTTGGTGAAAGCCAACAGTGCTTCAGGCAAGCCAAGGCTGTGCCAAGCAAACGGTATGCTGTCACTAAGGAAGTGTATTCAGACTTCACAGGAAAATAATTTTCCCTCTGAAAATGCAAATTCGCGCATGATTCTTTAGCTACAGGTAGTTCAGCTGGACCACGGAAGATCACTAGAGCTTGGGCAAAGGCAGGTATTTTAACACTGTATCATCAGACTTTCCATTGAGACTTGTCAGTCTTCCTTTCAACAGCTGTAGGTCCATGAGGAATCTGGAATCCTTGTGGCAGATCTTGCAGGCTCTTCAAAGAAGTTTAGCTTCCAACATGAGTGCAGCTCTACATGAACACCCTAAACTTGAGACCTACAGGTATCACGGCACTCAGCAGAAACCCTGCACATTCCCACTATGCCAGAAAGAAATGAGGCTTACACCAGGACTGACAGTTAGGCAAGATTTTTGAGTGGTGAAATATATAGTTAATTGTAAAAATATAGAACGAAAATAGAAAAGTTGAGGAAAGCCTGGTGTTTATAGCCACTGGAAAAAGAATTAAAGGAGCCCTGTTAAAACAGCGCTGTGGACAAGAAACACAGCATCCAGGTGGTGCTGAGGGACATGGTTTAGTGGTGACCTGGCAGTGCTGGGTTAGTGGTTGGACTTGATGGTCTTAAAAGTCTTTTCCAACCTAAAAAATGACATGATTCTATGGTTGGAAGCTGTGTACTCACCATCTCTTCCCAGAAGTCCACCAAGTCCATCAAAACCAGCCTAGGTTTTGAACAGCCACATGGTACGATGCAGACATCAAAACCATTGTAGACTTGGAATCTGTTAACAAGTCAAAATAAGGACAGAATAACCAAGCAGCTAGTTACACAGAGACTACCAAATGCCTCACTGCTATGGTAGACTGCAATAAGTGTGTGCTTAAACATGACCTGTATAAATCATCACCGATTCCTCTTGCACCCATCACTTGGGCTCCGCTCAAGTAACAGACCTCAAAACAAGTCCAGCAGCCACTCCCACTGACAAGGTGGGGCTGGGAAAGGGTTGTGCCCTGTAACAGGCTGGCAGCCTTCACTGCCAGCTCAAGGAGAAATCAGTGTCACCACAGACCAACAGGAGGACCAGGGGAAAAAATTTCTATTTGTGCCTTGAAGATGAGAACGGATCAGCTTGAGTCTGGACAGCACTTATTTTCCCCTAAATTATCTAAAAGCAAAAGCAGAAGGACTAGGAATTAAGTGACCTCCAGATTAATATTTGAGAAAAACTGAAGACTGGAAAGATACCAAAGACTTAATTCACAAGATCATTCAGTGACACCCTACTTGAAAACTGAAGACAAAACAGGTCACAACCAACCTCATCCTCCAGCCATTATTCGTCAATAAGAAAAGATTCTGGAAGTGAGAAGACACCAGTTTGTTAGAAGTTTTGCTCTGATCAAAGCTCCTTTGGCAAAGTAGCCACCACTAAGCTTTCATGTGCTGTGCTTTGTCATTTCATGATATTGTTTAAAGCTTTGCTTTGCGTGCTCAGCTGCTGCATGGCCCAGCAGTTGGCTGAGGAGGCCGAGGTTTGGAACACCAGCAAGCATTTTTAGAGCAGTGGAAATGATGCTGTAATTATTGGGTTTGCGCAGTTATCTGGTTGAATGATCATCTGTGAAAAGAAATGCTATGTATGTATAATTAATCTATTCTGATTTTTTTGTAAATTAATCATGCTGGATATTAAAAATATTCCCTACTCTCATGTTAAGAAACAAATTAATTTCTCATTATTTTCATTCTGGTCTTACTAGAAATTACAAAACTGGATTTCTACTTCTTCTGTTATTACCTATTGTACTGCCAGAAAAGTGCCCCAGAAATGAATTGCAACTTCCCTGCAGCAAAGAGCTGATCTTTTAGGCCCTCTGACATACACAGACCATCGAGTCAAACAAAATGAGCTCTCTGGGTGTTTAGAATCCTGTGTCTCTGGGTGTGTCTGCAGTAGCTGGTCCCAGTTAGCAGGTGAGCATCTGCCAGATGACCAGAAGAACCATAGCCATAGGCCTGTGTGTACTATGAGATAATTTGAGTATGGTCCACCCAGAGCTACAGGTTTAAGTTGTATGTTGTTAATATTTACTGGCCTGAAAAATTCCTGAAAGATGCAAGTCTTCAGGAGGAACATGAGGAAGGGAGTAAAACAACACAGAAAGAGACAGAGACACTGTTCAAGCAAAACAGAGAAAGATGATCAAGTTAGAAACTTAAGTAGTACCAAAGAAAGGATACCATGGCCCAAAACAGTTGATGGGCCATATCAGTCAAGGGTCTTACATGAGCACTGGGGGTGGCAAGGTGGACTTATTGTCAATGGACACAGCAAATAGACAGGAAAGACAGCACTACAAAAAAAAAAAAAGAAGTAAAGTGTATTATTCTAGACCAGTAAAGTAGATACGGAAGGAAATGAGAAGAAATTCTGGAAAGAAAAAAAGAATACGGCAGAAAAATCAAAGACTATGCCTGGTCCGCAGTAGCACGGAGTCCCTGAACAGGGTGTGAGGGTATCTAACTAGTGAAGATCAACAGAATCAGTCTCTGAGACGACCAGGCAAGGCTGCAGAACAGAGGCAGACTGGAGAGGATAAGAGCCCATCACCTCCAACCTTAGGTATTTTGTCTAGGAGAAATCCCTGAAACGAAGCTTCAGGGCTTTACTATAAAATATTTATGTCACTGTTTTGAAAAATTCATAGGCTATCAAAGCCTGTGAAAGAGCTCTGTATCCCTTTTGTTCCCCTTGTATTTCCCTTCTATGTAAGTAGGTGATCCACTTTTCCTGTGAAGGAAAGAGAGCAAAGCACACGACCCCACACTTCATACTCTGTGTACATACACTACACAACTACATTACTATAGATATTCCTGTATATGCCTATTGAAAGCCAACAGAACTGTATTTTTAAATAAATTTAGAAAATACTGACCAAAGACACTGCATTATACTGGAAACACATGAACTGCTGGTGTGATTGCAGGGAAGGAAGCCATAGGAGAAGCGGAGTTAAAGGAATAAATATTAGTAATACCACAGTACATATGTACAGTATTTTTCTTTCCCCATATGGTGAGACTTAGGTAAACAAGCCATAGGATCTGCAGTAAAAGATGCAAAGCTTGTTTCAAATAGTCTTTCTTAAATACGGTGGTTTGTGGCTATATACATGTGAAAACATGGCAGGAGTTAAAGATTTTCTACAGCAAGGAGCTCTCTAGAGATCTACTAAAATACATATGGGTTTCTGAGAGAAAAACACACATATGGCATTCACTTGATTTCTTCACAATTTTAGACAGTAGCTTTCAAGTATGTTTTAATCCTGACTCACCTGCTTTATGAGTCTTTTCCGGAGAGCCACACCAAAGTATTCAGTCAGCTCACATATGAAGGCTTGGCATAACCTTTGAGATGCCTGGACACTCCATAAGTTGGATGGCTGGTTTGGGGTGAGGTTTTTTTGACATTTCAGTTAATACATTGCAGAAGATGCAATATTGATGCAATGATGTGTGGTGAGACACTGGCACAGGTTGCTCAGGGAAGCTGTGGATGCTTCATCGCTGGATGTGTTCAAGACCAGGTTGGATGGGACTTTGAGCAACCTGGTTTAGAGGGAGGTGACCCTACCCATGGCATGGAGGTTGGAACTGGATGATCTTTAAGCTCCCATCCAAACCAAACCATTCTATGATTCTATAATAATAAGTTCCCCACACAGAGGCGGTGCCTGTCTCAGGGTGGAAGCTGTGCATTCCCCAGGCCCATCTTCATCGCTGATTTAGTCATTTCAGAGCTAAGAAAATCAGTTTCTGCTGCTATTTTGTTATGGCTCTGACATTGTAGCATTAGTTGGTTGTGTTTACTGAAGGCTGCAATCCCAAACTGTCTCAATCAGCACCCTGCAGCACTATCCACCCTCTTGGTTTTCCAGTTGCTGTTGCACGGGCAAGAAAAGGGCTTCCCAAGAGACACTGCTTGGACTCCTCCATCTTCTCCCACACCTACTGAGGGCAAGGCAGTCCCACTGTGGTTCTCATAACCCGTCAGCACAGACCTTCCAAAAACATCTCCTTACTCCTTCGTTGCAATGTCAACTTGATTCATTTAGGTCTCTTGAAGGAAAACATAATGTCCACCCGAAGCAATAGCCACAATTTTCTTTTGTTTCTCTGTTTCAACATTTTAGATTACCTATTCCACCAGCATTTGGGAAAACACCAGCAAAATGATTCCATTCTCTGGTACACAGCAGATATTGCTTTGGTATTTGCAATAGAGGCAAGTGACTAAGCTCAAACGCCGCTGTAGCAAGCTCAGAGTCAGTATATGCTGGTGCAGCAGTGCCAAGAGACAGCACAGACCCACCAGCCCATGTCCCCTACAACATGAGAAACTTCTGCTCATCTTTGGCACGTGCACATCCTCCCAGCATAGTGCATGGAAACGTGAATGACAACAAAGAAAAGTGGCAGGAGTGTACAGGATTAATCAGCCTTGGCTGAACATCACCAGATAGCATCAAAACCCTTCTCCAAACTTAGTCCCAACGCGGAAAGCGTGAAAACACGTGTAAGTTCTTCAAAACCCCATCAAAGCACTTGCTGGCACTGGCACCTTTCTTTAATTAGCTGTTTGCATTCACTTTGCAAATCTCTGTATAAAAAAAGAAAAAAATAAAGACAGAAAGAAGTTTGTTGAATTAAAAAAGCAGTAATAAATTATTCATTCATCCACTCAGGCAATTTCATACCTTGCCATTCTAATTAACAGTAGCAATTAGAAAATAATAAATTGGATTTGGACAGTACTCCTGTCTCAGTTAATATATAACATTTAAAATAGGTTTACAGGTTCTCCTTGTCTTCAATATTAAAACATTAAAGAATTGAAATTTTCATACCTGAGGCCAAAGATAGTGCTGGTGTTATTGCCCATTTCCCACCCACTTGTGTTACAAGCTGGTGAAAACCAGATGTAAGACCATCAGAGGAGTAATGGAGAGGAACACTGAAGACTATGGAAGTTTTTAAAAACCACTTATTTTGTTCATGTTTCAAATTCGGGCTCCATTTCCTGTTCTCACCCTATAGACTACCTTTGTGATCTCTCTAAATGGCCATTTACTCTCCCGCTTCTGGAACATCCAGTTCCTTTAGAGCCACCAGTCTCTCCAGGAATACCATTTCAGTGCCCCAAATGCCCGAGTTTTTAATTTCTTTAGTCACATTTGTAGATAAATTAGATGCTTGTTCCAGATGTGTCACTCTACTGGACACAATACCTGTCTGTGTGGGTTTGTGGAGTGATACGTGCAGAAAGAGGTCTAGATACAGAATAGAGGTTGCTGGTTTCCTTATATTGGTGTTTGGGCCATGGTTTTCCGAATCAATTTCAGAAAATCAAGCAAATGAAAAAACATTGAAACAAAGGCAGCTGTCTCACACAGTAGTGGTATGTGTGACAGAAATACCAAGGTGTTTTTGAAACGTATATTTGTTCTTTTCCAAGTTCTGTAACACAAAGGGATTTTTTTCAGCTTTAAAATAGCACCTCATCTTTACAGGTTCTGCAACACAAGTTGGTTGCTGTATGCCACCTATACGGGAATTAGTGACCAACTAGCCAAAACCTCTCTTTCTTGTCACCAACGCCTCCTCAGCTGTTACTCTCTCTGTACATGACCATGGAAAATTTTATCCTCTTAATAGCAATAATGCAAGATCATAGCATACACAGTTTTACATTTTAATTAAAACCTGGTCCCCAGAGATGATCCAGTGGAATTCAAGTGTTCAGAGGAGTCCTAGCTCCCTCAAACATAACTGCATCAGCCAGGAACATTTCATTTCATGGCCCAAGGCAGCAGGAAACCACTGCTACAAGGCTCAGATGCCAGTGGTCCATGCTATAAACAGAACAGATACTCTCTTCTCTTCCTTTGTTAATAAATTTTTTATTTTTTTTTTTTCCCCTTTCTGAACACAAGGAAAAGCTTCTTTGCTCTGAGGGTGCTACAGCCTGGACCAGGCTGCCCAGAGAGGTTGTGAAGTCTCCTCTGAGGAGATTCCAAACCTGTCTGGACAATGCGAACCTGGGCCCCCTGCTCTGGGTGACCCTGCTGGAGCTGGGGAGTTGGGCAAGATGATCTCCAGTGGTCATCTACAACCCTCACCATGCTGCAGTTCTGTGATTGTGGGCTTTTTTTGGTTAGGGAATGGAAAAGTAGGAGCTCTTAACTACTGAACTTCCCTGAAGTTGATCAATAGGACCATCTACAAAATTGTTTCTCTTGTCTCTACTTCAGGGCTACGAAAAACCTGCAAGCTTTTCAGTGGTCATATTCTGCTCTCGGGTGAACATGCTTTCTACAGGAAGCTCCCATCCATCCATGCAGCAGACCTCCTGCTGATTGCTTTAACCTGTTTCTGCTCGTGTCATCATGTTCTTAGAAGGTCTCAGGTCTACTGCATGAGACACCCACCATCACCAAGGATGCCAGCAGGCACCCTCTAGCCACCCGGCTCCTTACTGGCAGGGTCCCCGCCAGGTACTGCTGGCTCTACCTGCTGTGGGGATGTCACCTCCTACCCACACACCTCATAAAAGTGTTGTAAACTACCAGCATTATAGCCGTGCGTTCACATTACTATAAAGTTATGTCACTGCTTCCACAATAAAATTCTTTCAGCAGGTTGTAAGTCAGGTGTAAAAATTCCTCTCTGGGCTGAAACTTGGCGGGTGCCTGCAGGCAAACCCAGACACACAGACAGATTTCTGGGAAAGGGAGAAGTGTGGGGAGATTTTGCATCACTTCTGAGTCCTGTGCAGGAGCAGAGGGTTTTCTGTGAAATATTTTCATGCGGAGAAGCCGCAAAGATCCTACAAGGTAGGGACAGCTGAGGTGAGGCAGAGGCAAAGCTGCCCACCACTACCATTCCAAATCCCCTCCTTTCTACCTCCCAGCTCTGGAAACAAAAAGGGGAAAGACTGACTGACCTCAAGGTCCCTTAGGAGTGAGGTATGTGTTTTCCAAGCTCAGTCTAAAACCGTGAGGGAACAGGGACACTTCAGGCTCCCCTGCACACACTGCAGTCCCCCAGAGATTAAACCAATCCTTGAAACAAGCTTTGCTTCAGCGTAGTTTAGATGAACCTGAACATTACTGCAAAGTGCAGAGGAGAAAACATTTATATACCCAGGGCTTTACTCAGACACAACTACAAAGAGTGCAAACCCTGCTGCTTCTGGAAGTCCCTCCAGCAGAGGCTTTGCCATTTCAGCACTCGTCCGGGAAGAAGAAATCACGCAAGTGGAAGCCACATCCAACAGTGCTTGTACTGGACATTTAGTGGGAACAGGGGAGGAGTTCCTAAGAAGCAAAAAGGAAAACGGAGCTTCTTGCTATCTCTTGAAACTTCACCCAGCTCCTCATTTCACAGCTCGAGCCCTCGAGAGAGCAGGGCACAGATGGACTGTAACTGCAGCATCCTTCAGATCATTTGCAGCTGAAGGTGTTCAGCGTACTTGACCTTTTGTAATGCAACGATAAGCAAAACTTCTTCACACTTACTTCACAGCCTACTAGTCTATTAAAAAATAGACAAGATTTGAAGTACTTTTTTTGCTGTGACATTCTCTTCCCCAAATAACAAATGCTCCACACCTTCATGTCAGTTTTGCTGTGGTTTGCTGGGTCGAAAAATCCACGTTTAGCCCATGGGAAGTGAGTCATTTCCCTGCGTGCTTCCACTCCTGCTGCAGCTGCAGCTCTCCTAGAGCCTAAATGATGAACATATATACAGAAGAAACATACGGCAAGAGCTATAGTAATATATCACCATATTATCTAGCAATAAAAAGAGGAATGTGGTTGACAATAAGGGTATTCTTATTTAATCTCATGCGACCATATTTAGTGATATTAGTGGTTTGAGCATTACTACCCACCATTCCAACTAGAAATTATCTGACTTTCTGGTTACACACATCATTTGAACTCAGGAACACATCACAGCTACATCTTTTCATGGCATACACAGCACTAGGATCTCAGTTTCCCAAAGCAGACCCTTAGCACAGGACTTTGCTCCATCTCCAAGCACAGGGTGATCCCAACCTAAAAATATCTGAAGGATAAAGTATTAAGAGTATCATTACAGCAGGAACTCAGATGGTTGTCATGAGATAATCATCACACATCTGTATTTATAAGACACAGGGCATAGCCTGGTGCTTTCTATTCCTGAGTGACATGATCTCATACCCACACACCCCTAGAGCTGTACTGTGGCTGCTGTTAACAGAGCGCTTTATGGTGGGGGAAATGCGCGTTTCTGTGCTGGAAGAACATGAAATTGGCAGCTTGTAGCTGTAGTTTACACAAAGCTGTTTGTTTCTTGTAAACAGATTTATTTTCCTTCAGTGGTAGGGACCCAGGAGACCCACCATACAACAGCAAGACAAAGAGCATCTTCTTGCAGAGGAGTAGAGGGGGAAAGATGGATCTTCCGGCATGGGCAGAGTGCTCCCATAATGATTTGTGAAATGAAGAGGTGTGATGAATAAGTAAGGCTAGATAAGGTCAGAAAATCTTTTGCTATATGAACAAACTCCATACTATTTGTGTAGCAAAGGTTCCAAGCATTTTGCTCTGGGGCTGAGCTCCAAACCGAAGTGGTGCCACATTCCTCATTCCCTTGTCTGTCTATAACTGGTCGCTCCTCAAAAGCTATGGCTATAGCCCAATCCTCTGCCTTCTCATCAGTAGCAAGTAAGATTAAAATGGTCCTTACCCTCCACTCAGACAGATCTATTGATACAGAACCACACTAACTATGGAAAATGCCCACATCCAGATCATCCGCCCAATATGAATTCAGCTGATGCATCCTCCCGTATCAGTCCCCAAAAGCAGAGTAGGGAGGACAAATCTGCAGCATCTGAGGATCAACACCGAAAGTCAAACTCTCTCAGGACTCCTGTCATCTCAGGCAGACATGGAGCATCTTTCCACCCAGCCTGCCCCACCGTTCTCATAAGTGAAGAAGGACAGTGCCCACTCACTGCCCACATGGCAGCTGGCGCTTGCACAGACATCATTCCACTCCCTCTGATCTCATCAGGTTGGTGTCTGGGAACAGCACAACCACAACCATGGTGCTCAGTACGGGCTGCAAAACCTGCTGGAAACATACAGAGATATTTAGGTAGTTTTCTACACTAACCTCCAGTTTTCTTTATGCTGATCCTGGTACCAGTGCTGGGTGGACTCAGGCTGCAGATGCCTTTTCAGCAGAGATCAACATTTGGGGCCACCTGTCTAGTGTCCAGGAGTGTCTTACAGTTACTGGTGTCCTCTGCATGCCCTGCAATTAACAGCCACAAACCTTTTCTCTCCCATCTTATTTCTTCTTCTTGGTCCCTCAGCCATTACATTAGATCCTCAATCCTTCTTTCTGTCCCTCATCTCCTCTGAAAATCTCAGGATCCCCCTTCCCAGGGAAAGCACTGTGTTCTCCTTCCTCAGTCTTCAGACCCTGTTTATTCCTTGCATGTGCTGTTAGATGAAGGTGGAGAAAACAGCAGGGAACCATTTATACAGGAGAGAAATTAGGAGAGTACATAGTTATTGGGCATCTTTCATTCCTGTTTTTCCTCCTCTTCATTCTCCAGCAGCTGAAGGAGTGCTGTAGAGACTGCCTGACCCCTTCTCCTTTCTCCCATGCAAAGCTCCCCCAAGCTCCTGACAGAAGAAAGGAGATCTCTGACCCAGGCTCCAGCATGCCTGCTCCTCCTCCCACTGCTCACAGTGGGATTTTTCCTCAAAGCAACAATGCAGCTCCTCAGTGCAAGGGCTTCCTGCAGCATCTCCTGCTGCAGACGGGTCCAGCTAGATGCCATCATTAACAGTGGTACCAGGAAAAGTGGCAGCTGTAGGAGCTGCCCCATAAAATGCCTATCTCACACACTGCCACTTACCTGCTGCTCTGTTCTGCTTCTATTTCCACTTCAGGAGATGGCAGCATGCCTGGTTTGTCCAGCATCTGCGGCTCAGGGAAAACCATCACTCTCAAAAACTCCCTGAATGAAGGTTGTAGACAGGTGGAGGCTGGTCTCTTCTCCCACGGAACAAGCGAGAGGACAAGAAGAAATGGCCTCAAGTTGCACCAGAGGAGGTTTAGGTTGAGCATGAGAACAGTTTTTTCCCCACAAGGGCTGTCAAGGCCTGGCCCAGGCTGCCCAGGGCAGTGGTAGAGTCCACATCCCTGAGGGGGTTTCAAAGCCATGAAGATGTGGTGCTGAAGGACATGTCTTAGTGATGACCTGGCAGTGCTGGGTTAATGGTTGGACTCAAAGATCTTAAAGGTCTCTTCCAACTTAAACCATTGTATGTTTCTATATCCAGCATTCCCTCCACCTCATGTACTTGGCTACGTGTGTTTGATGAATGGGGTTGGGGAATCTGGGGAGAAGAAACCCCTCTGACACAATGGAGGAATTTATAGTGATATCTAAGAAAAAGGAAAACTGAAGAATAATTTGCCTTCTAGAGAAAAAAAAAGCTCTGCAGTGAATATGATAATTTTTTATCACAAGGTCCAAATATTTCACGCAACTTCTAATTATTTTTTGTAATCATAGCTATTTACTATGAGCAGCAAGAGACAGAAACACACAAAGAAGTACTGGGAAATGCTACATGGCCATCTTACTCTGCCTGTGACCTGGATGGTTCAGAGGAAACTGGCCTGGATCTCAGAGTGAGTCTTTGCACCCCTGGCAGCAAGAGCTCCCTGTACCTCTGCAGCCAGCACCCTTCCATCGAGCAATGACATGGAGGGTATTTAGCAGAGCACAATCCTGAGGGGAGAAAAACACCATCAGAAAAGGGCAGAGAGACTTGGATTTTTTAAAAAAAACCCACAAAACGGAACACACACTTGTGTGCTGGAGCTGAACATGAATTTTGTTAACTGTGCTACGCTCATCACAGCAGAAAGCTTCCAAACATCACTTAAATGCACAAAGCCAGGGTTATGTTATCACTGGGCTGTTTGGCTTGATTCAGGGGAACCAACAAATCTATTTTACGCATTTTTAAAAGCTTGCCTAGGATGCCCCAAACCCTGGGTGGCTGCTCTTAGAGTCAGTGAAAAGCCCAAACCAAACAAAACATGCCTAGCAGCTTGGCGCAGTGTGCTGTGCTAAAAGAGAGCCCCAGCTCCAGTGGCACACACACAGGTACTGATTTTCATCTGGGAAAGCTGCCTTGAATTCATCATGAAACTTTTCCAGCTGAAATAACACACTGACCTGTGCGAACCACATCTTCACAGTGGGCGCATTTTTTCTCCTACTGTTTCCAAACAAAAATCAAACATACGCAGTAAAAAATCAGCCCATCTCTACTAATGAAAGGCAGCGTGAGAACATCAGCAACGTTTCAAATGAAAATCCTTCTGGTGCACTGAATTAGGCTTTGCCTGGAGTGGAGCAAGAACCTTTCTGCTTAAAACACTCACTTCCTGGTAAATCCACAGGCTGTGGGGAGAAGCAGCCTTTTTTTCTTTTTTTAATTGTTATTCAGATTTTCATTTAGCCTTCCATACCTCTTAATTACAATGTTAAACTAAGTAAGAACCTGATTCAAAACACTGAAATGAATCATTCTGTCAGCAAAAAGACATGATACTGCAGCGTCATTTAATTGTATGACTTATTCTATTACTATGCCAGTTGGCCCCCCTCTGGAGAAGATTGCTCCCCTTCTCAGCCTCCCTGTTCCCCACCCTGCCCTCTCCCATGCCTGGCACAAGCATCCTTCAGAGCAGCAGCAGCATGAAGGGGCTACAAGAAACCCTCACCCTTCTCCTCTCCTGGGATGGGCGTGCAAGGGTTTCAGTAGCATTGCTACACATCTTCATAAAATCATAGAGTCATTTTGGTCTGAAGAGACCTTCAAGATCAAGTCCAACCATTACCCCAGAACTTCCTGGTCACCACTAAACCACGTCCTTCAGCACCACATCTACACAGATTTGAAATCTCTCCAGGAATGGGGCCTCCACCACTGCTCTGGGCAGCCTGGGCCAGGCCTTGACAACCCTTGCAGGGAAGGCATTTTTTGTAATACTCAATCTAAACCTCCCCTGGCATGAGTTAAAAGCCATTTCCTCTTGTCCTATCGTGGGAGAGGGGGCTTTGAAAAGAAAACTCAGTGCACAGGCAGTTGCAAAAGAAGTAATGGGAGATGCCAGAGGGGGAACATGCCACACAGAGAAGATAAATTGCAGAGAAACACAACATTGCATGAGACCACACCACTTGCCTGTGAATAGGAGCTCCAGCTGGGCTCCTGCTGGTCCCTGACTCCCCATGGAAAGGCAAACCCCAGTGCACCCCCACAGCCAGAGAGGCATCCACCACTTTCTGAACACCTCTGTCCAAAGCACATCTAAGCAACATGGAAAAACTGTTCATACAGAAGAGTGAAATTCATCTACCTACATGATGGGCTGCAAAGTTCAGTGCAGCAAGAGTTTCCTCCTGGACTGCTGCCCACAGAAACTCCTCAGCTGGAGCTGCTGCTCCAGCACTCAGTCATGGGACAGCTTCCTCTGGCTGCTGGAGGTCTGCAGGGACACCACCACGACCACTTCCCACTGGGAAGCTATGGCACAGGACAAGCAGGATCTGTGCCCAAGTCACCTCAGCCATGCCCAGGAGGGACATTCCTGGTCTGGAGTAAAAGGGTTCCCCAAGTGGGTGTTACAGGGGTAAGCAAAAAAGCAAAGGCTCATGGAAAAAGGAACAGTTGCATGGACACAGAGGTTGTTTGCATAAGGTATTATAAGAAAAACAACGTATTATGTTTTTGAATCATAAATAAGCCAGGAAAACAGTAGTAATAATTCTTTACCAATACTTCAGAAATTAACACACTTTCCACAAACATCTCCAACTGTAATATTTCATTAAAATGTATATTCAATATTTCACACATAATATAATAAACATATCTACACAGCACTGCATGCAGCACTTCATCCCTGACTGCACCACCCACCTACCTGCCATGGCTGCTGCCTCTGCTGAGCCCTGACCTGCTGCTCCACAGACCCCAGGGGGCTGCAGAACCTCCCATAGGCAGAGGCTGTGGGTGGCAGGAGCTGCTCTCCCACCCAGCCTCCTCCTCTGGATCCCACTGCAACACGCTTGCAGTTTGGGTGCAAAGCCTGTGGCCTCCGGAAGCATTTAGGAACTGACTGTGTTGTCACTGAGCATCCTGGTGGAGATTCAGTGAATCACTTCTCACCAGAACAGGCTTCCAGGTGAGGAGAAATGGGGACTTGATGATCTGAAGGTGTTCCCATAGAAACAGGAGGACCCAGACCAGCAGGACTGTCCAAGAGCAGTGGGGAAGAGCATCCAGGCAGGCTGCTGGTGAGCCAAAGCTGAGGAGATAGAAAGTCCGTGATGGGAAGGAAACAACAGAATGCCTGGTGTTTTGAAATGCAGCTAGGGTTTTCCTGTGCACTCTGGCTACCAGTCACTAGCAACAGGCCAAGAAATTCCTGTGCTGAGCTGATGTCCACTTTGCCCCAGTGTATAGCAACCTTGGGGCTGAGCCATGGGGTGAAGCTCAGGGAAGAGACCTAGAGGAAGTCCTGGAGACTGTCAGGTCCCTCACGTCAGCTGGGGTCCTGCAGGGCAGAGCAGAGCCCTGCTGTGGGTCCCCATCCCCCAAATGCAACATCAGAAAGTTGTTCAGGAGATCCGTCCCCACTCAGACAGATGCTGCAGAGGTGCCTGCGCAAGGGGACGTTCAGCAAAGGAACCCCTGGGGGGCAACCACCATAGAGGCAATACAAGCCTCAGGCCAGGCCAGAAGGAGCAGGAGAGCACAAAGTGGTGTCCACCAGAAAGAGAAGCCCAAAGCAGGTATTTCAGCAGCAACAGCAATGGTGCTTGCTGCTGGCCAGGCACCTTCCCTGGAAGGTCTCTGCCCACCCACTCAGGGAGCCGGGCAGGGGTGTGACAGGGAATTGCCACCAAGCAATGGCTGGGGAGCAGCTGCCTGTAGGAGAAGGCTGCAGACCCCCCTGTGCCATCACAGCCAAGCACCAGGAAAATAATGCAAACAGCAGTGAAGCGGGGTATTTTCTTTCCACTAGAAGGCTGGCAAGATAGCAAGATGTTGTTGGTGTATAAAAACATCCACACAGAGACAGAGGAGTAAAGTAATGGTAACATCTTCTCTGAGGAGCCCTTGCAGTGACCGGGTGCAAATGGCCAGCAGCCAGCCCATGATGCAGGGTGGGAAGAGAGGGGGAGAAGGTCACATGCAGCGTCTTCACCGTCCTCCTCAGCAGTGCCTGTGAGTGAGGAGGTGAGAGGCAACATGGGAGTCATCATTCCTCCCTCAGCAGCCTCCAGGAACTCAAACATGGAAAAATACAACAAAAACATCCTTGGAAGCCTTTTGTCTCCATTCCGAGGGGCTGAGCAGGGAAAAAAACACTCATGGAGGATGTGTGTGGCCCCCCCTGGGTGCAATGGGCAGAGGATCAGTGCTTTGCCTGGGATCAGTGCTTTGCCTGGTGAATCACTGCAGAGCTGGACACAGGATCCCACCATTGGCAGAGCCTCCATCTCAGGGCTAAATTCATGCAACCAAGCAACAACCAGAGCTGAGACCAGCCCCTGCAGTGAGGCCCAACAGATCTCATCAACACAAAGCTGAGTGTTGCATCTGTCAAATACCACCCTTGGACACACAAACACTTGGGAAAAGCCCTTTCCAGAGCTGATGCCTTTTTCTGCTGTATCCCCTCCCCCCATAGTACTACAAGGTGAGCCCTGCAGGACTGAGGACATGTAGGCAGCTGGGCCACCCACTGCCACTTGCATTACCAGGCATTGGGACCCCACTGGCCAACATCTGTTGCTTATCCATCAGGCTACCCATCGCTTCCACCTTTCAATGCCTGGTGAGATGTACACAGAGATGCTAAAACAGTAGAAGGATGCAGAATACCAATATTTACTCTAAAGAAATATTTAAACAATATACCACAGTTCTTAAAGTTCCTATTACTGTGCATTGGTGAACAGTGTGAGCACTGGCATCGGGCTGTAGAAGACCGAACGAACAATGAGAGGCATGAGAAGGCTCTGATAAAATTCATCTGCAGGCCTGCAGTGAAAATGAACAAAACCATTTTTTCTCCCCAGAGGTGAAACCAGCATTTCAGAAACTCTGAACTTGTATTTCTTCAAAAGGCTGCCTCCTGCTCTCCAGAAAATTCCTACACTAGAAAAAGATCACTCTCTGACAAATAAGAAAGGGTAAATTTGTACCGAGAGATACAGGAGCAGATAAAAACAGGTATCTGCTGTGCAATCAATCCACATAGTGAAAAAATCAGCACATAAACCCTACTACTGGGGCGCACATCACACAGAGTAAGTACCGAGTAACAGCATTAGCAGCAGTTTTGGTTTCATGGAATCCCAGGCTGGTTTGCGTGGGAAGGGACCTTTCAAGGCCATCTAGTCCAACTCCCCCGCAGTGAGCAGGGACATCTGCAACTAGAGCAGCTTGCTCAGAGACCCATCCAACCTCCCCTGGAACGGTTCCAGGGATGGGGCACCGACCACCTCTCTGGGCAACCTGGGCCAGGCTCTCACCACCCTCAGTGGAAGCCACTTCTTCCTTCTCTCTAGTCTAAATCTCCCTCTCTTAGTTTAAAGCCATCTTCACTTGTGCTGCCACGACTGGCCCTGCTAAAAGTCCCTCCCCAGCAGTAGCAGCAGCGTGTTGCAAGTGCAGGGGAACATGGCTCTCAGCCTCTTCCTCCTCCTCCCCCTGCTCCCGCCGGGCAGGCCTGTCCTGGCCGCGCTGTGGGTGGGTGGGTGGCACTGGCGCGGCCTTTCCTGGCCCGCGGGCTCTTCCCCCTGAGAAGCGCGGAGGATGATTTCACCTCCGGCGCTTCAGCAGGGGCTTCCCCTGTGTGCATGAGAGCTCTCCCAGTCAGCAACCCCGGGTGGGCCCTCTGTTGTTCCAGCTGATGCTTCTCCAGAGAGGGCGGTTGCCCACGGCTTGGAAAGAGTCTTTGGAGTGCTGCCACGAGGTCCCCAGGCCCAGAGCAGCTTTGCCAATCTCGGCCCAGGTGAAGGTTCATGGTTCTGACACCATCTGTCCCCTCTTGGGAGCGCGGAAGGGCGCCCTGCTGCGAGAGCAGCAAGTGCCGCGCTGCAGCTGCCGCCGCGCCTCTGCAGTCAGCCACCGCGAGAGGAAGCTCTGGCGGGGAGGCCTGAACCCATACCAACGCCTGTCTCGTGGCCGGGGCCCACTGCACTAAACCATCTCAGCCCTGAGGAGAAAAGCGGCATCCAGAGAAGTGCAGGTTGCAGGGCAGCTCTGACAGTGGCTCACCATCACTCCCGGGACTGGCAAGCTACAAGGCAGCTACTGTACCCCTAATTAACAACTGTTCTGAGAAAACTCACCACAGCTCTTTTCCTGGGTCACGGAATAGCAACAGTCGGCAGCTCCAACACCTCACCTGGCCACTGTCCAGAATAAGAAACAGAACAAACACGGTGTGGGTACAAGCATGCAATTCCTGCTCTTGGGTCAAGAATACAGAACAAGGCCTGGACTCTGCGTGTGGCTGAAAATGAAGATCTCGAGTGCAAATAAGAAACACTGGCACTGCTTTTCATGTTTCTAAAGCTTGCAGGGTGTTGGTTAGTTACAGATTGCCCGTCATATATTATTACAGATGACCCCTGTTCTTTTTGCTCTAACTTGCTCCTTTGATTCATTTTTCTCTTACAATAAGGCAGAGCAATAAAAGTTGGCAGCCCTGGGGTCACTGTCAGAAGTTGTGAGGGGTACAGAACACCCTGTGTTAACCTCTCAGCTATACCCTCACCAACTCGCATGCACAGCTGCAGGTCAGCTTACCTGATACAAAGAGGTTGTGTGCTTTAGGAAACTACGTTATTGCTGATAAATAGACCTTTTTCTTTTTCTTTTTTTTTTCTTTAATAAACTATTGTCACTGCTTAAAAATACCCAAAAGTTAAAATATTTCAACTATTATAGCTAAAAGTTAAAAAAACCCCAACCTCTCCCAGAGACTGGAAAAACCTTCCCACATACAAAACAAAAAGTGAAAAATTGTGAGTATCAAGTTACATCTGGAAGGCCTATGAGAAGAGTATTTTCTGTATAAGTTTTTTTCCCTTCCTTGTTTGCTAAAAACTTAATTTCCTAAAGCACAGAAATCCAAACCAAACAACACAACAAACGCCCGGGACCTGTTGAGCTCAGAGACACCCCTTCTTTGTCCTTCAGAGCATCCTCCAGCCTGTGATCTCTCCCTGCTCTGCATCTCCAACTACCAACAGACTCAAGGTTCCAGCGGGAGTCACAAAAAAGCCAAACCAAACCAAACGTGCCTGCAAGACTTGCCCTAATGTGAAAAAGAAGGCAGAGTAGAGATAAGTGCTAAAGATAAGAGACTAGGTGTGGATGCCCTCTCACCCCTACAGCCACTGCACCCTCATCCTCTCCTTCAAAGCACTCTCACTTTCTGAAAGCAGCCCAAGTCCTGCACTCAGCTCTAAAGTTTTGGAGAAAGAAATACAGCGAATGCAATGTGGCATGAAAGGGGAAACGGCGGTCAGCTTTTTGGTACTGCATACCTCTGTCTTAAAATTCTTACATGCTACTTCGGCTTAAAAACCCTTCAAAGGTTACATATTTTTCCACTTGGGCATAAAAGAAGAAAACTAGATGTGATATCTTTAATGGGAAAGGGAAAAGTCCCAATGCAACCACGTTGTCCCTACAGAGAACAAACAAAATGGGCTTGCCGATGAACTCAGTACGTGAAGTACTGCGAAGTTCAGGTTTCCTGCCAGAATTTTCATGCCCCACATCCAGACAAAGTCAGAGTATTTCTATAATAAAAAACAAACCCAGGAACTCTGATAAAAACTTGGGTTTAGTCGTGACCAAGGTAAATGTAGACGTGGAACAGAAAGCAGTGTTGTAGTTGGACTCAGTTGTATGGCTAAATCACCTGAAAGCAAATCCCTTGCAGTTATTGTGGGTATTTTAAAATGTGTTTGTTAACTTTGAAAGGAATAATGAAAAATGTCTCTTTTGCAAAAAAAGACAGCTATATTGTTGTGTAATGGAGAGCAGATGTCAAAAATATTTCAAAGTCTTGAAAAAAAAACCTGGATAAATAATAGCACAAAAGCTGCCCTCGCTAACATGACTGGAGCTGCTTCTTTCTCCCAAACAACTGCTGACACTACACATGTTGGCACTTCGCTTCAGTTTGGGAGTACGGTCCCTGGGAGCTCTGACGAGCAGCCTGTGCTCACCCAGCCCTTCTGTTACACAGGCACATCATGAGCTGGGAATTGCTTCCCCGCAGCAGGAAATTTCCCGTAGTGCACTGGCAGCAAACAGCCTGTCCTTCTGAGGGGAAATGGCAAGCCAGATGTGAAGAGAAACAGCTCCAAGAAGAAAGCGTGAAGCACATCGAAGCCCAGGAGATGAATAGTAGGGTGCACACCATGCTTTGGGGACAGGTGGCCTCCCAGTTCCACCGCTGGCTTTGGGCGGCCTCCTCAGCAGCGCCCATCCTCCTCCTCCTTCCTCCACAAGCACAGCAAGGGCCAGGGCAGGAGCCAGGACTCTCCCACCAGCAAAGAAGGGCTGGATCCTCAGCAGATGGATCATAGCAGACTTGCTTTGGCTTCAGGCAGCATCACCGGTTTACACCACTGAGGAACCAGTTCATTTTTTAAGAGTGTTTAAACTGCAAAACTGAGTTCAAGTTTCACATACAATTTTATTAGAGGGCAGAATTGCAGCCAACTGTTTATCTGGTGTCTGGCCTAAGTGCTGATAAAGACTTGGCTGAAATTTATATAATCTGCCATTAATAAATGCAATTTATGAGCGTCTCCAGGAAAGACATGACCACTGCTGGCTCTCTTAATGGTACACTCAGCAAGGCCAGGGATTTAGTCTGTATGGAGACAAGACTTAATTCATTCCTTGTCCCTAAATGCTGGTGATTTAGGTCAGGCCCAAGACAAAAACCTATGTATATCTAAAGGTTCCATGTCAGAAGTGCCAGGCTTTGCTAATATGAGCTCAGTTGATTTCATACAAGCCAATACCCTACTTTATAATTCCAGCAGAACCATTAAAGCAAATACTGGCTCCAGTTAAAGTGATAAGCCTTGAGCCTGACATGATAGATGTATGAGCTTAATTTTACACACTAGAAGTAGTTCTGTTGAAGGCCAGCGGGACAGACCACAGCTCATAAACACCTTTTCAGAACCTAAAGGCATTGAGATCAGAGACAGAGAAAAATCTACTACCTCCTTTTTATTTTTGTTGCACTTTGGAATCTGTGAGCTGGCCCAGACTTTGTGCTTTACCTTTACCCAACACCAGCCCAAATGTCAGGATCCCAGCTCCAGATGGGGTCTGCTCTCTGCTCTCAGCAGGGCAGCTGTTGAATACTCCAGTGCAAAATTCTGTTAGGAGAAACAGCACATGCAAGCTGACAGAAGAAATGAATATACCTTTGTTTTCCATTCATGATGTCTGATCAGAACAGAATTAATTCAAGGCAATAAATTTATTTGGTAAATGCTTTCACATTTAAACCCAGCTCAATGTAAATGTGCATATTCCATTGCCTATAGTAATAAATTAAAAATTTACACTTACCTTTAACATTAATCTGATTCTTATATAAGCTCTGCATATTTAAAAAGAACCCATATTTAAGTGTACATGCACTTCACAGTTTGAATTCATCCTTTGAAAAATTCCATGGCCCTATCTGAAAGCCAAGAGACATTTCTTTTCAAGATCTGTGATGAATGAGATCCAGACACAGGGCTGGTTTCACAAAGTATCATCAATGCCAAACACTCCATCCAAAGAAAAATTCCAGGAACAATTAGGAGGATCTAAATATCAAAGACCTAGTTCTGTTGTATTCCAAGCAAAAGAGAAATTTATAACTGCATGGATAAATCACTTAAAAAGTATATATCAGAAGATATTAAAAGGCATTACTCATTACTAAATGAGTGATTTTTGGATTATTTTTTCCAGTGTCTAACATAGCATCACTGTAATTTAGTGCTAAAGGATCCCAATATGTTTACTGATTTTAACATGGAATTTAATCACCAGAGTTTAATGCCTCTAGATAATCTGACTCTGAAACTGGGTGAAATTCAAAGGAGACAATGTGAATAACAGCAATTTAACTGAATATAACTGAAACCATTTTAAAACTCATGTAGGCTCTTGTGTCTCTCTATTTCCCCCTACTTTGAACTACTCCTATACTTCCAACCAGACAGGACAAAAATTCTTGGCATCAAAGGTTAGGCCACCACTAAAATTTGGCTACAGCTATGAAGCTGTCCAGAATAAATTTTCTCTAGCAGCTCTTGCCAAGAGACCTAGTTCACAAGTCTTCTTCCTGGTCTGTCCACCCTGATCACCGTAACGAAATAAAACTGCTTTGATGAGAGCATAAAGGAAAGGAGGCTTTTAAAGCACATCCCCAGCCGTGCATTCCCAGGACCCCTCAGGGGCTGTGCCAGGGTGTCCCCCATACTTAGGGCTGGCTGGTGATGGGATCTCCCTGAGCAGCTCAGCTGCTGCACCACCCCTCACCTCCTCGGCTCTGCTTTGGGGGTGACATGTTGGCATTTTGCAGCTCATCCATTAAATTGTGCTGATCTGAGGGACTTGCCCATTCGTGTTTGTGGAGTGATTTTATTGCTTCTCTTTTAATTTTGTGAACACATGCAGAACCTCTTCCACATACCCATTCATGGCTGTTTTCATCACAGATTTAACTTGAGTTTGCTGCACTCAAGTTAAGCTGCACTTAAATGAGAGCAGCTACAGCATTAAGTATTATTCAAACTGCACAGAGATTGCATTAGCAGCTGGGGAGTTGCACTAGCTCAGCCTGTAAGCAACATCCTCAGGGAGGAGCCAGCTCAAGTTCAAAACCGCAAATAATTATTTGCGTGTGCAGACAGGCCCAAGAGGTAGAGCTAGAGGTAAACCTGCAGTGAATGCCAGTCTCAGCAAAAACGTCACCTATTGCCTGGTTTGACACAGAAGAGTTTGGTGCGGTCCTATAGCAGGTGTTAAAGACAAACCCAAATGCTCTCCTCATAAAATGAACACAAAATTTCCATTTATCATTGCTTATGTAATAGGTTGGGGCCTCCAGTTGTATAAAAGTGATCAAGCTCTATATATCTCCATACATGGAAAATTATTAGCTACCTGTACTTGACATTCCCCTTTTCTAAGCACCACTGTGTTCTGAACTCCCTCCGCCTTTCCCAGAAGCTTTAGGGCTACAAATCCCAGGCATCTGCCAGTCAAAAAATATGTTTCCCATCTGGCTGCCTTTCAGTCAAACTCAAGCCTCAAGAGACCTTTGCACTATAACAATTCTCAAAATGACAGAAAAGCTTTTCAGGGTACAAGAAAAGGAATTCACCACAATTATAACAACGGAAATTAATAAAGCTATAGTGCATTTGTAAGTGAAACGGTGCTCGCTGGCAGCATTCAGCAAAGAAATCTGAATAGATACTTTCTGACTAAAGCACAAAAATGCTTTCTAGGAAGTGAAAAATGTGCCGGTTTGCCTTCCAGAAACAGACTCTGCCAGTTGTAGTTACTGGGTTCATACATCTGGGCTGCAATATTCATCTACCTTTAGACAATTCTATTTTTTTATCTTTTTTTTTTTAAATTTCCATGAGGTTCTTTGCATCTTCACAATTAATATAATACCAGTTTCTGCATATAAAAGCAGCATTTGGGATAGTTTGTATTTACAGGGAGCAGAAACAAATATGAGCAATCATCATGAAGGGAGATGCTGAAAACCAGCAAGATGTGCTGCAGACAACAGCAGCTTTTATACCACGCACATGGGTACACCAATACTGACGCTGCATAGGAACTGGCTGATGAAAACACTCACTAAACCCATGTGGTTATACCACCACTTTATCAAAGCTGAATTCAATCCTAGACACCTCAGTGCTTCACAGCAAATGAACAGAGCCAGTTCCATAACTTCACCCAGCACATTTCCAACCTGCAGCATACACGGTGCACAAAGGTACCAGAAAATAAGCAGCTTTTGCAGGAGATGCATTTACCTCATTCATGAGAGATGACTTCCCAACTCAGTAAGTTCATGATGCAATGGAAATAAGCTATGGGATTTAACACAAAACCTACTACTATATTCAGATATTCCTCACAGTTACAGCAGTTCTGTGAATGTAATCATCATACTTAATCTAGATATGTTTCTGCTTCCACCATGAGATTAGGTTACAATTAAGTGCTCTGACTGATGAAAACAGTAGCACGTACTATCTATTTACCCTGGAGCTTCTCTATATTTTCCTGTTTGGATCCAGATACAGAAAGAAATGCTTTTTGATGGACAAAATACTTTTGAAGCTCTTTTGAGATGAAAGCAGAAAAAGAATGGTACTTTCTTGCTTCCTTTCCCTTCCCAGAGGAAGCAAACCTCCGCCCCCAGTGCCTTCATGTGCCAGACCTACACAGAAGTCTGAAGCACCATTCACTTGGTGGTCGTCGTCTTCTTCCACAGCCACCGCATGTGCTGGTAAAGCATGAGGTGACCACACCATCTCTGCCATCACCAGTCTGCCCTTTCAGGAAAGTCCAGAATGGGGAGAAAGGTCCATGCCTTTCATGCTCCCTCTCACTCAGTTGCCTTCTGCATTCCTGTGGAGCTGTTCACAGGACAGATGTGGTAGGATCTACCTTCTTGTATGGTCCTTGTTGGTGTGCTTCGGAGCAGAGAGAAAAGCTTAATGAGCCCGAATGAGTGTCACTCACAGATGAGGTCACCCACACAACGTGTGGCTCTTAATATTGCAGGGTCTTCTATAGCATTGCTCTGCTTTCTTCAAGGCTGAGCAATAAGATCAGGAATTTGCTTTCCCCTAAGGAAGGGCAGCACAGCTGTCTTTCATTGGCCACTGAGCTCAAAGTAGAATCTGAGCATATGGCAGTGCTGGGGATAGTTATGGCATAAAATAAAAAAAAAAAAATTTAAAAAATCTTATCTGAGATTAAGTTAAGCCAACAGAGAGATGAGCCCTGTAATTTGACTTTTGAAGCGTGTAATGGTTAATTTTCCTAATAATAATCATAGTAATAATGAGGCAGTGTCCTCTAGTGGTTAAAGCACTGGACATGGAGTTACGAGCCCAGCAGAACACTCTTCACTCTGCAAGTAACTTCTGTGTAGCCTTTGGCAACTTGCATCGGATGAGCTCCATAAAGCCACTGAGGTGTTTAACATGCCTTGGATTCCACAGGAATTAGGAACCAAATGTTCCCAGGGTGCCCAAATATTTGCAGAAACTTGGGTCCTGGGCAGCACTTAGTGATGCCCTCGTTGCAACAGTTAGAACCTTTTAGGACCTTTTATTTCTTTAAGAAGTGATGAAGATTCAAAGACACCTCACAGTGCTAGAACAGCACTTGTATAAAGACAGAATAGGCAGGATATTAAAAAGGGCACGGGCAACACTTCACCACACGAGGCCATATGGAGAAGCTGCTGGGAGGCCCACAGTTCAGAATATTCTACCTCTGCTTCCCAAATTTCTCATTAAAAACAACAAACAATGGGCATCAAGCCACTCACTGTGAAGATGCATGAAATCAGCTTGAATTATGCACATTGTGGAATAAGGGGAGTCCCAGGGTCCGGCACATCATAGGATCAAAAATACTGAATACAGTGACACTCCAGGGAACGTTAGTGCCCCGTTGTACTACAAAGTTACTGCATTATCAACATCTTTGGTCTGGAGTGGTAAGAAAGGAGGAAGTTTTTCGGTTCCATATGCAAATCACAGCGTTCTTTCAGTTGAAAATGATTTGTTAAATAATTTGTTCAACTACATCTTAACAGCTTGCTCAATAACACCGTGCCAAAGCCAAGAGAGGTCCGTTGTAAGATTGCAGTTATGCCGTCAGCCAGTTTTAGACCAGAGAACAGGTGCACTGCAAAACTTTGGTTAAGTGAAGCCTTCTATAGTTCCACCCGGACAAGCTATACTCCATAAAAAGACCAGCTCAATACAGTTCTTAGAAAAATTTAATATAATAGATAGACCAAAGTGAGCCATTATCACAGACTTCCCAATTAGTTTGGTTATAACAAGATGACTAGCTCAGGGATTGTTAAGGTCTCCTGTATAGAATGTTTTGAATTATGCCAAGTATGCTTCTGAAAGTACAGCCAATTTCTGCTTCAGCCCAAATTTAAGTGACTGGATCCTGAACATATTATACCATGTTACGTTGATTAAAATTATTGTCACTAACAGAATTAGACTAGATAAATACCCATGTGACTAAACCGATCTCTTCCCAAGCATGTAACATACAATAAAACGAGAGCATGTAACACAAATGCAGTTTGAAACCAGAATGAATGGAAATTATTTTAATCAGCCCTCTCTCCTAAGAGTATATCATGCAGCACATATAATAAATACTCTCAGCTCATTGCAAAATTGGTGGATTTCCAAGCAATAATGATCGTGATAGATGGAGACACGTTAGTGGGGAACTTGATGAAATGCTATAGTTGAGAGAGAAAATTTTTTGACCTAGTGGGAGTCCTGGAATTTCTCGGAGCATTGCATATTTCTATCTACATTTCAGCCAAAACCAGCAGGCCAGCCTTCAACATTAAACGGTTCTCCAGAGCACTTACAGCCTCTACAATGGAGACAGAAAGCCGAATCACATTTTAATTGAGCCAAATAAGACTTCCAAATTCAACACATATTCAAGAGCTATCTCCTCCAGTGAAAATGTAAAACCACTAGACCCCTCTGCAGTAAGTAACTTAGAAAAGACAGATTGGAGGATTTAAATATGACCACAAGCACAGATGAAAACACATCTCATAACAGTGTTACTATAAAGAGGATAATTGGTGTTGCCTTGTCTTTAAGGCACTGGGTTTCCCTCTCCAAGATTATGCAACCTATCAAAACAGCTGGGTTTCCCATTAGCTTATCGTAAACACTGGTCATCTTTCCCATTGTCATGTTTTTTCAGACTCTTCCCTGCAGAGAGGCGCCAAATAAGGGATGGTGGTGAGATTGCCATGGGCCAGAGGCAATTTACTGGAAGCAAACTGGGCCACAGAATTATGTTACATAATGAGATGGACCGAGAAATAGCTCATGAAAAGGTTTACACAGTAGCTGAACACTTGTGAAACCAAGCATTTCTGGTTTGTTTTTTTTTTTTAATTACAGAGCACTTCATTTGTTGCAAATGCAATACAAGCCTAAGTAACTTCATTTTTATAATATGCCTCTTGTGTTATTCTGCCTGTTCAATAGACCTGCAACATCTCTGTTATGAAGTGATGCTAATCCAAACCTATATGCTTCTAACGGGCTCCATCCAATAAACTTCTGACTCTTCCTGATCTAACACATAAAAGACATTTTGGACTCTCATAGATCATCCCAATGAGCTGAAGAACCAAGAACTTGCTACACCAAGAACTCAAGATGCATTTTATGGTATCAGAACTACCAGGATGTAATGCAGAGTTTTTTCCTGACACACTTCAGCATGAGATGCTCTTGTAAAGGTGTATCACATGCTGAAGAACATACAGCTCAAAAACCATAATGTGAAAAGGCTCAAATGCAGAAACACTAATGATAGAGCAAGGCCTCCAAATTGCCTCTATTGCTTGAAGGAACAAGGGCAGTTCTGTCCAAGAATAAGTAATGTTTACAACTGGTCTGACAGGGCAGTGACCACAAACGCAATGCAGATTCTGATAGAACATCTCTATTCATTTTTCAAGGGCTGTTATAAAACATCTTTAAAAAGAGGAAAAATGCAAGCCGCTACTTGTTGATCAATCTAACCATGTCCTTGTAGATAGCAGGTTATTTTAAGATACCTAACTTTTCCCTCAACTGCTTTCAGAAAAGTTAGAGGGAATTTATTTCCCTGAACATCATATGACTAAGTTTAAAGCAAATTTATCATTTGGTTCAAGCAAAGCATTGCTATTTTCTCTATGGAAATGGAAACACTAAATCATACATTTTTCTCACATACCATATCTTGAAAAGTCTGCATTCTTTCACGTTTCAGGCTTGAATGTTCCCACAACTAAAGCTTATTATAAAAGCATTCAACTCTTAAAGCACTCCCACCTCCAGTAACTGGTCAACTCAAAACACACCCCAGTTTTACATGTAGTCTCCTTCATCCAAACCAAATAACTTATGTCTGTTCACTGGAGATTCATTATCTTAATATGCTCATTTCATTGTTGACCTTGGCAGAGATGTCCAGGTTTAGAATGAAAGATATCAAAAATTGACAAACCTTAAATCCCAGTGGTACAAAATCCTATTAGGTAACAGATGGAAAAGATAATTAGTCTACAACTTAACCATCACATGCTTAATTAGGAGCCCTACTGCTATCAGACACATTCTCTCAGAAATTTTATCTTCATGCCAATAATGGCTATTGTTTTCCACTACTGGTCCTTAACCTGGCAAAAAACAGGGTGTGCTCTTGAAATCTGAAGATGACAATGCAGTGCAAAGTAAACATATGTATGCATACATACACCAACAGCAATGACCATTTCCTCACTAACTTCCATGCAGTCAAAATTTAACCAGAGTCTTGCTACACCTGCTTACACTTAAAGAAATACAGAACAACATTTGTGCCTCTTGGTAATCTGCTACATAGCTCTACACTTAGTGAGAAAATATTCAAAATGTAAATATATGAAATCTCTTAACACTCAAATGGCTTGTTGAAATGTCTACATTGTTTATGTAGGTCAGACCAACTTTCCTCTGGATAGAACTCCAGAAAAAAAAATTAATTTCTAGGATTTGTGGCCTCACTTTCCCTCAAAGAGTTATGTGGCAATAGGACAAAACTTCACCAGCTGTCAGCCTTGAACTCCTCAGCCCGTGTAACATCTGTACCTTTCCTGTAATTTTTGTGATACTCTATATTATTAGTCATATTTTGGCTTAATCTATAACTAAAGATTTATAATTACATCTTTTGAAAGATTTGTGCACCAACTTATTCCTTTAACATGCCAATTCCACGCAGCAGAGGAACCCCGTTAGAGCTGAATACTACATAGCTGGTAACACATGGGAACTTTCAAAGAGAAACTTCCACACAGTGTTCTTCCATTTATGTGTTAAGTCACTAAAATAACCTGACTGCTAGTTGGTGACACAGAGATTGCATCCTCTCCTCTTCCACTGAAGAGCTTGAAATCCACCCAATGCAGAGTGCAAAAGAGAGGCAAAACATTTCAATAGAAGCAGAAGTATCTTTATGAAAACAGTGTAATTTTTTTCAGATCTGCAATTTTATTCTCAATGGAATTCTTCCAAATAGTCAAAGGAGGAATAACTGAGCCAGACGTTTGATTCTCAAAAATCTTTTCCACCTCCTTTTAAGCAGATGAACTGCAAACTAGCTACAGCAGAGGCACAAAGAGATGAAACACAACCAGAACCCTAAGCATTAGGTACACCAGGAGTCCAAGTCAGTAAACCCAAACTGCTGCCAACAATGGAAGGGAAATATTAAAAACAAACAAAATAGAATAAAATCTTTCTAAGCATTTAAAGAATCAACTTCAACTCAAAAATAAGCTTCATTAGTTGCCAATCTCTGGGTCTCCCCAGACTGTTGACTTTCCACCTCCTGACAGCAACAATTAGAGTCACAGGCCATGGGTGAACAATAGTATTATTCTTCTCCTGGAGGTGAGCTACCATCAAAACACATCCACCTGGATATTACTCCTGCTTCAAACCTTGAGGTCCTCCTGATGACTAAAATGATCCCATCATTCCCTCTACAATTATTTAAAACACTACTGAGAATTATTAAAAATTAAAAAAAAAAAAGAAAAAAGAAAAAAGTAGTCTATTTCCATATTTCCCAATGTCCCCCAAGCTATATTGCATGTCCCCAGCAGGACACCATCCACATCCCAAATATTGTAGGCAACTCTCATCACATGCTGTGAGCACAAGGAGGTGTGAGCGTGTTCTGGAGGGGCAGTAACATCACCCAGTGTGGAAGCAGTGTGTGTCTCCAAGATGGCAGTTTACTGAGATATGCTGAAACACAATTTTCCACACCCTGTAAAATTTCAAGGTCTTTGACCATACCTCATAAAAAGAAACCAGAAGCTTATCTCTGTTGTGCGGCCAGTATTGATTCCAACACATCCACAGCACAGTATTTTGTTGAGTTGTGGAATTATTCCCCCCCCCCAGTAGAGAATAACAACCCAACCCAACCCTCTAAATACTGTCCTCACTGTAGAAATGCACAGTAAGCCAGGCCCAACTTTGTTAGTGCTGACCCCGACAATTCTTTATAGAACTATTCCTTGCCCTTAGCTGAGAAAAGGCTTGTATGTGAACTAAAATTTACACATCGCATTTACGAATAACTATGTTTTCCTCTGCCCCCATTGGGTGATTCTGTGAAATATATTTACTTTATATTTTTAATAAAATTGACCTTAGTAACAAATGATTCTGACAGCAGTGCATCACATGTAATTATTTGTTTCAGACTGCATTAGGTAGGGCCTTAGCAAGGATTGGTCATCACTGGAAAAATAAAAGGTTAGTCTTTGGTTTTACCTGTACCCTGAATGAGTTTCTTTTAAGTTTCTTCAAATTAATTTGCTAAAGAGGAAAAGGAGACTGTGAACAACATGAAAACGGCCATACTACAACCCAGGAACGCCCGATTTTCATTGTAGCATTTGAGAAAGATCAGCCTTACAGTTTTAATGAGGAGGAATATAAAAACAAACAAACAAAACAACCAGATAGCAACTGTTTTGAATACAGTTTATTGCATTCTTTGTTTGGTGACTCAGCTTTATTTCTTAAGTTTCATCAAGAGCCTCAGGTATTTAAAAATAAGATAGAATTACTACAACTACACTGTTAAGACTGGATCTCTGTTATGGCTTGTTAACTTTCAGGCATACATATTTTCTTTTCTGAGGTCAAACTAAGGTAAATGTTTAAATTCTTAGTATTGCTCTCAAGTGTATGCATTTGGCTCTAAAAAACCTACGTCTGCAGCTCCTGATCATTGCTGCTTCCACACTCGGCAAGACCCTTTGACACAGTCGGTGTGCGAGCATGGAAGGCTCCACGCTCATGCCACAGCTCTTGCCTCTCGCAGCCCTGCGTTGCATACACTATTGGTGTGGGCAAACAACATTTGCATGAAGAAACAGAAGGAGCAGGGAAAGGAAAGGCTAACAATGATTATTTGGACTACCCTTTCCTCTATAAGCCAAGGATTCTATAAAATGAGGCTACCCAGCCTTTCTTTTTGCAAATCCAATAACACATCTTCATTGCTAATCCAGACAAGTTGGAACAGTTGTTAATAACCATCACTATTTTTGTATTGCAGCATACTCAATTTTCAGTTTAGAGTAACATATGAGATTATAACCATGAAGTATTTTCACTACACTCAACACTATAGATTGAGCTGCAGCATTCAGACCGATAGCTACAAGGCTTTCTGGCCTGTAGGACAACATCTGTCTAGAAACACTGTATAAAACCAGATTCAGTCACAAAACAGTGAGGTAGTCCGATACATCAGTCCAGTAGGAGACTCATCTTTACAGCTGCTGTTCCACTCTGACTGTTACTTATGATACCACAGAACTCAAACCACATGGGTGGCATAACATGTGCACAAATGGATACAGGAAACTGTGATCTATATAGTCACCAAACAGGCTGGTTTAAGTCACAAAGATGCTTTGTGTACTGAGCAGAGAAACTGGCCTTCCACTGCTTGCCGTGGAAAGTTCATCAGAACTTCTCTACTGCTACAGCACTTCCAGAAATACGCCGTAACTTCATCAAGACCTTTCTCTATAGCCACGAGAAGATATTCAATACCCCCCCACAGAGCATGCTATAATTGCTACCAACACACAGTGTCTGTGAACAAGCAAGAATTCTGGGAAGAGCTTTTAAATAGCATTAAAACAGGCTTTGCTTTTCACTCTTGTCTTAGTTTATAGAACTACACATTCAGAAAAAAGAAGTAATTTTTCTTTAGATAGCCTTTTTTTTTTTTTTTCCCCAGAGCATATCTTTCTTTGAACTAGTTTTTCTAGTTCAGCTCACAGTTTTATTAACTAAATGAAACTAGGCTATAGAGCAGGTAGTGACTTTCTGGGGGGTTATGACAACACAGGGAAAATTGTCCCTGGCAACAGATACAGCTGATCAAGTATGAGGAGTTACACAGGGTTGTGTCCATAGTCGCAGTTAGATACAGGATTCGGCAGTTTTCAAATGAATTTATCAGCATATGGTCTTGTATCTAATCCCAAGGAACAGTGGGAAACATCAACGGACCACAGAACCTCTACAGCTCTATTACTCACCAGTTTTGTTTCCATACACAGCTCCCTAAGGAATAAATGATGCAGGCTAGAGAAAACACAAAAGACTTACCTTGCTTTTTAACGTAGCTGCTGCATTTTGCACATACTTCTCTGTCACAATACAGTTTTTACTGTGTTATGTGTAAAACATGTGCTTAATTCTGCATTGGGTAAAACATGCAACTATTCAGAGACCAATGAAAGAGCCAGCTCTGAATGTGGTATGTGGAAACACTCCAGGGGTTTCCAAAACTAAAAAACCCCCAAGTCTTAACTGGGAACTCTTAAACCTTTCTAACACCATCAACTGTAAATAGAAGAAATCAAAGGGAAGTTGTCTTGAGGGGCACAAAGATAAATCAGTGTATTATTCGAGTTAGAGTGAAGAGTTACTTTACTGTCTTACAACTTGACATGTTTATAAGTCAGTAAGCATAAAAGAGGTGGAGGAAGAAAAGCAAATCACCTGGGAAACAAATCCTGGGTAGTTTTCCCTCTAGAAATCAAAATAGGGCAGTGTTTTACTGTGGCTCCCACTCCAAAACTGCCTGTTTAAGACACCACACTTACATCTAGAACATCTGGTAGCAGAAAAGGGAAAAAAAATAGGTATGTATGATTTGCAGGGCTGATGACATTGCATACTAGTGAGAATGAAAGCTCAAGCTTGACTTTTCTCAAAAAAAAAACAAAACCAAAAACAAACAAACAAACCACCCAAAAAAAACCAAACCCAAAAAGAAAACCATAAGCCAAAAAAGGCCCAAGACTTATTTGCTTTTATAAACTCTCATTTCTACCATCTAAAATAATTTCAGTACTTATTGATTGCCAATTCTGATGATATCAAGCTCTAATCTGGCATTATAATCTCATCGCAGGATACTTCTTTAGCTGAGATCACATCATTTGTGTCTGTAGAATTTCATCCTCTGACCCTAACACTGCATCTGTAGCTTTAAGTGCATTGCTTAATTGCATACCTGAAAAAAAAAAAAAAAAAAAAAATCATGAAATCGTCTTCCCACAGTTCCTGTGATACATTTAAGCACTCCTAACACAAAGTTGCCCAGGAGTTCTGAGTTTGGTTTTGGGGAGGGTGTGGGGGTCATGTTGTGATTTGGTTTGGGTTGTCTTAATTGACAAAAGGCAACTTTGAAAAACAGTGGCCAAGATAAAGGAAATTAACCTCTGAATTAATTGTAGAGACAACGTATCATGAAGTGGAAACAATTTACCCAGAAAAGGTGAGTTTCATCAATAGTTCTGGCTGCAACTTACCAATAGCATAAGCACTTCCTTTAATAGTGTCTCAGGAAATTCCTATAAATGCAATGTAAAGATATGGGTGGCATTAAGCAGTGGATTCTGCAATCCCACAGGGCTACCTGGAAACGCACACAAGACAGACTGAGCTCAGGACCAGCTGCCTGGTGTTCGGCGGTGTCACCACCCAGCCCTTCTTTCAGCCATGCTCCCTGGCTCTCTGTGCCATAGCCTGTGCCTGAGCTTTCTGTTAGACTGTAGCTGTCCTGTAGCCACTGCTCATGATGCCATTTTATAAACACTTCTTATGGAATCTCTACGAATCAACTTTTTTTTTTTTAAAGTACTTGAATCTCACAAAGTTCAAATAATTACAGTTTAACTGTCCTGGAAAAAGTAAGTAAATAGGAATTAGAATCTTTAGAACCACTTACCTGCTTCAGAACTTCACCTTTTTGCTTATGTCCACAACTGTATCTTATGAGACCATTACTTCCTCTGCTAAACCAAAACAGTTCTACTGTGAAACAGAGAACGATCACAGCAGTTGCATCACGTCACCTGCAGCTCTGCCTTCCCCCCTCTGCTTTCCATGAAGCTGCACTTCTGTGATTACCGCAGGATGTAGTCTTGGCAAAGACTAACTCATCTAATTTACAGTAATACTCCAAGACAATCATAGTATCTTGAAATTAAGAACCATCAGACACTTGTTTTTGGACATCCCCCCCACCATAAAAAAACAAAACCAAAACAAACAATCTCCATCTGCTTCTGATATGTGTCAACTTGTTTTGATTTGTAGAGGAATCAACTTAAAATCTGTTTCCATTCTTGAACAAGCTATTACAAATTACTTCTAGTCAGGCAGCAATCAAACACCTCTTTCTGATCTGGGACTCTATTGAGCTGCTTATCCTAAAACACAAACAACTGTCAACAGAAGTTGTTTCATGTACCTGCCACTTACTGAGATCCTCAGACGCACATGCAGAGCCTGCCTTGACACATCCACTTCTGAAAATCTCATGAGCTAACTGAGATCCAAACTCTAATGTAGCCATGGGCTAAAATGAGTATAACCCCAAATGCCACAAAGCCCTTAGGTTGAGAACTTGTAAGTAGCTAGAGGCCTCTATGAAGTGAAAATTGTGTCAGTGGGAAGCTGTACCACAGCTGGAGAACAGGGCCCACACAAGAAAAGCAGAATGTTCTCGGTGATATTGTTGGTGGACATTGTTACAGGAAGGATCAGCAACAACTGGCAGAGACAGATGGAAGAAGAACACAAAAATGCTGATACCCACACATACCAGGGAAGTCCGTACTTGATTCGTACAGAAAAGAACAGAGGCTTTTGCTGGCTGCAGCTCTCAATGTCACACACAAGGAAAGTGGAGAGCAGGCTGCAGCTTTTTGTTAAGGAAATTTTCAGTTTCCTTGTCTCATTGCTGCTGTAGGCCTAAATAGACCTTCAGTATTTTTTGCCCTCTTCTGTACCTGTAGCAAATACAAGGGCAAAGAATCACAGAACAATCACAGACAAGCTTCTGGCTCACAGGATTAATTACAACCTTTGTTTGGTGTCAAAAGTGAAAGAAAAGAGACATCTCTCTGCTCTTACAAAGCACTGCAATCTGTTGTAGCTCTACCAAAGACTAAATTGAAGACGCTATAAAGACAAGTTGCATTATTTTAAATTGGCCTTGAATACACTTTTTCCCCCCTTTTCTACTTTTTTTTTTCCCTCCAAAAAAACACAAACCAAACACGCAATTCCAGAACAAAGATAATCAGTTCCAGTCAAGCTCACAGGATGTCTACTCTCAACTCCAAAATAAAACAGGAGTTTGGATCTTATTAGTGAAATATGTAACTAGCCTTATATTTGGCAACAAATATTTTAACTAATTATCTGTAATGTAACTTTTGAAGGAAGAAATGATTTATGGAAGTGCTCTATGGCTCCACAGACCACTGCACCAGCAAAATGTAATACCACAAGACTGGTAACACAAGATGCGCCTGGCAGGCTTTTCATAATTTTCAAATTTAGGGTTGGAGATGAATTAGCTACAAACTGAGGTAAGCTGTTGGGAGGGAGGTCAGAACTGCACTAGGTTGGTAGGTCAGAACCACAGCCCCACAGTTATTTCCTATGCCTGTTCCATCTTTTCAATCAAAATGACATTTTTTGCCTTACCACAATACTCTGAATTTAGTTTCAGGAAGTCAGTATTCTGTACATGGCACTCTCACACATTCAAAAGGCTGCAGGAAAGCAGGGCAGAAGATACTTGCTTTCTCCTACAGATCATCTCCAGGTACCAACTGTACTTGCATTGAGTCAGGCACCTAGCAAAACCAACCTCCTGTTCTTACTGCCATGGTAAACCTAGGAGAGAATCAGGACTAGAGATGGGAATTAGTCCATCAAACAGCTTCCCAAAACATCATCTCTAAAAGAGGGAATTAATTCTATTGATCTTTGATAAAAAGCAACTGGCTGTAGCAAAATGGCCTGCATAAAGGAGAAGCTAAAGAAGGGAAAACGAGATGACCACTGGATGACAAATCTAAGAGACTACCCGAAGTGTCAGGATCAAGTAAAGACTAAAAACCTGAAAAAAAATCACACTCCTTGAAAGTCTGAGCTAAAGGCTGGTACATACTGAACAATCTGTAAGGCTGCCTCTAGATGGTCTGGGAAATACACAACCTGTGCTAAATTCAAGGCAAGTTCAGATTAGGTGCTTTATTACTGCTTCCAACAACTCTGCATTTCAGAATCATCCTGGGGGCAGGGGGGGCGGGTAAGGAAGATCATCTTCCACTAGGCAAAGACAGCTAGTGAGCTTTCTTCTTCATGAAGGGATTGAAGCTTTCTTGAGAGAAGAATGTTTTCAATTATTCAAAAACCAGCATAGCACAGAGCACCAACATCCTAGACCCTGTAGCTTTCTGAACTCAGCAAGCTCCTTCAGCTCCTGGCAGCACAGTGTGAACAAAGTCTAGGTCCAAGATTACTAATGCCGTAACTTCTGGATTTGTCAGAGTATTCTCCCCAAAGTGGCTGTGTTGCATGTAGGACATAATTGTATAGTACCAGTTCTAAAAGGACAAGAAATTCCCAAGTGTAGCTTCGCAGACCACAAACATCATCTGCAGCCAGCACTAAAAAGAATGGTGAGCCTTGTACAAGCTAGAAGAGACAGAAACACTACAAACAACGCAGAAGGTATCAGGAAATGGCTTCAGCATCATGAGGTTCTTCAAGCTGCAAGGAGCAGCAAGGAGCAGAGAACCTCGGAGCACGGACATTTATTACTCAGACATAAGGACTACCTGCCTCCCCTACCCTCCCCTCAATAACCTGTCTACCAATTAACTTCTTTAATTATTTTTTTTAAATCACAGCTGACTACAGTATTTCTCAAATTCTTCCTTTTATTCATGATGCAAGTCTGGGACTTGGTAATGCAGGGTGTTCAAGAAAACCATCAAAGTCAAACAAACAAACAAAATCAAACCTTCCATGTGGAAGAGATTGATATTACCATCTAAAGCTAAAATTCGGTCAGTGTACAACTACAGCATCCCATGTTTTCAGTGCCAAGTTCTATACTGCATGTTGACTGTAGGGGTGAGGAGGGGCTGGAGCTCAATGCACCATCAAGTCAAATGATATGAAAAGACCAGCTCTTCGGTTTAGCTTTTAAATAAATTTCACATGTGAATGACTAGCAAGAAACGCTTGTCTGTACGTTAACTATAAGCTATTGAACAATCCTCACTACTTCTTTCTGTAATTTGAGTCAAAATCAATGTCTTATTATGACAATCAAGGCCTACCAGGTCTTGTTCCAAGGTAGTTCTTTGACTGAAGGCATCAACTCTCAAACACTCCTTCCCATTAGGGGAAGATTTTGTAGTTACAATTAAAAAAAAAAAAAAAACAAAAACCAAAACTCGACACTTTTTCCTCATAAAATTTGTGACTGCAGGGCATTCTTCCAGCAGACTTTCATAGGTCTTTGCATTCCACGTAAGTTTTCATCAAAGCTACAAATTTTGATGGTGGTAAGTCAAGGCAAGGTTTCCATGATAAAATTTCAGTGAACTCTGCCTAATGACAACGCTATATTAACTATGAATCATATAGTATCTGCAGTCTAAATTAAATTTAGAAACAGTTTCACCACTTCTTTTTGAAACAGAGTACACATTTATCTTGGATTAGTTTCTTAATGTGTAGAAATTAATCTTCTGGTTTTAACAACCAAGTTAAATGTGACACTAAATTAAAATTTTTGAAAAATATGAAGGACTTATCTGTTTCCCAATCCTAACTTTATAATGAACACTGAAAACACAATTGATGCATCCGTTGCTTAACAATTGCTCTGCTGCAGACATTTATCTCTCTCTGAAAAGGTACTGATTTATAAAAGACCTCTAACAAACTATTGCAGCCTTACTGAAGCTTAGCTTACAGTTTAATACCTGTAACAATAAAATACTTAAAATACAAGTTACAATATAGGTAATGGAATATAATTTGGAATTAGAAAGTGACTTCAACCCCTTATGATGACATCTTAGAAAGTATTTGGATACAAAATTTCCAAGAAGTATAAGAAGTCAACACATTAACTCCTGGAAAAGTCACCTGCTGTTCACAAACCTCGTACTATTCACCCTTAGAATGTAACAAACTCCAGCAAGTCTCAAGTCTGAAAACCACATCTTCTTGTCTTTTCAATAAACTGTTCCATTCAAAGTTTTGGACAGCCAAGATACACGTGAAGTGAAAAGTCAGTCAGTATTGTTCAACATCGCTTTAATCTCCACTAGGGGAAATAACAAACGTGTTAACACAAACAGAAAATGTGTCAGAAAAGACCAGATGGTACTATGACAGTGTTTTCATTTATAGAAATTAAATTTATAATTTTATAAAAATTATATGAAAGAATAACAACATCTTTCAGTAACATCAGACAGCATAGAAAAAATAAATCTCAACATTAGTTGTACTCTGATGGTCAATCTAGTAAGAAATTTAAAAGTGCTTTTTAATAAGTGTTGCAACTCAAGATTAGTGCAATATGTCAAGTCTAGTTTAAAGCAAATATTTATAGCAATTGTGCAAGTTCTCACAATTAAACTTATCAATCTAAAAATTAACACTGAGGTAACTATTCTAATTAGAATTAAACATTCCTTAAATAGCTTACACACTGATTCTACTAGAAGGAAAATATTTGTTTTCCTTCATAAAAAGGCTCAAACCTAAACGTGCTGAGAGATTCGTACCACAATTCAGTGAATACTTGGAAACTGGAAAAGCTCTTGCGAAATATACAGTTCAGTATGTCACGACCCAATGCTACAAACAGTACCTAATGCAAAATACACCAACTTAAATAAAACTAAACTTTACAGTTACTGTACTGAATTTGCTCCTGAATACACTGCTGTGTTCCCAAATCCTCCTAGAAGCTCCCATATAAAGTTAGCACATTCATGTAGAAATTTCACTGTATTTTTATCTGTAAATATGAACAATTTGGTTGCCAGCTAAGATGGCAACTGTGAGTACCATTACTCTTCAAGCAAGTGAAAAACACAGCACTAGTTGGAAAAAACCCCTCAAAAACAACAAACCCCCAAATTTACTCTTCACTTTTTTTATGCATGACAAGCTGGCAATAATAAAAGATACCCTCTATTTCTACATAATATTTTCTGCGGGAATTCTCAGAACTCTAAAATTAGTTTTCATTTTATTGTAGTTTCTCTGCTCTGTGATTTATGATGCATAGTAACTATTGCCTTTTATATGCAAGCCTCATTTTGAGAGAGCCAAAAACAAAGACTGTTAATGTTTAGCCCTTATGGCTCATTTGTATATGGAGCCAAAGGCATTTCATATTTTATTTCTCAAGGTGTTTATAAGTAGCATTTAAGTCACTGTCAACAACAGGAATAAAATACAAATTAGTGAACTTTCATTCTAATAGACTATGTTTTAATATCTTAACAACTAATCTGTTTTTCATATTATTGCACTTAAATTTAGTATTAAACTGGCAGTTGAAGGCTGCACAGCACTCATTTTATAACAATATTTCAATTAAAAAATAAAATTAAAAAATGCAGCCTCTAAAAAAACCATACCAGTAGGTTTAGTCCCTATTTCTACCACCAGAGTCCGAACTGTATCACCTGAAATAAGTCTGTGGACACCAAACGCATGGTTCTTTCAACATCATAGATTACCCATAACAACAGGAGAAGCAATTAAAGCTTCCTCCAGTAATGTTATAAACTGAAAGACAGTACCCTTGAGTATATGTCTCAGTTGCTTAAAAGTATTAGTTGCCTCTGCTCAAGATAGCTTCAGTAGTCAGATATGGCTATTCTGTGGCTGCATATTCTCTCTACTGTGTTAACTGCAACAGCAAAGTTGAGTCTTTTTAAAATATGTTATACCAACCCTGATTATGATGTGGAGACTTCCTGCTCCTAAACCCAGAAGCCGTTTCCTAAAATGTAGTAACTTGTCATTGAAGTGACAAGTTGGTTAAGTCTTTAGCAGAGTCTCTAATCACGTGTTCTGCCTTGGGGTTTTCATCTCCACTGGTTGCTAGTCAATAAGCCCCAGGTTGTGCAAATTGAGGATGGAGTCGGCAATAATCCGCGCTGTCCTCTTCTGGTAGCCTCCAGACGTCACCATCAGGATGGGGATCCTGCGGCTTCTGGCAGCCTTGAACACGACTTCATCTCTCTTCACGATTCCCTGCAAGTTTACAACAGTTATAAAAAAAGTGATATGAATATGATCTTTTAGTTCTAGCTTATGGTTTATGGATTTATAGTGTTGGATGCTTGCTAAGCGATTAATCCCTACATTTTACAGTCTAAACAAAAAAAAGTAATTTCAAAGTCGCATTAGAATAATCAAGAAAAAAAAAGGAAAAACAGCAAATGAAAAATCCTTGACTTGATTTTACAGGACACCACAGATAAAAGTCTTTAGTGTAAATTCCTGGGAGAATTCCTGCTCAAAGGCCACAAAGTCTAAACTGACTACAAGTTTAGAAGTGTTCACCCTATTTTACAGGTGAGGAATCGAGACTAAGAAAGACTGTCTGAATTCAAAGTGCTTTCGTTTGTGCTCAACTCACACAGCAGCCTCTGACAAGAAAGTTGAGCAACTTGATCAGGATTTCACAAACCTACAGAAGAACCAAAAGTCCAACTCCGATTTTACATGTTCACAATCACTAGCTGAATTATAAACTTCCAGTTTATAATAATAATAAAAGCTAATAATAAAGCTAATAAATAATTTTTAATAAATAGTTTTTAGATATAAAATCTAATACTAAAACAATCTATGGCCAAAGGGGTAGCTGCAGAATGTAAGTAATGGTAAATTCTAAATAACCTGTTACTCAGAGAAAGGTACAGAACTCAAAAATAGCACAGATTGCTGACCAAGAAGTACCGCGATGCCACTGAAACCATAGAACAGCAGACTTGGAGTCTCTTGGGTTTCAAATAAGTACATGTGAAGAAAAAAGAATTCAGAAAAATGTGAGAACAGAACTAAAAAAATCTACTTTTATGCAAAAAGAGTTCCAGAGATATATAGGAGGTATAAATAATCCATTACTAACAGTAGAATAGGCAACAGTTTACAATGGACAGCTCAAAATTGTAATAGCTGCAAAAAGAGAAAGGGAAAGAGATTAAAATGCACTCAGAAAACCCAAAAACAAACAAAACCAAAAAACCAAACCAAACTAAGGAAGCAGCAGCAAAAGTGTTACAACAAAAAGAATATGCACTACTCAGACTGGTTAGAGAAAGACTATAAATACACCAAGAAATATTACCCTGCCGTTAAAAAAGAATTAGACCACAAGACAAATAGTAAAGGGAAAGAATAAAATTTAAATGTAGCTGAAAAAATAAGTTTGGAAAACCAACAACAATAATGGGTTTTGTATAGTTTGACACAGCCTTGTAAAAGAACAATAGGAGTAGGAATAACAACTGAAAAACAAGACAAAGGAAACCAAAGAATTATATTAAGAACAGATCCTTAAAGGAAGTAACAGAATTACAGAATGAGCTGTATATCCCTTGGGAAGCATCACTGGATGCTGCAGACATTATACCACACAAGCACTGGATACAGACACTATTCATAGGAGCCTAAACCATTCCTGCTCACAGGGAGCTTATTCCAGCATTTCAGTGTTACCAAGGAAGAAAATACATCAGATGCAAATGACAGCCTGACACAGTCCCCACTTAAGAACAAAGGTAAGAGGGACTGCACCGCTACACATCAAGTTTTCTGATTATAGCCTCAAGCACCAAGAAACTATCACTCATAGCACTCTGAGGTGTGATTTGGAATAGAATTAACACTGTAGCAAGATTTTCAAATATGAATGACACCTACAACCGTTGGACTGGAGATCAGACTAATGAACCTTGAAGAGATAAATTACCCAGGTTCAATGCCTTCAGTTTTGGCATTTCCAGTCACCTGGGACTTCAAGCTTGGTGAAACACACCACTCGCATATAAGCCAATAAGCTCAGAGAGACAAGAAACCCTGCCCTCAATTCCAAAAATAATGGCTTGAGCTACAGAAACCTTTTCTCCATCAGGCACTTCAGTCACTGGTTGCACAGAGAAATTTCACTCTGCCTTTCACCTCCGCTTGTGACCAGAAGAATCATTTCCCTTTCCTTTCCTCATTTTTACATTTCATCTTTTCCCTACACACACCAAACAAGCTACAGCAACTCATTTTTTCTTGGCAAATACACTACTACTTCTCAAACAGCATAAAAAAATTTAAGAGGCACACTTTAAATTATTCTCCATCACTAGTTTCCACTTATCTTGGTGGCCACTGCTTTCCAAAAAGCTTTGCTCCACCAAATGAGATCTTGCACCTCAGATCATATCCTCTCCAAGGTCAAAATCCAAACAAGTCCAAGCCCCTCAGCTCTTCCTTTCTCCTTAGAGACTTTTACACAGCCATGGAAACAAAACCTGGAAATCCACAGCAGCTCTGGAGTTGTTCCATCATGGAACAAGTCCATCAAGGACTTTGTGAGGCAGTCAGCAATGAAAAAGCTGCTCAGTGACAGAGATGGTTAGAATAAGGAAATACATAGCATAGACTCAGAAAAACCACCAAAAAACTAGGCTCTGTGCAAGAGAACTGAAATTCTGCAAATCAGAATGAAAACTGAACAGATCTCCAGGGAATTCAAGAGTTCACAAATCAAAAAAGCACTTTTTTCCATTGAACAGGTGGACACTAGAAGAGAATCACATGTGAAAACTGGAGAGAGGCAAAACTGAGGAGCTGTCAGACAAGGAATCATTTTAAAAATAGAGGAAATAAGAGATCTGTAAGTTTGTTTATTTTGAGAAAGTCAGATTTGTTATATCTAGAAGGTGAAGCCTTCTATGAATCTCTACAGGATAAATCAAACTTTAAATCTGATAACCAGACTGGGGAGAGAAGGTAAACTGAACTGAAAAAGGGTGATGATATCTGTGTAGAAAAGAATGTGGAAAGGGAGAAAAGAAAATCTGTTCATTTGCTAAGAACACACAGACATGGTGCACAAAATTGCTGGAAGAACTGGAAGAGACCAGAAGAGCAGTTCAAAACACCTGGGAGTGCTACAGAGAAAATTAAGTGTGAGATACACTACTGGGGGCAGGTGCCAAAAGAAATGCATTGCAAAATGGTTTTTGTGAAGGGGGAAAAAAAAGCAACAACAACAAAAACAAAACAAACAAATAAAAAAAGGAACAAACCAAACAGGAAAATAAAAAGTCAGGTGCATTGTGAAAATATACACCTCTTTGGTTACTGTCTGGATGTTCAAAATCAGTGTATTTTAGAGAGAAAATGAATGATACTGGAACAGACACCTGAAGAAAAAAATACTTAGAGTAAGGAAAACCCATATGGTGAAGAAGCAATGGAGATCTATCTATAAGAGGAAAATGCTCTGGTTAGTGTAAAGTACACACCTTACCTTCAAACACACACAAGTCACTCTCAAGATGGCCCTTCAGTGCCTAGCAATGAGTCCAAGTCTGTAGGTGTTTGAGTACTATACAAACCTGAGGTGAAATAGCAAGTCCTCCCAGTGGGTCGCCATCCAGAATGTCAGTACCAGCATTATAAACAATGATGTCAGGTTTTAATTCATTTAATGCTCCTTCCACGTGAGTGTGGACCTTCTGAAGATATTCTGTGTCCTCGGTGCCCCACTCTAATTCCACCTTGCGTTTTATGGCACCTAATAAATAAACAAACAAATGTTTTATATTACTCAATAAACAAAGCATTGCTTTGAAAGAAAATGTAATATTTAGGCAATCCAGAGAAAAAGACAGGATTTCTGGAAATTTTGTACATCTACTGCATTTTTGCAGAACCTTGAATTAATGAAAAATGTTCATCTACTTGTTTTCCCAGCAAATGTAAGCACAATGACCTTGAAAAAATTCCACTGAAGAGAGAAAATTAGATGCAGGGGAAAAAGAAAAAAGTGTTTCTGAGATACAAGTGGAAAATGTTATTGAAGAGCAGCTTATCTACATGTCCATTTACTAATCAGCAGAGAAATCATAAAGGAAATTATTAACTTAAAAGTAACCTAAATAAAGCATAAAGGAAAGAAAACACTGAGTTGCTATTGCAGAGAAAACAGTTGGGGGAGAAAAACAAGATAAATATCACTGTGAAATTATTAAGATACTTTATTTTTACCACAACACTCCAAACTTAACAGCAAGGGATCATGAATTTATGTGAACTGCTTTATGAATGTATAACAAGATTCAGCTTGCCCCAAGCATTTTCAATTTCATGTTCTTACCCTGTAATCCTACCAGAAGAGCAAATATCTATTCTTAATTTAAATCAAATTATTTCTAATGCTTCTAATAAAGCATCAGCAGTAGAAGAGGAGGACTGAGAAGGTGGAGGAAAAAAACCCAAGGTTACACAGCCTAGCTTTGGGTGCTATTAGAGAGTTATGCATAACTCCAAATCTGAATTAATCAAATCTATGTCAAAGGTATTTCAAGGCATAACTTCTACTTCATCAATCCCCATGCCTTGAATTAAATGACTTGGAGTCTTACATCTTAAGTGTGATTTCAGCACCCACCAAGTGTTCATGAATGTATTCAACACAGAATGATATTATTCATTCCTACGATTGCTGGGTAGGGTTTTTTTCTGCTTTCCATCCTTGTTCAGCATTAGTGAGGCATTCTTTTTCTTCCCTTTCTTTTACTGCATCAACACTAGTTTCAAAGAATTTTGTTTCTTTATGATATTTTTCCTGAATTCTTCTCTTACTGTTCTAGAAGTGTTGCTGTAAGTCTGCCCAGCTGTGCTCTTCTGAACAGCAGTCTGAGCCTCTTCTGGCTACAGAATACACTGACTGGATAGAGGTAAACACATTAGCATGGGGAACAAAGAAGTGCTGTTCTGATAAAGCCATTAAGAAGTTGAGACAATCATGAATAAGATTCCACGCCTCTGCAGGTCTATCATCTTCCATCTCCATCACAAAACACAGAATTACAGTCAATATTATTGCCCAGACCAGGGACTACTGATGGACACAGTGATGGATCTGTAGGTTAGAACGAACACAGTTTTGGCCTTTGGTAGCTTTTTGTCCACCTCTAGCTAATTAGTGAATTTTCTTCTACAACTTGGAAAACTAAAATGCCAAAATGCCACTCAGACCAACAGGAATGCTTTTTTAAGACCTGAACTTTGAAATTCAGCTGTCCATTTTTTATGCTCCCTTTTCAGTGAACTAGTCCTTTTCCCCATCCATCATCATCTCTGTCTTTCCAAGCATCTGTGTAATTCCAAACTAGGTGCCCTTAGGGACTCAATATGCTCATGGCTAAGCACTAGGCAACAATAGCTAGTCTTTTTTTATTTTTTTCCCCTCCCTTGATGAAGCGTATAGGGCAAAACAACACATACAGAAGAGACTCCTGTAATAAAACATGGAGAAAATGAGCAGGAAGTCCAGAGAGACAGGGATCAGTTAAGAGTCTACCCTAAGGATTCAAGCTCTCAGGTTCAAGTCTCCACCTCCCTTCAAAAAGGTGCCCTCTTTGATCTCATCTTTATCTGAGCACTTTGCAGGAGAGAGTTTAAAGGGTTCAGCCACTGAACTCCTATTTAGACACCCTTGTGAGAACTACAGGGAACTATATATTCTCATGCCTTCAGCTGCAGCCTTCTGCACTTCATGCTTCATCTGTAGGAAGGGAACACCGATATTTCCAGCTTTCTGGGAGACCAGTGAGTTCAGCATTTCAGATCTGCTAACAAGGGCATACTTTGTTTTGGTCTTAATCCATCTGGTCAAAACCCACATTCTGATGTATTAGTAAAGGGATGCTTGTCTTCAGTAAAAAAAAAATAATAATCTTCATTTCCTTACAATTTGTCTGCTTACAGACACAGTGTGCTTTAAATTATCAGTTTTTAGCTTAATACTTTGAAATACATATACTACAATTTTTAAAATCTTTAGTAGCTAAAAACCAGTACAATGCACTGCATCTCACTCTTGCCAGGAATCCAAATTAAACACGCTTGTCAGAATGACAGTGGCGTTCTGCAGAAATTCAGACAGCAGAAGAACCTCTTCCCCCATAAACTCTGATTCAGTTAACAAATTAAGCCTGTAATAAATGACAGTGTAACAGAATTAGAAATCAAATAAACTTTGGGTTTTTGCATTCTGATTGTAATTGTAGCACGTCACCAGACACAACTGGCACATCACAGTAGGGATAAACAAGAAAGAACAAAAATAAAAACCAAGCACTGTCTCTTAACATTTGTATGACTGACTCTGGCTTCCCAACATGATTCACATTCTTGTTTTCTAGATGCTTATAAAACAAGACACCTAAATATGTTACAAATTATAACTTTCAAAAAAACACAAAAGCTTTTTACACAGCATTAGCTAATCCTTAGTGGATTCTTTTATAAATTTAATGTAAGGGAAAGATTAAGTTCTAACAGTTGTTTTCAAATGAAAAGGATTATTTAACTCACTGCAGTAAGCACGGCATAAGCTTTCAAACAGGCTGCTAACAAAGTCCACGTAATACCCACACCTTGCATTCCAGAAATTCCTTCCAGAAGCGAGAGAAAACATTAACACTACTGGGATATATCACAGTAACTATTGAAAATCCTAAATTCAATGTGGAATTAAAAAACAAACAAACAAACCAACCAACCAAAACAAAACCTAGTTAACATTGTTGTAAGGAACCTTGATAGTAAATGAAGTTATTTAATGACAGAGTGGGTCTTGTATATTTTGGAACATGAAACTGAATTATACTTACGTTTAGCAAATCCATCCCCTGGATAAATATATCTATTGTACACATCCATAATATATACTCGATGATCATCCATAAAGTCCCTCTCATGGCCATTTCCCTGAAGGAAATTTACAGTTAGCCATTCCTAGCATACTAAGACAATTAAATAATCTGCGATTTCTACAGTAATTAAGACTACAAATACAAAATATTTAAAACTTCTGTGGCACTCATTTATAGTCTTGAAGGTTATTTTGAGGTGTAGAGTTTGGGGGGGCTTTGACACTATCAGCCTGAACACTGAAGGTATTCTCAAAATCAACACCCTTACATGTGAATCATCATAGATCTCATTGCACATAGAAGAAACAGAAAGAAAAATTAAAAGCTAATTGTCTTCAGCAACATCACAAAAGCAATGCGATTCTTGATATGACCTTGATATGGCCACCAAATAGACATCTCATCTTCCAATTGTGCAAAAAGAAGTCACTTTCAATTGCTTCAGGGACATTCACAGTCTTATACAAAGATTAATAAATAAAGTGATTTCAGCTCTTCTGATAATTCAAGCCTTGGTGAGATAAGTAATCCCTGGAAAATTATAAACACTAGAGACTCAACAATAAAACATAGTTTAACACTAGGAATTCCCTACAAAAAGATTCTGTTGGGTGTACAGATGGATGCTCAAGAGACAACTCAGCTTCTGAATATTTCCTCTTCCCCTCTTTCTAAATTTAAATAGTATTCTTCTCGCTCCCATTTAGATTTTTTTCTACTAGTATAAAAATCATCTTTTCACTGCAATCACTAAGATAATTTTGTTGAAATTAGTGTATCATACAGAACTCCAGCCCCTACTCTCAATAGAATTTCATTTAAACTATAGAAACAGACATTTTCATAGATCTATCTTCTGTAATTCAGTTACATAATATATATTCCTGGGCAGTTAAGTTTTATTTCTGCTACAACTTCGCCTCCTGGAAACAAACAAACCAAACAAAATAGAAAGATTTACTGGGCTAAAGATAAACAATGTGTGTGAAAAGGGAACGGGAAGCACCAGAAATGAATTTCTTTATGCAAAAAATGGCAACTCCTACTTATTTCTTCAGCACCTTTGGTCCACAAATACAGAGTTCACAAACAGAAATCTAGGAATACGAGAGCCTCTGGGTGAACCATTTTCTTCAGAGATTTGAAGAATGCACCAGGACGCATTGCAGGTTCCAATGCACCAAGAGCTGGAACACTTACAAGATGGGAGTATCTGCACACTTATCTGCACAGTTGAGCTACTGCTTCGTGCACCTCCAATTCCCCGAAGAAACTAAGCGGTGATCCAGTGTGCAGATAGATTCCCAGCACAATACCTGGGAATCAAACTATATTCCAAGAAGTTTTTGAAAAACAAAACCAAAAAAATCCCTCCCCCCCCCCCCCCCCAAAAAAAAAACCCAACAAACACAAACCAAAAAAAAAAATCCATACCCTGACAGAGAACATAGAATCATAGAATGGTTTGGGTTGAAAGGGACCTTAAAGACCATCTAGGTCCAAGGCCCCATCCAACTTGGTCTTGAACACATCCAGTGATGGAACATCTACAGCTTCCCTGGGCAACCTGTTCCAGTGTCTCACCACCTTCACAGTGAAGAATTTTTTCCTAATTTCCAATCTAAAAATTTCTTCTCTTCCAGTTTGAGCCCATCACCTCCCATCCAATCACTATAAGCCCTCGAAAAAAGTCCCTCCCCAGCTTTCTTCTAGGCCCTCTTCAGATAAAGTAAGGCTACAATAACCTATCCTCAGAGCCTTCTGTTCTCCAGGATGAACAACCTCAACACTCTCAGATGGCTGAAAAGAATCATGAACACAAACCATCTTTCTGCTGCATAATCTGTGTGCTCATTTCATCGCAATTTTAGGATGCCTTAACTTACATATAAAAAAAAAAAATCATAGAAGATGGAAAACTTGCATTAGGCTTAGTCACTGCCACGGAGCTACTTAGAAATTATTTATTTACACATAATAAATTATCTCCAAGGCTTCAGATTGCACATAATTTTGGTGTTTTAACTGCTTTTCTAAATATACTATTTCCCTCTTTTCAGGATTTATTTTGAAAATCCTACCAAAATTGAGATGTGTTCTCAGTACTCACAGCAGAACACTTGACCAGGTAAGGAGTCCTGTATTCTTCACTTCATTAGCCTGAAGCCAGGCTTTCCATAAAAACTCTGAAGGTCAAACTCCTCCCCTGCAACGGCTGCTGCAATGATCACACATGCTGAACTAGCTGTAATTCTGTTTTAAGAGATTCTTGTTTCTTCTGGGATACTGATCTGTTCTGGAGACTGTGTGGGCAACTCAAAAATAGTTCTACATCTAGCCACATGATGGAGCTACAGCTCAGTTTATTAAAATTGCTTAACAACCTTTTGGAACATAAAGTAATTAAGCAACTAAACTGCTCACAGTTTCCATCACCTATGATTAATTTTGTATTTTCTGAGTTGGCAGTTCATTCTACCATTAGAAAAAATGGTATTTATCACATTTCATATTTTCATATATTGAGCAAAACACCCGGAGCACTGAGTACAGGTAGACTACTCACCTGATGAGCATCCAGGTCAATAATTGTGGCTTTAGACACCCCTTGTACTCTTTCAAATAAGAACTGGATACATAAGGAAAGAAAAAGATGGAGTAATTTATCAAGTGATAGATTAAACTGGAGGCTTAAGCCTTGCACAGTATATTACTATTCTGCTTTGAATGTAGTCTGTTCATATCATTCTCTAAGTAAATGGCTAAATGATTCCAATATATTTAATTGCAAAAGCTCGAATTATTTCACAGAAAGAATTTTTATGGTTTTATGATAAAAAAATCCTATACATGTATGAAACATGCATACACAGTCATCTGTGCAGATATCTGTCTACTGGCAAAGAAAGCTGGTGAAGAGAGGGAAGAAAGATGTTTCTACTTGTCTCCTTTTTCTCCCACAAAGAACCAGACACAACACAGGATCGAGGACGTGTCTTTCTACAGCATCCCACACTAACTTCTAAAGCAGACTCTGCAAATGAGGCATAAGCTCAATCTTTTAATAATTTCAGTCTTAACTTTGACAAATTATCTTTAAAATAGACACTGTAAAACACAAAGATTTTGTACAAACTGTCACCAACTCTAATTTCTCAATCTGTATTTTAATGACAGGGAAACTAGAATGCCATGAATTCCTTTCCTGCAAATTACAATGTGCAGAAATTAGGGTATGTCATAGTGTGCTGCCATCTTTAGATCTTCTTTACGTTTGATTATTACTAATACTTTATAATTATTACAGTATACAAATATACCATAGTACATCTGATAAAAATAAGCCCTAATTGCAGCAGGCTCTTGCTTCAGCCTTTCAGCAGCTAAATGCTTTCAGCAGCATTCCCATTCAGTGATTATTTTGGAGACAGTCACATTTTTATTCATGAATTTGAACCTCTCTCAGCACTTTATAGAGCAGCTTGATTCAGAAAAAGGGTTTCTGTCTCTGAATCCATCTTGATTGTCACAACTGCAACTAACGTGGAATTTTCAGGTTCAACTGCAAGGCTAGGATAATTACCACTGAGGATACTAGAAGTCAATCTGGTTTGATTTGGAGCATTGGTTCATTTTTGTTTTTGTTTTTTCCAAGAAGACATTGTTAATGTAATTGTGGTGATTCATATTTACATACATAATTGTGACTCCTGTAACTCTTTCCTTCCACTTAACAATACCTCATTATGCGTTACATCTGCAGCATCAAGCATCACACCATCATCTTATTCCTACCCATCTACAGATGGCTTTGTTTTCTCCTATTAAGATGGAAACGAGTCCTTATCAATTTATGTGGATTTTTTTCCCTTTTGCACCAATAGTAGAAAAGACTGGTTTAAGAGTACTTTTTACCTTTATAGCCAGTGTGATATCAGCATATGCACAAAATCCTCCGCCTTTGTCGCTTGAACAGTGATGAAAACCACCCCCTAAACATAAAAATGTTGAAGAGGTGAAAAGCTCAATACTGAGAAACATAGGGGGTCTTTGCAAAGAGCCAGAGATCACTTACACATCAGGCTCTTTCTTTCTTTAGCAAATACCAGACCTAGAGATGTTAAACCCTTACCTACCAGCAAAAAACATCTCCTAGGGGGTTTCTGCACATGTCTTTGTGGCCCTACCAGACCACTGGGCAAAAGATCTGCAGAGGCTGTTGTCCCTTTTATCTATCCAGCACCCTAAGAACTTCAAGCTGTATGCAGGTAGCACACGGTGCCTCCACGACAAGGCATGTGGCTCTGAAAGCTCTGCTCCCCCAGGCGTGCTGAAGCTCCAAAATTAACATTACAGGGCAGGCAGAAAGGAGATCTGGAAAGTTCTTTCCTGTGCTGAACACTGGGTCAAAAAACCATACCACACCAAGAACTAAGGTGTTAGTATTGTTTACACGTGCTGCTATGTTTTGCAAACACTTAGACTAGATGGAACTTAAATAACTCTGCTTTAAAACAGCAACACACACTCTACGTGAAAAAGGTACTCAGACTTCCCCCTCCCCAAACATATTTGTTACATAATAAAGCAGAACTTTTTACGGAGAAACCTGCTACAAATAGCTAAGCAAGAAACTTAACAAGCTCACTTTATGTATCAGCAAATATGACAAGCTTTGGGGTTTGTTTTTAATGTCAACTTAATTTCTAATATTGGATATCACTTTGTAGAAGACGTATAGAAAACAATGGAGGATCTCAGAACTGATGAGCTCTACAAAAACACACCCAGTCTTACATGACAAAATATTCAATAGTTTACTGGTTTTACATTGCTATTTACTACGTGCAGGGGAGCAGATTTATATTCACTATATTCTTCATAATTCATCCGTTCAAGTCTTTTTCTGGAAAAACTGAATAGACAACACTAGACACTAACTGGTACAGCTCTGCGCTCCGGTATATCAACCAATCTCTTGATCTGGTATAATATCTAACTGGGATGATGATAAAATCTGGGAAAATTATTTCATAATTTAATGAAAACAAAGATTTTATTGAAATATTTACATTTACTCCAAAGATTTTTCCTACATTTTTTTTGCACTGCTTCAAAGTTTTCCTCATATATTGTATCATACCTTTATCCAGTTTTAAATAACATTTTATTTTAAAGAAAAAACCAAAAGTGAAATACGGGCGATAGTGGATGAGAAAATAAATTCAGCACTTCTTTTCCCTTTAGAGTTGATTCCAGTTAAACACAATCCAGTCATTTTCTCATCTTATAAACAAAATCCACAACATACTAAACAAGTTTAGTATGATTTAATATGACTTTAAACACACCATTTCAAGTATCATTTAATGCACTACATTTGTACTTACCCACATTGATTGCCCAGCCCCTATCAACAGCAAGTTTTCCTGCCTTAAGAAAAGGAGGGTGAGAATTTCATCAATGAACAAGGCAACAATTTAACACCATCTGCTTCCCCCCCAGACACAACTCTTGTCATTCTGACACACCCTTTGAATTTTTGGATGTTTTACCACTGCAGGTGATTCTGAATCAGATCTCCGAATACCAACCATACAAAACTATCCTCAGCATAATGAGTTGGAAAAAACATTTCTGCTCTCATCTGTATTTCATTCTCTGGCAGTTGGACAGAGCTAAAACTAAAGGTACTTTGCAGCGATGAACATTGACCCCTGGAAGACAAATGCAAAAGGGGAAAGTAGAAGCATTGGGAAGAGGAAAACATGAGCAAGAAATCTCCTAATATCCTTCCTGTTTATGCAAAAACAGAAGGAACTGAAAATAAAAATAACGAAAATCCAGATTAACATAGTTTCAGCTAGAGCCAGAAAAATCCTACAATATCAAATGTCCTGTAACATCTACTTTTTAAATGCTATAAATGCTTTTTCCATCTAACACAGAAAAACTGTGCCTGTATCTCTCCTCTGAAATCAAATGACATTCAGGGAAAGGAAAGTATTGACAGAGAAGAGATACACAAGGTTTAAATGATGACATTTTAATTGAAAAACCTGAGTCATTTTGGCCAGGAAGACTCAGGCAAGTGTTTAACTGCTGTATTCCATAGGTGTCGTGTTAAAGAAGATATTATTAGCTATAATGAAAAAAAAAAAAAAAGAGTGAAGGGGGGAAGGTAAAATCGGATTATTACTTTCTGTAATCACAGAAAGAACATATTACAAATCATATATGAGGGAGATTTGGACAGTTAAGAATTCTTCATCACCAATATTTGTATTTGAACAGTTTAATTTAGTACTAAGAAAACTACTGGGAAGGTAAACATCATCCTTTTATGAATGTGCTAACTTACACAAATTACATCTTGAGAAAAGACTGTGGTTTCTGAACTATAAAACCCATTAAGTCACAGGGAAAAGACATTATCTGTGATTTAACTTACTTCCTAGGGATTCCTCACCAAAAAACAATCTTCTCATATTGCTAAAAAAACATTAAAAAGTACAGAAACTCATCAGGAATTGTCATGACAAACAGGGCCATCAGGAATAGCAGAAGATTGTACTTCTGACTTGTACTGTACAAATTTTATTGCCTGATGAATCAAAACTGCTTCTGAAGTACATAGCTATTTCTCCACAATGAAAGAATAAAAAAGGTAAAAAAACCAGAATATGGCATCAAGATCAATCCAAAAGCGACCAGTGATGTCACAGAATCACAGAGTGTTAGGGGTTGAAAGGGACCTTGGAGATCTTCAAGTTCAACCCCCCTGCCAGGGCAGGATCATATAAGCTACCCTCCAACCTAATCTACCCTCCAACCTAATCTACCCTCCAACCTAATCTACCCTCCAACCTAATCTACCCTCCAACCTAATCTACCCTCCAACCTAA